>OY728123.1:1251436861-1252686075 GCA_963277665.1 Viscum album | reverse complement strand
GAAATAAAACCATTAAGTATAATAAGGGTTGTAAAACTTTATTATATTTTCACCTCCCTCACTCCACAAGAGATTTAGTGTCATGGAGTGGGAAAAAATAAAGATGAAAAGGGGGTATTCCAAAAATCTTTGATCACTATTGTTGTGAATAATCACATATGGTGTTTCTTAACACAATTAAACATTTTCTAGTAGTCTATGGTATACCCTAAGACTATCTATTTATGGATAGTAAAAAAATAACCCCATAGGGTGTGATCCCAATAGTATCCTTCTCCAATATTTTTTCCGCATTAATTTAAATTTTATGATTATTTTTTTTATTTTGAATGGTTTTCTTGTAATAAATCAATCAAGAAGTGATTCCATGTTAAAACCTATAATGGACGATAGAAGTTTCATTTTGAAAATATATGGATTGGTACTCTATAATTAAGACATTGTTACATTGAACTTTGAATTTAAATTTTTTTACTCTTATACATTATAATATGTTTACCTTTTCTAGAAATCATAATGGAACATCCTGGGATCTTTTATATTTCAAACATAGGGAGACTTCATTTTATTGAACAAAAATATTGAAAATATTCTATAATAAGATAATGCTTGTTTTAATTATTCAATTTAAATTATTTTTATTACATTGTTCTAGAAACTATGTGTAGGAGAAATATCCCTTCTTTTTTAGTTGAATTGGTGAACCTATTTTCTTAGTTGGGGGTATATCTTGTTGGATTCTATAAAATTGGAAAAAAAATTGTGTTGGATTTCATTATATGGATAAAATCCCCAAAATGTGTTTAGATTAAAAATGTTGTCTTTTATGCCTCATTTTCTATGTTTCTTATATAAAAGATTACTTTAAAAATTATTTTGTTTTTTTAAACAATATAATGAATGATAATTAAAAAAAATTGAAAATTTATTTAGTTGAGTGGAATGTTGATTTTTTAACATTCATGTCTCCCATTAAAAAATCTGTGAACTCTTGAATTGAAATTTTTTTTGAATAAAAAATTTCCCCCTTCATAGGATTCAACATGGGGGAAAATGTTGTTTTTTATGTTGGGTAAGAGGGGTATTTATTCTATGCCTTAGATATGATCCAATTATATGAACAAAAAGAACACCTAAATTTTTTATGCCTCCTATTAATGAATTATTTCATGATTTATGAAAATTAAATATTATTTGTGGATATCAACAATTTTTTGTCTCTCTCTAAAATAATAATTCATTTTTTAATTTCATAATGTATAATAACATGTTGGGTACTAAGGTTTAAATTGATTCTGAAATTGTTGAGGGTATATAATTGTGGAGGGATGTTACAAACTATTTTTATAGATTCTACGTTAAGGAAATGAGAAATGGAGTGAGATAAGATAGGTCTTATTTGAATTATTATTTTAACATAATGAAACAAGAAATTTTAACTCAACCCTATGGGACTAACCTTTTTGACAAAGAAACACCTCTATTAGCCAACTCAAATGTTAGTAGTGTATGACTACTAAATATAGTGTAAAATAGAAAATTGGGATCTCAAGGTGAATCTATGATATGATGGATCTTGGTGAATTTCTATAAATATTTTCAATTCAAACTATCTATATTCTTTTCATAGTTCTATGAACAAACTCAATGCTAGTAAAAAAATCAAATAATGGGCCCTGTAAAAAAAAGGTCATAAGTTGAGGGGTATTTTGTAACCTAATTATTAACGGTGCGATTGACATATATAAAAATCACTTTTTATGTTAATTAATTGAAAAAATGGATTCTATGATTTTTGGAACCTAGTAGAGAGTGATAATTAAAGATGAATATTGTTATGATTTTATTTCCACCAAAATATAACATATCATCATTCTTAAAAATGGATCTTTAACGTGAATTGATATAGGGTAGTGAGAGACTTTATCATAATGGTATAAAATTTTAAATAGTGAATTAATTTGTGTCCCAAGGATTTATCATATATATTTAGATGTAGGAAGGACCTATTATTAAATTTTTTTTGGAAATGTTTGGTGAATCTAAAAAACACTTCTTCTGAACATTAGCATTATACCATGATTATTTTGGAGTTGACTATGAAATTCATTATTATCTATTTTATAAGGAAAAATAATATTAAATCATATCCTCAGAAAAAATAATTTTTGTGTGGGGTATTTTAATGTCTTATGTGTTTATGCACTTTTACTCAACATTTTTTTTAAATAATTGATAATTTTTTATGAATAGAAAATTTAATTAGAAAATATTTCATATTCGATGATTTTTTTATGTAATTTCACATTCTATGAATATCTTATTAAAAAGTGTCTTTTCAAGATTAAGTGTACATATTTTTTAGTGACAATAATTTGGATTAAATAAATTCTAAAATTTGATTCTCAATATTAAGTGTACATATTAATTGGAAAATACTTTTTACTGATTAAATTTAAATTTTTAAGAAAAACTGTTTCACTGTTTATATAAATTCATTGAATTTATCTCAATTTTTTTGTGGAGTTCAATTTAAATATGGATATTTCATTGATAAATTTTTCTAGTGATCATTTTTTTTATTTAAATTAAATTTTATGTGATTTGAGGATGAATTAACTCTAGGGTGCTTCTTTCATTGCCCTACTAACATGGCATGTTACCATTTCCCTTTGATACTACACCAACTGCAATCCATTATCCCATTTTGACCATTCATACAAAAGGAAACCACCCTCATTCCCTCTATGCTACTATTTCTCCCATGTGTGACCGCGTAGAGCTATAATCTAAATTATCTTACTACCACTACCATCTACTATCTCTACCATTATGTCATTCCCAAAATATACCTCCACAACCCCAACTACCATCCCAACTATTTACCACCATTTTATTTATTGTACCACTAACCTTCAATGGACACCCTTATTCTGCATCCATCACAACAACAATCTACATCAACTACCCAACACGTGCCTCCTCTCGACTAAAAATTAGATCCCTCCCACCATAATAATGATAAATGTCAAGACACCAAAAAAATAATCTACCAATATCACCTTAAGAGTTGTCAACTAAAATTCCATGAACCTATTTTCAGAACATTTCAAAGGAGAAAGATAATCAAAACACCATTGAATTTGTAACAATATTAGTGAAACCTATATTGAATATGGTTTCATTGGACTAAAGACACATAAATATGGACACTTCATCATCTTTTATGAATAAATATATAATATCTTCCATGAAATCCCACTGATACTAGATGCATTGAATAACCCTAACCATAATCAATAATATCCTTACTAATCTGCTGAAACCTTGAACCCATCATATTGAGTTGTGTTCTGATGAAGATATAGAAGGCTTGGGTGAAATCTGGTTGAATGTTGAGATTGATGTTTTATGAAGCCGGATGATAGAAGCCAATAGAATATATATATATATATAATGATTACAATTATAATTAAAAATATAAATATATATACTAATAATAATTATATATTATAAATATATTTAGAAATCTTGTTATGAATCAACTTTCCATTACATCCCATATAGTAATGGAATGTGGATCCAAGATATGGATCCATTTATTATCCATATATCTAATTAAAAACCTGAACAATCTAAACATTACTACACCATTTGATGAATTATTAAACCAGAATGTATTACATAATCCATGTGATGTTCAAGATAGTCAAATTGAATTTATAATCATTTTAATGATCATAAGCATGATCTCAAAGTGGGTTGTATTAGAAGGAGGCACTAATTTCTTGTTTGTACTCACAAACATAATGGTAGTATATATATCATTAAAATTATTTTCCCCAACCATCCTTGTTTATTAAATTCATCCATATAATATTTTTATTATACTTTATCCAAGTTATCTCCACCTTTTCCCCTCAGGATCATCACTAAATTGGGATTTAATTCGATTTATATTTTCCTTTTCCAAAAGTTCATCATTTGTGTCATAAAATTTTTAACCTAAATATTATAGAAAAAAAAACTGATCAAAAAAAATAATTAAATACAAAAAATAAAGGGTGAAATGGTATACTTGTCTTAGTCTATTAAATATAGGTTTGTACTAAGTTCCATTTTTTAAATTGTTGTTTCAAAAACATTGTCCACATATATGGTGTCATAAATTCCTATGGGGTATCAGGTTTGAAAATTATATTTCTCTTTAAAAAAATTAAAAACAAATACCTAAAAACTTTCTAAACAATGGTTGAACCCACATATATAAAGTATCATAACAATAAAACCCTAAATTTAATATTAAGATGAAAAATTGTAAGAATTTAAAAATAAGAAATAGAGAATACTTTTAAAATAAAACATAATTGATTGTAGTGTACCATTAACTGAAAATCATGTATCATGGATTAGTGAATTGAAAATAATCGATGCATAGCTAGTCTATTTTCATAATCGAGTGTAAGTGAATCTTGAACATAAAATCTAATATCAAAATAATGAAATTTATTATTATTATGATCAAATACATTTATTTATTGAACATTTAGTTGAGAAAAAACTATATTTCAAAAAAATCATTAAAAAATATACAATAGACATGCACGATTCAATGTAATTAGTAGATGCATAAAAAATCAATTCAACACCAATATATGGTGATCATCCCTGAGGAATAAAGAAAAGGAAGGAGAAGATAAATTATTGATAATATTGAACATGGATTATTATTTAAAATAAATCATTACTACTTCAATTTATTATTAATACATATTTTAGAAAAATTAAACTACCACTAATGGAAATAATGATATAGTAGAAAAAACTAACCACACTCTTAATCCCCCTAGAACCATTGGCTGTTATCCGCTAGGCAATGAATGATTGATCTCCATAATCCAATTGATGAATCAGAGTGTGTAGTAATGACCTCATTTCAAAGAAATAAATATGAATATTTCTCTATCATTATATATTTTCTTATATTTCATTAACTCTAACTGAATTATATATATATCTGACAACATATTACCACTATATTACCCCAAAAATATATTTCAAAATTTACAAAAAATTTAAGATGAGTGGATTCATATCTATGATGGATATAACCCTCATAGAGAAAATTGATGAATAATGGAATGAGAGGATATATCCTTCGTATCTTCCTTACAATATATCATATTTTCACAATATAATAATAGGAACCACATGATATTTATCTTCCTACAATGTTCAACTACAACAAAAAAATTGTACCATGTTGTAGCAACACCTATGATGACATAACAGAACCTCATGATCATTAGGTTTTCAATAACCAAACCACTTACTCTTGAATTAATCATTGATTTTATTATAATATGGTAATATTCTCATGGAAAATTTTCATCTCCTGGTCTATGAAAGCATTCACAGTGCATGTTTTCAAATCACATCATAGCATGGTCCCTCATCATTATCATAATAGTAGTAGATTAATGTATTTTAGCATGTGAACACGTTAATCCACTATTTCATGGGTATGTATAGTCCATTTTATTCTTGTAAAACATTATAATATTCCTAGGAATATTTAAAAAACTATTCCCTAAGATGGAACACAATTATAACACTCCATATGCACAATATTGATATTTAAAAAAATTAAATATATTAATATCATGCATAATTAGTTTTCTTAAAATAGTTGAATAACTCCCAAATAGAGTCTCAAGATATAAATATGAGACCATAATTAAGTTTGGAGTGTGGGTTTTTTCCTTGTCAATAATTAACAATTTTTGGCATCCAAGGTTTGGTCAAAAAGTAGTCATGGGTGGAATTTTAAATTAGTTAATTTATTTATTTATTTATTTCTTCATACCCAGATCCATATATTTATGGCCTATTATGGAGAATTGCTATGGTTGTCCACATAACCCTATGGATTGATTGGATATCATGAAGTATCATTATTTGATGTTTGGATTATGGATTATAGATCGATTTTCCACAGATATTTCCACTGATGATAGAGTTTGTTGATCTCATAATTGATGACAATGTGAATCTGTTCTTGGTAATTTATTGATAAAAACTCAATGTTAGATGTTGTATTGTTGATTTTATCACCATTATTTTATTCCATGATGAGAAAATATCAGTTCTACCAAATATTTTATTTATAGATAAAACATGCATTACATGTATGGATTTTATCTTCCTTGAAATTGGAATTTTATGTTCTATTTTTTATTACTCGTCATTTGTCGATTAAATGACAATATATTGATGTAAAAACAAAAAATGATCATGTTTCATTCCTCCAAATATTTTTTAGAGTTTTCTCTTACTGTTCATTGTGAATTCATCATCATCATTCAATTTTGGACTAAGTTTTGATAAATACCTACTGCTAGATCATTGCATAGTTGATCTTTGGTGTACTAGATCATTACCATCAGTTTGGGTTGGTGATTTGACAATTTCTTTGTGTTGTGTAGTGAAGGAAATAGATCCATTATTATTTTGGAGATACTGACATACTGATTTGGAATCCTAGTATGGCGGTGTGTGGAGAACACTTACCTGATAAGATTGTGTGGACAAAATCTATCCATCGACGATAAAAAAGAACATATAGTTATATACCTATGGTATGTGGGGTGATCAGCAGTAGATCTGGTGGCGTTAGAGGCATGGATAAATATGTAAAAATACATGGTATTTTTATCCAAAAATAGATACATATAATTCATTCTGGAAATCATATTTCATGTATGGGCCTTGGTTTTTTCATATAGGGTTTTAGAAAATATAAGGACAACTTGTTGTGTGACAAGTAGAATACATCATATGGCATGAGGCTGATGGTTCATCATGTACCCCTAGGTTCACGATAATGTACGCCACTAGGAAAATTAGCATGAACATTGGCATGGGTTTCCATGCATTTATGACCATGTACAAACCTAGGAACACCATCTGGTATATGTGCATGACCATATATATGGTAATTTAGATGAACATGACCATAATTACATAGTTTTGGCTCAAAACATGGGGAATGAAATTACTTTCTCTGAATTTGGTTGAAAATTCCATTTATTCCCATTACAAACCGAATAATTCTTCTAGTGATATCTGATTACCTTGTTATTTTTAGTATAAATGATATTTATTTTGGTCTTTTCCAATTTTAATGTTGGTTTTTTTTATTCCTTATCTTTTAGAATAGTGTGTCTAAAATAACTTATTCTATAATGAGTTTATTTTTAGCCCTCCCCCATAACTGTTTGGTACAATATCTAGTCTGATGTATTATACTTCATACCCCTTGAAGGATTAGAGCAGGTATCCATTTTAGAGACATAGAGAATTTCTCATTACCTTCATACTCCCAAGTTAGGGTTGTTGGAAATTTTTTGACCAAAATTAAATGATAGGAAATCCCCTATCTACTAGGATAAGTCCAATTGGTTCAGGAATCCCCCCGTGAGACTTAGGTGTGATACTCAATCTTTGTATAAATATATATTATTTTTGATGAGGTAGTTTGATCAAGTGTGTATCTCTAATAAGTTCTCTAAGTTTTGTTCATGATATTCTATGGATAGACCCGATGAGAATGACCTCTCAGATGAGATCCATCAATATAGTGAGGTTGGTCGAAAATGACCTCTCAGTAGAGAGTTATCAATGATATCATTTATCCGGGACTGAGTTCTATTGTATAATCATTCACTTGATTCCTCTAGAAGAATACTTGGCAGGTTTTATGGTTTTGACACTAACCTGAGACTTAGTGTCTATCATGATTATATCTAGGTTATTCATATTTATCCTTATTTTTTATATCATTATTGAAATACTTGTGTAGTGTTTAGGTGTCTAATCATGATGCTTTATGATAGGTGTTTTTAGGGTGTCTTAATGGGTATTGTGATACTCACCACTATATGGTATCTCTTGACACATTTCCTATATTATGTTGACAACAGACCTTTTATAGAGTCCTTTATGGACTGGGAGTAGGTGGATCATAATTTGGGCTTGACAAACTAATGTTTTTATCACTGTTTCATTTGACAATAGTCCCATCCTTTTGAGAAGCCCATACATTAATAACTATTTCTGTGGGAATGAATCAAGACCCTTTTATTGATTTCCAGTAAATATGGAATAATTTGATGTGGGGTAGATGCTAGGCATAAATTTTTAGTGTAATTTTTTTTTAATTTCTTAGTATTGTATGGGATTATATATGTGAGTGTGTGTGAAAGTACATTAGAATAATTCCTACCATATGTGTGATCTTCATAATTGGGATAGGTCTATTTTCCTAGCCTATTGGAGGCCATCTTGGGGTAGTAACACTCATCTCATCACCGGCCAAGCGAACTCAGGTGGGTTAGGTCACGATAGAATCGTATTAGAGGAGTTTCATCCTAGGACCAAATTTTATAGTTTTATCTTGTTTTGAGTTTTGGTTTGGGATTTATTGAAACAATATTAATGTGTTTTAAGTTGAATTATCCCGATAGGGATGCCAGTGTTGATGTGGTGGAGAAAACATCAGTTAATCAAGACTCTGATAATGTTCTTTTTGACATTAACATATACACACTAGTTTTAGGGTAGACATTAGTATATGCATCATATAGGAATGGGTTGTATTTTCCATGTCATTCTTGAGTCAGCTATCTAAATGTAGTCTTCGATCATGGTAACTATTTTTAATTTTCATGATGAATCCATCAAGTTATCCAAATAGGATCTTAAGATAGTTTGTTGATGGGGAAAAGTTGCGAAATGATACCTTAGTTCATGGAATATTTCATGAAGTGTTTCTTCCAGATAATCAGAGGGTAGGTACATAACTTGTTTAGTTGTTTTTATCCTTTTTTGGATCCATAGGATTAATGAATACATGTTTTAGTAAAAATGGATCCATTCATTCAACATTATTATTTGTGCAGGCTTAGTGCGTTATGTGAGTTTCAGTGATAGGGACCATTGAGGTTATTTGGTGATCCATAACCTTGGGTAGTGGAGGTATTCTATGTTTTCCGGATTTTGAAGACCTCAAACCATCAAATGAATCTGGTAATGACTAGTCATATTTGTGATTAGTGCTTCATAATAGAGATATCAGTAGATTATGCACCAATTTTGAGTTCAATCCATGAGTTCTAGAGATATATATCACCTGTTCTTCATGGTGATCTTGACCCCTTCTCAATTGGTGGAGGATTGGCATGATCATGTGGTTCGAGTTCCATGTTTGAATTGGACACCATGATATTGGTATTTATGGTGAGACTACTCTAGGGTGATGAAGGGAATCAGTGAATCCCGATGTTGGCGATGTTTTTAAAAACATTTGGACATGAAAGGAGGAGGCAAAATTACCCCCACCCAGATATTTTCTTTTTATTCAATCCAAAACTGCACTGGTGAGTCAGTTCCATCCAAAAATGGACAGTGTTGATGTGTGGTGGATGATTTACATTGAATTCAATATTCAATGTTATTCACAAGTTCTATGGTGTCATAGATATCCTTAGTTGAGTTGAACAAGTGATAAAGCGAATGGATAGCTTTAGGTGGTTGGGTTTTCTAAAACAGTGGCTTTAGGGGTGGATTGTGGTAATACATGTGTCATATATTCTCTAGTTGATGATTTAATAATCAGTCACAAGAAACATTTCCCTAAACATGACCCATTTTTAAGGAATAATGAATCTAATGGAGACATTCATCTCTATATTGTGTTGTAGTAACTTAGATAGAGGAGAAGTGATAACACACTACTATGGATAGTCTCATTTATTACTATCCATTCCTATTTGACTGTTACAAGAAAGCATTAAAGATAATCTTTGTTGTGAGATGGGTTTTTTATTCTTGTAAGAAAAGGAATCTGATGAAGAGTATGAAGATATCATGTGTAGGAGGATACATGTTTTTCATATTAGAATACTTGTATAACCCTTGGAGTAGTAGATTCTATTAGATTTTTATTTCTTGTGGTGGGGGAGGATTATGATGATGTCTTCACTGATTATTTTTTATTCTTAACTCCACATAAAAAATTTATTTTTTTCATATAATTTCACTAGGTATGGTCTGATATTTCTTCCAACATACCAAATAACCCCATATATTTGTGAGATATAAAGGTGTAGTTGATGGATCTATATAGTTAGCACATTATAAGTCACAATGTAATTTATTAAGCATCTCAGGTTTGTTTCCCTTGGAGGAGGATGAAATATTGAGGTTATGTGTTGATTAAAATCACATGAACTATGTTACTATTAAGGAGGAGTATCCACCCATGATAATCCATGGCTTATTTTCCCTATTTTTTGGGGAATGTTTTTTCTCATTGTTCTACCTTAGGTAAAATTATCACAAGTTCTGGTTTTGAGAGAAGTTTTAGCAAAGGATAATTTCTAAATATGCTATAATTTATATGAGTTCATAGTGATACCTTTTTTCATGTTGGATTCCCTAGTAGTGGACGTGGGACTTATGAATAGGATCCTTTAAACCTTCATATATCAGTTCGTGAATGTCTTAATAGCTAACACCCGTTTTTACTCAGCATCATAATTAGAGAACGTGGTACACTAGGAGATGATTCAAGACATTCCACGAGAGTTTTGGATTTTTCGGAAACTCTTATAGGGTTTTTTATAGATTTTGGAGACCTCCATCCGAGGATATGACTTCTTAGACATGGTAGTTATAGTACACATATTAAAAGTTGAGTTATTACTAGCTTGGGAGCCACCCAAGGGTGTGTCTATAATATTATATTCTCATAGATAAGTTTTTGTATCTTATTTTTGAGACATATGATGATGTATTTGACCTCTTTATAGTTTTCCCTTGAGGATGAGGATGGTGAACTGTATCCACATTCAATGGTCTTTACCCCTACACTTCCTTAGTGATCTAGCGATGTACACCTTGGAGATATAAATTGAGAGGATTCACATGACCGTATTTCTAGTGGACATGTTCATGATGAATTTTATAAAGGTGGGGAATACATCATCCATCCATGGATGGAGGATGACACCAGTTATGCTATGAGAAGTGGTCATGAAGATGTTTACTTCCCTTAGTAATACATACATGGGTGTTTAGTATGTATCATAATACATCGGTATTATTTTGGCAGAAATGGATATTCTAAACTTATTTTTGAATTTAAAATCATGATTCCTCACCATGTCGTAGGTGGATCCTAAGGTTCTTAGGTGGAAGTGGACATGTAAGGGTATATTATATGTTTTTATGTTGGATATTCCAAGATCAGTGTAAGGTTATGAGACAATACAAGTAATTGTAGACTAACTCACTATGTGGTCCACTTGTTTTCCATATATGAAAATATATTTGTAGATTTCTTATGGATCATATATTTTCAGGTGTTAGTATATCTATGTGAAATACCCTAGACAATTATTTCAAAATATGATGTTGATTTCACGTCATGATTAAGGAGAGTATTCCTGAGGTTTTGGGAATCAATTGAGGTTTAAAATGGTTTATCTACCCTATAAATTTTTTTAGATAAATTACATCATTCTGGTTCTAAAGAAAATGATTCAAGATTGGTTGCTAGATTTGGACCATATTTGGGAGGATTATCTACCATTAGTTGAGTTTTTATATCTTAATATTTACCACTCCAGCATCATTTTAGCACCACTTGGGGCCCTGTATAAGAGAACCTATAGGTCATCCCTATACTAGTTGGATACAGTATGTGATAGTGCATGCAGGCCTAGAGTTGGTGCTAGTGATTATTTTAAAGGGGTACAATTCATCAAGAGGCTAATGAGAACTACCCATTAATTTCATGAGTTCTTTATGGACTGATCACATCATCCTTGGGATTTGAGGAGGAGATAGTATGTTCTGAGGTATCTCCCCTCATCGATTATTAAGGTGATTTGGATAGAGTGGAATTCTATCTATAGGTTTCATAAAAACTTTTTATAGTTTCAATTTTTTGTTAGCAATGTGGAATACCACTAGACCCTATGAATATGGTTTCGATTGGTGCATGGTGTTTTTTCATATTTGGTGCTTGAGACATGTTCATGACTTGTGGCACTATGTAATCTAGGATTATCTTGACAATAAGAGTGGAGTTAACTTTACAGAGGAGTTAGAGTATCCCATTAATGATTGAGTATAGGCTATAGAAGTCCCTTCATGGATAAGTATTTCCCTCATATGTGTTTTTTTAAAGAATGGGAACATTCCTTAGAGCTCGTGTGAGCTGATAGCCCGTATGAGAGATTAGAATCCTCTCTTTTTTAGTAGGCTTTTTTTTCAAGATTAAAATCCCTAAGGACGGTACAATTTAGCATTACATATTGTTCTTTGTAAGTATTTGGAATATTTCTATGAATATGTTTGGTTCTAGCCACTAATATAGAAAATGATTTCAAGGCTTGGTGATCCCAATATAGATATTTTTAAAAATATTAAATATATTAATTTCATGCGTAGACAATTTTCTAAAATAGTGGAGTAACTCTTAAATGCAGTCTCAATTCATTAATTTGAGACTATTTTTGATCTCACAGTGTGAGTTTTACCCTAGGCATGATATAACCTTTGTTAGCGCCAAATGTTTTGTTAAAAAGTGGAAATGGTAGAATTAAAAATTAATTAATTAATTAATTAATTAATTAAATTTTCTATACTATGATCCCTCTATCTAGTTCCTATTATGGTGAAACCCAAGGCATGGATACATAACCCTAGGGATTGAGTGGATATCATGGATTAACAATAACAGGTTGATGGATCATGGATAATAAATCAGAGTACTGTAGGGATCTCCAACAATGATAGAGTTCATGGATCATGCCAATAATGATAATGAGAATTTTATCTCCATCACAAATTGATTCAAACTTATGGCTAGATTTGTTTTGTTGATGTTATCTATTTTTTGGTTATATGATGAAAAATAATATATTCTACCAATAGTTTGATTTTTTGGATCAGATGTGCATTATGGGTATGGATTTTATTATTCTATAAATAGTTATTCAATGTCGTGTTTTTTATTCATATTTATTTATTGATTATTATAAAACAAACTGATTCCAAAATGAAAAATTGACATTTTTGTTCCTAAAATTATTTTTTTATGGTTTCTTCTCCCCATTCGTTGTGCATTCATCACCATCATTACATTTTTCGATAATTTGAAAAAAAAACCCAATCGATGATTATTGTGAAATCAATATTTGGAGTAATGGTTTCTCACCACAGGTATCGGATGGTGATTAGATGTTGTGGATATGGTTCACAATGCTGAAAATGGATCCATGATTGACTTGGAAATCCCATCTTGAGGATTTGGCATCTCTATATGGTTTTTTGTGTAGGGGCCTTCCCCAGACATATAGGATGGAAAGAATTTATCCATTAATGATTGAAGTTTTGGCCTGACCATATATCTAATGTGAATGGTGAGAATGGTGGAAGATGAGTGGTGGCAGCAGCATGGGAGAATGTGTAGAAAGAAGTTAGTTTTATATGAAAAATTAAACTACATGACATGTAGTATTAATAAAATATGTCATGTAGGGTCCCTAGGTGTGGTAGATAGGGTTTCAAAAAATATTAGTCTTATACATTATGTGAAATGTGTTGCACATCGTGTGTCATGAGGCCAACAACTTGGTGTGTACCCCCATGGTGCATGACCATATACATGACCAAGAGCATGGGATTGAATATGATAATGGACCTGTACACATTCATGGCCATTTAGACACCCATGAACACAGACTGGTACATGGGAACAACCATGTACATTGGAATGTACATGTGCATAGATAGAAGTATACAAGTACGAGATAGAGACATGATGATGGACATGACCTAATCTGTCTTTAAAGAGACACATTGTGTACCCCCATTACTAGCCATGTAATTATTCTAGGTAAATATGTGGCCATTTACTTCATCAATATTAATAATATTGAGCTGGTTTTATTCAATTTTTAGGATCAGTTGGGCATGTTCCCTCTCTATCAGTCCACTATGGGTTTTTTCGGTGTCTTAAAGTGGATTTAGTCTTACCCCATCCCCATGAGGTTTTATTACAAAATCAGGTTCCATGCTTCATTCTTTAGAGCCCTTTTTAGTTTAGAGAATGTATTCCTATGAGAGGCCCAAAATAGTCTTCATTCCATTTATTCTTCATAGGAAGGTTTTGTTGGAATATCGGTGACCAGAATTAGGTGAGCGAAGAACCCCTTTCTCAAAGGATAAATCTAGTTGGGCCTGGAATCCCCTATGATCCTTAGAATTGTTCCCCATTGTGTGTAAAATTATATATTATTTCAAATGATATAGCATGATTGACTTTGTATCTCAAATGATTCCTCTCAGTTTCCATCATATTTCTCCAGGGATATACATAAAGAACAGGTCCTCTCAGATGAGATCTGCCATTACATTAAGGATGGTTTCGTATGAACTATCAGTAGAGTGTCATTAGTGAAAGTATTTCACAGGGATTGAGTTATCTAGGGCATGTGTTTCCTTGATGTATCTAGAAAAATCCTAGGAATGATTTTTGGTTCTGTCCATAACCGGATACATAGTTTCTATTATGACTTTATTTGGGTTATTAGTGTTTATCATTATATCTGATATCTTGATTTACATAATTTTTTAGTGATGATAAGACCACTATTTAAGATTTATACTTGTTGATTTTGGTTTTTTCTATAGAATGTTTTTATACACACCCCTACATGATATCATACCACACATTTCATGTATTATGTAGATAATAGAATTTTTATGTAGCCTTTACTGGACTAAGAGTTATTAGAGAAAATTTTTGGCTATAATTACCGATGTTTACTTATGCTAAATTTGATAGTAGTCCCATCCTTATGAGAAGGTTATACATTATTACCATTTTGGTGGCCTTGTGTTTTGACCCTTTTATTCTTTTTATTACTAATGTCCTGCTATGATGTGGGATATACATTGTTCATGAATTTATAGAATCATATGGTCTTTTTAAATTTCACATCATTGTATGGGCTTAGAGATGTCTGTGTGTGTACAAGTAATTTAGGATAATGCCTCCCATATGTGTTCCATTTCTACTAATTGATAAACACCATCCCCTGGTCTGTTGAAGGTGGGATTGGTGTAGTCACACTCGAATCATCCCCATCTTTGGGGTCCCATTGGTTAAGGTCATGAAAGAGTACCTCATTACTCAGATGTAACTAGTTTTGATCTGTGTATTTATTAGAAAAACAAATAATAAAACCACATAGTTAGGTGTGGAAATGTCTACACATATGAATCCATCACCCATGTCATGTTATTTATACACTGACTACAAATTACTCATATGTGGATTGAAATCACATTCAGTTATTGTAACAAAGCTCTCCAGGATCACCATGATATTGTGACACAACTAATTTTTATCCTAACATAGATCTTATAAACCTACCCTATGGGAGTTTTCCCTTCCAATTATTTTTTAAAAAACAAAAATAAAAATAAATGTTTATTTCCTTCCATCAAACTATAAATACAATAAATATTTTGGAAACAAAACATATTATGAAACAAATTTACTAATAAGAAATTATTAATATAATTGATTGAACGTAGTGACACCACTTTTGAATTCCATATCTTTATGTTATAGATTAAATGTGTCAAACCTAGGATTTTCTATGAAATATGTATCGAGATATATCATATTGTGATCACACTACTCAATCAATCAGACATAATACCACTCTATTGAGTGTAACTTTTTTTAAGGTAGGTGATATTCCTAATCCTTGTATTTGAAGGCTAATTACTTAGAGATTATTTACACCCATGACATCTAGAAAGACTTTTCTTTGTTCTGAATGTGACTTGATAGATCAGAAAAATGTGTACTATAGGTTTTGGGAACCTTAAACCATTTCAATACATAGATATGTTGGAATTTGATTTTCTCCTAAATAACATTCCATGTTAGACTATTTGTCAAAACTCCACATAATAGAGCCACATCATTATGGAAGTACCCTTAAATTTGATTAAATAGTAGATAAATGAAACCTCTCTCAAAGATGTTATGATGACCGCAACATAAGAAATATTAGATAATGATTAGAGAATGATTAAGGATTTTGTAAAACCAATATGCTTGAGAAATAATATATTCCAAGAACATTATAGAGGAAAAAATAAAAACAAACTCACATACACTTATATTTTCTTTGATTCATTCACCACATGAATTTTTCTTTAATGTAATCCTAGTACATTAGTTATAATGAATAGATAAACCATTAATGTAAAAAATATCCATCCATGATAATAGCCTAAATCTATTTTCCTTTAATGGGTACCATATGGTATTGATATCATATTCAATGATATGTGGAGTTAACACAATATTTAAACAAGTTAGTTATACCCAAATATCCTTCCGGATATATAAATCCTCATTTCTATAATCAATTTAGATTTCGAGAATAAAATATTATAAAGATACCCTAACATACACATGTTTCACCAAGGAACTGAAAAAATATACATTTCTATTTCCACACAACAAAATATAAATATGAATATTATTAGGAGTTCTATTTAGAAAATGGGAAAGGTTAATTTTTCTTATAAGCACTAATAATTTCTCAGAACTATGATTTGGGTTGATAAGAGTCAAAACCCAAACTTTAAAAGTTGATACCTATATTTGAATGAAATATAATTTCCTAGGGAAACTCACCCCACTCAAATTCAAGAATAGTTTATAAATTAATTTGATATTACAGAAAAATAATCTACCGAAGGTAGATTCCCATCTAAACCATCCTGTAAACTACCATCAGCTATCATGATAATATTATGGGTGACCGGTCATATGAATTTTTATTTATTCATAAAATTTCTTATTTTTTTAAAATATAATTTATTATTATAAATTTAATTTTTATTTTTATTTTTATCAATTTATTATTCTGATTTAATAGGATTGATTGTAGTATCTTTTAGGTTTTTTCTCCTTCGTCCAGTCCACTTATTGAGTCCTTGTATTCCTACTAGGTTTCTTGCTCTCTCTTTTTTGGATCCTGTATTTTTTATTATTGGTATAATATAATCTGTTGTAGTATTTCAAAACATGTCCTTATCCAGACATTCTATACAACTACTTATCTTTTCCCAGGATATTATGATCATCCTTGATTGTTCCCCTTATTCAGGTACATCATTACTCCATTATAGGTTTTCATCATCTCATGAATAATCTTGTTGTTAATTCTTATCTCAAACTCCTGAATATTTTATGTTAAAGATAAAAATATTGACTAATCAAGTGGGAAATATCATATATCTTATTAACCTTCTTCATGAGAAACACCCTTGGTGGATATATGACTATATTCCGTCATTTTAGTTAAGAGTTGAACATGAAAATAGACCTGTGGTTGATAAATAGTTCTCATATATCATATGAATCATATTATATTCATATAACTTGGTCAAGAGAATAGTAAATCTTCATACAAAACATCATTGGTGAAAAAAATCACTGATAAGCTAAATTATATATAAATTTCATAATTTTTTCTTTGAAAAGTTGACTTTATATTCATGTCATGTTATGTTTTCACATTTTTATTATCACTTGTATTTATTTATTGAGATTTATAATATCATGGGAGTAAGTTGTATTGTTTTCATGTATCTGGGACCAAAATTGTCCAAATAATGTTAAATAACTGCATACTTTACAATATCCATTTTTCAATATTTGTTCTTATATTATTCTATTTTTACATGAAAAATATTACTTCTCATGGACCCTTAATCTTCACCTATTTGATTAAATTATATTTGTAAAAACTTTATTGAAACTAGAGACATAAAAAAAATTGTTCTTAGGACATTTCACTAATGAATAACATTTAACTTTTTCCTATGCAATTGGGATTAGAGACTCCGTATAAGGTGTTGGAATCTACTAAATATAAAATAGAAATGTTCGATAATGATAATTTTTTCAATATTTGGTAATTCAAGAGGTCATATTTTTCTTTGTTTTAAGGGACCATAATTTTTCTTCACAAACCTAAGAAACTTATCATTGGTTGACCTTTTTGGTTTTGGGGGTAGTGGAAGTGTCAATGGTGGGAGTAAAATTAAAATTTCATTTAATTTTGAGTTTCTCGAAACCCCTAGAGTGGGACATTCATGATAAATTTAAAATTAATTTATTTAGATCTGGAAGAATTGATATATCTAGGATTAATAGCATTCTCTATTGAAAATTTTGATATTCAAAAAAAACTTTAAAATTACATTCATTATACTATATGGATTCAAGTGTATAATCCCTCTAGTCGTTATTCTGATGTGCTTCTTTGATCTCTATGAAACTCCAATTGATTTCTATGTTCTAGTGTTGAAAATAATTTTTCCCATATTGGTCACTCCATCATCCTTCAGTCTTGATGATTTTATCCCCATTATATGGAGGAAGATAGGAGGATAATTTGAGAGGGAGAATTTTATTGTTCATAATTATTCTCAATTATCAATTCTCAATTAAGTAAATCACAACATACATAATAGAAAAAACCATATATTTATAGGGGTAGGGTTTAGGTTAAAATATTATCTAATATCAGTAGACCTCTTAAATAATATATTAAACTATAATAAACCCCATTCCACATAATAATAATATTATTATTATTATTATTTTATGGAATAGAACAATGCACACAATGGTAAATTATACTTACCATCTTATAAATAAATATTATCAATAGATTCAGTCTTGGTAGATTCATCCTTTAGAGAATTTATTTAATACTGGATTAAATAATTTAATTTAATTATTTTATTCACCAATAAATTTATCTATTGATTAAAATGTGAATAAAAGTATTCATCAATTATTAGAATAGTATTTGTTCAATTAATTAAATACAAATAGAATGTAATCAAGATCACCAGAAACAATAAGTGGTGACCCTCTATGTTTTTTTCTCATTGGCATTAGGTGGGATCACATAAAGTCCAATATCATTGTTTAGAAGCGGTTCATGTCTCCAAAGAAAAAGAACATAATGTCATAAAAATGACAACCACATATTAATGATAATTGTGTTATATAATACCTTCATCTCAATATATCAACAAGAAGTATGCACATCTATATCAATAACCTATTTTCTATATATGTATTTCCTTGACATTATGAAATAAAAACAGCACGTCACAATTTCCATGGGATTTAATTTGATAATTATATTATAATCAAATGTATGATATATAAGTATTTTTAAATATTTAAGGGACAAATCCTTCTTCAATTTTTCCATTAATAACATTTCATTCATGACACACCCAACACATCCTACTTCTCACCAACATATGGTGTGATTATTTTCATATGTAAATGTAAGTGTGTGAGTCATGGAAAGAAACAATGATATTTTTAATGTCTAAGGAACATTACACATTCTTGTAGTTATGAATATTCAGTGACACTAAAAACTGTAGAATTCCTACTGGAGGGTTTGTTTTCATAATCTCCAATCTTGGAGATTACCAAGTGTGGACTTCATGAGAAGAACAATCGTTTTATTATAAGTAATCACATATAACAATCATGTTATATTTTTTCCATCGTATAATGGTATCTAACCATAGAACTATATTTATGAATGTCATTATAGAACTTCTATAACCTTATCAATATGACATATACCCTAAGACAGTAATATATTTTTATTCATATAGAGTGAAGAATAATATGTAATAATATGTTATTAATATAAATATCATTAAAATCATATATAATCAATGTACAAATGGTTGATCCTAGGACCCAAAATCAAACAAACTCCCACTTGGACTAGATCCAACTACCTAAGACATTATGTACAGTTGACCACATATGATAATCTTGTTTCTGATGTGTAAAGGCTTTAGCCAAGGGTTCCTCTATAGTTTATTTTGTGGATACACTTTTCCCTATAACCTCACCTCACTGAGAAAAACCCCTAAAGAGATGATAATTATAAATTATGTGTTTTATCCACCAATGTGACCATGGATCCTTTGAGAGAGCCACCACTATAGTATTATCATAATAGTGTGTGATAGAATCATTACTTGTAGGTATCTAATAATGATCCTAAACAATGTTTCATATCTAAACATCTTCTATAGCTCCCTCATAAGCTGAAATATACTCAGACTCTATTGTATAATCTATGACCACATCCATCCTTCATCTCTTCTAGCTCGAATAACTACAGTAATAGTGAATATGCATCCAATTTTTAATATCATATCATCTAGAACTATTTGGAAAATATAATCTACATATTCTCTGATGAATACTTCCTCATCTCCACCATGGGACATAAACATATCCTTGGAATACCTAAAGTACTTAAAGATAGTTTTTTTCTTCCATTCAATGATTTTTAATTGGGATATTTTATATATTTATATGACACATAATGAGTGGGATAAATTTATCATAGTAAATATCATATCATACATTAATGATCCAATAGATGACACATATAGAATCCCTTACATTCTATTTCATTCATCCTATGTTTGAGGATAGGTTTTCCGAGAAAGATAAATTCAATGTGACTCTAGAAATAATACCGTATTAGATTATTCCAAATTAGTATCTTCAATATCATGTCAATATATATATGTTGACTTAGGTGAATCGGTCTCTTGGATATATCATGATGGATCATAATACCACAAATGTATGCCTCATCACTTGAGTCCAAAATGGAGAATCATTTATTTAACTAGGATTTAAGAGATTTGAAGACTTGTATTTAATTTATAAAAAGTGATATTTAATTAAAATTAATACTAATAAAATAAACATACTCTCACTAAAACTTATATAGACACATGAATCTCATTCAAACTTTTAGAAACCAAATTCTATTATAGCTTCATCAAAAAAATGTTCTTTGACCTTTATGCTTTATTTCCTTCCATCCGTCAACATTTCATTTATATTTAGAGAAATGAAGTAAAAAACACAACAAGGATTAGGGAGGTCTAGAATAATGGAAAACAACGGCATCCCCTTGGATCAAGTCCAATCCCTATATTTTAAATCTAATAATTTTGGGAAGGAAAGTGATATTGGAACCGTTGTTTGCCTAAGAAGCAAGAAGATCCACAGCCATGTTCCCCACTCTCTAGGTGTGAGTGATAATTAATTTGTTGTTAAGAATAGTATTTAATCACATGACGATATAGGAAATCGACCAAGGGGTATGGCCTTTTCCATGCAATGATTCATGAGTGATTGAGGTGTCATTTTCCACCTAGGAGAGGAGAACATTCCTCTAGATATAGAAAATGATCCCTGTTAAAACTAAATTGGCCACATATTATATGGGGTTCACACTAAAATATTGAGCTTTGTAATCTAGAAAAACACTCCCACCATAATCATGAACCATTCCTCCACCTCGCATGTCACATGTAATACAAGATATGTCTGAATTGAGCTCAAAACCATAAACAGGAGGAAGGAATCACACCAATTGACCCTTCAATCTAGTAATGGGGGAAGGATACAATGAGGATGTGTCCCAAAGAAAACATAATGAGGGAGTTTCATACCCATTACGGAGAATATTAACAATGTCAATAAAAAGACTCATTATCCTCGAGATAATAGACCTCCCCATGGAAAGATTCCCCTCCTATCTAGCCCTGTTTCTAGCATGCCACAAACACCATCATCCAGTACTAAGAACAATGGATCTTTATTTACTCTTAAAAACTGTATCATCTACCCCTTGAAACCAACAATCCATGAAATTTTAATCATAGTACATGTGAGATGAGTAGGAAGGGAAATATCCAAAAAAATATCTAGACTTCTGTGGCTTATTCACTTACATAGAAGATATAGTCGATACCCTTTCTCTATTTGTTCTTACAGACGTGAAAATTGGATTCTAGATTAATACCAACATTTTTAATGTTTTATTCTTATGGAAAATACTTTTTCATGATCCTATAGGTGAGAAAGTTGAATTTAGGTATAATTTTGTTACACCACACCATGCCATTCCATCTATCGCGTTGGACACTTGAGTGGGCCATCATGCTAAAATACATGGTATAAAATTTTATAGATTTAGATGGCATGAAAATAAACATATTTGGCTCTAATATAATTTTAATAGAATCAAGGACTTCATTATGGTTCTTTTCAAGGACAAAACTGAAGAACAACTGATGATTTCTCGCCTCCTTAAAAGAAATGTTACGTGTAGGACATCCTGGATAACCAATCACGGTTCCCGCCCATTTCTATAGATAGAAAAGGATTTTGCCCTCTATTTTTACATCAATTTTTAAAATTTATTAATCTTAGAAGTCATTAAGTTAAATTAAAATTATGTCGGATTTCAAAATAGTAATTAGTGAAATTGTTTTAACATAGTCAATAACATTATTCATTCTAAACCTTTTTGAAAATAGACATGATTTATAAGTATTGAATTTTACATCAATCTAAACTTTATTCATTAATAACCATTTAAAACCACAAATCATTAAATCAACTAGACGATCTTCCATAATCTGGACATTGTTTCAGTACATTGTATCTATTTCATAATTGTTGGTCACTTGTCCCTTAGAAACATCTATGCCACTAAGCACATCATTATATATTAGTGGGTCGTCATTATAAATAAATAATGTGACACCACGACCAATTACTATAAAAACATATTATTCTAGATATATAACCTATATTATACTCTAGACATTAATTATGTCTCTACAACAACTTATTCATCCATGGGGCATTATAGAATTTGTTTCATATACCAACTCTTTAGTACCTTAATCCTAAAATTTATCAAAGTCTATCTCATTTCCACTATCTATTTTAGTGATGTTATCCCTATAAAATAATATGAAAAGTATTATAACAACTAACTTTTGTATGATGGGTTACATAGGTAATATCCCCTTGTTTACCCACTGCACTAAAAACTGGCAAGGGAAGCGCTACCCCTTTATCAGCGCTCAAAAAAAACAGTGATAAAGGGGGACCCTTTATCAGCACTTCTTTTAGTAGCACTGATAAAGGGGGGCTTTATCAGCACTGAAAATTTTTATATTTCAAAAAAATCTGGAAAAATAAATTATTCTTATATAAGTATATTTATATTGATATACAAACAATATATATTTTAAATTATGTAATAGATACATATAAATAGACTATTACATTTAATATATAAAACATTTAGTGAAAATGGCATCAATGTATTTTAAAAAATATTATTAATTAATAATTTTCAAATTATTATCGATTAAAAATAATTTAATAACAATTTGAGGACACAAAAAATCAAAACAATTAATAAAAGATCTGAAATATGTTGAAAATGTAACTCAAACTTCAAACAGCCATAACTTTTGATCCGGGTGTCCGTTTGAGCACTACAGCATATCAAATCAAAGCCTGTGACGATCTCTACGAACTGGTGACCAAGGGTAGTCCTTTGACACATTTCTTGAGGCCAAAAATGCCTAGAAGGCCACCAAAAATGAGTATTTAGTCTGGATACCCCGATTTGTTAACATTCAAACAAGTATAACTTCTGATCCGGATGTCCATTAGGCCTGTACCACATATCATATCGAAGATTGATTTATTTTCTTTGATTTGACTGGTTTTGGCATTGAAATGGGATTATAGATTATATGTTATGGTCGTTTTAACATTCTATGGCTTTTCAAATACACATATATGTGTATTTATTCATAAATATATATGTGTCTGTGTGTGTGTGTGTCTATCTGTGTGTCTGTGTGTTGTATATATGTATATATGTATGTATTTAATTATTTACTTATAAACACACATCAAAAACATATTTTTTCATAAATGTATTTAAAACTAACCTTTTATGTACATTCTATGGCTTTTCAAATACACATATATATATGTATTTATTCATAAATATAAATGTGTGTGTCTGTGTGTGTGTCTCTCTGTGTGTCTGTGTGTTGTATATATCTATGTATGTGTGTTGTATATATCTATGTATGTATGTATGTATTTATTTATTTATTTATAAACACACATAAAAAACATATGTTTTCATAAATTTATTTAAAATTAATCTTATATGTATATATTAATATACAAATAAATATACGTATAAAAAATTATAACTAAAAATATATATATAAGTATATTAATATACAAATTAATATATATATATACTAATATATGAATAAATATATTTATATTAATACGAATCTATATCAATATATGAATAAATATAACTATATATATAGATATATCATTAAGTAGAGAACAAAACGAAATGGCTTAGTGGTAAAGGTGCAGCTGCAAAAGGGGGGAGGTCCCGGGTTTGAGTTCGGGTGGAAGCGAATGGGGTGCGCACGTATGAGGATGTGCGGGAAGGGATTCACGTGAGAGACCTCCTAGAGCTGATAAAAGGGGGTGTGTAGTGCTGATAAAAGTACTCCCCGCATTATTTTAAATTTTTATTATTTTTCATTAATTTGTTTGACCTTAATCAGAGCTAAAAAAAGTGCTGATAAAGGCCCCTTTTATCAGTGCTAAAAAAAGCACTGATAAAGGGGTATCTTATCAGTGCTTTTTTAGCACTGATAAAAGTGGCCTTTATTAGGGCTTTTCGGAGCACTGATAAAACGGACCCCCCCCCCATATTAGTGCTGAGCATTACATCGCTTTTTTATCGCTGTTAAAGCCCTTTTTTATCACTGATACAGGCCGTTTTTGTAGTGGTGACTTATGATATCCTATAACAGAACACTTTACTCCTTGGGGTGAATTTGTTTTACCTATTTTGACCTTAAAAAATACTTCACAACCCCGCACATGTAAATTTGGCAACATGAATTTTCTTCCAGTCTATTGTTAATATGGTATACTATTTATTAATTTAGTTAGTACATGGTCTATTATGTGTGTTATTATCTATAATGGGTATCCTCAAAAGGATAATGGATGACTAAAATGACTCATTGCCTATCAAACCATTTATAAAAAGGTTTAATTCTTTCTTCCACTTACATCATTCCACTATGTTTTATAAGGATGTGTATTTTGAGATAGAATCCCAAATTCTTATAAGTAATCAATGAATCCTTGATTATGATATTCTCAACCATGATCTAATAGGTTTTTATTAATTTCATTACCATGATGGTTCTCAAGATGATTATTTTATTTTTGGGATTTATCAATAGAATTTGACTTATACCTTATTATGTAGATGTATCCACAGATTCTAAAATCACAAGTAAAAGATAATATATATGAGTACCCACCCATTGCTTCAAAAGGAAATGGTTTGCACAAATCATTATGAACTAATTCAAGAATCTCTTTATCCCTTTCAACATTTCCACTATATAATAAATTTTATATTATTCCTTGTAAAAATGTGTGAAATAAAATAATTTTTTTAGCACCAAAGAATCTAATTGTTCATTGTTGGGTATTTTACTCACATGTTTTTCATTTAAATGGCATATCTAGTGATGCTAAAGTCTATTTTGTTATGATTCATTGATGTAATTTTGTTATCAATTCCCATTACTTGTTTTTTATAATACAACCCACAGTTGTCATTATTAGAATGTTCCATACCATAAAAGAGTTATCTTTTTAATATAAGAAACATTTATTACCAGATTTTAAAATAAATCCATATGCATCTCGTCTGCAAATTGAAATAATGTTTTTAGCAATAGATGAAACATAATAAAAAACTATTAATGCCAATAGTATTCCATTCAACAATGTGAGGTTTTAATCACCAATAAATACATAATCATGTTTAGCTTCATTGGATTCTTATGAATCTACCTACCCTTAGTTTATCTTATTGGATATACTTGGTTCTTGTTTTTAAATACATATGTGAAAACTAAATTTTGTATCTAATAACCAATTTATAGAAATAGATAAATTTCAATTTATAAAAAATGCACATGAATCATACCCTTTACTCTTAGACTAGGTATTGTTTTTGTTCTAGTGTCCCTTCTTACCACATAAGAAATAAAAATTATCTTTTTCCATTTATTTTTGATTGATCATTATCTTCCTAGAAGGGAATTACGATAAAGTGTTATCCTTGGGGATTTTCACTTATCCATTCCGATTTTTCACAATAAGGGCCTAAGGTATTTCATTATTTTTATTCATATCCACTTGGGGAATAATAATAAGAAAATATAGAAGAGGATTCTTAGTGTTTTTTATAATAAAATTGACAAAATAGATGGAGAAGATATGAAGGATTGATGCAATAATGATATCGAATCCCTGTTATTTATGGAGTTTAAACCATTAAAACACAAAGAAACTCAATTTCATCAATGAAATTGACTATGTGAGGTCCATTTTGGAATCCTCTCCAATATTTCACTTAAAAAAATATTTTTATATTTCAATCATTTCATATCTAGTTATGTCCTAATATAGTCTCTAAAGATGCTCGAGAATACTATAAGAATCCAGGTTTTCTTGAGAATTTATGATTTTACTAGGAATATATGATAACATAAAATATTTAACATCATCCACATAATTAAAATGTTTTTCATAGACCAGGAACTCTTCATAACTCACCTCCTTGTCCTGTGGATTAGGCATTGAGGATTCTAGAACATAAGATTTCTATTAATGGCATAGCACAACCTGAAGGCATTCAAACCACTCATGGAATTTACTGCTATTAAGGAGATGTTCATTCTACAATATAGATCATATGGATAGTTTAGATCATGAACTTTCCCTTTTTTATAATTATAAAAGAGTATATCATTAGTACGCTTCTTGATTAAAAATTATGTGAGAAATAATAATAATAAATTGTTTTTAAATATCCAATTATTTAGACAAGTCAAATAGCCTCAACCATTGAACTCAAAATAACTATTTTCTAGGAAATTCTAGATGAAAGGATTTATATTCCCCTTAATATTACTCCCAAAAGTGTTGATGAGTCTACTTGTAGGTATTTAGGTCGGCAGGTCTTCACCAACTATGGGCCTACAGCTCTGGGATACATGGAGTGGAATCCTCAATCAATAAATTCTAACATATATTTCCTTAATAATTGTGTCCATATAACACAATATTAATAAATTGATTCTCTTCATGAAGAATAATGGTTAAGTAAACCCAAAACCTTAATAAGAATCCTCTAATAAAAGAATGTGACCCAATAAGGGTTGGTCAAACAGTCAGTTTCGTTGAGTTTCATTCATAATCAAGTAATGGAATGTCAATTTTGACTATAAATTTAGTTGAAGTATTTTATATTATTATGAATAAATTTTATCATACTTTATCCATTATGTAAGTTGTTAATATTAAGTGGATTATATTTAATTAATTAAACATGATCGGTAAAACATTTACTTATAGTCTTTTTTTTAAATTCCAAATTTACATAGTAATTCATTAATTTATGTGATATTATTCTTTCTTCCATAAATTAAATAATGGATAATAAATAAATAAAGAAATAAATAATTAACCTGATCCTAAGATTAAATATTTTTTGATTTAATAATAGGATAGTAAATCAACCATTATCCTTGGTTAACAACTCCTTTTTACGGTCTTGGCAAGAGTTGCATCATTCCACATATCGACATGTATATCACTTCTTATTGAATCCTTATGGTTATATCTTGAACCAAATCCATTCACATTTTGATAAACTATTTTTACAAGTATTTATTAGCCACACACAGCTGAGGGGAACCAAAGGATTGGTTAAAGGGGATTGCATAAACAACCTTGGACACATATGTCTTACGTAATAAGGGAGGGTTGTATGACTTGCAGTCCATCAATTGAATTTTTATAATTAATAATTTCAAACACACACAATAAATTAAATTAATTTAATTTAAAAACATATGGGTCTTGGTAAAGCTCATTATCAATAAAAAATAGGACTAATACACAAAAGTTACTATATTTTGTTAAATTTTTATTTGTTATTTTTTATTAAGATAAATGAACTTGCATTAATTATTTAAAAAATTAATTAATTAATTATATTTAATCTTAATGACCATAAATTTTCAATTTGAGATACCCTCCATTAATTGAATTTCTAAAAGATAAATGATAAAACCAATTATTTCATATTTATTACAATAAATTAATTGTAAATTTAAGACATCATATGAAAATTACTGAATTTTCAAACACAATCAGTTCCAATCAGTAAAATAAGGGTTTCATGATTCAAATTTAAATTTACTCTAATTTAATTCTACCATTAACTGAGGTACTATAGGGAGAGTACAGTTCAACTACACACCTTGTATCTAGGCTGTCATGTATCTGGAGTATATGTATTGGGCTTCAGCATGTACCACAGTCCGACTACACAACACATTCAAACAAGAAAAATTATATGTGTAAATATTTTCATGTACCCAAGATACATTCATGGTTATTCTATGTGATTATTGGTGGAATACATAGATTCAACTATCTTGCTACACGATGTGTGGTCTGAATAACATGTTCCTATGAAACCAACCAAAATACATGGCATGTTCTCAGATGAGAGACTTCACAGTGTGTATAATCTAGCTACACGCCATGTATCTATTATTTATGGTGTCCTATTTTCTTTTCAAATGTATTAGTGTGTATTTAGGATTCTGGAAATGATGAGATACATGTTTTATACACTGCATACACTTTATATACATCATTAATTCGCTAGCCTGTCAGTCTCACGTGGTTTGAACATGTATAATGACCACATGGATTTCAGGAATTTCTCCACAAACCCATGTAGACTACATGATGTCTATGCCTAATACATTCCATGTAATCTGGCATGTTGTGTTCTAGTTTGTCTAAGTCTACACAAGGGGGGAAATAAATTCCCCACATGTAATGACTGATCACATCATCTTGTATTCCATGACATGGCTTGGTGTAGTGCACTTGGGTATATGACATGTACTCTGAATACACATAGTGTGGTCCCATTTTATCTAATTATAATCCTCGACATGTTATAATTACATCTCTAGCCATTTTTCATCTATTCTTAGATCTTTAGGAAAATGAAACACTGAATGAAAATGACTAATATGAGGATAACATGTTAATTCAAATCAAATTAGATTAAAAACAATGTTAAATGAAAATTTAACCAATATTATGGATATATCAATAATAAAATAAATAATTAATAATTTGAATGAGACATATTGAATACCACATGTCTGTTTTGAGCATAGCAAATGAGCCTTTGGGGGTGTTGAATTAATTTTTTAAATTAATAGTTTCCAAAAACCCCAATAGAGGATCCTTCATTTTAAATTTATAATTATTTTTTTAGATCTGGAAGTAATGATATACCAGATATTTTGATCTTTATTCGTTTTAAATGTTGATATTCTAAAAACCCTTTCAAATTACCTTCATTGTGCTACAAGGATTCAATTGTACCATCTCTGTAACTTGATCCACAATTTATCCTTTGATCTCTAGTCAATGATAATTAAGTTTTGGGAGCCAGAGTGGAAAATAAGTTATCTTTCATTTTCTTTATTCATTGATACAATATCCTTTTGGAATAAAGGTGTTCTTATTGTTCTCAGGGGGAAGAGAGGAGGAAAATTTTAGAGGGATAATATTGTAGTGAACAATGATTCAAAATTCAAAATTTTTAATAAAGAAACACACACCCTACACAACAGAAATAGCCATCTATTTATAGTGGTAGAGTTTAGGTTATAATATTATATAATTTATTTCTAGTCCTTAAATAATATATTAATCATTAATAAACCCCATGACACATAATAATATTATTAGTACTATTATTTTTGTGATTTGAACCAACAAGGGAATTCTAAATTGTAAATTTTGTCTTGTAAATAAATATTTATCTATATATGTGATATTGGTCTATTCAAATTCCTTGATATTTATTTAATACCCAAAAAATATTTAATTTTTAAAATTTCATTCATCAAAAAATATTTTTGATTGATTAAAACGTAAATAAAATTATTCCACTTTCTCGAGAATAATATTTATTCTGTTAATAAAATTAAAATAGAATTTAATCGATATCAATTTAAACACTTACGGTGTGACCATTTAGGATTATTTTTCATTGGCATGAAAAGGGGATCTTTTAATTTCCACGATTATTGTCTATCAACAGGTCAATAAATCAGAGAGAAAGAAAATAACGTCAGAACAAAACCAGCCACCTATGAACTCTAAAAATATAATATATTCCATTTGTATTAATATCTCGTTTAATAGGTTTTATATCTGTGTCATCAACCAATGTGATCAATACATATTTATTTGACTATCTGAAATAAATACATTGTCAAAACATCGACATATAATTTAATTAGACAGCTCTATTCCAAGAAAAGGGTTGATATATATTATTCCATAAATATGGATGGGACAATTAATTCATTGTTTTATACATTAATAACATGTAATTCATAACACACCCAACATTCCATAATTCCCACCTACATATGGAGTGATGTTTTTCACTAATAAATCTAAGTGTGCAAGTCATGAAATACATCAATGATAATCTTAAATTCTATGGGCACTGACAGTCATCCAAATACGAGTACCCATACCTGAAGGTATCATTATATGTCTCCCATCATAGAATTATATCTTACTATAGAACAGTGTTTAAGAATATCATCATATCACTTCAAGGTTATAATCAAGATTGGAACTACTCTGACCATATAAGTCCGACAAATACCCTAGGACATTTTTACATTAATGAAATTCTTAATAATGGAAGATATGTAATAATATATTATTAGTTTTCAAATAATTTAATATATATATATTCAAAGTATAAATAGTTGGTCCTAGGACACAAACTCCAACTAGTCCACCAATGGACATAGCACTACCACCTTCCATGATTTGGATGTTGATGCTTTCGATAAGGCCCATAGTTCTCTATAATTATTTTTAAGTGATAATGTTTAAGAGAAGTTTCATAAGAATGTTACTATATAAGTAATTGGTTAAAATGAGATAAATTTTAAATAAATTCAAATTTTTTTGTTGATTATATTAAAATTACGGAATTTCTATCTTCAAAATGCATCATGGAACTCCTATTAGAGTTCATCTTGATGAATTTAATGAAATAATTCTTAATATATAAAACATTGATGTCATATTTTTATATTATTATTAAGCTATAATTTTTATTATTTCTATATATAACCCATATTTCATACACATTAATCCTATGATGTATTTCCCTTAATCCTTAACTCTTGAAATTATCATGTCAGTATTAAATGCTAAATAAATTCATAACTAAACAAAGGATAGGTCTATGGTAGAATATTTTCACACTAGGTGTGGGTTTCATAAAAATTTTAAAAGGAAATATAATCTTAAAATAAATTTAAATACTCATAAAAAACCATATATGCATATATGATCTAAATAAATATCAAAACAGATCAGTTTTTTTAATTACTATAAGTATGTTCCTATAATTCCCGGTTCTCACAAGACTACATAATAACAAACATTGGATTAACAAGATGGGCACTCTCTATTTGTAGATAAATGATATGAAATTGTTGAGTCTCTAAATTACTTTATGACATATCATTCAGATGATAGGGTCTGCGACCTGCGTTGTTCCTGCCACATGTGTCCTAATAAGGAATCATTCTATTAATTGAGTAATAGATTATAGAGAGAATCCATATTAAGAACTAATTATAGATTTCATGTCTGGGGTAGAGGTTATATTTTGGTATATCATAATATATATTCCTTTTTTGCATTACTTTATTTTATGGGGATCCATGACTTGAATAGAAATCTTACCTCCCTAGGGGTTCTAGATCAGAAAATTTTCACATTTAAATCAAAATATGGTAATCTTAAAATTCCTATAGACTCATATACTATCATTAAATATTTCAATGAATTGGAGTTTATTATTTATATGGGCAAATACATTTTAGGTAAATGGGTAACATATATATCATTAATAGTGAAAATAATATGATATGTTTGAAGATGTTTGGGCATGTCAGCTCGGTGGTTCTGGTTGAGTTATGTAAGTAGGGTTTTTAAAATGATTTAAACATAATAATATTCCATTTTTTATTTTTTTATATTAGTTTAGACTAATACATTGAGTGTAAATTTATCATGTTTTAGGGCTAATCACTCATTGGAGTATATTCACTTTGACTCATGTGTTCATGTTATGGCAACATCCCATTATGGATGATCATATTTTTTCACCTTTATAGATTATTTTTCTTGGATATTTGGGATATATATCTTCATAAATAAATAAAATATATTTGATAAATTATTAACCTAGAAATATAATGTTAAAATCAAACAGGAATAAGGATTACAAAATAGAACTGGTATAGTTATGGAATTCATGCCATCTGATTTCATTCAATTATTTGTAACTCACAGAATTATTTGACAATGTAATATTAGGGATACACCCCAAAATAATGGCCTATCTAAACAAATGAATCTGATTATATTAGATAATTTTTATATAATTATTTCAAATTTTTACCTATCTAATTATTATTCTACTAATGTTAATAAACTATAATTAATATCATCAATATATGTCTTTCCACTACTACTCAGTTTAAAAACCAAAAAGATGTTTGGTTTAATTAACCTTCTTATAATAGTTTGTGATTATTCGGTTCAACATCATATTCCCACATTAAAATTGATATGCTAGGACCTATAGCAGTTAAATAAATATTCATAGGCTATAATGAAAGATACAATAGATATATTCTCTAGGTTGATAAAAAATCTATAAGAAATGTATAATTACTTATGATGTAATATTTCATGGATCAATTTATCATAAGTATATGTATTCCAGAAAAAAATAGTTGTATTACACCTCAAAATAAGCAAGCTCAAACTCGGTAGCCAACTTAGTTTGGATATTCTATTATTCCCTCTATGCCTCATCACTATCCAGAGCCCCAACTTCAATCAAGCTCTAATTTTGAGTTAGATAGTGAGTCCTCCAATGATGAACATAACTACCAGTGTACTTAAGATAGATATAGGAGGGTTATTATACCTCATTCTAAATATGTATAATAGAGACCCTAGCCTTCTATATAAAATAGTACATGATTTTAAGGAAAATTATACATCAGAGTACAAACTAGGGATCATAAATTATATTGTCTTGGAAGACTAGTTACATAATCAAACATTAGAAAAAACAACTGTTTAATTAATCTCTATAATTATCTCTCGTAATAAATTATTCTCATACATGTTCTTAGGATAACTTGGGGATAACATGAACAAAGGAGTGATCTAAAATCCCAATAATGGAATAACCATAAGAATAAATAATTAGTGCAAGGTATAGAAGGGATGACATGATGATATAAAAAAAAGTTATGTAACATATGGACTCATAAAATATAAACATGGAGTCATATGAACATAGATTCATTGTAATGTGGAAAAAAACATAAAACATGAATTTAGTATGAGTTAAGGATAACCTCAAAGAACATTTCCCAAAGTAGAAGAAGCCAAGGATAATTGCCAAGACTATTGAACATTGTTTCAGAAGCCAAGTTTAACAGCTAAGACCGTCACACAAAACGTCTCATGAGACTCAACAGTACCCAATGCATTGGAGTGATATCTGGGAACAACCATCTTAACCTTCCATTAATATTTTTTCCACATAATGATTCATACATAAACTAACATATATAAACATAAGGGTTAACCAAGGATAGTATTGGGTACCATAATCATGACATAAAGCATAACAAATGGGCGTATCATTAATATATCCATGAATGAAAGGAACAAAAATTTATATGGACATTCATGATGGAAAATAGGAATGTATCATGGTATGTGATGAAATGTTTAAGGGACAGAATGTAAGAAAAGTATTTATAAAATTTTACCATTAAAACATTTTTTTTATAGGTTTTATGGAAAATACTATAAAACCTTTAAAATAGAAAATGGAACAATACTATATAAAACCCTATAATGAACCCATAATGTTTTCATAAAAAATTACTGATTTTATAAAGACAATGGTGGCTTCAAATAGATGATAGAGTTATATTGAAATCAGGTAAGAATTCAGGAAGTTCCATTAAAACATGTTTATTTATCGGGAATTATTGTGGAGCGAATCACTTTAAAACATGTATATCCCAAAAAGAGAATGATTGAAGGATCTTAATAAATTAATTTTGTAAATTTACGTAGAATATATAATTTTTACATAAGTATATAAGATAAATTAATTTTGTTTAAATGAATGATAAGGCATCCTGAAGGAATAAAGGTGATTCGGATAGAATTCCTTACAGATTATCGGCATGGTATCAGGTGCACTTAAGATGGATTTATGAGACATTAATGGGGTTTCCCATAACTTATAAATAATTAGGGAAATATGGGGGAGGTTATAAATCTTACCCCATCATTAGGGATTCCACATAAAATGGCATATCATAGAGGATATTCTTGAATAAAATTGAAATGGAGAGGATCCCTTTCCATAAATATGATGGTGATCTTTGGTTGAACTTAATGACCTGAATAATACAGTTTTTTCATTAATTAAAAATTAAATAACCAATTATATATGTAAAATATTTATTATAACCTTTTTATATTCATTTATAACCATTTTTATTGGTTATGAGGTTCAATTTCATTGTTCAGGTCCATTTGTTTCCTTGATTTTAATGATCAGTTCAAGTTCGGATAAACATGTATGATGAAGGTGGCTGTCTAGAATCGAAGTTATATTTTATTATTAAATATCTAGAAGGTCACATGGTTGAATATTTAATTCGGTTACTTGGAGTGAATTTGGATCATTATATAAAACATTAGTGATAACCTTTTGGGTTAATTGGTGGTTTTATACCATAAAGAACACATTTTGTTTTATAATCCCAAACCAGTGTACAAAAGGATTAGAGAAACCTAGATGAGTCACAATACATATATTATGGTCTAGTTAACCAATTAAAATTGTTCCGTGACCATAATTAAAGATGGTAGTAGAAATTGAAAACCCATCATCCATGAATGTGGTAAATTAACACATCTCATACGTTGTCTTTACTAATAAAACAAAATAAGAGTAAAAGAGAGATGATAATAAATTATTCCATTTTCATAACAAAATTTCAGTACATATAAGGTACTAGATATTTCATGAAATTTGCATGGGAAGTGGTAATCTTATAAAATAAGACAAATGAACTTGAAAAGAAAATGAAAGAAAAGATAAGAGGAATTTACCTCTTGATTCAATCTTCCTTGAGAGCCTCTTAAGGGGAGAGGATTTAGTCTTTTGAGAAGACCGAGGGTTGTTGGATGTGGGGAAGGAGTTTTATGATATGTTTTGGCATAATATAGAAAAATCACAATTCTTGAGATGAGTGAAGAGAAGAGGTAAGTAGGGGTGGTATTTATAGTAGAGGAGAGGAGGGATTTCATAATATTATAATAATTAGTTTATTATTTTCCCCCAAGAAAATAAATAGTGTTTATCACAACACCAATAATATTAATAATTTCATGTGAGTTTGATATTTGGGTGCATACCTCACTTATGATGTTAGGAATAGTGGATATAAATTATAATATATTTATACGGTAAATTAATGTATTTTACTATTCACAAAAAAATCATGTATTTTAGAAAAATAAAAAAAATTCAACCTAACCATTTTTCAATGTGTAGTATCCAAAAATGAACTCCTTTTTCAAAAATAATTTTCTAAATATGATTATTTAAATTTTGGATTAAAATCACAATTTACTTGAAAATAATAAATTTAAAACATTTATTTTCTTATTCCTAGATATAGGTATATCGTACTTCCACATGAATATTATTTGTATACTATCATAATTAGGTTTCTATTAATTATTTCATGACTCAATTCATAAAGGTAAAATTACTATTCATAAGGTTATGTTACTATTGACCAAAAATTAAGATGGTTATATTAGTCTCCAAATAACTTACTGATTGTAACAGTGTATGTAAGATTTTTGAAATTAAAATCACAAAAAATGTATGTTTAATGGTCACATAGTACTGTGTAGTTAATTTTGTTATGATTTCATGTGATTATATGATATTACTATAAGAATAATATTTCCATTGAAAATTTTGGGTGGTTATATTATCCCCCCCCCCTTATGAAATTTTTCCCTCGAAATTTTGTTTTATATTTTTACCCATACAAGTGTGTGTACTTTTCCTTCATTTCCTCCTCTAGTTCCCATGTTTCCTCTTTGTTCTAATAGTTCAACCATAGAACTTTGACCAGGTCAATATTCATTTTACATAGAACTTTACCTCTATGATCGAATATCTTCACTATATTCTCCTCGTAAGAAGGATCATTCTCCAAATTTAACACCTCTGAAGAGAGTACATGTGAAGGGTCTGGTATGTACTTCCTTAAGAGGGATACATGAAAGACACCGTGTAATTGGGACAATGTAGGTGAGAGTTCCAGTCGATAGGTCACAGATCTAACATGATCTTACATCTCGAAGGGGCCAATGTAATTGGGAATTAGTTTCCCTTTCTTCCCAAACCTCGTGAATTTCTTTCATATATGTATGCGTAGAAATACCGTATCTACAACTTTGAACTCTAGGTCTCGTCGATGGTTGTCTACGTAATTCTTTTTTCGAATTTGGGCTACCTTGATGTTCTAGTGAATTGTTTTAACCTTTTCCACTATTTCTGTGACTATTTCAGGTCTTATAAGCTTATACTCACCAAATTCATCCCAACACACCAGCGTTCTACATATTTTCCCATAATGGTGTTTGTATGGTTATATTTAGTTGCTCGAGTGGAAACTGTAGTTATAGGATAATTCAAGAAGTGGAATATGTTAGTAAAATCCTTATTTGAATTCTATGAAATATGCCCTCAACATTTCTTCCAGTTTCTAAATTGTTTACTCAGATTTTCCATCAGTGTGAGGATTATAGGGCGTACTAATGTTCAGTTTCATGCTTAGAGATTGTTGGAGACTTTTCCAAAACTTCAAGGTGAATCTTGGTTCTTGATCAAACACAATTTATAGTGGTACTCCATGCAACCAAACCACCTCTTTGATATATATCCATGTAAGTGGATCTAATGAGGAGCCCTCTAAAATTACGATAAATTGAGCTATCTTTATAAGATGATCCATAATAACCCATATAGAATTGTTTCCTATGGATGTCCTTGGAAGTCTGGTGACAATGTCCTTGGTAATGTTTTCCTACTTCCATGTTGGTATGTGTAGTAGTTTAATCATCCTCTTAGAATTCTTCCCCTCAACCTTCACTTACTGATATACCTGGAACATTTATGTATATTCAGCAATCTACCTTTTCATATTGTCCAACCAAAAGTTTTCTTATAGATCTCGATACATATCTATGCTCCCTTAGTGGATAGAGAAGGTCGATCTATGTGCATCATTAAGAAGATCATTTTTTATCTCTGGATTAGATGGTACACATAATTCTGACCCAAATCTTATAACTCCTTCCTCATCAATCGTGAATTCGGAGAATTTCCCATTTCGGATAGCTTCCACCCTTTTCGTAATTTCTATATCTTTTCTTTGAGCATCCTTTATATTCTCCATGAGGGATAGTTGAGAAATCATTTGATATAGTATTGATGATGTTTCTCTATTAATGATTCCTATGTCCATACTCTACAAATCTAAGAAGATCAGATCCTTTTCAATTCTCATAATTGTTAAAGATGGAGGATCCTTTCTACTTAGAGCATTAGCCACCTTGTTTTCTTTACTAGGATGGAAGTGGATTGAGAATTCATAATACTTGATGATATTTATCAATCTTCATTGGCACATATTAAGATCTTTCTATGTGAATATATATTTATGTCTCTTGTGATTAGAATATATCTCACAATTCTCCCCATGGAGACAATTCAACTAGATTTTCAACACAAATATCACCGCTACCAACTCCATATTATACATGGGATAGTTTTTCTCTTGGAATTTTATCTGCCTTAAAGAATAGGCTATCACCTTTTCATTTTTCATCAGCACACAACCTAAGAACTTCTTTGAGTCATCACTGTACATGAACAATTGTTCTCCACTTGTTGTTATTGTGAGTACTGGAATGGTGATTAGCCGATATTTTGAATTCATAAAATAGTCTTCACATTCTTGAGTATAGAAAAAAATTTCTCAATTTCATGTCATCTTGGTCATTCATTTGACAATCATGAAAAGTTATTCACTAATCGTTGATAATACCTGGCTAGACCCAGAGTGTTGTAGATCTTTGTTATAGATGTTTTTCTAGGCCACTCTTCAATTGCCTTTTTCTTGGAAGGTTCCATAGATATCCTTTTGTTGGTGATAACATGACCCAAGAATGATACTTCCTCCCCCTAGAACTCACATTTACTATACATTGCCTACAACTTCTCCATTGGTAATGATTTTAACACAGCATTCAAATGCTCCTCATGTTCCTCTTTTCTCTTGTAGTATAACAGAATATCATCGATAAAGACTACCACAAATTTGACTAGGTAATCCCTAAAGACTCTATTCATTAAATCGATGATAATTTATGGTGCATTAGTGGGTCCTAAGGGAATCACTATAAACTCATAGTGTCCATACCTCGTTCTAAAGGTAGTCCTGGGAATATCTTTCTTCCTCACCTTCAATTGGTGATAACCTGACCGAAGGTCCACCTTAGAGAAATAACTGGCCCCACGAAGCTGATAGAACAATTCATCTATATGTGTGAAGGGTTAATTGTTCTTTATCATGATTTTTTATCTCATTATAATCAATACAGATCTGCATTGATCAATCCTTCTTCTTAAAAAAGAGGACTAGCACACCCCGCGGTGAACGACTCGAGCGTATAAATCCCTTCTCTAGATTCTCCTGTAACTGCATCTTCAACTCTTCTAACTCTATACTGGCCATTCTTTAAGGGTTATTTGATATAGGAATATATCCATGAATAATTTCAATTTAGAACTCAACCTCTCAATCAGGAGGAAGAAATGAAACTCTTCAGGGAATTCATCATTTTAATCCCTCATGATGGGCATGTCTTCATACATGATTCTATCCTTTGCGAAAATCATTTGAGCTAGACATGCTTGCTCATAAGGAATTAATATCCACACATGATACAATGATTCTAAAGGAGATTCATATTCCTCCTTACACTTGTAATGAATCAAAATATTATTCAGGATGTGAAGAGTGATCTCCCTTTCTAGACAGTTTATGTTGGCTTTGTATAAAGATCTCCAATCTATGCCCATGATAGAGTAGAAATCCACTAAATAAAGTATGACGATATTTTTTAGGAGTTCTAGTCCAAAAGGTTTTACTTGGAAGGAGTTATAAACCAAGGATTCTATAATTTCCCCATTCGCTGGTCTCATTGATAAATTATCCTCCAAATTTGGAGGTGGTGTTTGAATAGTTCTACAAAAAAATGAAGGATTTGAAAGAATGCATAGAACAAAAAATCAAATAGTACATTCACCATTACGAAATGAATAACTATCGTACTTTTCACCCCATCATTTTTCAAATCCATATCAATAGTAGTGATAGAATAATCCCTTCCTTATTTCCTGGGAGGTTGTTCTTGATATCCTACACCAAACCTTGGCTTAGGAAAATTGTTTGCATAATTCCCATGATCCTTATAGTTGCAACATGGAAGTACATGCTGAGTGTTTATCTAAATCTTCCTTTATTCTTACACATTAGATATATTATTCATATACCTTCGATAGTTCTTGTCCATATGTCCCATTATTCTGCATTTCATGCAATTCTTCATTCCCTTTAGACAGTTCACATGATGCTTATTCCCACAACTTTTACAAGTAGGATATTCAGGCTTTTTTCCATCATGGGATTTTTTGTTAAACCACCCATGTTGTTCTCCATTTTATGATTCTTGTCACCAGGCCCATGAGACCACTAAGAGTCTCCAATCTCCTTTTCAACGTTGAAGGCACAATGGGAAATTTCTTCATAACTGTCGAAATCTAGAATCACTAATACTTTTTGTAGACTCAACATTAGTCTAATTAAATTGCGATACACCTTGCTTTTGGAGTTCATTAAAAATTTATAGGCATACCTTGAAATCCTTTAAAAGTTTTCTTCATACGCCGTGATGGACTCATCTTTCTTCTACATGAGACCGTAGAACTCACTTTCCATCTTGAGACGGGGGGTTCGAGGAAAATCTATATTGAATAACATCATCTTGAATTTCTCCCAAAAAATTGAAACAATTTCATCTTTGGAATTTGTATACTTGATTAGCTTCCACCATATATCAGCTTCCCCATCAAAAGGATGTACCGCTAGTAAAACTTTCTCTTGTTCTAAGCATTGATGGACATATAGTATTTTTTTAATGGAATTAATCCACTGTTCTGTGAGGAGAGGATCAGAATATCTACAAAACTTGGGTGGCCTTTACCATATGAAGGATTCTACCAAAAATTTATATTTCCATGGAAGAGAAGGTTGTACTACATGATCCATGTTATTATTCATAACTTGATCCATCTGAGGAAGTATTGTCATGATGTTCTGAGAACCTTTTCCCATTATACCAAGCATATCATTAGAAACTTCTTCACATTTCCTATCACATTGGTTGTTTTAACATGTTCTTCTATTTCCCTCCATTAACTATGAAAAAGAAAATAAAATTAGAGGGCTTGTATACTTATTTATTGAACATAAAAATGTAACTATTTAACATAAAAGGTTAAACTTGTAAAAGGGAAGTATTGTCACGACTCGTCCTCGGGGCCTGTGTCGTGACTACCCCATGCCCACCCTTTATAGGCCAGGGGTTGGCGACTAGAACCAAAGGCGTAAATCCTGATAAAAGGATAGGAATTGCCTTTATAAAAGAAAAAACCCCACAAAGTATGAAAACTGATGTAAACACTCAGTAAACTGTAAAATAAACATGCTGAAAGTACAAGGGCCCAGAAATACAATCCCAAAAGAAAGGTACAGCTACAACCGAAAGAAAAGTACAACTCAAATGACAACAGCTGAAAGGTGGAGGGCCACACCTGGATCGTCCTCCGGCTTCCTACCTGAAGGGTAGGTACAGATCTCCTCCTCAGCACTCCATGCCCATCTGTCTCCTCCGGGTACCGACTCATCGTGAAATCCACATCTGGGCACTGACTCGACGTGATATCCACCTCCGGGCACCGACTCGTCGTGAGATCCTCCTCCGGGTACCGTCCAGTTCTATAAGACTCCACCACGATCGGTGATGTCCGTCGTCTACAACCAACACAACGTAGTGCGGGCAAAGCCCATGCAGGGGTGAGTATATGATACTTAGTAGGGGCCCCAAGACCCACGAAGGTCTCCCTGAATCCACAAAGGATAAACCAAAAAGAAAAGATACAATCATGAATTATCATCCAAAACTACTTAGGTATATGCCCATACATATACCTAAGTCATCAAATCCAATTCATCTCCCACTCAAGAGCTCAAGTACAGTCCATTCCACTCAGGAAAGTAAAACATAATCCACATAGGAAAGTACGACACAATCCACATAGGAAAGATTAATCCTATCCACATAGGATATCAAATCAATCACATAGAAGATAATTATTGAAAGTCAAGACTCAGCTCACACAGTTATCCATTTACGAAGAGGGGTGCAGATGATTAGATGTATCCTCAGAATCATCTCCCATGTCAAACCCACGTCGGATCAAAGTTTAGTAGTCATCGATGATGAACCCACGGAGTATCCAAGTGTAGTAGTAATTGTTGTTGAACCCACGGAGGATCCCATCACGATAGTCGAACCCACAGCGGATCCCAGTACAATAGTCATCCTGGTCGAACCCATAGAGGATCCCAGTATGGTAGTCATCCTCATCGAACCCACGGAGGATCCTAGTATGGTAGTCGTCCGCGTCGAACCCACGGAGGATCCGAGTATGGTAGTCGTCCTCGTCGAACCCACGGAGGATCCCAGTACGATAGTCATCTTCACTGCAGCCAGCTCTAGGGTTTCCGCACACATCATGCTTGTTTCTGGGAGGGTCCACTTCACAAGCCAAGGGGGTCAATACAACAACTGACAAGAATTCCAGAGTTGATGTATCCCAAATTTCTGTCTTGTCAAAAGGATCTCAATGTGACAGACGGTGCGTCAATCAGATGCTCGGTCCGAGAGTTATAGGTTTATTCGTCCCAGGGGCCCGGTTGGTTTTTAAGTCAAACCCAACCCGACTGTACTCCAACTGAGTCCAAACCTCGAGCGGAGTAATCCAAAAGGACCGTCTCACTAAGAGGAATCCAACAAAGTCAATGACACGTCAATCGAACGTCCGAAGCTGAAGTTATAAGCGTTTCTACTACGAGGGCCTGGTTGGTTTTGTGTTCGAACCAGCTCAACCATACCCAATGCTCTTCGAAACCTTGAGTGTAAAATACAGAAACAACCGTCTCGATCCATGAATCACATCGCAACTGACGGTATGTCGATTGGAGGTCCGTAGCCCATGTTACGAGCATTTGAACGAATTTGTCTGTTTTTAGGGGGTTTTGGGCCCGGACTGACCCAGCCCGAGACCCCCTAGGTTTGCCCGAATCGGGTTGACCTGACATGGGTCCGGGTCTGTCCCAAAAGGGCACGGCCCGACCCAGCGCGGGGGTTCGGCCCTGCGCGGGCACCCCGGCCCGGTGCGGGCGGCCCTGCCCGGTGTCGCCGGTCCAGCCCGGCACAGCCAGTCTAGGACTACACGGGCACCGCGCGCCACGTGAGTGTAGAAGGGAGGAAGCCGCCACCCACTTTGAACTGAACAGCAGACCCCACGGGGACCGCCCTGCTGCGCTGACAGGGGGTTCAAACCCCCGGTTTTTCTGGATCTGGTCAGCTGTAACGGCCCGCCAGTTGTGCCGCACTGGACCCCGCGGTCCCTCCCTAAATGCACCGGTGGTCGGTGGTTCTGTCCGCCCTCCTGGTCTTCCACTATGGACAAAAGGCTGCGGCTCTTGGTGCTCCGGCAGCCGGGGAGTTTGGCCGCCCCTGTCGGTGACAGTCACGGCCTTAGGCCACGGCCCTTGTTCGTCTGGCGCGACGCCACGACGATGCGCCCCTCCGCCGTGGCCCGACCTTGGTCGCGGGTTCTTCTGCTTCAGTGCAGCGCGACAACACCACGCTTCTTTGTCGTGACCCGCTTTGGCCAGAGTTCCCTCGTTCCCTCGCGGTGCGAGGGCACCGCGTTGCCTTCGTTCCAAACAACAAAATATTCAACAACAAAAAGGAGAGGAGGTTCGGCCATGTTCGTGCAGTCCGACCTCCTCCCGTTATCTTGATAAGAGGCAACTTGATTTTTAACGTTGAACGCCAAAATAAACACGGACTTAAATTCAAAACCCTATGTTGAAGAAGTAGTCGAATGAGGATCGTCGTGGGAAGTTGACGTCACGGAATACGGCGTCACGGAACGAGGCTCCGTAAACGTCATCGGTGCTTTCCCGATGAAGGATACGTTGTCCCCCTTTCATTGATGCGGGAAGAATATTGAAGGTGGGAACGTCGTCATTCTCCGGAAAATGTGTCACTCATCGGCTAGAGAGAGGATAGGAGACGGCACGGCGATCTCCCTTTAAAGTCACAGTGTTCTTCTTCGTAGACTCGGCATTCATCACGAAGGAGATGAATGTTTTCAACGTTAGAGTATTTTCTTCCCAAAATCTCAACAAACAACCTTGAACCTGAATAAAATAAGGAATGCTTATTTTATTAACACATTCCATGCATTTCGAAAACTTCAAAATTCAAACTCAAAATTAAATTAATTGAATGGAATTAAATAATCAATTTAATTGTGAGAGTTGACATGTGATAAAGAAGGGGAGGTGGGTGTGTTACACGTTTATGGGGGGTTCCCAAAATAAAGATGGAGTTTAGGGAATTTGAAGAGGTGGGGCTCGTGTGGGCCCCACCTCACTAATATCCTACCAAGATTTAAGATTTTAGTGGGTCCCACACAACTCCCTCACATGGTTGGTTATATCCACCCAACTTCCATCATTAGGATTTAACCACTTAAAAAGAAATAAAATAAAAAGTGTTCCATAATTTTTGTTTTACTCTTCAGTTAATCCATTTATTTTTTTAGCAACCCTGCCTGAGAAAATGAAACTCCAGATAGGGTCTTATTAAGCAATTATCAGCATTGTGGTTTCAACAGTGCCCTCAGATTTCGATTCCGAGCACCAGTTCAGAAGATAGAAAAACCCGGTCGCTCGTTCACTGAACATACCAGAGCTAAACATCAAAAATTGATTCCGGGAACACTGGGCCTCGGAATCAGGTGCCGTCAGAATCCACAGGCTCGAAAAATTCCAAAGAAATTAAGAAAAAAAATTCCTTGAAATGTCTGGGTATTTACATTACTCCCACATCAGGTCTTTACATCCCCGTAAAGCTATAACACAAACTAGGGAAACAAAAGTGGTACTGAGCACGCAACTGAGCCTCCCGCTCCCATGTGCTCTCCTAGAGGTTCACGTGCTGTCAGTGAAAGTGCACTTGAGGAATCGACCGTCTACGTAGGACCCGCTCCTGTCGATCCTTGTTCTCCACTAGAACCTCTATGAATGTTGCCCCGTCATCGATGTCCAACTCCCTGCGGTCGATGATGTGTGAAGGGTCATTTACATATTTCCTTAGCTGAGATACGTGGATGACATCGTGTACCCGGTGCAACTGAGGTGGAATGTTCAAGCAGTAAACCACCTCACATACCCTACTGAGGACCTAGAAAAGTCCGTTGGACCTCGGATATAACTCGATGCCTTGACAACATCTCCGTAAACCTCGTCAAGGTGATACCCATATAAGAACATGGTCACCATCCTCTAACTCTAGAGGCCTCGATTTCCTGATTAGAACTGAAACTCAAAACTCCTACAGCCACGAGGGTAAGGTTAGCCAACCCAAGAGTGATCGGCTACACCCTCCTATGCACGAGTTTATCCTGTGCTGCCTGGGGTTTCCTTTTCGCTGACCAAGGAAAACTGATCCCGAAGTTTGCCTAATACCATCAATTTGTGTATGAACTGTGATTTCCCAGTCCATACTCAAACTAACGTCGTAAGGGCTCGACGCTGCCACCAAGAGGTTCCAACCGAAACACTCACCTCAAGGGTCAGATCACACTGTCGGTGTAAGTGTGACTATCGAGTCTCCTCCCAAAGGTATCTCCAGACGTGAGGGTCATGTCAACGGATTAACCGAAAACTCTAGGTCTGGGACAAGATTCATGGAAGGAAGGGATGATTCGTATCGATGTCTGTTGTTACGACAGCTAGTAGAAGACATAGTCTGTACTTCGAATCATGCTTAGAGACTTCTGGTCGCAATCCTTGACCGAATCCAGCTACTCTTTCCCCTGCCCTCCAGCTCCCGGAGCCTAGCGGGGATTACAAAGGTGGGTGGTTGCAACATGTCAAAATGTTCACCACCCCATGCTGCTCTCCTAGCTCCGCTTCCACATCTGCTGCCTTGCAGATTCATCTGTCCTTTTCACTTCCTCTATATGAAACATTTTACAAGCCCAAGACTCCGAGACTAGTACCATTTTCCTGCTTTCCCACCGCTAACATTAACTGGATGCATCCACTCAGCCAAAGAATTATCAACCTCAAAGATTCTCTCTATCACCCTAGTATAAGTAGTAATTCATAGAGAAAGAAGTGATGGCTCGAATATCCATTAGACACACCTCAATCAGAATTCTGATCCCTGAATCACCGATCGCATCGTAGTCATCGAGTGCCAGGAATGGTTTGGTATGTCCCGATGAATTCTCAGCTACTGACATGTCATCCTGCCGAAGCTGTATAAGCTCTAGAAGACTCTCAACCACATATTCAAGCCAGTCCTCAGCCGCCTGTGAGTTGGGATTTCCTTAGTACTTGAGGTATATCTTATGCCGAAACATATAAGGCACTAATCCTACAAGTGTCCTCTACCGGTACCACCGGTAGTGTCTGCTGACCAACAGGTAGTGATGTAGATGACACACTACCCGAAGTTACTAACTCATGCATCGGTCCACATACCGAAGACTCTTTAATATACAGACCAACCTCATTGTCACTCACTGGGAAACACAGGTAGCTAAGTCCACCATCCGCTGTACTAGTGTCTAAACTAGGCGTAGAACTCTAGAAATCGCCTACGCCCAGTCCACTACTACCTGGGAATCTTTCTCGCCTCGTAACCTCGGAGGCCTCTCTAGCTGGAACTCGTTCAACATGCTCTATAAGAATGCATCGTCCACTAGTACAACTGGTGTAATATGCGGCCTAACAGGTGGTGTTGCTGCTGGTAAACCACTCGATGGTGCCAACATAGAAATAGGGCCATACACCAGAGTCTCGTTGCTCGGTGGGCCATCATCGAGTACTCTCTCGGAACCCTAGCTGGCAACCGTTGTGGGGCCATCCTGAAATGAGACAGGTGTTCCATGGTCAACGATTTATACCTGGTGAGCTGAAACAAATTAATCACTATGAAAACTTTGAGACACACGTGCAATAAATGTTTTCGTGCTCTGAGTCGAAAATCAGAAGTCAGGGTTTTGGTGTATGGATACGTTGGCCGCCGCACCAACACTGGACTCCCTGGACTGATAACCACACTCAAATACCCTTAACAATATTTCTTCCCTTAGAGAGAGATCAGAGTCCTAAGTTCTGCGGTAGAACCGAACTCCTTTGATAGAAATTTTTCAAGACCCGTCCTCGGGGCCCGTGCCATGACTACCCCAAGCCCACCTTCCATAGGCCAGGGGCTGGTGACTAGAACCAAAGGCGTAAATCCCGATAAAAGGGAAGGTGATGCCTTTATAAAAGAAAACAAACACCATAGAGTACGCAAACTGAATTAAACACTAAGTAAACTGTAAAACAAATGTGCTGAATGTAAAAGGGGCCAGAAATAAAATCCCAACAGAAAGGTACAACTACCACAGATATAAAAGTACAACTCAAAGGACAACAGCTGAAAGGTGACAAGCCTCTCCTAGATCGTCCTCCGGCTTCCTACCTGAAGGGTAGGTATAGATATCCTCCTCAGCACTCCATGTCCTTCTGACTCCTCCGAGTACAGACTCATCGTGAAATCCACCTCTGGGCGCTGAACCGACAAGATATCCACCTCCGGGCACCGACTCGTCATGATATCCTCCTCCAGGTACCGTCCAGCTCTACAAGCCTCAATCACGATCAGTGATGTCCATCATCTGCAACCAACACAACGCAGTGCGGGCGAAGCCCGTGTAGGGGTGAGTATACGATACTCAGTAGGGACCCTGAGACCCCTGAAGGTCTCCCTGAATCCACAAAGGATAAACCACAAAGAAAAGATACAATCACGAAGTATCATACAACACTACTTAGGTATATTCCCATACATATACCTAAGTCATCAAATCCAGTTCAGCTCCAACTCACGATCTCAAGTACAATCCAGTCCACTTTGGAAAGTAAAAAATAGTGCACATAGGAAAGTATGACCCAATCCACATAGGAAAACTTAATCCTATCCACACAGGATACCAAATCAATCACATCGAAGATAATGATTGAATGTCAAGACTCAGCTCACACAGGTAACCATTTACGAAGAGGGCTGGAGATGATTAGATGTATCCTCTGAATCATCTCCTCTACTGAACCCACGTAGGATCCAATTTGAATAGTCGTCGCTGCTGAACCCACGGAGGATCCATGTATATTAGTCATCGTCATCGAACCCACGGAGGATCCCAGCACGGTAGTCGATCCCACAAAGGATCCCAGTACAATAGTCGTCCTCGTCGAACCAATGGAGGATCCCAATATGGTAGTCATCCTCGTCAAACCCACGGAGGATCCCAGTACAGTAGTCATCCTCGTCGAACCCATGGAGGATCCGAGTATGGTAGTCGTCCTCGTCGAACCCATGGAGGATCCCAGTATGGTATTCATCTTCGCCGCAGCCAGCACTAGGGTCTCCGCACATAGCATGCTCATTTCCGGGAGGGTCCTCTCCACAAGCCAAGGGGGTCGATACATCAACTGACACGAATTCTGGAGTTGATGTATCCCAAAGTTCAGTCTCATCAATAGTATCTCAACGTGACAGACGGTGCGTCAATCTGACGCATGGTCTGAGAGTTATTGGCTTATTCATCCTAGGGGACCGGTTGGTTTTTGAAGTCAAAACCAACCCGACCATACTCCAACTGCGTCCAAACCTCAAGAGGAGTAATAAAAAAGGACCTTCTCACTAAGAAAAATCCAACAATGTCAACGGCACGTCAATCGGACGTCCAGAGCTCAAGTTATAAGCGTTTCCGCTCCGAGGTCCCGGTTGGTTTTGTGTTCAAACCAACCCGTCCATACACATTGTTCTCCTAAAAATTGATTTTAATATATCTAAACGACCATCTCAATACAAGGATCACATCAAAACTGACGGTTCATCGATCAGAGGTGTGTATCCCAAGTTACGGGCGTTTGAACGAATCTATCCGTTTTTAGGGGGTTTGGGGCTCAGACCGACCCGACCCGAGACCCCCTGGGTCGACCTGGGTCTGGGTCCGCCCCAAAATGGTGTGACTCGGCCCATTTGGCGCGGCCCAGCCAGGCGCGGGTGTCCGGCCCAGCGCGGGCGGCCCGACTCGGTGTAGCCGGTCCCGCCCGACGCAGCCGGTGCAGGCCGGCACGGGCGCCGCGGGCCACGTGAGCGTGGAAGGGGGGAAGCTGCCACCCCCTTCGAACCAAACGGAGGACCCCACGGGGTCCGCCCTGCTGCGCTGACCGGGGGTTCAAACCCTCGGTTTTTTCGGATCTGGCCGGCCGTAACGACCGGCCAGTTGTGCCGCGCGGGACATCGCGGTCCCGCCCTCCATGCGCCAGCGGTGGGCGGTTCTGGCCTCCCTCCTGGTCTTCCGAAGGGCCCAAAAGGCCGTGAATCTTGGTGATCTGGCGGCCGGGGAGTCCGGCCGCCCCTTTTGGTGACCGCCGCAGCCCTTGTTCGTCTGGCGCGGCTCGATGGCGCCGCGCCCCTTCACCGTGGCCCGACCTTGGCGGCGGGTTCTTCGGCTTCGGCGCGGCGTGATGACGCTGCACTTCTTCACCGCACTTCTTCGTCGTGGTCCACTCTAGCAGCGGTTCCCTCATTCCCTCGCGGTGCTACGGGACCACGTTGCCTTCGTTCCAAACCACATAATATTCAATAACAAAAATGGGAGGAGGTTCGGCTATGTTCATGCGATCTGACATCCTCCCATTATCTTGCAAACAGGCGGCCTAATTTTTAACGTTGAATTCCAAAATAAATACAGACATAAATTCAAATCCCTACCTTGAAGAATTCGTCGAACGAGGATCATCGCAGAAAATTGACGTCGTGGAAGACGGTGTCACGGAACGAGGCTCCATAAACGTCGTTAGTGCTTTCCCGATGAAGGATACGACGTACCCCTATTATTGATATGGGAAGAGGATCGAAGGTGGGCGCGTCTTTGTTATCTGGAAAGGGCGTCACTCACCGGTTGTGGAGAGGAGAGGAGACGGCAGAACGATCTCCCCTTGCGGTGACGGAGTTCTTCATCATAGACTTGGCGTTCTTCACGAAGGAGATGAAGTTCTTCAACCTTAGAGTATTTTCTTCCCAAAATCTCAATACACAACCTCTAACCCGAATCAAATAATGAATTCTTATTTTATTAACACATGCCATGTGTTTTCAAAACATCAAAATTCAAACTCAAAATTAAATTAATTGAATGTCATTAAACAATCAATTTAATTGTGAGAGTTTACATGTCATAAAGAAGGGGAGGTGGGTGTGTTACACATTTATGGGGGGTTTCCATGATAAAGTGGGAGTTTAGGGAATTTGAAGAGGTGGGGCTCTTGTGGGGCCCACCTCACTAATATCCTACCATGAGTTAAGATTTTAGTGGGTCCCACAGAACTCCCTCACATGGGTGGTTAGCTCCACCCAACTTCCATCCTTAGGATTTAACCACTTAAAATGAAATAAAATAAAAAGTGTTCCACAATGTTTATTTTACTCTTCAATTAATCCATTTATTTTTTTTAGAAACCCTGCCCGAGAAAATGCATCTCTAGATAGGGACTTATTAAGAAATTATCAGTGTTGTGGTTTCAATAGTGCCCTCGGATTTCGATTCCGAGCACTGGTTCAAAATTTAGAAAAACACGCTCGCTCGTTCACTGAACGTACCCGAGAAAAACTTCGGAAATTGATTCCGGGCACACCGGGCCTCAGAATCAGGTTCCTTCAGAATCCACAGACTTTCAAAATTCCAAAGAAATTAAGAAAACATTGTATTGAAATTTTCGGGTCTTTACAATTATATCATAACTTATGATTCCTTAGGATTAAATCTAGGTTATAATTGATATATATTTTTAGACCGAATGACCCGAAGTCCTTTTTTTTGTTTTATTTTAGATAATCCCCTTTTTAAGGGATGAAGGGGAACCTGTACATGACCCGTAGGCCCAAGGCACAAGGCCCAACACGACTTGCAATACCTGATCCGTAGGCCCAGAGGCATGTTATGCCCAATACATGACCCGTAGCCCCAACCCACAGGAACTGCCGCTTCCGTAGCTTCTGCATCATTGATCACCTAGTTCCCCACCTTGCATTGCTGATCGGCTAGCATTACCCCATACAAAGCTGCATGGTGCCTGGTCCTGATGGCGGTTGTCATACCCTCTCATTCTTCCAAACTGATATCTCTACATCTGGTGACTGCTAGTCTTGTTGCTCGTATCCTCTTCTAGGGCTTTCTTTGTGTGAATTGGGCTACTACATGGTCTTTGTGGCCCGAAGGCCCTGAGGCCTAAAGACCTTTGATGACCCGAAGGCCCTGGAGATGCTAGGCCTAAACTTGTGGCCCGACTACTACAGTACTGAACAGTACTGTTATAGTACCCCCGGAAATTCACCTCCACCCGGTTTTGAACCTGAGTCTCTTGGATGCCAAGTAGGAGCCCTTATGTCAATAATTTACCAAAGCATATCCCATAGGAGTGTCAAACCAAGAGTACGGCCAGGTTAGGCCTGAAACTCCTTTTTGGTGTTTTCACTCTTAGGTACATCTATGTTAGAGCCACATTTATCTATTTTCATCCAGACAGGGATTTATTTTCTTGATAAACCACTTACACTATACTTAAAAAATTTATGGATGTTTTCTGATACTTAGTCTCATCATTAAGGTTCTCACTAAGGTGCTCTAATCCTAATCCCCAAAAATTACTAGACTATCCTCTAATACCAACTATACAAACCCTATAGTTTTATATAAAATGTGACGTGATTTTAAGAATAATTATACATCGGAGTACAATCCAAGGATCATAAAGTCTAGTGTCTTAGAAGACTAGGTACATAATAAAATAATATAAAAACAACATTTTATTTGAACCCCATAATGAGCTCCTATCTTCCATTGTGCTCATACATCTGCATAGGATAACCTAGGGATAACATGAACAAGAGGATGAGATAAGATCTCAGTATGGGAATAACCATAAGAAAAATGCATAATCCCATGTGATAAAAGACATGACATGATTATAAAAAAAGGAATATAACAATGGAAGAAATAATCCATTTATTCACGCATATTTACATTGAGTTTTATTGTTACTCACAATAAATCCAATGGGAGATATTGAATTCCCCAAGCGATAATTGATTTTTTTCTTCAATAAGAAATCTTTTAATTATAAAGAATATGTTAATATGTTATTTCTAATGAAAATTGATTATTCAAGGATTATATTTATAGATTCATTATTTTGAAATATATGTCATGTATTATATGGAAACTTGTTTCTATTGTAATGGTTTTATATCTCTTTTTCATGGAAATAAAGATAGGTGTTGGTGGATAATGGTACACTATTATAAAACATTTTGGTATTGTTTCTGAGATGTTTAATAAGGTCTAAATTTTGACTACTAATGAAGGAATTTTAAAATGTAATGAATTTATATGGCATGGATCATTTCTTATGTCTTCATATGGAATTTCTTATGGAACTTGTGATTTTTGTTTGAATTCATGAGTTTTTCATGACATTACATACTGTTCATATGATTTTGGATTTTTTATTGTCTTAATTTTTATTTATATATTACTTTTTTATGTAACAAGAGAAGAAAATTTTTCACTTCTATTTTTAGATAAATCTAATCTCTTTTATAGATTACATTTCACAGAACATTGAGCTTAAACAAACTCCATGATATTATTATTTTAAAATTACCAGTGTAACCAATATATTAAATTTTTAGGAATGAATTGTTTTTATCAGATTATGAAATATATAATTTTTAAACTCTTTGAAAATTTATTAATTAATTACTTTGTAATATACACATAATTTTTAGAATAGCCGTTATATTCTTAAAATAACTAATTTCTATAAAAAGGGATTTGTATTGCATTCTATGAGGCAAAAATATAATTACAATATGAAATATTTAAAAAATTATTTGAAAAAAAATTATTGTTTTGGAATCACTATGTCAAAATTATTTTATGATGAATTTTTTCATAATTTTTTGAATGGTATAATCTTTCCACGAATAGTAAAAAAATACTAATTTTTATAAAACCCTCATGTTGTATATATTTTAATGTAATTTGATGATTTTAAAACAAAATGAAAGTAATCTAAGTAATTTTTATTAAAATATAAAATAATTATTTAAATTGTAATAGTATTCATACATAATTCTCATATAAGTAAATTTTTAGACATAAACACACATTTCTCCAAAATCAGCTTTTCACCGAATTTTGATGGTTTAATTTTTTCTGTACATTGAAACTTTTGTGTTTGGAATTTTTCAAAAATTTATTCCATATTTGGAATCCATAGGTCAAAATTAAGTTATAAGGTAAATCTCATTATGAGGAATAAAACATTTATCATGCTACAAAAATTATTTATATTAGTATAGATAAAAAAATGCAGAGGTTAAAGTTAAAATTCTAAATCATAAAATGCCGAAAAAATTAAATGGGTGGTATATGTATATATAGAACATAATTATACATTAAAACATTAATTAACATCCAAATTTACATGAACTAATTCCACCCAAATGTGGACACCTTTGAATAAAAAATAATCAATATTTAATCCCTTACCACCCCCTTCTCAAGTATAAATACCACTATGGACTACCTCCATTACCCTAAAAATCCTTTAATCTTATGAAATATTTGATTAAAACATCCTTTAATAATCATCAAATTTCCATGTGAATATGGTTTCACTTAAATACAAATTTTATGTTTCTTAAGGGGTACTTCAAGGAAGTGATATTAAAGAGGTAACTTTCTTTATCAACCTCTTTTAGTTTTTTTTCATTTAATAAATTCAATTGACCTCCTTTATTAATAAAATCATAATAAATATAGTATTATTTTTATACTATTGTTTTATATTTATAATTTAATATATTTTATCCACCCATTTTCTCGTCTCCACTTATTCGATTAAAAGAAACCATTATCCAAATTATTATAGTTAACGGTCTCCATTGATAATGATTTTTCATTTTCCATTACAACCTTCAAGGATGGTCATAAGAGAAATATTGTGGTTAAATTAAATTTTAATAGTTATATTATGACATGTTTTATTTTATTATCTAATATATCAATATAATATTAAATAAAACCAAACTTGTACTTGAAGGTCATAAAAAATCAGAAATAAAAAAACATTTATCAGTAACTTTTTATCGAATGAATCAAACTAATAGAAGTGTGAAAATGATATATGGGTCCTTTTAGACTTATATAAATTCATGGATACAATTTCATTTCAAATATAGTGTTTTATTACCTTTTTATAAGAAAATCCATAATTATACACAATTGAACTGATCATGAAACCATGAAACAAGCGCAACAAAAAAATATATATAATGAAATATTTTTAATAAACATGTGGTAATATGTTATAAATTTATCATATATAGTATTATAAATATTATTATATAGTTTTAATGAATTAATAACATTATTTAATTATTTAAAAATGAGTTTAAGGTTCAAAAAAATAAAAGTAAATGTGTGGTAAGGGTATCTCATCTCACTTCTACTTAAATTAGATATATGCATTATTGACCACTTATATCTTGTGGGTAGTTTTTATAATTCCATTTAATTTATAATATATTTAATTTTAATTTTATTTAATGTTTCATTTTATAACTATTAATTTCAAGGGTAATACAATTAGACAAATTACTAATTTGTATGAGATTTCATAACTAAATTTCCATTATTTGGGTTAAACATCTACTTCGTTGATTTTTCCATGTTATGAATATGTCTGAGATTATTTTTGATTTTGTTATTTTTTATTTAAAACTTTATATCTTTAAATATAAATTATACACAAAATCAATTCATTTGATTAATTATCACTTTAACGATATGATATCTATAATTGACTTTCTTTTAAAAGTTATCTTTTTAAAATTTCCCAAATTACTCTTGTTTAATTTGATTAATGATCACTTTACAAAAGGAATCTTGTTAACATATACCACATGAATAGATTTACCCACCATCATGGATATATAATGATTTGATGTTTCCTTACAATATTACATGTATCTTTAGAAAAAAAAATCTATTTATAACTTTTCCTATATCTGAAACGAAATAATTTAAAAATGGAAAATGTTATTTTTCAATAATTATTTTATATGATCTTTGAAAATTATTTTCCATATATGATAACATTTTATCATGTTAATTATGATTTTATATAGATATTATTAAATGATATTATCTTTATTACATTATGCCTCATTTATTTTTAGGATTCAATGATATTTGTGAAACATGTTCATATTTTAAGAGTTATTCTATAATGAAATTTTTATGAAATGAAATTGATTTTTGATGGGTTTTAATATGATATAAGTTATTCTAGAACACATGTGTTTTATTTTAATTATGTTATTGTTGTTAAATTATAATCAATGATCGGTGGGACTTAAATCTCTCTCAATTTCATTGGGCAATGATTTATATCTCATGAGATAGACATGACTGAAAAAAGAGGTGAAGTTAGTTATGTAATATGGGACTAGAAATGGGTGTGAATTCAATTCATTAAGAGACTAGTGGGTCATGTATCTCCCATAAACTTGTTGTTTAATGATTTATATCATTCTGGATATATAATAATTTAATAAGGAGTGAACTCGATTCAGTTTGTGACTTTATCCACCATGATTTTCTTAGGGGTGAACATCAACATCTCATGTGGTTTGGGGTGTGAAACCATTCTTTTACAGGTAAAGGGACTCCAGTTAGGATATTGGTGTGTCCCACCTAGGTGGTGTAGCTATCCACAGTGTTCCCTCATATGTTTTGGAATTCGGCCTCGACTATTAATTGAAATATTTTATATGATTATGTGTATACAATAATTCAATTTTTTATTCCTCATGTTCATTTATGTATAATTTCTTATAATCATTTATGATTTATTACATGACTCATTATTATAACCAATTATATTATTTTATAATTTTAAAATGTTATGTTTATTTTCTTATGAACATATTCTTATGATATGAATGATATCTCCCATTTTTACCCTAACCGAGCATCTAGGATCACCATTTTTATGTTTATCATCCTCATGACATGAAAAAAGGTATTAAGTATTTCATATTCAAAATTGTTATTGTTATGAAGGAATAAAAAGGAGACGATATAGTTTTTTTATGAACTATTCTTTTATTCCATGTTTCCAAAGACACTAAACCTATATGGTTCAAGTGTGTTTTTGTTATGATATTTAATGAATATTCATCTATATGGATGTAATATATTTTTTTCAAATAAATTTCTCATTATATTTGGTATTAAAGAAATTATTATTTAACCATATCAAACTAGGATGGGGAAACCTTAGTAAGAACCCAAAGGGTAGGTCAAGATACAATTTTATAGTTTGTTTAATGTTAATGAATAACCTCAAATTAAAACTAGGTTGTGGTATGTTGAAATTATATTAGGAATTTCTCTTGATTATGTGGTTTACCACAATTATTATTGTTTCTCACACTTTTATTTTGGATTTTTATTCTTTGGAAGGAAATATGATAATCCATGTTAATAGTGAATTTGATGGATAATAGAATAATACTCCTTATGAGCTACCAAATGAAATGGGTGTTTGAAGGATAATACTTGTAACTAAGCCAAATAAAAAAAATTCATAATATATCATTAATCACAAAATTATTATGTTTCTTTACCTGTCTAATAAGAAAATTATACAGTTTCATGGTAACCATAAATTAAAGAGAATTTAATTTTACTCATTTAAAGCATGTGGGAAGAGGAATCAAGGAGATTGTTTCAATGGAAATGGAAGATGCTTTGGGTGTAAAAAAGGAGCGCACAAAGAAAGTAATTTAAATGGAAATAAGAAATGATGATTTAAAATAATAGAGGAGAATTATGGTATTCCAAAGACATTATCGACAAATAAATGTTTTAAATATTGAATTTATGGAAATTATGAAAATAAATTCCCTAAGAAGAATGCTTAAAAAAGAATTGGAAAGGTTGTGTGACTAATGGATATATATTTTTTATGATGAAGAGTCTATAAATGATAGATGATATGGAAGAGGTGTAACAGAATAGAAGAAAGAAACCTGGTTAATGATTTAAAAAGGGAGTGGAATGATTGAGTGCATAAATATTGGAATTAAATAAAAAATTTGTGAAAGTATTTTTATGGTATTATGGAATATTGGAACATCTAAGGATTTTTCTACAATAGTTTTTCGAGAATTATTTGGGAGAATATGTTTTATGGTACTACGTACTATGAAATGAAATTGAGGCAGTAAGGTAATATTTTCATAGAACACATTATTTTGGGAAAGATAACTCTTAATATGTGTTTAATTTTGGGATAATGATGTGGTACAAAGATTTTTTGTTATTATAAAATAAATGGGCTAGTATTGATGATGATGGAATAGATTAGTAATATAACGACTTTGTGGTTTACGGAATAAGTTTATAAATTTTTTGGATATATGGTATGATGAAAGAGTTAATTTTTTCAAATAGCATGTCTTCACAATGTTTTTATGGTAATTATGTTTATTTCCATGTTTCATGGGAATAAAAGATAATGATATTCACATTTCCTATTGGTAAAATTGAGAACTACATCATGTTCTTTGGGTTAGTGTTGGAACCAAAATATTGGACGAAAAGAACGAAGAAAAAAGACCCCCTGCGCCCTTCCTCGCGAAGCCCCAACGCGAAGCCCCCTACATCGGCGGCCGCTGTGAAGCACCAGAGGTGGTAACGTTCCACGAACTCCCTGACGTTCATGAGCCCAACGTGAAGAACCATAGGCGGTAACGCTCCGTGAACACCCTGACGTTCGCGAGCCTGCCACGAAGTGCCAGAGGTGGTAACCCTCTGCGAACGCCCTGATGTTCGCGACCCGCCGCAAAGTAGAGGAGGTGGTACCCCTATGCGAATTCGGTTGATGTTCGCAACCCGTCACGGAGCCACCGAGGCCCCCTTCGCGCCATGTTAGCTCTGCTTCATGGTTCCCCTTGCTTACAAATACCGATATCCCCCTGAGATCTCTAGACAGACAATCTGACCTTTCGGCTTCTCAACTCCCAAATTGTGAAGCACCCTTTTCTCTAGGAATCATGAGGTCCATGAGGTATTTTTGCTTCACGAGAGGCCTTCGTCTTGTCTCGTTTTGAGCCCCACTTACGAAAGGGATTCCCTTCATGAAGACTAAGGGCCTTCACGAAGGAAGGGGATTCCTAAGGGAACTCAGGTAGTCACGGAGCATTTATGCTTCACAAAACACCTATCTGGTACACGTGATCCATATGCCAAGACAGGGTCACTGTATTTCGCGAAGCACACTGCTTCACAACACCTTGTTTCGTGAGGCACATAAGCTTCGCGAGGATGTGCTCCACGAAAACACCTCCACTTCGTGACGCACCTCCCATTCACATCTCTGCCCCATGCTAAGGACAAGGCCCTCCACTTCGCGAAGCACACCCCTTCGCAAGTGCTCGCCACTATGCAAAGCAACGAAGCTCCTCAAAGCCCCTACCTGTGGACCCCTTTGCTTTGCAATTCCTGTTCACGTGCGACCCTCTAGGTTTTCACAATGTGACTTCAAAGTCCCCTTGATGACACCACCCGTAGCGTTTCTTCGCCTAATGCTTCTTCGCATAGTCATGCTAATGGCTATTGCTTCTTCGCATAGCCATGATAAAGTGGACCCCACAATGGTTCTCTCTATGACCCCCCTTTTCCACAGCCTTACCGATGCCTTCCCTCCCCCAAGGAGTGGAGGATACCGGTCATGTAAGTCCTAGGGGTGCGGAGTAAACCCACCTCATCTGAGCTATGGGACGTTAAAATGCTAAGTACCTCGTCCTCAACACATGACGTTAAACTGTGACCCGACCCCATGCCTCGCATGCAGGGTCCCCCTAGCTCAGACATTCAATACACTTCTCATCTCCACAAGAATGGAATCACCCCCACATGGTATGATATCCTTCCTCTTGGAGTTGATTTTGTCCACGGGGGAAGGGATGCCTCAGAGCGTAAACCCCTATCCCCTCTTGCGGAAGGTAGCACCCATGCACCTTCGTACTTCCTCACTGACAAGGCCAATGGAGGGCACGATAGGGAATAAGTCACCTCCCATATTTGGACCCAAATCCCTCTCCCGTTGTGCTTTATCACACTTTGGGCCTTCATCCTGGAGTATGTCCCGGCACCATGGTCCGCCTAACGCGTAAGCCCCTCTTCACTTTTCACGGACTCACCCTTTGCGACGTGATCTTCAGGTCTCTACTGCCTCTTGTTTCTCACACCGAGCATGACTCACGTGGTCTTAGTGTAAGCATCGACCATGGAAATGACCTCGTCTATCATGAGGTTAAACTATATGTCGTCATCCAGCATGACGTTAAACTGCATTCCCCTATCCCACATGACATTAAACTATACATCCATTTGAACTACGAGGTATTTGATCCATGTCAAGGCATGGTACGTAGAAAGCCTCCACAAGGTTCAAGACCCCCGCCCGTCGCTTCTTCACATCAGGTTCCACCCTCGTCCCACACGACATTAAATTGCACAACCTGAACTACGAGGAATTTGATCCATGTCAAGGCATGGTATGTAGGAAACTTCACGAGGTTCAAGCCCACCACCATTGGACCCACGGGTTCACCTTCACGTCAGCTCGCTGAAAAAAAACCACCACCTGAACTACATGGTCTTTGATCCATGTCAAGGCATGGTACGTAGGAATCCTCATAAGGTTCAATCCGACCACCAGTTAACCCACGGGTTCACCTTCACGTCGGTTCTCCGGCAGAAACCCTATCCGAACTACGAGTAATTTAATCCATGTCAAGGAATGGTATATAGGAATCCTCCCTGAGGTTCAAGCCCAATAATCATTGGCCCCAACCATCTTCGTTTCGGTGTCCCAATCCCCAATTTCACCTGAACTACGTGGTCTTTGATCCATGTCACGGAAGGTTACATAGGAAGCTTTCTTGAGTTTCAAGCCCACCATCCACCTGGGCCAAGGTCCTTCTTCACGTCAGTTCTCCAACACTCCCACGTCCCTCATAACATTAAACTCCATCCCAATCCAGCAGTAATCCATTGTGACCCTGCCATCTAGTTGTTCTGACACCCCTTCGTGTCAGTATAACAGCCCCCTTTCCCGAAGTACGTGGACTTTGATCCATGTCAAGGCATGGTACGTAGGAAGCCTCATGAGGTGCAAGCCCACCACCCATTGGGCCAAGGTCCTTTTCATGCCGGTTTTCCGGCACTCAACCTGAACTACATGGTCTTTGATCCATGTTAAGGTATGGTATGTAGGAAGCCTCATGAGGTTCAAGCCCACCACCTCCTAGTCGTTCTGACCGTATTCACGCTGGTTCTTCCAACACCTTGGGAAGCCTAGAGTGTAAGTCCCACACATCAATCCTGAACTACGTGGACTTTGATTCCCTACCACGGGGATACGTAGGAATTATCTTCAAGGCTCAAGGCCATCACCACCGCTATCTCCACGACGGATCCATTTCATTCCACCTTCACTCCATGCAATTATCAATCATCCATCCTGATCCTTACCCGGGCCACCACATCCCGGTGAGATCATGCCACCCCATTCCCCTCCAGAGTATTCGGGAAGCCACCAACAGGCTGGCTCCGATATCAGTATTCCCTCAAGGGGAATTCCTCAATTTGATCCACCCCCTGGTGTTCTGATCAGGCCAATCTATCTCCGCTAAACATTAAACATGCGGAATACTCTGTGTTAAACATGGGAAGCTGAGGAAAACATCAGATACATGGATATGGCATATGATTCCCCGCGCTTGATGTGGGATGCCTCGGGCTTCTGCGCCCTCAAGAAGCCCTATAATAAGGGAAAAAAGATATACATGCCAATTCCCCAGCATTCAGACATGTTAATGATTCCTCCACGGGACTAATCCCCAGACTGAAGGTTGCTACCCTGATCGGACCCTTTGGAATGTCCTGACAGAGGCAGTGTAATTAACCGGCGTCCATGGAAACATGGAACTGGGAAGAGTTTCACGAACAATGTATTAAATATATGAGGGAGACCCGGACTAGGTAACGAGTTCCAAGGAGGAATCCACGGAAGGAGGAACCAACATCCCATAATCCCATTTCGATCAAGGAGCAGACGTCCCTGAGTAAGGAACGGATGCAACCAGCCTTTGGAAAGCGGGAATGCGGGGCAACACAAAAGTCGTGCCTGTCGCGCCCAAGCGGGCGGACACGCGATCCTCAGCGAAAGCGTCGGAAATAGAAATGTTGAACCTGACATGAAGTTCTTCTCCTCAATGTGGAGATTAGAAGTGTTTGACACATCAGTAGATTGATGTGTCACCGATTCCAGATATCTGGTGTCGGGTCCCACCAAGAAAATAGCAGGTCTGGCGTGAAACTCACCGGAAGTTGGGGCAGTAGAATGTGGGGTGTTCCATTCTAAACGTTGTCAGCATGGATCCCTCTTGCTGGACATGGAAGACGGAATGACGTTGGGCTACTAGTTGTCGATTTCTTTTCCTCGCAGTGCTGATGAGTTAATCTCCCTGCTTCTCAAGAATCATGTTACTGTTATAGGAACACGATCACTGCCCACCCACATATGCAGGGGCAGGGGAAATACCAGCACAAACACTCCGCATGGCTCCACTGCTGCTATGACGACATCTGAATCCACGATCATCGGGCGCCCACGCCCCCTCTCCCCATCGGAAGTCATACAATGAAGGGTGATTAACGACCTCGTACATTGTTACGAGGAGGAGGGCATAATCCCATCTTGGGATATGGCCCGCATAGACCTGGAGGCGTCCAGGCCCCACCTTCAATGCCGCCCTCGAGGGCCGCATAGGGAGCCCCTGCTCCCCACCCCAATATTCAATCGTTTTAGGAGCCTGTCCCCAGAACACCTCGACGACTCCCTGCCTTATGCTGATGAGGTGGGTGATGTCCGGCTCACCACGGTCAGAGTCCCGATTCAAGGACTCCAAGCAAGGGCCTCCACCTGGCTGTGTCAGCGCCGCTGTCCGGCCTTACTAGAGGAGCAGGTAGGCTATGCCCCTGCACCACCTGCACCGGCTCGCCTAACCCGACGCCAGTGTTGGGCCCGAGCTGAGGGAGCCCGAAAAGGGGCGTTGATGTCGATAGCTACTATGGACCGAGCCAACGCCGAAATATATCATGAATCCTCTACAAACACTGAGCTGGAACACTCCTATGCCCGACCAGGATTGAGGACCCAACCGCCCCATGGGTAGGCTGGGTTGACTCTCCGGGTCGCAGGCCCGAGTGGTGATCGCCGCAAACCACCCTACGGTGATGTCACCCCATACGGGGGTCCTCCCCATACCTCCACTCCACATAGAGTTGGCCTTCCCCACTCCGAAGTTCATCAAGGAGGCATGCCCCGTGCTACCCCTAGCCTGAATGAAGACCTACCCTATGGCAGAAACCCTTGGCGTGGAATTCTTTCATGTTCCCACCAGAATGGGTATGGAATTACTCCTCCTACTCCCGACTGACGATGTGAAGGGATTTCCCATCTGGTCCCTCTCCAATGTGGGGATCCTCCCTACGTTCTCTCCACAGTCAGCGAAGGTCCACCTCACCCTCGCAACCAAAGGAGTGAAGGTGTCGTTCATGGAGATCATCCCCATGTTCCCTTCGACATTTGCCCCGGTTCCACTCGCACCCCGATTGTCTCAAGGGGAAGTCCTCTCCGCCATGGCGCTAGCATGGCCCCGAGACTACATGTCGGGAATCAACCTTGTCCCGAAGGTCCATCTAGGGGTAGGAGGGTGGGACGTCACCACCACAAGAAGAATCCTGGGAAAGCATAGACAGAGATCAAATCGACCCGCTTCTCGGATTCTGAAGCAGAATGCGACTCGGCATTGGATCCCTCCCCTCGTTCCTCCACATCGAGGAACAGGGTAGGAACAAGGCGTGTCAGCCTCATCCTTCCAGAATGCGAAGTCCATCGGATTCCCGCCTCTCTTCGTAGGTACATATAAGAGGAGGAAATTGTGGGAATCCTGCAGGTTCTAACTATAAAATCACCACCATCGTCACCAGAAGCACCCTCTACCTCAACTAGAGATCACATAGAGATATTTTGGGGAATGATGGCAGTTGGGCAACAAGGAGACCCATCACTGGTAACCTCAATCCCCGTTCTAGAGGCTGTGGCTATCAGCCCATCGTATCGTGACATTTTTGTCGGGTCGCCGCACTATTCGGATGATAGCCCAGAATTCGGCGGCCATTTGGCTCGTTCGTCATATTCTTCGCCGCCCAGTTTACTGTCCCAGTGGTCTGCCTCATTACCGCTACCAGTTACTCAGCAAACTCCAGTTGACGAGTTGGGAAAAACAGGGCCGGACCCTGAATCCGAGCCCAGGAGCTTCCGAAATATTCTCACAGCGGACCACTTAGCGGAGAAGTTTTGGCCAGTGGCAGCGTCTAAATTTTGTATGCTGGAATCCCTCTCCCAGGAGGAAGTCGATTGCTTCCATCAAACCCTATGGGAGACGCACTTTCGTGTTCGCTTTCAACAAGTTTTTTACCCTAGAAGCCATGTGCACATTGAGGAAATCGGCAAGCAATTCTGTTTGGTTGATTTGGCCGCACTCCCCGTGGCCCCATGCCCTGAGTCACCAGGTCGCCAGAGCACTCTCCAACATAAATGCGTTCAGATTTTCAAGGTACTCTTCAAAATCATCTAGGAAGATACCCTCCATGTGCAAGTCCATGCCTGGGGATGGTATGTCGCCCTCCTCTTTAGTCCTATCCGGCAGCAGCCCGATTCGTTATGCGAAATTGAAGACATTCCCCCAAGAAGGGTTTCGGACCACATGGATGACATAGTGAACAAGGAAGATGAGCTAGAGTTTCTCAATGGAGACTTACACCCTATAGGTGTACCACCACTATTGGACCCATCAGGGAGGATTACTCTCCAGTAGAGGAGCCTTCTAGGCCTCCCTGCGCCCACCGAGTCGCTGGTACTCAGTCGAAATGCTGGTAAGGGTAAAGAACATGTCGGTACTGTCAAGTACTCCGACCCATCCGCCTCAGTGCAGAAGACGGACGATGACCCCGAGAAGGCCACGTTGCGCCAGAAACTTGCTAAATAGAAGAGGCTGGTCAAAGAACTCTTATCCGAGCATGATATAGAGAGGCGACCCGACTATGGTGATCCTAAGCTGGGGCAGCAGGGGCAGGGACAACTTCCCCCGGCGAGATGCCTCCGGGCAACCCTGATCACGCTACTCCCGCAGACAGGGCAGAAGCCGGAAATCACTACAAAAGGGAACGATACGTCTTGCTAAACCCTCCCTAACAGCGAGGCAATCCGAGGAAACCATCCTGGGTTCCCCCTGTGGCCCCAAGGTCCATTCTGCCAGTCACTCCACGATCCATTGATGTCGTTTACCATGTCGAAGAGCCTGGAAACGCACTTGTAGTTAGGGATCCCCGTCAAGACAGAGACCCCCACTTGGATGATTCTATAGCGGCACTCATCGCCCACCTCGAGGCGTTGGAAACGCGGCAGGTGGTAGTCCCACCAGATGGAAAGCCTTATCCTGCATGTGTGGATTATATTCCTGCACCTCTGGGTTTTGGGAATCCCACTTTCTCACCCTTTAACGGGAATGGGGACCGGCCACACCAATTGGATCATTTTTTCTCCAGGTGTGGCCCCATTTTGGGGACCCCAGTATAGCAGGAATCCGCCAAGATTTGATGTTTTTTGCAGACATTGGAAGGTCATGCATTTGTCTGGTACAACCAGCTCCCTATCAGATCGGTGACCAGATGGGAGGATCTTCATCGGAATTTCGTATAATAGTTCAACTACACCACGTGAAAGACTTGCATCGCAGACCTCTTCAAGTGAAAACAAAGTCCTGATGAGTGAGTCGCGGACTTCATCGCCTGGTGGAAGGGGCTTAAATAGTCTCTCGACATGCCACTAACTTAGGATAAATTACTGACGATGTGCGTAGGGAATGTTAAAACATAACTGGTTCCTTCCCTGATCACGCAAAACTACCCCAGAGGGTTCCGGGACTTCTCAGATAAGGATCAGCACCTTGAGGAAGCTCTGTAGCAGGCTAGTATGGCACGTTTGCTGCCCCCTGTGATCCCATCCAGGAGGGCTTCCAAATCTGAACCCACTGCGGTGGCCCAAGTAGAAGCCCCCATGTAGCTAGAATTTCTGCCAGTGGCACCGGCCCCGCAACCTCGTAGAGGCCCTCCACCTCAGGCACATGCTCCTGCCCAGCAGCGCCGCCTCAGAACCAACAGGTTCCCCCGCACAATGTGCCACCACCGCCTAGGCATTACAATCAGCCTCCACCTCCTCGGCATGCCCCTCCGGCCCCTAATCAGGGCCAGCCTCCTAGAGCCCCCTATCTAGAAAGAAGGCACCAGACTTAGTCGTTCAATGAGAATCAGGTCCCTGACTACATTCTAAGTACCCTAGAGCAAGGGATTGAACGCTTACCTGAGTGCAGAAGGCCGGCAGAGGGAAATTTCACTGATCACCCCAACAACTTCCCCTATCATCGGATTCAGGGGCACACCCTCAAGAAGTGTTATGTGATTAATGACTGGCTCCAAGACCAGGTCGACAACAACATAGTTAGGCTAGGCCCAGCCCTGACACAAGTGGAAGGTGTCTGCGTAGGGTCAAAAAGCGGTAGCGACAATGAAGGTGAGTGGCAGCAGGTTACCAGCCATGGGTCCCAGAATTACGACCACTAGATGGCCCGTAAAACAGTCGCTCGTGCCCATGGTATCATTTGGGCATGCCTGAATCAGCCAATGCCTTCAGAAGATACGAACAGTACCTCTATGTCATCATCTCATCCAACCTCTTGACAAAACATCAAGCAGCAATGACGCAAGAAGAAGCAACGCGCTCCGCCACTGCCATCATCATCCCGCACTCTCGGTGATTTCATGCCCCCGAAGATGGGGATTCCTCCCAGAATCAACCCAGTGGTGGATGAATCTTTGAGCGACAGTCAGGGGTGTTCTTCGGTTAATACCGTGGAGCTGGTAAATCCCTATATGACTCCCAACAAGGGGGAACGCCAGGTGAACCTCCCCAACGTCCACAGCCAACATCAATGTTAGTGAAACCGAGGCCACGCGGGTCGTCAAGGTGCATCAGCAGGTGCTTTCATCTAGGTCATGCATGATATTGAAACCAGACAGTAGGTCCATCATAGAGCACAGCACGCGCAACCTCATCTAGTTCCCTCAGATCTACCTCCACCACCGTTTGTGCTACTAGATCAGGCAGAGTTGTCTCATCAGTACCACAGCCAGTCTTTCCTTGCTACAGGCCAATCTCAGTTGTCTGATCCTCATCTGGCAGCTACTCTTTAGGAATCAACTAGTAGGCAGTGGGATGTACCCAGTACCAGCCAGCCACCGGTCCCACCGGCAGGGCCCCCCATGCCTCCAACTGTAGAACGACCTCCAATAAGTAGAGGCTAGCGTTTGGAACGGAAGTATGATGTTCCGATGCACCTTGCCGGCATTACAGAAAGGATTTCTATCCTTCAGACTCTTCTCCTGTCATCTTAAATGTGTGAGGCACTTTCTGAGGCCCTAAGGATCCCCCTCCAATTTGAGACGGAGGTAGCGGCTGCAGAGGCCTTCAACGCTGAGGCAATTGAGAATGCAAAATTCCCGGAAGTTATCACATTCTCCGGTGAAGATGATGACCCTCCCATATATGGTCATATTTGCCCACTGTACGCCACTAGCCAGTTCTACGGTGGGGAAGTCCGTCACTGCCTTATTGACACGGGTTCTGGGACTAACCAAATCCCGACTCGGACATAGTGAAAGCTGGGTTTGTCTGAGGATGATTTAACTCCCTCCGAACTCAAAATCCAGGGATATGACAGGACCGAGCAATCCCCAATTGGAAAGATCCGCTTGAAGACCCATTTCGGTGGCCTAATTGCTAGCAGAGAGTTCATGGTTGTCTCCCAGGACACCATATACAAGGCATTGATGGGTAGGCCAAGGCTCCATCTGTATATAGTGATCCCTTCGTCATATCATTAATGCCTCAAATACTCCCTCAATGGTTGAGTAGGCGTGATCCAGGGAGATGTGCCTCCCTTTGCCTCTTGTGAAGCCTGCTACCTGGACGCCGACTATTACAAGAGCAAGGATAAGAAAATCCGGGCAAGTGAGGATAAAAACGCCTCAGTCACAAGTGATCCCTGGGTAGGCCTGGATGACGCCTACATCTTCCCGATCCATCGGTTAGAGGCCATGACCCCCAACATGGGGTAGTGTTTTTTTGTTTCGGGTACAAGAGGAAGGCATATTCCCAAGTCCAAGTGACGATGGTCAATCACCTCGTACTCCTACACCAACCAGGCTCAGGTGATCCCGGAACCTCCTACCACTGTGCGGTATAGGGATGTCAGGATCATGGAAATGGCAGTACATCATACGTGTCTCTTCCGCCGAGCTAGAATCAACCGGCTCAGGACGACGCATCATTACTACTTTGATGTCATCAAGCGTGGCCCCTTGGGACAAAGACTAGATGGGATTGTATCGACTTCCTTTATCACTATGGTCTTAGTGGCACATGAGTCTCTTGATATGATGTCCACTACCTCCCAAGCTGGAACCAGCCGCCCATCAGTGTTTGATAACTCAGAATCAGCTCCCCCCGCGGAAGACCCCTCCACAGGTAGAGAAGAGGATCTGTAGGATGCTCCCCATGCCTTTGAAGAAGGCATCTCTACCACGGTCGATGAACTGGTACAGGTGAACCTTGGTAGTGAGGTAGATACGAGACCCTCATCAATCAGTGCCGCCATGCCCCTTGAGGAGCAGCAAAAGTATGTGGACTTTCTCAAACAACACCGTGACATGTTTTCCTAGAGTTATGACGAGATTCCAGGACTATATCCCCAGGTAGTCATCCACCGCCTTGGTCTCCCAACAAACCATCGTGGGTTCAAACAGCCTCCCAGAAAGATGCACCCTTCTCATGGTGCCATGGTTGAGGCCAAATTTGACAAGCTTATCAAATTCAACATCACCAAGGAAGTTTAGTACCCCCGGTGACTTCCAACATTGTGCCAGTCAGGAAGAAGAACGGGCAGATCAGAGTCAGAATCAACTTCGACGATCTCAATCGCCACTACCCGAAGGTTGTTTTTTCCCTCGCAAGGATAGAGTTGTTGATTGATGCCATGGCCGGGTTTCAATCCCTCTCCTTCATGGATGGGTATTCCAGGTATAACTAGATCTGGATGGCCCCTGAGGATGAGGAGTCCACTGCCTTCAGGGCTCCCCAAGGTACTTTTTTTACCAGGTTATGCCCTTTGGACTGAAGAATGCAGGTTCCACCTATCAGTGGGCCATGCATCGCATGTTCAAGTTGATTCTCAGGACACTGGTGGAATGCTACGTGGATGATCTGGTGGTCAAATCTCGCCAGCGCCAGGACCATCTCGAGGTCCATGAGAAATTGTTCGGCTTCCTTCGTTCCCGCCACCTGAAGATGAACCCGCTAAAGTGTGCTTTCGGGGTCACCTCCGGGGAAGTTTCTTGGTATTGTTGTTAGATACCAAGGCATCGAGATCGACCCGGAGAATATCAAGTACATCAGCCAAATGCCTCCCCCGATCAATATTCGGGTGCTTCGAGGTCTCCAAGGCCACTTAGCTTGTATACGCAGATTCATTGCGAATCTGGTTGTAAAGTGTAAGCCCTTTTCCCGGATCATGAAGAAAGGCTCCACATATGAATGGGATGAAGAGTGTCAGACAGCCTTCAAGGAAATCAAGCATTATCTGCTCCAACCTCCGGTCTTGATTCCACCCGTCTCCGGAAATCCATTGGTCCTTTACGTGACCGCCCTGGAATGGTCCCTCAGTGCACTTCTCGCCAAGAAGAACAATGGGGGAACAGAGAACAACCTCTACTATCACAGCCACATTCTCCTCGATACGAAGACCAAAAAATCCCCTATCGAAAAGAGCTACCTTGTGTTTGTGATTTCCATACAGAAATTGCGGCATTACCTGTAGCACCATGAGGTACATTTGGTCTCTCGGGTAGACCCACTGAAGTACATCTTGAACCGACCTATGTTGAATGGTCGACTAGCGCGGTGGGAGGGGATCCTCCAGCAGTTTTACATCAGGTTTGTGCCTCAGAAGTCCATCAAGGGAAAAGCATTGGCAGACTTCCTAGCTGCCCATCCAACCTCCGTGGATCAATCCCTGGATCTGGATTTTCCTGATGAGGAAATCCTCTCAGTCGATCATGCCGTCTCATGCTAGAAAATGCACTTCGACGGTGCCTCCCGGAGCCCCACTGGTAGGAGGATCAACAATCCTAAGCTCAACAGAGTAGGTTTGGGTATTGTCTTCATCACCTCGGTGCAAGCAGTTTTTCCCTACTCATTCTTGTTTTTAGAAGGATGCACTAACAACGAGGCAGAGTATCAGGGTCTCATCACTGGCCTCGAGATAGCCCTTGAGATTGACGTGCCCCATCTGCATGTGAAAGGGGATTCCTAACTGGTCATCAAGCAGGTCAATGGAAACTATGTTGTCAGGAAGCCAGATCTTATGCCATTTTCGGAGTGCACCCTCCATCTAATGGCCCAGTTCCCTTCTCGACCAGAGGTTACCCACATCCCTCAGTCACAGAACGGTCAAGCAGAAAATTTTGCCGCCTTAGCTGCGTCCCTCACAAAACCTGAGAAGGATGATTTGATCATAAATATAGAACATCGGAGATTCATCACCCCCATCACCCCATAGGATAATGACGGCCTGCGGATAATCCATCTTAACGCTGGACCCTCTACGTTCGGGGTCTCAGGTTCTTCAGATGCAGTGGCTGAGGCCACTTCCGACTGGAGGTTGGGGTACTTCTGGACCACTATGATCCATGATTGTATCGAGTTTTCCAAAAGATTCTATGTGTGCCAAGTTCATGCTAACTTCCTGCATTGGCCGACAGATCCTCTTCACTCCAACAAGTACTTTTGGCCATTTGCGGTGTGGGGACTCGATGTCGTAGGACCATACCCACCGGCGACAGCTCGTCAGTGTAGGTTCATCCTGATTGCTACAGATTTCTTCTCCATGTGGGTAGAGGAAGTTCCACTCAAAGAGGTCAAGGCCCATTCCATCATTGACTTCACGATATCCAATATCATCCACCGGTTTGGAGTCCCTCATGTTGTCCTCACCAATAACAGCAGCATCTTCCAAGAAGTCGAGCTGAAGAAATTGTACACCAAGTACAATATTCATTCGAACCATACCTCTCACTATCATGCACAACCAAAGGGATAAATCGAGGCGTTCAATATAACCCTCTCTAAAATTTTGTGAAATATGGTTGGTGAGAACAAGAAGAGTTGGCCAGACAAGCTCCCCAATGCCCTTTGGGCTTTTCAGACGACGACTCGCAATTCCACCCAGGTGACCGCATATTCCCTGGTGTATTGGGCTGAGGCCGTCCTACCCATTGAGATTCAGCTGCCATCATTACGCACTGTAGTATATGACCACCAGGCGCCAGATAAGGTGGCTGAAATCCATCTAGCTGAATTGGAATCACTGGACGAGAACAGGCTATGTGCCCTGCATAGTCTGGAAAGGCATCAGAATAAGATAGCTAGAGTCTTCCACAAGACGGTTTTCCTTCGCTCTTTTCTGCAAGGTGGCCTAGTGTTGGCCCTCCGAGCACCAATGATCTCTGGTAGGAAACCACCCAAGCTTGAGCCCAAATGGGAAGGACATTACGTCATTCATAAGGTTTACCCCAACGGAGCATACTCTCTGGAGACCTTGGATGATGAGCGCATATGTAACACCCCAAGCTTCTACGATACGCTTCTCTTTGAATAATGTGATAGCGTGTGTTGTACGCAACACCGAGTTCTAACACACCATAACCAATCAAACTAGCCATTATGAATATTAATACCTAATTTTTCAAATTATATATATTTTATATTTAAAAATGGACTTCATTTTTGGATTCGTAATATCGAATTTAGCCAAAGGTGAAATTTTGGTACTTTTCGGATAACTTTAATAATTTTATAAATAGTGAAAATTACTAAATTTTAACTAAAAACAACTTTTTTAATCAAAATAATTAATAGTGATAAATTATGAATTTGAGTGGTTTTAAAGTATATTTAGAATATATTTTTACCATTTAATACAATTTTGGACATTGGACATAATTTTACAATTAAACAGGACATAAACAAGTGTCAATCTTATGATAGTTATTATCTCTTAAAAACACGCTTTTTGTTTTAACAACGGGAATTAATTTTAAATTAATTTCTGCCACTTCTGTGTTTTGAATATGGAAAAATGGATTCCATATTTGGAATCAGGATGTTCAAATTGTGTAAATAGGTAACTTTTATTTTTATACATTTTTAATAATTACTTCGGTAAATATTTTATTTACCATGGTTAAGGGTAAATAAGGTAAATAAGGGATAAAAAATAATATTATAATAATACTAAATTACCCTAAAACGTGTCCTAGACTTATTGGTTGATACATTTTCTACCATAGGCATCTTTGGGTCGATTTTGGGACCCCATGGAGCCACTTTTAGGTGATAGGGACACTTAATTTTAATTAAGTTAAAATAAGTACAAAAATGACATAAGTATATATCCTTTAGAAAAACAATTTTTACATAGGGTTATATATGTCGGATTTTCGACTATAAATATTAATTAGAATGATAAAACGATTTCCTACATAATGATATTTTATTTATAATTTTTAGACATTTAATAATTTAATTTATTTATGACACAATGATGATGCAGTAATTACCATAATAGTGAAAAATTAAAATAATTGATATTATAAATACACAAATAAATATAATTTGAGAATTTTTATGAATTAAACTAATTTTCTAAGTTAATATGACATGTTAGGACGGATTTAATTAACAGTTTTAGAAGTAATCATTTTGTTATGAGTTTCACAAAAATCAACTATTGAATAGTGTCAAAATTGACATAAAAGAGTATTTAAAACAAATATTAAATTATTAATTGATATTAAATTCCTAAAAATATAAGGTTCGTCCAAGAGACTTATATCATGATATTTATATCATTAATGGACCACTTGGGGGTCGATTGGATGTATATAGTTAGTTTATTAACCATATAATATAAAAATACAAAGAGACATTGTAAAAGTGAAACTAATTAACTAAGAGTTAATACTTAAAGATAAGGTTAATATAGTAACCCAAACCTATCTAAATTATATTGGTTTAATGGTTTTCGACCTATCACCACCTAAACATTTAAATAATAAACTTTTGAGCCATTAGAAACCGAATATGAATTTATTATAAATTAATATTTCTAGCTTTTCCAAAGGTGCCCCTCACCCTTCTTATAAAAGGGCACTCCTCCTTCTCATTTCTTCACACCTTCAAAGCCTTTTGGATCTTCCAAACTCTGACCAAATACTCTCCCAACATCCCTCAATAAAACCTAGAGGCCTTAGTTTGATCATAAAGCTAACCTAAGCAGCCCTTTTGATCAAATCAAAAAGAAGAACCCGAAGAAGAGGTAATGATTTCACCACCCTTTTCCAAGTTCCTTTCTTCTTCCACTACTTCTTCCTTTGTTATTACCATTCTAAAATAATAACTCCAATATCATATATATACTGTGATGTTATTATAAATATTTTACAACCATATTCAGTATTCTATCCACCCTTTGAATAACATGTCACCATACGTGCGTACGTACGGCTTGTCGTCTCCACGTCATGGTGTAATTTTTATTCAATATATTATTATTTGGATGGGTATAATAATGATGTGTAACTCATGTAAATAATAAATATAACATGTTAATGATTCTGTATATATGATATACCATCCATTTATATATTATTTTAATATCAAAAGAATGATATTGTCGCTAATGCGTACGTACGGACTACCGTCTCCACGAACACAATGAGATTCATTCTCCATCGTATCCCTTCAAGTATAATTATCATTTGATGATTTAAAAATAATGTTTAATGACTTGATATAATTCTGTATATGAGTAATATATAACCTATACATGACAAACATGGCTTATGTAACAAAACATATTAAAGAAAATGAGTAAGCTAACACCCGAAACGACGATAATACTAAGATATTATTAACAAAGCAATGTTAAAAGATAATATATGATATCATATGAATGTATATGATTCTTGTATAATTTAATAACAATTATTTCACCATTATACAGGAGGTTAAACTACCCCAAATAAGGAAGAGTACAAGGTAAGGGTTTATTTCACAATCTCTTCATTATCTGAGGTTGTTTATATGTAATAATCTATTAGGATCTCTTTATCATCCACATCCATGTTTCTTAAAAATGTATTTCAAAACATTTTTACTATTTAAAAGAATATGTGTTAAAGTCATTTATACCCTTGTTTGACTTTTTATAAGTGGTTTATAAAGGAATCTTTCTGTCATTTTCCAAACAAGGTGCTTTTTAACCTTTTCGACAGAATTAAGGTAAGAATTTTTTTTTAACTTATACGGCGGGTGCGGTTATTTTCCACTGTTGTAAAATCATCGAAACTTCACTTACAAGCTTATAAGAATATTTTCAATGAAAATGTTTTATTTTATAAATATATGACTCTTATATGATTTTAAAATAGAAATAGATATTTCTCTACAAAGAGTTTTGATTTCATCTATGTCAACATCCTTTGATGGATTTTACGCTTATTTGAAGTTGATTTATTATGATACAAAACTTATATATTGTATTGAAGGTTTTTTGATATGTTTGACTGTGGATGTTCTATTTTTATACCATTCATAGTTTATGGTGAAAGTATTGACATTTTGTATGCTATTTTTAATACAAATGTTTATGTTATGTTTAAACCTTTTCATATGGGAATTCATTGGACTTAATATGTGACGGGTGGAGCCCTCTATAGCTCCTCGATGCATCGGTTGGTCTCATTAGACAAACTAGTGTCTTGGAACAAGGCCTTGGAAAAATCTTATTTGTAGTCTTGTCACGAGGCCTTAGAAATGTGGTTATGATAGTCTGGCATTATGCATTCCATCGTTATGAAAGTGGTTATTGATATTGCATGTGATTATTCTATTAGTAGAATATCCATGTGAATAAGTAAATGGAATTATTTCATTTTATTTTTTCCATATTATGTTTAATTTCAAGTTTAAAAGGCTTTTGTTTTAGTTATAAATTGCCTTAAATGTTTATTCTTATTTATGAAAGTTTCCGCTATATTGTTATCCTTACTGGGCATTTGAGCTCACCCCTTTTCTATGTTATATTTTTTCCAGGAAGTGAAGAAGTAAATTATGAATGACTTGCAGGGATATTTATGAGGGGATAATAGTGTGGATTATGGAGACAATATTTTGTTGTTGTAGTTTTTTACTTCATGATATAATGTAAAACTTTATAAATATATCTAGTGTTTCCAAGGATACTAAACCAATCGGTGTTTCGAGATTTGATCTTTCTTGTGATCATGCCAATGTTATGTAATAATGAACCGACTCTGGGTAACTGGGGCAGGGGCGTTACAGTTGGTATCAGAGGAAGTTTAGTACAATCCTTGAAAGCTAGATTTAGATAAACTCTGATTAGAGCACATAGACCTAATATGAACTTTGAGGGTTAGTATAGAAGAACTTCCTAGAATTTTGGTATTGTAGAGATTTTGTGTGTTTTTTGAGCAATAAATCTCTGTCTAGATACGAGCAGGTAGAGGTGGCTCTAGAACAGATGTACCTAGGGGTAAAACCCAAAAAAACCGCTTTGATCTAGACTCGAACGGGAACTAGTGCACGACAACAGGCCTTGCTGCAGTCTTGGTTACGACACTCCCAGGGGATATGCTTAGGATAACTCTCATTTTCATTACAAATCATTATGAAGGGTTTATGAGTATATACTTCCTCAATGAAAACATTCTTATGATTATGGATTATATCCATAAATAGTTCAATTTATGTTAAGTGTTTTATAAGTATGGGATTATGTATTTTGATTCACAAACTGGTCTAGTTTATGCCATTGTTTAGAAATGGCGCCTAGTGGAAGAAATGGAAACCGTATCAATGCATGCACTCCATGTAGGGATTTCCCTCCTGCTCAAGATAATTATAATGGAGCTGGTGATGCAACTGGTGCCGATCAGCTAATCACCATACTGGGACAACTCACTCAGGTTATGAATAATAACCTTACCCGTATGGAGCACCCTGATCCGCAGCGTGGAGGATCAATGTTAGATCGATTCATGAGGAAACAACCACCAAAGTTCAATGGGAGTACAAATCCCTTAGGATCTGAGCAATGGATATTTTCCCTAGAGAAAATATTTCAGGCTTTGGGGAGTAGTGAAAGGGAAAAAGTTATCATGGAAGTTTACCGCCTCACGGGAGATACTGATCAATGGTGGTCATTGATTAAAAATAAGAAGGAAGATGATGAAGTATCAAATATGGAATGGAGGGAATTCAAAGATCTGTTTTTAGAAAAATACTTTCCTCCTGACCACAGAGCAGATATGGAAAAGCAGTTCCTGAGTCTGAGACAAAAGGAGGATGATAATGTAGCAAAGTATGAGGCTAACTTTACAATGTTAGAAAGGTATGCTGGAGATTATATACGTAACCCAATAAGTAAGATTGATCATTTCTTTGATGGGTTAAAACCATTTCTCCGTCGAGCATTAGTCTCACAATTCTTTTCATCGTACGAATACATTGTCTCATGTGCTATCAAAACTGAAGAGGAATTCTCTAAGTCATATGACTTTAAAGCAAAGAAAGAGAAGAAGAGACCTGCTGATCAATCTGGGAATGGAAATAAGGGGAAGAAGGGAAAGGTTGAATATCCATCCTGTGGTAAATGTGGGAAGAAACACCCTGGTACTTTCTTGAAGGGAATGGGAGTCTGTTACAAGTGTGGTGAAAAAGGCCACCAAGCTCGTGATTGCAAGGGGAAGAAGGAAGCTACCAATGTTCAGTGCTACAATTGTAGGGACATGGGACATTATGCAAATGAATGTCCTAAGCCTCAGGAGAACATACCTCAGAAAAGGCCAAGGGATCAAGGCCAAGCATATGTTATCACTACTGCTGAGGTAGAAGCTCTGAAAGACGTGGTGGTAGGTAATTTAATGGTTTCCTCAAGTTTAACAAATGCATTATTTGATTCTGGATCATCGCATTGTTTCATATCATCCCAGTTTGCTAAGAAAATTAGATATTTCCAATTTGATTTAACAAGGGATTTGTTAGTTAAAACTCCAAAGGGAAGTATCATTGCAACAAAGTTTTGTGAATCAGTCCCCATTAGAGCACATAAATGTTCTTTATCTGCTGATCTCATCGTCAAACCTATGATTGAGTTTGATATAATCCTTGGTATGGACTGGCTTTCATACTATGATGTGAAGATTTATTGTAAGAAGAAATATGTTACGATTATTGATGATGATGATAAGGAACACCTTATCTTTAGAGCAGAATCGTCACCACCTAATTCTTATCTGGATCCACCCCCAGTAGCTCAACTAAATTCAATTATTGGGGAGGAAGAGAATGAAATAACTGTCAGTGAGGAAAGGAATGTTCAAATAGAGGATATACCTATTGTGAAAGAATATGTAGATGTATTTCCAGAAGATTTACCTGGACATCCTCCAGAATGAGAAGTTGAGTTTTCCATTGATTTAATTCCGGGATCAAGGCCTATATCAAATACCCCTTATAGAATGGCCACTGTAAAATTAGATGAACTAAAGAAACAACTAGAATAATTGAGTAATAAGGGATTTATTCGCCCTAGTGTTTCTCCATGGGGAGCCCCTATTATTTTTGTTAAAAAGAAAGACGGATCTATGAGGTTATGTATCGACTACAGGGAGATCAATGCTATAACAATAAAGAACAAGTATCCCCTACCATGCATTGATGATTTATTTGACCAACTGCATAGAGCTCAAAACTTTTCAAAGATTGACCTTCGATCTGGATACCATCAGTTGTGTGTGAAGAAGGAAGACATTCCGAAGACAGCATTTCGAACCAGGTACGGGCATTACGAGTTTACTGTAATGCCTTTTGGATTGACTAAGGCACCCTCTATATTCATGGATCTGATGAATAGAGTTTTCAAGGAGTATCTTGATGAATTTTTGGTGGTATTTATTGATGATATCTTGGTATACTCAAAAATCTATAAAGATCATGAAAATCACTTGTGCATTATCTTGAAGACTCTGAGAAGACATGAATTATATGGGAACTTTAGAATGTGTGAATTCTGGCATCAGGAGATTTCTTTTCTTGGCCATATTGTCTCTAAAGATGGAATCTCTGTTGATCCTTCTAAGACTAAGGCAATCCAATAATGGTCAGCACCGACGAGTATAACTGAGGTACGTAGTTTTATTGGTTTAGCAGGATATTATCGACGTTTCATCCATAATTTTGCCTGATTGGCTAACCCATTAACGAAGCTCACACGTAAAGGGGTTAAATTTGTTTGGAAAAAAGAGTGTGAAGAATATTTCGAAGAACTGAAGAGAAGATTAGTCAATGCTCCTATATTGACTTTACCATCGGGGAATGATGGGTTCGTTATTTATAGTGATGCATCGAAGAAAGGACTTGGTTGTGTCCTTATACAGAATGATAGGGTTGTTGCCTATGCATCACGATAGTTGAAAATTCCTGAACAAAACTATCCTACTCATCATCTCGAGTTAGCAGTTGTGATCTTTGCTTTGAAGATATTGAGGAACTACCTCTATGGTGAAAAATGTGATATTTCTACTGATCACAAGAGTTTGAAGTATATTTTCTCACAAAAAATAACTCAACATGAGGCAAAGGATATGGCTTGAATTTCTAAAGGATTATGATTGTACGATACACTACCACCCGGGGAAGGCAAACAAGGTGGAAGATGCTTTGAGCAGAAAAGATCATGGAGTTTTGAACAATATGAGAATTGAAAGGGATCCAATTTTCATGGATCTAGTGAAGATGGAAATGGGAATAACCAGGGAAGGAGAAACATCAATGCGTTTTCAAATGGTTGCCAAACCATCTTTAATAAAAATGATTAAGAGTTCTCAGACCGATGATGAAGAATTTCAAAAGAAGATTAAAGCTGTGAATGATGGGAGACTGAGAGACTTTGTGTATGAAGATGGAATTTTGAAATTCGGGAAGAGACTTTGTGTTCCCGATATACCTGATCTAAAAAGGGAATTGTTGGATGATGCTCATAGTTCCAATTTCTCTATACATCCTGGGAGCACCAAAATGTATAGAGATTTGAAGGAACATTTTTGGTGGGACAACATGGAGAGGGATATTGCTGATTTTGTGTCAAGATGTATGGTTTGTCAACAAGTGAAAGCTGGAAGGAAATAGCCTGGAGGAGTCATGAAACCTCTTCCCATACCGGAGTGGAAATGGGACAATATTACGATGGACTTTGACATGGGACTACCAAAGACTCCTAGATGGAACGATGCAATATGGGTTATTGTTGATCGTCTTACAAAGTCAGCACATTTTCATTCTATAAGAGAAGATCTACCCCTGGAACATCCATCAAGACTATATATTAATGAAGTTGTGAGACTTCATGGAGTACCCCTATCGATTGATTCTGATCGTGATCCCCATTTTACGTCAAGATTCTGGAAAAGTTTTCAGAAATCCCTGGATATTGAACTTCATTGGAGCACTGCTTACCACCATCAGACAGATGGATAATCAGAACGGACTATTCAAACCTTAGAAGACATGTTGAGATCTTTCTCACGTGACATTCAGGGTATGTCGGATCAGTATTTACCTCTGGTACAATTTTTCTATAACAATAGCTTCCATTCGAGTATTCAGATGACACCATATGAAGTGTTATACGGAAAGAGATGTCGCACACCAACCTGTTGGGATGACGTTGGTGAAAGAAAAATTGCAGGTCTAGAACTAGTGGAGGAAATGATGGAAAAGGTTAAGGTAATCCAAAATCACATCAAAGCAGCTCAAAGTAGGCAGAAGAGCTATACCGATAATCAAAGGAAGGATTTGGAATTTCAAGTCGGTGATCATGTTTTCCTGAAGGTATTTGTTGGCGCAAAAAATATGGCCCGAAAGAAAGGAATGAAAAAGATAGCTCGCGCGCTGCCTCACGAAGCACCGCCGCAAAGCACCACCGCGAAGCACCCACGCGAAGCGCCTCGACCATTGTGGCCCCGCGAAGCTCCTGAGGTGGTAATGCTCCGCGAACGCATTTGATGTTCGCGAGCCGCCGCGAAGCTCCTGAGGCGGTAATGCTCCACAAACGCATTTGACGTTCGCGAGCCGCCGCGAAGCTCCTGAGGCGGTAATGCTCCGCGAACGCATTTGACGTTCTTGAGCCGCCGCGAAGCTCCTGAGGCGTTAATGCTCCACGAACGACGTTCACGAGCGAGCCGCGAAGCACCGAAGGCGGCGCTCGAGTTCTTCTTCGCGGCGCCCCTTCCCTATAAATACTGGAATCCCCCTGAGTCCAGGAGGACGGAAAATCCGACCTTTCGGCTTCTCCTCTCCCGAATCACGAAGCACGCTTTCCCCGGGAATCATGAGCTCCGCGAGGTACTTCTACTTCGCGAGACTCCTCTGCATTGTCTCGTTTTGAGCCCCTCTTCTGAGAGGGATGCCCTTCACGAAGCTCAAGGGCATTCGAGAAGGAAGGGGATTCCCAAGGGAACCCGGGCATCCACGGAGCGTTTATGCTTCGCGAAACACCCAACCCATGCTAGTGATCCCTATGCTAAGGCAGGATCACTACACATCGCGAAGCACATTGCTTCGCCGGACCCTGCTTCGCGAGGCACCCCTTCTTCGCGAGGCAGTGGTCCGCGAACACTGTTCCACTTCGCGAAGCACCTCGCACTCACACCTATGCCCCATGCTAAGGCCAAGGCACACCACTTTGCGAAGCACACTCCTTTGCTTAGCAATTCCTCTTCCCGTGCGACCCTCCAGGTTTGCACGATGTGATTTCAAAGTCCCATGGACAATACCACCCATAGCGTTTCTTCGCCTAATGCTTCTTCGCATAGGCACACTAACGGTTATTGCTTCTTCGCATAGCCACGCTAACGTGGACCCCTCGATGGTTCATTCCACAACCCCCCTTAACCATGGCCTTACTGGTACCTTCCCTTCCCCAAGGACCAGAGGGTACCGGTTATGTAAGTCCTAGGGGTGTGGAGTGAACCCACCTCGTCCGAGCTGCAGGACGTTAAACTGCCAAGCACCACGTCCTCAACACATGACGTTAAACTGTGACCCGACATCGTGCCCCTCACGAAGGGTCCCCCCAACTCGAACATTCATTACACCACTCATCTCCACGGGAATGGAATAACCCATTCACATGGGATGAGATCCTCCTTGTCGGAGTGGCGTATGTTCGTAGGAGAAGGGTGACCCTAGTTCCCCAACGGATGGCTGCACCTCTGCATATCCGTACTTCCCCACTACCAAGGTCAGTGGAGGGCGTGACAGGGAACGAGGAACCTCCCACCATTGGACCAAGGTCCCTCTTTCCCGTGCTTCGTCGCACTTTGGGCCTCCATCCTGGAGTAAGTCCCAGCACCGTGGGCCGCTTAACGCGTAAGCCCCTTTTCGCTTCTCACAGATGCTTCCTTCGCGACGTGATCGTCAGGTCCTTGCAACCTCTTGTTTCTCACACCGATCATGACTCACGTGGGCTTAGAGTGAGCACCGACCCTGACCCCCCACCCTTAGCGAACTACGAGGACTTTGATCCATGTCAAGGCATGGTACGTAGGAAGCCTCTATGAGGTTCAACCCCACCCGTCACTCATTCACGTCGGGTCTCATTCACGTCTAGCACGACGTTAAACTGCAATTCCAGTCCGACGGCAAGCCGTTGTGACTAACCTGAACTACGAGGTCTTTGATCCATGTCAAGGCATGGTACGTAGGAAGCCTTTCAGAGGTTCAATCCCACCACTCATTGGACCAAGGTCCATCTTCACGTCGGTTCGTCGACAAAGCCACCTTGCTCGGTCATTCATTCACGACGAGTTTCACACCTCGTCCCGCATGACGTTAAACTGCATGCCCCTCTTGTCCCGCATGACGTTAAACTGCACACCCACCTGAACTACAAGGTCTTTGATCCATGTCAAGGCATGGTAGGTAGGAAGCCTTCCAGAGGTTTAAGCCCACCACTCATTGGACCAAGGTCCACTTTTACGTCGGTCCACCGACAAAGCCCCATATGAACTACGAGGTCTTTGATCCATGTCAAGGCGTGGTACGTAGGAAGCCTCTACGAGGTTCAAGCCCACCCATCATCCAATTCACGTCGAGTTCTATCTACATCCAGCATGACGTTAAACTGCAATTCCAGTCTGACGGCAAGCCGTTGTGACTAACCCGAACTACGAGGTCTTTGATCCATGTCAAGGCATGGTACGTAGGAAGCCTCTACGAGGTTCAAAGCCACCATCTGGTCGTTCCAACCTCATTTACGTTGGTTCACCCCCGTCCCGCATGACGTTAAACTGCATTACCCAATCCGAACTACGAGGACTTTGATTCATGTCAAGGCATGGTACGTAGGAAGCCTCCCCGAGGTTCAAGACCAACTCCCATCGGACCAAGGTCCCTAACTTACGTCGGTTCGCCGACACCCACTGCTCGTCGTTTATTCACGACAGGGTTCACTATCGTCCCGCATGACGTAAAACTGTGTTCCATCAATCCCCTGAACTACGAGGACTTTGATTCATGTCAAGTCATGGTACGTAGGAAACCTTCCCAAGGTTCAAGCCCACCACTAGTGGACCCACGGGTCTACTTTCACGTCGGTACGCTGACGATGCTCATCGGGCTAAGGTCCACCTTCACGTCGGTTTATCGGCGTCATCCCGAACTACGCGGACTTTGATTCCCTACCACGGGGATACGTAGGAAGCCTCGTCAAGGCTCAAGCCCAACTTTACTGTCGCTCCTGCGATGGTCCCATTTCACTCTCCCTCCACTCCATTCATCAACCTATCACCCGTCCCAACTCTCTCCCGGACCGTCTTATCCTGGTGAGACCATGTTGGTCCGCTCTTCTTTGCAGCCATCCATGGGCTGGACCCGGTATCGACATCCCTTCGAGGAGGATCCCTCAACCCGATCTATCCTAGCTAATGCTCTGGTTGGGTTGATCCGTCTCCGCTGGACGTTAAACTTGCGGCATACCCTGTGTTAAACACCGGAAGGTGAGGAAAACCTCAGATATGTGTCTATGACATATAATTCCCCGCGTTCGATGTGGGATGCCTCGGGCTTCCACGCCCTCGAGAAGCCTTGTGGCCAAGGATAGCAGACAGACATGCCAGGTACCCCAGCATCCAGAAACGCTACTGATGCCTCAACGTGACTACTCCCCTGACTGAAGGTTGGTGCCCTGACTGGACCCTTTGGAATGTCCCGACATAAGCAGTATAATTAACCAGCGTCCATGGAAACATGGCACTGGGAAGAGTTTCACGAACTACGTATTAAGTCTATGAGGGATACCCGGACTAGGTGACGAGTTCTGAGGAGGAATCCACAGGAGGAAGAACCGACATCCCATCATCCCATTTCGATCAATGAGTAGACATCCCTGAATAAGGAGCGAATGCCACCCGCCTTTGGAAAGTGGGAATGTGGGGCAACAAAGCGTCGTGCGTCCTCCTCCACGGACGGACGGGCGTGCGCCCCGGCGAAAGCGTCGGAAACAGAAATGGTGGACCCGACGTGAACTTCTTCTCCTCAATATGGAGATTAGTAGCGTTCGAGACACCAGTGGATTGATGTGTCACCAGATCCAGATATCTGGTGCCTGGTCCCGCCAAGCAAATAGCGGGCTTATCGTGAAACTCACCGGAAGTCGGGGCAGTAGAACATGGGGCACTCCGTTCTGCAGTGTGTTGGCATGGATCCTTCTTACAGATGTGGAGAATGAAAGGATGCTAGGGCACTGGCTGTCAATCCTTTTCCTCTCAGTACTGATGAGTTGATCCCTTCGTTTTCCAGGAACCAGGTTGCTGTTACAGAGACGCGATCATTGTTCGCTCCTCGGCCACGCAGGTTCAGGGGCAACACCGCCACGACCACCCCATGTAACGCCGCTACCGCCACGACGGCCGCCACATCGTGGAATACGGGGCGCCCACGTCCCCTTTCCCCATCAGAGGTCATCCAGCGAAGGGTGATCAACAACCTCGTGCGCAGGTATGAGGAAGAAGGGGTCATCCCAACCCGGGATATGGCCCGCCTGGACCTGGAGGCCTCCAGGCCCCGCTGTCAACGCCACCCTAACAGGCCGCGCAGGGAGCCCCTGCTCCCCACCCCAACATTCAACCGTTTCGGGAGCTTGTATCCGGAACACCTTGACGACTCCTTGCCTTACGCTGAAGAGGCGGGCGCCGTCCGGCTCAGCCCGCTCAGGGTCCCGACCCGAGGGCTCCAGGCGAGAGCTCCCGCCCGGCCGTGTCAGCGCCGCTGTCCGGCCCCGCAGGAAGAGCAGGCAGGCTACGTCCCTACACCACTTGCACCAGCCGGCCTGACCTGACATCAGCTCCGGGCCCAGGCTGAGGACGCTCGCCCGGGCGCGTCGACGTCGATAGCTACAGTGGCCCGAGCCACCGCCGACGTGCATCGTGAGGCCCCTGCATATACTGAGCAAGGGCACTCCTTCACCCAACTAGGATCGAGATCCCAACCGCCCCACGGGCAGGCTGGGTTGACTCTCCGGGTTGCAGGCCCAAGTGGGGATCGTCGCGAGCTAACCCGCGGTAATGTCACCCCGTACGGAGGTCCTCCCCGTACCACTACTCCACAGAGCGTGGGTCTTCCCCGCTCTGAGGTTCGTCATGGAGGCATGCCTCGTGCTACCCCCATCCCGCAGGAAGACCTGCCCCGCGGCAGTGACGCTCAGCGCGGAAACATTTCTCGTGCCCACTATACAGGGTATGGAGTCCATCCTCCTGCCCCCAACCGCCAACCTAAAGGCACCGTCCATCCGGTCCCTCTCCAACGTGGGGGCCCTCCCTACGTCCTCTCTGCAACCGGCGAAGGTCCTCCTCGCCCCAACAACTCGAGGAGTGAAGGTCATCCTCGCTCCACTCGCATCGACCATGGAGGTCCTCCCCATGCTCCTACCGGTTCCAACAGAGGCCCCGCCCACATGGGTACTGTTCATGGAGGTCCTCCCAATGTACCCTTAGACATTTTCCCCAGTGCCCCTCGCACCCCGGCTATCTCGAGTGGGGGCCCTCTCCGCCACGGCGCCATTGCCGCCCCGAGGCTGCCTAATAGGGATCAACCCTGTCCCGAAGAGCCGCCCTGGGGCAGAAGAGCGGGTCGTCGCCGCCACAAGAAGAATCCTGGGAAGGCCCAGGTGGAGATCAAACCTGCCTGCTTCTCCGACTCGGAAGCGGACTACGATTCAACGATGGAACCTTCTCCCCGCTCCTCCGTATCAAGGACTGGGGCAGGAACCAGATGCGTTAGCCTCATTCTCCCAGAATTTGAGGTCCACCAGATTCCCGTCTCTCTCCACAGGTACAACCAGGAGGAAGAAATCCTGGGAATTCTGCAGGTCTCGACCACGCAATCACCGCCTCTATCACCAGAAGAGCCCTCTACTTCTACCAGAGATCACGGAGAGTTATTTTGGGGGCCAACGACGGTAGAGCGACGACACGACCTGTCGCCGGTAGCCGCGGCTCCTATTCCGGAAGTTGTGGTTATCAGCTCGTCGTATCGTGACATCGTGGCTAGGTCACCTCACTCTTCGAAGGATGGCCTGGAATTCGGCGGCCAGTCAGCTCGTTTGTCGTATTCTTCACCGCCGAGCTTACTATCCCAGAGGTCCGCCTCGGTACCGCTACCAGTCCCTCAGCCGCCCCCGGTTGACGAGTGGGGCAACATAGGGCCAGACCCTGAGTCCGAGCCCAGGAGCTTCTGGAGTATTCTTGCAGCGGATTACTTCCCGGAGAAGTTCTGGCCGACGGAGGCACTGAATTTCCACATACCAGAGTCTCTTACCCCTGAAGAAGTGGGGTGCTTTTGTCGAACCCTATGGGCGACACACTTCCGCCTCCGTTATGAACGGGTGGTGTACCCCAGAAGTCGAGAGCACTTCGAAGAAATCGGAGAGTAGTGCCGCCTGATCGATGCGGCCGCACTTCTCGTGGCCCAGCACCCAGAGTCGCCAGACCACCAGAGCGCCCTTCAATGAAAATGCGTTCAGAGTCTTAAAGCACTCCGCATAATCGTCAGGGAAGTCACCCCCCATGTGCAAGTCCGTGGTTGGGGACACTATGCCGCTCTCCTCTTCGACCCTATCTGACGGTAGCCCGATTTTCTATGTGACATCGAGGACATGCCCTCAAGTGGGGTCGCAGTCCACATGGCCGACGTTGTGGATAAGAAAGATGAGCTTGAATTCCTTGATGGAGACTTACCACCCAAGGGCGTACCGCCGCTGCTCGACCCATCAGGGAGAGTTACCCGTCAGTAGAGGAACCTTCTAGGTCTCCCCGTACCCACTGAGTCGCTGGTACTCGGTCGGAATACCAGCAAGGGTAAGGAGCACGTCGGAATAGTCAAGCACTCTGACCCATCTGCGTCTGTGCAGAAGACGGATGAATATCCCGAGAAGGCCACGTTACGCCAGCGCTTGCTGAGCAGAAGAAGCTGGTGGATGAACTCTTGGCTGAGCGCGCCGTAGAGCGGCGACCCGACTATGGTAATCCCAGGACGGGGCAGAAACAATTTCCCACCGGTGAGATGCCTCTGGGCCACCCTGATCATGCTACTGCCGCAGACAGGGCGGAATCCGGAACGTACGGAAAGAGGTCACGATACGTCTCGCCAAATCCCCCCGAGCGACGGGGCAGTCTGAAGAATCCAATCCAGGTTCCCCCAGTCGCCCCGCAGGTCGTCCAACCAGTTGACTCACGAGTGGCCGAAGACTTCTACCGTGTTGAAGAACTTGGCAATGCACTTGTGGTTAGGGATCCCCGTCAAGACAGGGACCCCCACCCGGAAGATCTTATTCCGGCGCTCACAGCCCGCCTCGAAGCGTTGGAAACGCGGCAGGTGGCGATCCCACCGGATGGCAAGCCTTATCCCACGTGGGTGGATGATATGCCCACACCTCCGGGTTTTGGGAACCCCACTTTCAAGCCTTTTAACGGGACAGGGGCCCCCCGTAGCACTTGGCTCATTTTTCTTCCAGGTGTGGCCCCATACTGGGGACCCCAGCTCAGCAAAAGCCACCAAGCTCCGATGTTTCGTACAGACATTGGAAGGTCCGAAATTCGTCTGGTATAGCCAGATCCCTATCGGATCGGTGACCGGTTGGGAGGATCTTCGCTGGTAGTTCTTATAACAGTTCAGCTCCACCACGCGAAAGACCAGCATTGCGGACCACTTCAAGTGTAAGAAAAGGCCTGATGAGCGGGTTGCAAATTTCATCGCCCGGTGGAAGGGACTTACGTATTCCCTCGATATGCCACTGACTCAGGAGAAACTACTGACGATGTGTGTGGGGAACGTCAAGACAGAGCTGGTACCCTCCCTGATCACCCAGAACTACCCTGGAGGGTTCAGATATTTCTCAGATAAGGCTCAGCGCCTCGAGGAAGCCCTGCAACAGGCTAGTCAGGAACGTTTGTTGCCCCCTATGATCCCATCCAGGAGGACCGCCAGGGCTGAACCCGCCACGGTGGCTCAAATAGAAGCCTCGAGGCAGCTGGAGTTGCTGCCGGCGGCACCACCTCCGCAGAGGTCCTCCACCTCAAGCACAGGCTCTTGCCCAACAGCGACCGCCTCAGAACCGACAGGTTCCCCCGCGCAACGCGCCACCGCCACCTAGGCGAGACAATCAGGCGCCGCCTCCTCGGCAGGCCCCTCCGGCCCCTCATCAGGGCCAGGCCCCCAGGGCCCCCTATCCGGAAATAAGGTACCAGACCTATTCGTTCAATGAAAATCAGGTCCCTGGCTACTTCCGAAGTTCTCTAGAGCAAGGGATTGTGCATCTGCCTGAGTGCAGAAGGCCGGCAGAGGCGCATCTCACCGATCACCCCAACTACTACCCTTATCATCGGATCCTGGGGCACACCCTCAAGAAATGCTATGTGTTTAAAGACTGGATTTAGGACCAGGTCAACAACAACATAGTCAAGTTGGGCCCAGCACCAACACAAGTGGCAGGTGTGTTTGCAGGATCAGAGATCGGCAGCGACAGCGAAGGCCAGTGGAAGCAGGTCCCTAGCCGCGGATCCCAGAAATACGACGATTGGATGGCTCGAAAAACCGTCGTCCGTGCCCATGGTATCATCCGGGCGCACCTGAAGCAGTCGGAACCTTCAGAAGAAGTATTCAGTGCCTCTGCATCGTCTTCACAGTCGACCTCTGCCCAAAAGGGCAAGCAGCGGTGACGCAAGAAGAAGCAACGCGCACCGCCAGTGCCGTCGTCATCCCGCACTCTCGGCGACTTTATGCCCCCTGAAATGGGGATTCCTCCTAGAATCCGCCTAGCGGTGGATGAATCATCAAGCGACAGCCAAGGGTACGCTTCGGTTAACACTGTGGCGCTGTTAAATCCCTATATGACCCCCAACGAGGGGGAATGCCAGGCAGACCTCCCCAACGTTTCCAGCTGACGTCAACGTCAGCGGAATCGCAATCGCGCCGGTCATCGAGGTACGTCAGCAGGCACTTTTGGCCAAGCCGTGCATGCTACCGAGACCAGGGAGTAGGCTCAGCGCAGATCTCAGCACGCACAAACACATCTAACACCCTCGGCTCTACCTCCACCGTCGTTCGTGCTATTGGATCGGGGGGAGCCGCCTTGTTCGTATCACAGTCAGTCTTGCCCGGCTACAGGCCAGCCTCTGCTGTCCAATCCCAGTCTGGAGACTACTCTTCAGGCTTCTACTAGTAGGTAGCAAGATGTACCCAGTACTAGTCAATCGCCGGTTTAGCCGGACGGACCCGCTGTGCCTCCAAATGCCGAACGACCTCCTGTAAGCAGAGGCTCGCGTTTGGAACGAAAGTACGATGTTTTGAAGCACCTGGCTGGCATTCCAGTGAGGCTCTCCGTCCTTGAGGCCCTTCGTCTATCATCTGAAATGCAGGAGGCACTTGACGAGGCCCTAAGGATCCCCCTCCAGTTCGAGACGGAGGTAGCAGCTGCAGAAGCCTTCCATACCGAGACGATTGAAAACGCCGAATGTCAGGCGGTTATCTCGTTCTCCGGTGAAGATGAGGACCCTCCTATATAAGGGCACATTCGCCAACTGTACATCACTGGCAACTTCAATGGTGTGGAAGTCCGCCGCTGCCTCGTTGAAACATGTTCCGGAATCAATCTAATTCCGACCCGGACGCTTCGAAATCTGGGTCTGTCCAAAGGTGATTTAACCCCCTCTGACCTCAGGATCCAGGGGTACGACAGGACAGAGAAAACCCCAGTCGGCTAGATCCGCCTGAAGACTCAGTTCGGTGGCTTAATTACCAGCACTGAGTTCATGGTTGTCTCTCAGGACACCGCCTACAACACATTGATGGGTAGGCCATGGCTCCATCTTCATGCATCTGTACCTTCGTCGTATCACCAGTGCCTCAAGTACTCGCTCAACGGTCGAGTAGGCGTGCTCCAAGGAGACGTGTCCCCTTTTGCTTCTTGTGAGGCCCGCTATCTGGATGCGGGTTATTACAAAATTAAGGACAATCAAATCCTTGTAAGCGAGGATGAACCCGCCCCGGTCACAAGTGATCCCTGGGCAAGCATGGATGACGCCTACATCCTCCCGATCCACCGGTTGGAGGCCACGACCCCCGACATGGGACAATGTTTTGTTGTTTCGGGTATACAAGGAAGGCATGTTCCCGTGTCCAAGTGACGACGGAAAATCACCTCGTACTCCTACATCAACCAAGCTCAAGTCATCTCGGAACTCCCTACCCCTGTACGGTACCGGGACGTCAAGCTTATGACAACGGTGGTGCGCCATACGTGTCTCTTCCGCTGGGCAGGAATTAACCGACTCAGGCTGACACGTCACCACTTCTTTGATATCATCAAACGTGGCCCTTTAGGTCGAAGGCCAGATGGGATAGGGTCGAATGCCTTCATTGCTATGGTCTCAATGGCAAGCGAGTCTCCCGATGTGATGACTGCTGCTGCCCAAGCCAGCACCAGCTGCCCCTCGGATTTTGATAACCCAGAAGTACCCCCCGTCGCGGGAAGTCCCCCCAAGGGTGGGTAGGAAGACTTGGAGGATGCTCCCCCAGCCTCTGAAGAAGGCATCTCTACCACGGTTGATGAAATGGTACAGGTGAACCTTGGTAGCGAGGCAGATCTGAACCCCATATTGATCAGTGCAGCCATGTCCCCCGAGGAGCGGCAGCAGTACGTAGACTTCCTCAAACAGCACCGTGATGTGTTTGCTTGGAGTTACGATGAGATGCCAGGGCTAGATCCCCAGGTGTCCGTTCACCGTCTGGGCCTCCCGGAAAAACATCGTGGGTTTAAGAAGCCTCCCAGGAAGATGCACCCTTCTCATGGTGCTATGGTTGAGGCCGAAGTTGACAAGATAATCAAAGACAACATCATTAAGGAGGTCCAGTACCCCAAGTGTCTTTCCAAAATTGTGCCAGTCAGGAAGAAGAATGGGCAGATCAGAGTCTGCATCGACTTCTGCGATCTTAATCGCCACTGCCCAAAGGATGACTTCCCACTCCCGGTGATGGAGCTGTTGATTGACACCACGGACGGGTTCCAAGCCCTCTCTTTCATGGATGGGTATTCCGGGTATAACCAGATCTGGATGGCTCCCGAAGACGAGGAGTCCACTGCCTTCAGGGCTCCCCAAGGTACCTTTTGCTACCAGGTAATGCCATTCGGTTTGAAAAATGCAGGTGCCACTTATCAGAGGGCCATGCATCGCATATTCAAACCGATTCTCGGGACATTGGTGGAATGCTACATGGATGACCTCGTAGTCAAATCATGCTAGTTCCAGGACCATCTCAAAGACCTTGAGAAAGTGTTTGGTTTCCTCTATTCCCATCACCTGAAGATGAACCCGCTGAAGTGTGCCTTCGGGGTCACCTCCGGGAAGTTTCTGGGCTTTGTTGTCAGATACCGAGGTATCGAGATTGACCCGAAGAAGATCAAGGCCATTATCCAAATGCCTCCCCCGAGCAACATTCGGGAGCTTCGAGGCCTTCAAGGCCACTTAACCTATATACGCCGATTCATCGCGAATCTGGCCAGTAAGTGTAAGCCCTTTTCCCAGCTCAAGAAGAAGGGCGCCACCAATGAATGGGATGAGGAGTGTCGGACCGCCTTCGAGGAAATCAAGAAGTATCTTCTCCAACCTCCGGTATTGATGCCACCCGTCTCCGAAAATCCACTGGTCCTTTATGTGACCACCCCGGAGAGATCCCTCGGTGCGCTGCTCGTCCAGAAGAATAACGAGGGTACTGAGAATAGTCTCTACTATCTCAGCCGCATGCTTCTCGATATGGAGATCAGATACTCCCCTATTGAAAAGAGCTGCCTTGCGCTCGTCTTCACTGTGTAGAAGTTGCGACATTACCTGCAGCACCACGAGGTGCAATTGGTCTCCCGGGTAGACCCACTGAAGTACATCCTAAACCGTCCCATGCTGACTGGCCGACTAGCACGGTGGGCAGTGATTCTCCAGCAGTTTGATATCAGGTTTGTACCTTAGAAGGCCATTAAGGGAGAGGCATTGGCAGACTTTTTAGCTGCCCATCCAACCTCCGCGGATCAATCCCTGGACCTGGATTTCCCTGATGAGACGATCCTCTCAGTCGATCATGCTGCCCCGTGTTGGCAAATGCATTTCGACGGTGCCTCCCGGAGCCCCACCGGTAGGAGGCTCAACGATCCCAAGCTCAACAGAGTGGGCCTGGGTATTGTCTTCATTACCCCGGCGAAAGCCATCCTTCCATACTCGTTCATATTGTCAGAAGGTTGTACGAACAACGAGGTAGAGTACCAAGCTCTCATCACTGGCCTCGAGTTGGCCCTTGAGATCCATGGGCCCCATCTACATGTGAAGGGAGATTCCGAGCTGGTAATCAAATAGGTTAATGGCGACTATGTTGTCAGGAAGCCGAAGCTCGCACCGTTGCTGGAGTACACCCTCCGCCTAATGGCACAGTTCTCCCCTCGACTAGAGGTTACCCATGTCCCACGGTCGCAGAACGGCCAAGCAGACGCCTTGGCTGGTTTAGCCGCGTCGCTCGCAGAACCCGACCAAGATAATTTGATCATACATGTGGCACACCGGAGAGTCATTTCCCCCTTCACCCAAGAGGACCATGATGGCCTGCGGGTAAGCCATCTCACCGCTGGACCCTCCATATCGGGAGTCCTGGGTTCGTCAGACGCAGTGGTTGAAACCACCCCCGACTGGAGAGCACCTTTTGTCGAGTATCTCCAAAATGGTCAGCTCCCGGACGACCGGGCCGAACGTGAGCGAATATGACGCCGCGCGCTGCAATTTACCCTCCAGAGCGGCCCCAGTCTTGAACAAATCCTTTATAAACGGAGTTTCGATGGCGTCCTCCTCCGTTGCATCCAAGGAGGGGAGATACCTCAAGTTATGCAAGAGGTTCACACCGGTTCCTGTGGCGCCCATCAAGCTGGGCCGAAACTGTCCCATCAAATCCGGAGGTTAGGTTACTTTTGGCCCTCCATGATCCATGATTGTATTGGATATTCCAAGAGATTCCACGCGTGCCAAGTACACGCCAACTTCTTGCATCATCCGCCAGAGCCCCTCCACCCCACCAAGTACTCTTGGCCATTTGCGGTATGGGGACTTGATGTAGTGGGACCGTATCCACCAGCAACAGCCCGCCAGTGTAGGTTCATCCTGACTGCTACAGATTTCTTCTCCAAGTGGGCAGAGGCAGTTCCTCTCAAAGAGGTCAAGGCCCGTTCCATCGTTGACTTTGTGAGATCCAATACTATCCACCGGTTTGGGGTACCTCACGTCGTCCTCACTGATAACGGCACCAACTTCCGAGCGGCTGAACTAAAGAAATTGTACGCTAGGTACGACATCCGTTCGAACCATACCACCCGCTACCACGCGCAGGAGAATGGACAGATCGAGGCATTCAACAAGACCCTCTCTAACATTCTGCAGAAGATGGTTGGTCAGAACAAGAAAAGTTGGCCGGACAAGATCCCCAACGCCCTCTGGGCTTACCGGACGATGACTCGCAACTCTACCCAGGTGACCTCATATTCCCTGGTGTATGGAGCTGAGGCCGTCCTACCCATTGAGATCCAGTTTTCTTCGTTATGCACTGCGGTTTATGACCACCAGACATCAGATGAGGTAGCCGAGATCCGTCTGGCTGAATTAGAAGCAATAGATGAGAACCGGCTTCGTGCCCTGCACAATCTGGAAAGGCATCAGGACAAGATAGAGAGGGCCTTTGACAAGAAGGTTCGTCTTCGCTCTTTTCTACAGGGTGACCTGGTACTGGCCCTTCGAGCACCAATGATTCCCGGTAGGAAACTGCCCAAATTAGAACCCAAATGGGAAGGGCCTTATATCATCCATAAGGTTTACCCCAATGGAGCATACTCCTTGGTGGCCACGGATGGAGAGCGTATAACCCCTCCCACCAATGCCAAGTTCCTCAACCGATACTTTGCCTAGGGCAAAAAGGGTCCTGCACGACCCTAAACTGCAAAATGGTCCCGCATGACCTTATACTGCATCTTCGTCCTGCAAGACGATAAACTGTGGAATGGTCCCACACGACCTTAAACTGCATCTTGGTCCTGCACGAACCTAAACTGCAAAATGGTCTCGCATGACCTTAAACTACATCTTCGTCCTGCAAGACAATAAACTGTGGAATGGTCCCGCACGACCTTAAACTGTATCTTGGTCCTGCACGACCCTAAAATGCAAAATGGTCCCGCACGACCTTAAACTGAATCTTCGTCCTGCAAGACGATAAACTGTGGAATGGTCCCGCACGACCTTAAACTGCATCTTTGTCCTGCAAGACGATAAACTGTGGAATGGTCCCGCACGACCTTAAACTGCATCTTGGTCCTGCACGACCCTAAACTGCAAAATGGTCCCGCACGACCTTAAACTGCATCTTCGTCCTGCAAGACGATAAACTGTGGAATGTTCCCGCATGACCTTAAACTGCATCTTCGTCCTGCAAGATGATAAACTGTGCAATGGTCCCACACGACCTTAAACTGCATCTTTGTCCTGCAAGACGATAAATTGTGAAATGGTCCCGCATGACCTTAAACTGCACATTATGGTCCAACATGACTCTAAACTGTAAAGTCCTGCACTACCATAAACTGCATCTTCGTCCTGCAAGACGTTAAACAGCAAGCCGGTCAGGCCTTCTTGACCGAGGCTCAGCCTCAGGCCCCTTGGTCTCATCGGGCCCCCGGCCCCGTCTTCACCGCGAGACGTTTAAACAACAAGCTGGTCAGGTCTCCCTGACCGCGGCCCGGCCTCAGGCCCCCTGGTTTTCCCTGATCTATTCTCTTGCGGGATTGTACGGTATGGTGTAGTACTACGTCCTCATTCACATCAGATTACTCGTCGTACCTTACATATCCCCAAATGAGATGCTTCTTATCGTCCCGCATGACATTAAACTGCATTTCTAGAACTACGTATGGCTTGATTCTCATCTTTATGAGATACATAGGAACGCTCGGACGCCTCGTCTTGAGCCCAGCCCCAAGATTTTCCCTTTCACTATTCCCCCTAGGAATAGTTTTCTTGGAGGATCTTTGTGTAGCAGGGAGTAGGCTTTCTTGGCCCCGCTTATGAAACCCTGCTCGCACAAGGATTGTAAGGGTCGCACCATGTGCCCGCTCCCGTTCTTCTATTCCTTCCATGTCCTCACCGCATGACGCTAAACTGCATGGCCTTCAAGAACTACGTATGGCTTGATTCTCATCCTTATGAGATACGTAGGAACGCCCGAACATTTCGTCCGTTGGCCCAGCCCAAAAGCCAAAATCTTCCCCTCGGGTCAAGACATGGCAGGGTGCACACTTTTTCCCCAACTCACATCGAGCAAGCCTCGACCCGGCTGCACATTCCCCCTTGGAAGTGTTTGCCCCTTTCGTGGATGGATACAGCTATGCTTCACCCACTCCTTGATTGGGATTCCATCATCTTTCACACCCGGAGGGACCCCCAAGAACGTCCTGGATACAATGCCTAAGGGCTCTCCGACCGATACGGGCCAACGCCCCTGAGGGTTTTCAAGAAACAAGCCAATACAAGTCCCGCATTGCGAATTTGGTCAGCGGTCGACGCTCATTTGTTGCTCCCATATGGGTCACCATAGGAATGCACTGTTTCGAACATGGTCAACAGTGTCCTGGATCTTCGGGTCCACCCCGAGATGTCCCATACATCAAGAGCAGTGATTCATTCTGCCCCATCCCGAGGTGACAAACTTCCCCCAGGTGGTGCTAGCGATCGGGCCATGGCCCAGGATTCCTCATAGGGGTGTACGGTGTGATGTGGGACTATGTCCTCATTCACGTCGGGATCATTTACCATGCCATACGCCCTCCCCTTACGAGTCCCAGCCTCAGGCCCCTTGGCATTCCCGGGTCCCCGACCTTCGTCCTCATGTAAGATGTTAAACTACAAACCAGTCTGGCCTTCCTGACTGATGCCTAACCATCAGGCCCCTTGGCCTTTCCGGGCCACGACCCAGGTCCTCTATTATAAGAGTGCACGGTGTGGTGTGGGACTACGTCCTCATTCACGTCGGCTTCTTCGCCATACCGCACACCTCCCTTGTTTAGGGGTATATTGATCCCCTTCTCGTCCAGTATGACGTCAAACTACATATAGAGAACTACATGTGGCTTGATTCCCATCCTCATGGGATACGTAGGACCACCTGAATGTCCAAGATTCGGGTCCAGCCTCATCTCTCGGGAATCCTCATCCCATCCTGGCCCCTTGGCCTATCTTTCCTCCATGAGAGGATTATATGGTGTGGTGTGGGATTATGTCCTCATTCATGATGGTCTCATAATGACCTCTCCATGTTCCCCCCCCCCCCCTACAGAGCTGTTTCGTCGATCCCTTTTTCTGCGGTTCACCAATGTGCTTAAGAGTACTCTGGTTTATTACCTGGAATTCCAAGCTTTACTCGGACACGTCTGCACCTGCTTTCCAGGCTTTGCGTATCCCTTCATCAGGGATTTCATCATCTCTCACACCCAGAGGGACCCCTAATAACGGCCTGGATACTACGCCCAAGGTCTCTCCTACCATTACGGGCCAATACCCCCGAGGGTTTCGGACAACAAATCGATAAAATCCCGCGTTGCGAATATGGTCAGCGGTCGATGCTCGTTTGTTGTTCCCACCTCCGGCTAACGCGATATGGAGGCTGTGTTTCCACCATGGTTAACAGTTTTCCTCTATCGCCACGCCAAACCATTAAGCCCAAATGCTGGGTACACGATTCACACCCTTCATCACTTCATCATGTCCAAGTAGAATCTCAGAACTCTTGGTACTTTTCCTCTGTGCATGTCTGTGCGTTGGGAGAACAAGATGCATCAAAGGTGTCATTCGAAACTCTCCTCCGACTCCCATTTGATAGACGCCCCAAGTATTGTGATAAGGATCTTCCCCCCTTGTTTTCCACACTGAGTTTATCTCATGTGGGCTTGGGGATTGGGTTGACATCTGTGCTTACTCGGGAGTTTTCACCATCCATGGTCCGAGCTCTAAGACCATAAACTAAGATTATCATCTGGAACTACGTTCAGCTTGATTCCTATCTTGATAGGATATGTAGGGATGCCCAGACCCCTTGTCTTTGGGTCTAGCTTGAGTTCAGAAAGTTCACCTCTCTGGTCCTGCCTTCAGGACCCCGACTACGGGACCGCGTGGCGTAATGCGGGATTATATCCTCATTCACGTTGGGTTTGCAATGGCCGCACCACGCGAACCCCCGTTCTGAGGGTTAGCCCTCTTATTCCTTGTCCTTCATGAAATTAAAAGGCATCCTTCAGAACTAAGTGTGGCTTGATTCCCATTTTCATGGGATACGTAGGACCACCTGAATGTCTAAGATTCGGGTCCATCCCCACCTCTTAGTGATCTCCTGATCTCCTGGTCACCTGGGCCACTTGGTCTATCCCTCTCTAGGAGGGGGATGTGTAGGTATGATACAAGGTGGTGGGAACCGTGCCCCCTTCCCCTGGGAATCTTCCATCTCTCGATCACCCTCAAGTTGAGTCCCTTGACTCCTTGCAGCTACCAACCCATGTGTTAAGAGTACTCTGGTCTAGGACCAAGAGTGTCAGATTCAACTTGATCAAGTTACTTCCACTTTTCAAGCTTCGTGTTCCCCTCCATTCGGGCTTCCATCACCTTTCACACCTAGAGGGACCACCAAGAATGGCCTGGATACAATGCCCAAGGGCTCTCCTACCGTTATGGGCCAACGCCCCCGAGGGTTTTGGACAACAAATCGATAAAATCCCGCGTTGCGAATATGGTCAGCGGTCGATGCTCATTTGTTTGTCCTCATCTCAGGCTAACACGGCAGGATGCTGTGTTGCGAACATGGTTAGCAGTAATCCTCTGTCGGCACACCATCCCCTTCAGTCCTTGAATGTTGGTTTCATGATTCACATCATTTTCCACCCCATCATGTCCAGGTGGAATCTCGACACTTTTGGCGTTATCCCTCAGTGCACCTTTGCATGTCAGGGGGACAAAGCTGAAATATGGCATCCTTCGGGGATCCCATGGTCCGATCTCTAAGACCATAAACTAAGATCCATTCGGTACTACGTTCAACTTGATTCCCATCCTCATGGGATACGTAGGACTGCCCGGACACCCTGTCTTCGGGTACAGCCCATTTAGAGAGCAAGTCTCTCCCCCGGTTTCACCTCTTACCTCTATATAGGCCCCTCTACCTAAGGTTTCCCTCTCCGAATGGCGTACAATCTGATGTGGGATCATGTCTCCGTCAATTGTGTTTTATAACACTACGCACATTTCCCGCCTAGCATCATCTATGCTACGTCTGCGCTGCATGACGATAAAATGCATGCTTGGTCCTATCATACAACCCTAAACTGTGACATTATCGTCCTGGCCGCACGACGAAAAACGGCACTGCATTGTGGTGACCTCGTTGTAGAGGACATCACGTTGGGTATTGGTCACGTGCCATGCCATTTGTCAATGCCCATCACGGCTTGATCCTTGTGATGACATCACGTCCTACTACTCTAGTCCTGTCGCTTCACAAAAAAAACCATTCACCTTAAAGAACAAACAAGATACATAAAATTCCGCTTCTTTTAGTGCAAGGGCCACGCCCGCACCCCCCTTTTCCCCTAGCACTGGTATCCTACCATGTCACCTTCCAGAACTACGTATGGCTTGATTCTCATCCTTATGAGATACGTAGGAGTGCCCGGGAACTTCCCCACGGGCCCAGCCTAACCTTTGTGTTCGGTCCCTCGACTCGAACATTTCCCTAGAGAACGCATGGTAAGAAGGGCTTAGGTCCTCCTTCACGTCGGGTCTTGACGCCATGTGTCCCCTGCTCCCTTTACCCATTTATGGTCAAAGGAACCCGTCAGAACTACATATGTCTTGATTCTCATCCTCATGAGATACGTAGGAGCGCCCGGGCACTTCCCCGTGGGCCCAGCCTAACTTTCCCTTTCGGTCCCTTGACCAAAAACCTCTCCTAAGGAGGTTGCGCGGTGTGATATGCGGTTGTGCCCTCATTCATGTCGAGTTGTTCACCGTGCCGTACACACCTCCTATTCCCATTCACGCCAGGTGTTTGAGTTACTCCACCATGTGCCTCTTATGTTTCCTCTCACCCATGGTCCGAATTCTACGACCCTAAACTAAGATCCCCCCAAGGGAAAGGAATCTGCTCCCTCTCTCTAATACGTTTCGTTTCCGTATTCAGATGTGTTTTGACAAAGACCCGAAGTGTGGGATTGTCATAGGGACATTCCCCTCGTCCCATGACCAAGCTTCGTGAGCTCGCTATTTGGATCCTCATCCTCTTCCATATCCAAAAGGACCCTCGGACGATGTGAATACTAGGCTTAAGGGCTCTCCATGAATGCTGGACCTAAGGGCCCTTCAATCGTTTCGGGCCAACGTCCCTACGGATATTGGACAACAAATCGATAAAATCACACATTGCGAATACGGTCAGCGGTCGATGCTCATTTATCTGTCCCCATTCTAGGCTAATGTGACAGGATGCTGTGTTGTGAACATGGTCAGCAGTTATCCTCCATCGTCACGCCACCATCATCGTGATCTGAATCTCGAGCACCATGATTCACACATTTCCACTTCCTCATGTTCAAGTGCAATTCCATCATACTCGGCTCTTTCTCTTCACGCATCTAGATGCGCTAAATGATTGTGTTAGTGTCATTGGACCGGTATTCACCGAGTGTCCCTTTTCCCTAACCTGCCCCTCTCTATGTCGGGAAATTCCCACTACTACTGCTTGTTTCCCACACTGAGCACGACTCACGTGGGCTTAGTAGTTTTGGCAGGATGTGTACCAACACGGTCGGGCTGCTCATCGTCCTTCATGACGTTAAAATGCGCTTTCAGAACTACGTATGGATTGATTCCCATCCTCATGGGGTACGTAGGAATGCCTGGCCACTTTGCTTCGGGCCCAGCCCAATCCTCACTCTTGGTCCCTCGACCTGAAGAGTTTCCTCCGGGGGTTTGTGGTGTGATTTGGACTCCAAGTCCACATTCACGCCGGTTTTATATCTACCGCGCCACACGCTTCCTTCCCTTTTATCCCACGTCCTATCGTATGAAGTTAAACTATAGGAGTCTATGTGTCCTCAACGCATGACAATAAACTGTGGCTCTACCCTAAACAAGTTCAGGATGCCCCAAGATCCCACTGGGAAGTGACAGATCCCCTTGCCAGAGAGGCCATGTCCCAAAGAAGGAATGATCCATGATCAGACCAATGCGCCCATATGGCGTACTCCCACCATGGTGGTGTAACTACCTAAGTGTTAGATTCTGTTCGGACAGACCATAACTCCATATTCCACGCTTTGCGTGCCCCTTATTCGGACCCTCGTCCCCTTTCATGTCTCACAGGACCCCCTAACGGCCTGGTCTCATGCCGCATCGGCTCACCTACCATCCTGGGCCAACGTTCCGGAAGACAGGTCATATCTGGAAGGACCCCATAACAGTATGGATTTTTGACCTATGGTCCGCCAACTATCCTGGGCCAACATCCCAAAGGATTGATCAACAACATTTGTGACATGGTCCCGTGTTTCGAACATGGTCAACGGTCGAACCTCATTTGTTGTCCCCATTACAGGATAACGTGGTAAGGGTACCGCTTCTCCTCCAAGGTTAACGGTTGTCCCTTATTGTCACGCCATCCCCACAGTGTTCCGAATCTTGGGTATCATGATTCACACTTCCCATTTTCATCTGTCTGGACCGATTTCAGCGCCCCTGGAATTGCCCCGTTCGTGCACAAGAGCACGTTGAAGAAAAGGTAATTCGGTCATCCTGAAATTTCCTTCTCCCATCAATCCTATCTCGTCTCTCAGAAATCCGGACTGGTAATCCGAATCCCGGACATCGGGCTCGACCCACGTGGGCTAGGGTAATTGTCGCCGAACGTCCTGCAAACATTGTAGGGATGTAACAAGGCAATTCGAAAGTGGAAATCGTGCATGCTACGGCATTCAAAACAAAGGTAAAATTTGGAAGCACAAAAGTACCAATAAAGGGTTTTGGGTTTGTTACAATACTCAGGGGTCGACTTCCCCCATGGACGGGTTGACCCCGTCAAAAGAGCGTTGCAGCTCTGCCACCCGTTGACTTGCGGCATCCAAGGATTGCTGCCGCTGAACCAGCTCCCGCTCCTCCTCAGCAACGGCGGGGCACAGTTCGTCAGTCCTGGCTTTGGCCCTCTCTACGTCAGCTTGAATGGCGGCCATCCTTCCAGAGGTCTGCCTCATATGCTCTTCTGCCTCTACCAGCTGGGCCTTCAACCGTGAGACCAGCTCAATTTCTGCATCAATAGAGGCTGAAAGCTCATCTTCTCGGGTCTGAATCTATTGAACCTCACCTTCAGCCTCCTGGAGCTTCTTAATGTTGGTCTCTTTCCTCCGGTGCCAGCCCACACTGAGCCCGCGATCATGTTCCCGGATCTTCTCAGCCATAAGATCTCGGATGAGTGCGTAAGGACGTTGGGCATCCACTCCCCCAGCGCACAGTTCGCGCAACCACTAGCGAAGCCTATCCATTTCGGCCAGCCATTGTGCTTGGGGAGTGTCCTTGATAAAGTGTGCGATCATCTTCCACGACTGGCGGCGGACTATGCTGTTGTCTTCCTCATTAGAGGCCGTTTCGTCCCAGTCTGCGCGATTGGCAGGCTCGTACGCGGGATAGACCCGCAGGAAATCCTCGGCAGGATCAACATCCGGTGTTGAATCTAGTGCGACACCTGGCGCCGAAGCGGGCGCGAAAGAACTGGGACTGACCGGTTGATCCTCTTCCTCGAAGTCCACCTCGATGACTTCAGGTACGGACCTGCTGGTGGACCTGCCAGTGATAATGTGCGTCGTAGCTTGAGAAGATGGCAGGACTATCGCCACCATCACCGGCATGCCCCTAGGAGGGACGCCACCAGACATCCCGACCAACCTTGCCGCAGCGGCCCACGCCAGTCGAAGAACTGTACGACAAAGAGGGACATAAATGTTAGTTGGCATGGTCTATAGGTGACAACGAGGAGACCAGTGGAGGAGACTGACGGAGGTCAACCTCCGAGCGCTGCTCTTGAGCCGGTACTGATGGGACCCCGAGATGAGGCCCCCCGTATATTGTTGGAAGGTTTGGAGATTCCGGAGGAGCCACCTCGGGTGCCCTGGTCCCACTAGACGCAGAACTGGACGCAACCATAGGCGCGAGTTCTGAAGGTCCCGCATCATCACCCGCCAAGGAGAGAGAACGAGGACTACGAACAAGTTCCTCCTACATGGCTCAAACATTGGTGAGAATCCCATAGTGAACCAAGAACAGATCGTGAGGAGAGAAGTTCGGAATACTACCTCGAGAGCCTCCGCAAAATTGTCAGATTCTGAGCCTCGGTCTCCAACCTCGCCCTCCTTCAGCGGGCTCCCTCCTCCAGCCTCATCCTCCCTAGAGGAGTCCTCTGATTCCTCCGACAAGGGGAAGTGCTCCCTCAGATCGGCAGCCGATAACTGTGGGGGGACCGTCTGATTAAACAGTACCCTCACCAGGTCTATCATTGGGCGAGGGACACCACTGGAGTGGAGGTAATCCTCCATCTCTTCCAGGTACTGTTCTGCCTCCGCCAGAGACGCCATGAATCCAGCCCGAACTGGGCCTATACCCGGTAATTCCATCCTGAGGTGATTCAGGTGGGCCCATATCTCGGATGGGCTAAGGAATTGCCGGTTGAAATACCAAATGTCCCAAGCTTCTGGGAAGATGGCATCCTCTTCCATATCAATGTGATGCAGGCGCTTCCCCGGATCCTGAGTGGATATCCTATGAAATCCCCTCGGTGGCCGCCCCTCCGGATGACCCTGCTCTCCCGGAATCACCAGATCCACCGCTGCTGCCAAACCCTCGGTCGGTGCGGATCTCGTCGCCATGGAAGCCCCGCTACCGCGAGCGGCCCTAGCTGCCCTCCAACCCTGACCTCGAGATAGAGGAGGCCCACCGTCACCAACCCGGATCGTTGGTTGCTTCAGTATCTCCCCTGGGTAAGCGGCCTCCCAACTGATGGCATACTCCTTCACTAATCCGAAGGCGGCGGTGGATGGAGGCAATGCAATCCGCATCTTTCCATCTTCCCATGTGAACATGAGCCATAGCTTCATCATCACACACGGGTGCTCCTCGTGACGCACCTCCCAATAGACTTGCAGGGTCAGCCGCTGGAGGCACCGGAACTGCCTCACAAACCGATGCGGGGTGTACGGTTCACAGAGCGGCTCACGATCGATTCGTGCCACCAAAAAACCACCTCGGAAGGCCAGGAGGTAAGCTCGATGTTCTTCTGTTCCCCGTTCGTCATTAGTAAGCATCCCCATCGGCAACGGGATGGGTGGAAATTGAACTCATCCGCCCTCCACACACGATTCAGCACCATTGGAATGGCCAGTTTGAACGGGAATCTCCCGACCGCGTTCAGGATGGAGGGGCGGAAGTTCGATCCCGGCGGCAAAATGGGGTTTGGATATTCGTAAATCCCCCTGATATGTGTTGCGATCCACCCATACAGGAGGTGTAAGGGCCCGCATATCCTTGGAGGCTTCTTGCCCTCGCTAATATGCCGCAACATTCTGTACAGTTTGGTGAGCATCGGAATCCCTAGGTTGATCCGCTGCCCCATGGCCAACATCGACGCCATGATAAACGAGCTGGGTCGTACCCCCATGCTTGTATCCCTCACCAGTAGGATCCAGCCATAGATTAGAGCCGCGATGAACGCCGCCAGCCTGACTATCGGTTGTTGTTCAGTGCTGACACTGAAACCCCAAGTCATCTATTGGCTGTCCTCCAAGACCCGCCAATACGAGTGCCCCTTGCCCCGTTGGGCTGCCCTTGGACAAGTTTGAGGCCTCGGAGGGAACTCTCGATTCTCTAGGAAATTAAGGAAGCATTTTAACCACCTCCTGAAGTGGACGTCCCTCACTGCCTCCTTGTCCTCTCCAGGGAAAAGTGCCATCAGCGCCGATGCCAGTCGCGGCATTTGCTCCGCATCTCCCCACGCACTGACAATGGGGAGGAATTCGTCATACATGGCCCCCAAGATTGGGACCCCAGAAATCTGGTGGACATCCCACAGGCTGATGCCCACCTCCCCGTGATGCAGGTGAAAAGTGTTGGTCCTAGATGAACATCTACTTAACAACTCTGGCATTAGCTGCTTCGGTTGGTAAATGTGGAATTAGGAGTCCCATGCCGCCTCATACAACCCCACTCTCCTCAGCTCGGCGCCAAACTCCTCACATGAGGCGCCTACCCAGTAGGTCCAGGCCCAGTCATCAGTAAAGTTTCCGCCCTGGCGCAGGTCCCACTCATCGGACCATCCCTTCTTCGAATCCTACAAAGCCACCTTCAGCATGGTGCGGTAGATGGGAGGAGAAGTCTCCGGCTGCAATGGATTCCAGTCAATGTCGTTCACATGGTTGTAGAGACAGTCAGCAGTAATGGGTGTGAAGTCCTCCCGCGCATGACCATCGGCTGCCCTGAACCATTGGTGCTGGCACGGTGTGCTCCTGAACCAGCAAGCTGGTTCATCCCTATTTGCCTCAGGGATAAAGACATCATCCCTCATCCCGAAGCCGTACAACGGAAGTTTCTTGCACTGTGGATAATCTTTCTGACCCTCCGAGAGCAGATCTGTCAAACAAGTGTGGTCCGAGTGGCTCCGGATCATCTCCCCCAAGCCTGGACAGTTGCCCATCTCATCTCGACGAGCAACATCTACAAGGACCCCCAATGCAGCCTCTTGATGGGCCATTTTAACTCTGGCCCTCAAAAAAGAATTCTTTCGGCTGGATCGCGAAGCTCGACCGCGAAGCTGAATTGCGAAGCCGGATCATGAAGATCGGTCACGAGACCAAGCCGCGAAGTCTGGCCAAGGCCGACAAGTAGAGGTTCTCTTGGCGCGGACGCGGAGTCAGAGACTCGCGGTTTGCCACTGTAGACGCCGGAAAAGTCCGTTGTTCCCAAACGAAGCTCCGGATGCGGAAAGCGAAGTGATATTTGGAGTCGGAAGAACGTTTCGGAGGGCCCGGAGGCCTTGCGCGGAATTTCAGAGGCCCGCGCGCAAAGGTGATGTTCCGCGCGCAAACCCCCCGGGATGCGCGCAATGCGCCGGTCCGGCGCGCAATTTTGCGCGCCGCGGGTCCGCGCGACTCCCTTGCGCGCGCCGCGCCCGATTCCGCGCCCGCGAGAAGAATTTCGCGCTCGCACCCTGGATTCCGCGCCCGGGGTTGCCTATAAATACAAGGCGACCCCCAACATTTTAAAGGTTGCTGGAAGTTGAAACGTCTCTCGTGCGCGCAATTCAACCCCTTCCGCGCGCAATGACGAACTCCAGGTAACCTCCTTTCTTTCGCGCAAGAAAGCCTCGGGGTCCGCCTTCGCGCGCAATCCCCGCTGGCTCCTTTCATTTGAATAAAAAATCACCCTAAGGCCTTTGCGCGCAAAAGAACCCGCTTGCGCGCAATTGCCCCCGGGGTGCGCGCAATCCGGCCTGATTGCGCGCACCCCCCCTTCTTTCAAGTGGCCATTCGATAAAGAATGAGCCGTTGCCCCCGCGCGCTATCCGAAGCCCGGTGCGCGCAATCCCAACCTTCCGCGCGCAAAGGGCTGGCCCAATTGCGCGCCAACCCGCCATTTTTGCGCGCCGACCCGCGGTATTGCGCGCAAATCTCCTCTTTTGCGCGCAATCCGCCAGGGTCGCCTCCCTCGACCCCCTGAGGGCACCTGCCTGCGTGGCGCCCGATGATCCTCATCCTGGGTGCCCGCACCGTGCGTTGTCTTCCCGTGCGGCCCTCCAGGTTCGTGCGAAGTGACACGCACCCAGCGTCCGGCAACCTATGCCCAGCATGACGTTAAACTGCGCATTCGTCCCGCATGACGTTAAACTGTGCATACGTCCAGCATGACGTTAAACTGCATATTCGTCCCGCATGACGTTAAACTGCGCATACGTCCAGCATGACGTTAAACTGCATATTCGTCCAGCATGACGTTAAACTGCCCATCCGTCCAAGCTGCACGACGTTAAACTGCCTAGCCCCCATCGTCCGCGCTGCAAGACGTTAAACTGCCAAGTGCTTCGTCCTCAACACATGACGTTAAACTGTACTTCGTCCGGCAAGACGTTAAACCGTCCGCTTCGTCCTCAACACACGACGTTAAACTGTACTTCGTCCGGCAAGACGTTAAACCGTCCGCAACCTGATCCCGTGCTCCGCACGCAGGGTCCCCCCGGTTTGGACGTGGCCCCCACCCGCTCGTCTCTGCAGGGATGTCGGGATTGTCCCCCTTTTTTGGGACGATTTAATGGGAGTGGCTTTTCCCTACGGGGGCAGGGTATTACAAACCCCTAGTTCCTCGTGGGAGGCTGCACATGTGTATCTCCATTGCGCCTCCCCACGGCCGAAGCCAGTAGAGGGTATGACTGGGATCGAGGTGTCTTCTGCCTTTGGTCCAAGTCCCTTCCAACTGAGTTTTGCCGCAACCGGGCTGCCCCAAGTGCGTAAGTCCTGACAGAATGAACTACGTGGACTTTGATCCCTGTCTTCTATACAGGGTACGTAGGAAGCCTCCCTGAGGTCCAAGCCCACCACCTGGTCGTCCCGGTCGTATTTACGTCGGTTCGTCCATCAGTGGACCCCTCCAGGGTCCACGCTTGCGTTGATTCACCTATGAATCCGCCCCTGTGGGAGACTGCCCGTGTGTATCTCCACGGTGCCTCCCCACAGCCCCCCCTTTTCCATTCTCCTTTTATCGTCCAGCATGACGTGAAACTGTGATCCACCCGGCCGTTCCATCCCCCTCTGTGCGAGGTGGTTCGGTTCAATCCTCCGCCCGGCGGCCTAGACCTCTTCGTGAGTCGGCTTGCCGACGTCCAGCATGACGTTAAACTGTATGCCCGAACTACGTTGACTTTGATCCGTGTTAACGCGCGGTACGTAGGAAGCCCCTCTGGGGTCCAAGCTCTTTACTCCATCATCCATCCTGATCCTTACCCGGGCCGCCACATCCCGGTGGGGTCATGCCACTTCACTCCACTCCACGTTACTTGGGAAGCCGCCCATGTGCTGGCCCCAGCGTCGGAGGTTCCCCGCAAGGGGTTCCGTCATCTGATCCACTTTTCGTGTTGATCGGTCCGATGCCGTCCCCGCTGGACGTTAAACTCGCGGCATACCCCGTGTTAAACACGGGAAGCTGAGGAAAACCTCAGGTGACGCAGTTCCCCGCACCCAGTACGGGATGCCTCAGGCCATCATGCCTTCGAGAATCCCTATTAGGGACGGAAGACAGATGTGCAGAGCCGCAGTGTTACGACACGCCCCCAGCACCCAGAGCCACCCGGCCTTCTCACCGCAGGTTGCTGCCCTGCCCAGACTCCTTGGAACGTCCGGGCGGAAGCAGCGTAATTAACCGGTGTCCATGAAGATATGGCGCCGGGAACGAGATTCACGAACATTCTTAAGTCTATGAGGGAGACCCGGATTAGGCGACAAGTTCCGAGGAGACGTCCAAGGAAGGAGGAGCCGACATCCCATCATCCCGGTTTCGATCAAGGAGCAGACGCCCCTGAATAAGGGACGGATGCCGCCCACCCTTGGAAAGCGGGACTGCGGGACCACAAGCCGCGCGCCCATCCTCTCGGGTTGACGGGTGCACGCGCGAACGCGTCCTGGCGGAACAGCGTAACCCGACGCATATCCGCACCGAAACAGAAAAATGGTGAACCCGACGTGAATCTCTTCTCCTCGACATGAAGACCGATGGCTTTCAGAGGTGTTGGAAGACCGGCATGTTGCCCGGCCAAGCATTCAGTCTTACCCGCCAGGGGCTGGGGAAGTGAAATCGGGCACTCCGTCTCGCAACGTCGAGGGCCTGGGTTCCCCCCACGGAAGGCGTTGTGGTGCTAATGGTTGGTTGTCGATTCCTTTTTCCTGTCAGTGTTAACGGGTCTTTCTCCCTGCTTTCAGAAATCAGGTCGCCCGATCCAGTGCCCGATCGCCACCCGCCCACTGGCGCAGGGACAGGGGAAACACCGACGCGGCTACTCCGCGCGGTCCCGCCCGTTCCGCAGCCGTCCCAGCAGCCGCAATTGCGGGACGACCACGCCCTCTCTCCCCCTCGGAGGTCATCCAGAGAAGGGTGATCAACACCCTGGTGCGGAGATACGAGGAAGAGGGAGTCATCCCCACCGGGGAAATGGCTCGCCTAGACCTCGAGGAGGCTGCGCCTCGCCACCACCGCCGCCCCCGAGGGCCGCGCAGGGAGGCACCGCTGCCTACCTCAACGTCCAACCGCTTCGGGAGCTTATCCCCGGAGCGCTCTGACAGTTCCCTTCCCTACGCGGATGAGGTGGGAGATGCCCGGGGTCACCCTATCCGAGGTCCGCTCTAGGGATCCACGATAAGGGCTCCCGCCAGGCCACGACGACATCGCCGCCAGGCCCCTCAAGTCGAGGAACAGGCTCTCCACCTGCCCGCACCGCTCATCCCGACTCGTCTGTCTCGACGCCAACGTCGGGCACGAGCGGAAGAGGATGCCCACCTTGGGGCTCTAGCAACAGCGGCCGCATTGGCCCGAGCCACCACTGGCTCCAGTCGCCAGGCCTCTGTGCATCCTGAGCGGGGGAACTCCTATGCCCGACCCGGATCGAGGCCCCGACCGCCCCAAAGGCAGGTTGGGTCGACTCTCCCGGTTGCTGGCACTGGCAGTAGCCACCGCGGACCACCTCGCGGTAGCGCTATTCACCGGCAGGATCTACTCTGTGTGGCCGATCCAGGAGGCATGGGTCATCCCACCTTCTGATCCCGGCCCGGAGGCCTGCCCGGAATCATCTCTCCCCGCGTCCCCTTTGATATCTGTCTCGGTGCCCCTCGCACCTTGGTTCCCAGTCCTCTTGGCCCCAGCACCAGTGCGGCCGGAGGACGCCAGGACAGAGATCAGCCCTGCCCCGAAGAACCACCCAGGGGCAGGAAGGCAAGGCGTCGACGCCGAGGGAAGAATGTTACGGAATTCCGGACAGAGATCCGACCGGTTTGCTTCTCTGACTCAGAGGCGGAGTACGATTCGGCGACAGAGCCCCTTCCCCAATCCCGCCAGTCAAGGGCAGGGGTAGGAATGCGGCACGTCAGCCTCGTGCTCCCCGAGAGCGAGATCGATGTGATCCCCGCTTCTCTCCGAAGGTATATCCGGAGTAACGAGGGCCTGGTAGACCCCCAAGGATCAAGCTTGCGGTTGGTACCGGCCCCTCCGGAAGTGCCTTCCGCCCTGATCAGAGAAGCCGGAGATTTTTTCTGGGGATCGACGGTCGAACCACGATCTGGGGCACCCTCGGCGAGCACCGATGCTACGGCAGGATGTTCGCTCACCGGCCCGTCCTATCGTGATGTGGTAGCTGGGGCACCGCCACCCTCAGGGGGAGGCCCGGGATATGGAGGCCAATCGGCCTGCTCGCCGTATTCGCCGCCGGCCAGCCCGTCGGCCCGACGGCCCGCCTCGGCACCACTACCAGTTCCCCGTCCGTTCCCAGCCATGGAAGAGGACCAAGGAGATCTGGGTCCCGAGTTTGAATCGTGGAGCTTCTGGACCGTCCTTGCAGAGGGCCACTTCCCTGAGAAGTTTTGGCCAGTCGCAGGACCAGGCTTTGATGCACCCGAATCGCTCACCCCGGATGAGTTCGAATGCTTCCGCCGAACTCTCCGGGAGACTCACTCCCGTCTTCACTGCCTACAAATGCCATACCCCGGGAGTCAAGCGCACCTGGAGGATATTGGTGAGCAGTGCCGTCAAATTGACCTGGCCATGCTCCCCGCGGTTCGGCACCCCGGGTCATTTGGGCACCACGAGGCCCTCCAACAACGATGCGTCGAGTGTTTTCAAGCACTCCGCAAAGTTATCGAGGAAGCCACTCCCCACGTGTATATCCGTGGATGGGGGCAGTACGCTGCCCTACGCTTCAGTGTGATCCGCCGACAGCCCGATTCGTTGGGTGGCCCTGAGGGTATATCCCCAGGGATAGGAACGGTCAATATGGCTGACCTGTCGGGAGAGGGGAACGACTTGGAACTTCTCGACGGGGGCTTCCCCCCCGAAGACAAGCCGTCGTCAGACCCATCAGTGAGAGTTACTCGTCATCAGAGGAACCTCCTGGGGCTCCCCGCACCCACTGAAGCACTGACGTTGAGCCGAAACGTCAGCAAAGGAAAAGAGCACAGCGAGGCTATAAGGCCCGCCGACCCATCTGCCTCCATGCGGAGGGCAGAGGAGGATCCCGAGAAGGCTACGCTACGTCAGCAGCTCGCCGAACAGAAGGGGCTGGTTGACCAGCTCCTCGCCGAGCGCGCTGCAGAACGGCGGCCTGACTACGGTGATCCCAGGCCAGGACAGCAGGGACCGGAACAACCACCCCTCGATGAGACTCTCCCGGGCAACCGTGATTACGCCTTGTTCGCCGACAGGAGAGAGGCCATTGCCTACGGCAAGAGGGCGCGGTATGTTTCGCCACACCCTCCCGAGCGGCGTGACTACCTGAGAGATCCCGCTCGGATTCCTCCCGCTGCCCCAAGGGCCGCTCCGCCCGCCATCCCACGAGCTGCCGAGTTCGACGACCCGGTCGACGACCCGATTGAAGGGCCATGCAATGCGCTCGTGGTTAGAGATCCTCGCCAGGACTGGAACCCATGTCCGGACGATCCGATGGCGGCACTCATTGCCCGCTTGGAAGCCTTGGAGACTCGGCAGGTGGCGATCCCACCGGACGGCAAGCCCTACCCAGCATGGGTGGATGACATGCCGGCGCCTCCGGGATTCGGGAATCCCACTTTCGCCCCCTTCAACGGGACTGGAGATCCGCCACAGCATTTAGCCCACTTCAACTCGAGGTGCGGGCCTATGTTGGGGACTCCGGCGCAGCAGGAGGCCGCTAAGCTTCGCTGCTTTGTTCAGACACTGGAAGGGCCAGCATTTGTCTGGTACAGCCAGCTCCCCGTCGGGTCGGTAACCAGCTGGGAGGACCTCCGTAGACAGTTCCTCTACCAGTTCAGTTCCACGACCCGGAAGACGAGTATCGCAGACCTCTTCAAGTGCAAGCAGAGGCCTGATGAGCGAGTCGCGGACTTCGTCGCCCGATGGAAGGGTCTCACGTATTCCCTTGACATGCCATTGACTCAGGAGCAGTTGCTGACAATGTGCGTCGGGAACGTCAAGACCGAGCTGGTCCCTTCCCTGATTACTCAGAACTACCCCGGAGGGTTCAGGGACTTCTCAGACAAAGCTCAACGTCTTGAGGAAGCCCTGCAACAGGCCAGCCAGGCACGCCCGCTGCCTCCTATGATTCCTGCAAGGAGAGCCAGCAGGGCTGAGCCCGCTGCTGTGGCCCAGATAGAGGCTCCCAGGCCGTTGGAGCTGCTGCCGGTGAGGCCAGCTCCGCAGCCTCACAGGAATCCGCCTCCACGGGCTCAGTTCCCGGCCCAGCAACGGCAGCCTCAGAACCGGCCGGCCCCTCCGCGTAATGTACCGCCACAACCTAGGCGAGATAATCAGGGTCCACCTCCTCGGCAGGCCCCTCCAGCCCCTCATCAAGACCGCGCTCCCAGGGGCCCGCGACACCTGACGTACTCATTCCATGAGGATCAGGTCCCCGGTTATTTCCGGAGCGCCCTGGAGCAGAGGATTGTGCGACTGCCTGAGTGTTGGAAGCCAGAGGAGGCACATCTCACGGATAACCCCCGCTACTGCCCCTACCATCGAGCCCTGGGGCACACCATCCAGCGGTGCTATGTGTTCAAGGACTGGCTCCAAGACCAGATTAACAACAATGTAATCAGGTTGGGCCCAGCTCCAGCACAAGTGGCGGGCGTATTCGTGGGATCAGATGATGATAGTGGCAACGAGGACGAATGGCAGCTGGTCTCCAACCGCGGATCCCAGAAGTACAATAACTGGATGGCCCGCAAGACGACCATTCGCGCCCAGGGAATCATCCGTGCGCGCTCGAATCAGCCTGAGCCCCCAGAATCTGCGGGTGCTGCTTCGGCGTCGTCGTCCCAGCCTGCCTCCTCCAAGAGGAGCAAACGGCGGCAGCGCAAGAAGGAAGAACGCGCCCCGCCAGTTCCGCCACTATCCCGTACTCTCGGCGATTTCATGCCCCCGGAGATGGGGGTCCCTCCTCGGATCCGCCCGGTGATGGATGACTCGTCCGATGACGGTATTGGGTACGCTTCGGTTAACACCGTCGAGCTGGTAAATCCCTTTTCGGTTCCCGACGTTGAAGAACACCAGGTGGACCTTCCTAGTGTCCCCGGTCGTCGCCACCGTCGGAAGAACCGCAGTAGCAGGAGTCGCCGGGGCACAGTCGTTGGTACCTCCGGCCAGGCCGTGCACGCCACTGAGACTAGGCAGCAGGCTCAAGATCGAGCTCAACGTGCGCAGGCTCCCCATCCGGGGATGACGGATTCGCCTCCGCCACTGTTTGTGGTGTGGGACCAGGCAGAACCGCCTCAGCCGCGTCGCGACCAGCTCCGCCCTGCCACAAGTCCACCCCGGCCTCCTGACTCCAGTACGGTGACCATTTCCCGGACTGCGACCAGTGAACAGCGAGATGCGCCAAGTACCAGTCGGCCGCCGATCCAACCGGTAAGGCCCGTCATGCCACCAACCGCAGAGCAATCTCCTGCAACCAGGAGCTCGCGCTTGGCCAAAAAGTATGATGTCCTGAAGCACTTGGCCGACATCCCAGCAAGGCTCTCCATCCTTGAGGCTCTGCGCATGTCATCTGAGATGCGCGAGGCACTCGCTGAAGCCCTGAAGAGCCCCCTCCAGTTTGAGACAGAGGTTGCGGCTGCAGAGGCCTTTCACGCCGAAACGATCGAGGACGCCGAATGTCAGGCAGTTATCTCGTTCTCTGGTAAGGATGAAGACCCTCCTATACAGGGACACATTCGTCCGCTGTATGTCACTGGCCAGTTCAATGGCCTTGAAGTCCGGCGTTGTCTTGTCGACACGGGGTCCGGGATTAACCTGATTCCAACTCGGACGCTCCGGAGATTGGGGTTGTCTGAGGATGACTTGATTCCCTCCGACCTCAGGATCCAGGGGTACGACCGCACCGAGCAAACCCCGGTCGGCAAGATACGTTTGAAGACCCAGTTCGGTGACTTGGTTGCCAACACCGAATTCATGGTAGTCTCTCAGGACACTGCGTATAACGCATTGATGGGCAGGCCATGGCTCCACCTTCACGCGGCGGTTCCCTCGTCATACCACCAATGCCTCAAATACTCCCTTAATGGTCGAGTAGGCGTGCTTCAAGGAGATGCCTCTCCTTTTGCCTCATGTGAAGCCCGCTATCTGGACGCGGACTATTACAAGAGCAAGGATAAGCAGATCCTGGCAGGTGAGGTTGAGCCTGTCGCTGTTGCGAGCGATCCCTGGGCAGGTCTGGATGACGCTTACGTCCTCCCGATTCACCGGTTGGACGTCGCCATGGTCTTGACGGTCCGCGAGTCTCCTGATGAGATGACCGCGACCGCCCGCGCCAGCACCAGTGGCCCAGCAGGACCTGGTAGCCCCAATGCAGTTTCCAACGCAGTCTCTCCCGTGGCTGATCCCTCCCCAAGTGGAGAGGACGTGGAAGATGCACCCCCAGCCTTTGAGGAGGGCGTCCCCGCCACGGTCGATGAGTTAATGCAGGTGAACCTTGGAACCGAGGCCGATCCAAGACCCACATTGGTTAGTGCCGCCATGCCCTCTGAGGAGCGGCAGCAGTACGTGGACTTTCTCAGGCAGCACCGTGATGTGTTCGCTTGGGGCTATGACGAGATGCCGGGGCTAGATCCTCAGGTAGCCGTCCACCGCCTTGGTCTCCCGGCGAACCATCGCGGGTTCAAGCAGCCTCCCAGGAAAATGCACCCATCCCATGGTGCCATGGTTGAGGACGAAGTTGACAAGCTTATCAAAGCCAACTTCGTGAGGGAAGTTCAGTACCCCAAATGGCTGGCCAACATTGTGCCGGTCAGGAAGAAGAACGGGCAGATTAGAGTCTGCATCGACTTCCGCGATCTCAACCGCCACTGTCCGAAGGATGATTTTCCCCTTCCAGTGACAGAGCTGTTGATTGATGCCACGGCAGGGTTCCAAGCCCTCTCCTTCATGGATGGATACTCCGGATACAACCAGATTCGGATGGCCCCTGAGGATGAGGAGTTCACTGCCTTCAGGGCCCCCCAAGGTACCTTTTGCTACCGGGTCATGCCCTTCGGCCTGAAGAATGCAGGTGCCACCTATCAACGGGCGATGCACCGCATATTCAAGCCAATCCTCGGCACACTGGTGGAATGCTACGTCGACGACTTGGTTGTCAAATCGCGCCAGCGTCAGGACCATCTCAAAGATCTTGAGAAAGTGTTCAGCTTCCTCCGGTCTCGCTGCCTGAAGATGAACCCGTTGAAGTGTGCCTTTGGGGTCACCTCCGGAAAGTTCCTTGGATTTGTGGTAAGATACCGGGGTATTGAGATCGACCCAGAGAAAATCAGGGCGATTAGCCAGATGCCTCCCCCGGGTACCGTCCGGGAACTGCAAGGGTTCCAAGGCCACTTAGCCTATATACGCCGATTCATCGCGAATCTGGCCGGCAAGTGTAATCCCTTTTCTCGGCTTATGAACAAAGGTGCCACCTATGTATGGGATAAAGAGTGTCAGACCGCTTTCGAGGAGATCAAGCAGTACCTGCTTCAGCCTCCGGTCCTGATGCCGCCCGTATCCGGAAAGCCGCTGGTCCTTTATGTGACCGCCCTGGAACGGTCCCTGGGTGCCCTTCTCGCCCAGAAGAACAACGAGGGAACAGAGAATAGCCTCTATTACCTCAGTCGCATGCTCCTCGATGCGGAGGTTAGGTATTCCCCCATCGAGAAGAGCTGTCTGGCGCTCGTATTTGCCGTACAGAAATTACGGCACTACTTGCAGCACCATGAGGTACAGTTGGTTTCTCGGGTAGACCCGTTGAAATATATCCTGAGCCGACCTATGTTGACTGGCCGTCTAGCGCGGTGGGCTGTGATTCTCCAGCAGTTCGACATCAGGTATGTGTCTCAGAAGGCCATCAAAGGGCAAGCGTTGGCAGACTTTCTGGCCGCTCACCCGACCTCCGCGGATCAGCCGCTGGATCTAGGCTTTCCTGATGAGACCATTCTCTCGGTTGATCGAGCCGATCCATGCTGGCAGATGCACTTTGACGGTGCCTCCCGGAGCCCCACCGGTAGAAGACTCGATAATCCTAAGCTCAATAGAGTGGGCTTGGGCATCGTCTTCATTACCCCGGAGCGAGCCGTGCTGCCATACTCTTTCCTGTTGTCAGAGGGCTGTACCAACAATGAGGCGGAATACCATGCCCTCATCACCGGCCTCGAGTTAGCTCTCGAGATCGACGTGCCCCATCTGTGTGTGAAAGGGGACTCCGAGCTGGTCGTTAAGCAGATCAATGGCGACTATGTTGTCAGGAAGCCGGAACTTGTGCCATTGTTGGAGTGCACCCTCCTTCTGATGGCCCGGTTCCCTTCTCGGCCAGAAATTGTCCATATTCCCCAGTCGCAGAACGGTCGAGCAGATGCTTTGGCCAGCCTGGCTGCGTCACTTGCGGAACCTGAACAGGACAACCTGATCGTCCGCGTGACGCGCCGCAGGCTCATCACTCCCGTTATCCCGGAAGAAGATCGCGGCCCGTTGGTAAGTAACCTCACCACGGTTGCCCCTATGCCCGGAGCCCCGAGTACCCCAGATATGACAGTCGGATCAGCCCCTGATTGGAGGACGCCTTTGGTTGAGTACCTCCAACATGGCATTCTTCCGTCAGATCGGGCCGAGCGCGAGCGAGTTCGACGCCGCGCATCGCAGTTTGTCCTCCAGAGCAGTCCCGGTCTGGAGCAGATCCTCTACAAGCGCGGGTTTGATGGTGTTCTCCTCCGTTGCCTTCAGGGAGTCGAGATCCCACGAGTCATGCAAGAGGTTCATGCTGGTTCGTGTGGCGCCCACCAGACTGGGCCGAAGCTGTCCCACCAGATTCGGAGGTTGGGATACTTCTGGCCCTCTATGATCCATGACTGCATCGAGTACGCCAGGAGGTGCCATGCGTGCCAGGTTCATGCGAACTTTGTGCATCGGCCGCCGGAGCCTCTCCATACCACAAGGTATTCCTGGCCCTTTGCAGTCTGGGGACTGGACGTTGTGGGACCTTACCCGCCGGCGACAGCTCGCCAGTGCCGGTTCATTCTGACCGCCACGGACTTCTTCTCCAAATGGGCAGAAGCGATTCCGCTCAGAGAGGTCAAATCCTGTTCGATCGCTGACTTCGTGACCTCCAACATCATCTATCGATTTGGAGTGCCTCACGCTATCCTCACGGATAACGGAACCAATTTCCGAGAAGCCGAGTTGAAGAAGTTGTACGCCAAGTATAACATCCGCTCGAACCATACATCTCGCTATCATGCGCAGGCGAATGGACAGATCGAGGCGTTTAACAAAACCCTCTCTAACATTCTGCAAAAGATGGTTGGTCAGAACAAGAAGAGTTGGCCGGACAAGCTCCCCAACGCCCTCTGGGCTTATCGGACGACGACTCGCAATTCCACCCAGATGACCCCTTATTCCCTGGTGTATGGAGCTGAGGCCGTCCTGCCCATCGAGATCCAGTTACCGTCCTTGCGCACTGCGGTCTACGACCAGCAAGCGCCGGACAGAGTTGCTGAAGCCCGTCTAGTCGAGTTGGAAGCACTTGATGAGAATAGACTTCGCGCTTTGCACAACTTGGAGAGGCATCAAAGCAGGATGGCTCGAGCTTTCAATAAGAAGGTTCGCCTCCGCTCCTTCCTGCAGGGTGATCTAGTGCTAGCCCTAAGAGCGCCGATGATCCCCGGCAGGAAGCCACCCAAGTTGGAGCCCAAGTGGGAGGGACCTTTTGTTGTCCACAAGGTCTATCCCAATGGCGCGTACTCCCTAGCGACTATGGATGGTGAGCGTGTCACTCCTCCCACCAACGCTAGGTTCCTCAAGCAATACTTTGCCTGAGTGTCGCTACGTCCAGCATGACGTTAAACTGCACATTTGTCCAGCAAGACATTAAACTGCACACACGTCCTGCACGACGTTAAACTGGATCCGTCCAGGCTACAAGACGTTAAACTGTTCAGCATTCGTCCGCGCTGCAAGACGTTAAACTGCCAAGTGCTTCGTCCTGCATGACGTTAAACTGCACTTCGTCCTGCATGACGCTAAACTGCACACACGTCCTGCACGACGTTAAACTGCATTCGTCCAGGCTACAAGACGTTAAAACTGTTCAGCATTCGTCCGCGCTGCAAGACGTTAAACTGCCAAGTGCTTCGTCCCGCATGACGCTAAAACTGCACTACGTCCGAGCTACAAGACGTTAAACTGTTCAGCATTCGTCCTGCATGACGTAAAACTGCCACTTAAGAACTACGTGCGGCTTGATTCCCATCCTTATGGGATACGTAGGACCGCCTGAACCCTCGTGTTTCAGGCCCAGCCCCATCCTTCGGGAATTTTCATCCCATCTCGGGCCCTTGGCCCAGTTGCCCCCGGGTGTGCGGCGTATGGTGTGAGTGCGAGGCTATGCCCTCATTCACGTCGGTTTGCTCGTCACGCTGTACGCCCCCCTCCACGTTTGGGGATGCCTTCTGCTCCCCCCTTCCTTTTCCCTCATCGTCCTGCATGACGTTAAACTGCACTTCAAGAACTACGTATGGCTTGATTCCCATCCTTATGGGATACGTAGGACCGCCTGGACATTATGTTTCAGGCCCAGCCCCATTTCCCGGGAATCCCTATCCCGCGTTGGGCCTCTGGCCCCAGTTCCCCTCCTTTTTGTGCGAGGCGTATCGCGTGAGCGGGGGATTATGTCCTCATTCACGTCGGTCTACTGGCCGCGCCGTACGCCTCCCCCGTGTGTGGGACTACCTCACACCCCTCATCGTCCTGCATGACGTTAAACTGCCTTTCCAGAACTACGTATGGCTTGATTCCCATCCTTATGGGATACGTAGGACCGCCTGGACGCTTGTGTCTCAGGTCCAGCCCCGTCTCTTGGTTGATCACGGGGATCTGCCCCCCTTCGGTTGCTCTCAGGGTGAGTCCTCCGACCCTTTCCGGAGATCTGTTAACATGTTTTGGGTGCTTCGGTCTATGACTCGTAGTGTCAGATTCAATCCCGACAAGTCCTGTGTTGCTTGTCAGGCCCCGCGCTTCCTCTTGTTCGAGCCCTCACTCGAAGGGATCCTCGTTAGCGGTTTGGGTACGATGCCTCAGTGCTCTCCCACCGCTCCGGGTCGATTTACCGGTGGGTCTTGGGCCGCAAATCGATATGAATCCTGCGATTGAGCGGTTGATGCTCGTTTGCTTGCCCCGTCTTAGGCTGACGCGATCGGATGTTGTGTTGCGAATGCGTCAGCAACGTCCTTGATCGCCATATCAGCTCTCTCAGGCTCTGAACATTGGTTGCGCAGTCCTCATCACACTCCGCCTTTGTGCGTTGCAGTGGAATCTTGACACTCTCTTCATACTGACCTCCGGTACGCCTCTACACGTTAGGCAGACCAACCAGGGTAATGATGTCGTTTGAGGCTCCCATGATCTGAGCACCAAGGATATATGCAGATATCCTCCCTAAGGGCCATGCGTAGCTGGACCCTCGTCCCCATAAGGAGGAGGGAGTCGCCCGAACAATTGCGTTCTGGGCCCAGTATATCTGGAGGCTAGCATCTCTGCCCCTCGGGTGATGGACATATGCAGACCCCTATCCCAAGACTCTTCTCCTGGAATCGTGCGTGACCGCAGGGCTGGGTATGTTCCCACCTCCGCCGTGTCCGCCGTACCGCGGTAAGCGGATTCCTCCATGGTCCGAACCACACGACCTTAAACTGTGTTGTCTGGTCCGAACCACACGACCTTAAACTGTGTTGTCTGGTCCTACCACACGACCGTAAACTGTGATCGTCTTGGCCGCCCGACGAGAAAAACGGCACTGCATCGTGATGTCCTCCTCAGGGGACACTCATGTTGGGCGCTGGTTAATGACCACGCCATTCATCAATGCCTTCCGTGGCTTGATTATTGCGGCGACGCCAGAGATTTCTCAATCACAGGCATGTCGCCGCACGAAGAAAAACCATTCATCTTTAAGGACAAACAAGAAATATCAAATGCCGCTCCTTTTGTGTGCGAGGGTCAGACCCGCACTCTTCCCCGCGCTGGTGCCCGATTGTGTTGCACCGCGCTTCAAGAACTACGTGCGGCTTGATTCCCATCCTTATGGGATACGTAGGAACGCCCGGATGTTTGAAACTTCGGGTCCAGCCCCCCACCTCTTAGAGATTCCCCCTTCTCTGGGAAATCCGCCGCCTTCAGGTCACCCTCAAGGCGTGTTCCCCGACCCCTTGCCGTGGTCCACCGGTGTCAAGAGTACTCTGGTTTATTGCCAGGAGGGTCAGGATCCGCTTGGTCAGGTTTCCTCCACTTTTCAGGCTTCGTGCTCCCTTTCATTCGGACCCATCATCTACGCCCTGGGTGGAGCCCCCGTGAACGGTTCGGACACAATGCCTCAGTGCTCTCCCACCGACTCGGGCCGGTACCCCCAATGGCCTCGGGCAGCAAATCGATATGAATCCTGCGATTGAGCGGTCGATGCTCGTTTGCTGCCTCATTCCACCAACGGTTAGTGCGATATTGATGCTGCTTTTCCGCCACGGTCGGCAGTACTCCCATATCGTTACACCGGTGCCCCCAGTCCTTGAGTGAATGGCCTCATGATTCACATTTTCCACCTCCCATTCTGACCAGGCGAAACCTCGACACTCTTGACACTATCCCTCAGTGCATCTTCGCATATCCAGGGGATATGACCACGATGTGGCGTGCTTTGAGCCCTATGGTCCGAGCTCTAAGACCTTAAACTAAGATCCTTTAGCCCCTTCTGGTCCGAGCTCTAAGACCTTAAACTAAGATCCTCCATCCTTATGGTCCGAGCTCTAAGACCTTAAACTAAGATCTCTCCTTCTGGTCCGAGCTCTAAGACCTTAAACTAAGATCTCTCCTTATGGTCCGAGCTCTAAGACCTTAAACTAAGATCTCTCCTTATGGTCCGAGCTCTAAGACCTTAAACTAAGATCTCCCCTTATGTTCCGAGCTCTAAGACCTTAAACTAAGATCTCCCCTTATGGTCCGAGCTCTAAGACCTTAAACTAAGATCTAGCCCCTATGGTCCGAGCTCTAAGACCTTAAACTAAGATCCCCTAGCCCTTATGGTCCGAGCTCTAAGACCTTAAACTAAGATCCCCTAGCCCTTATGGTCCGAGCTCTAAGACCTTAAACTAAGATCCCCTAGCCCTTATGGTCCGAGCTCTAAGACCTTAAACTAAGATCCCCTAGCCCTTATGGTCCGAGCTCTAAGACCTTAAACTAAGATCCTCTAGCCCTATGGTCCGAGCTCTAAGACCTTAAACTAAGATCCTCCACCTTTATGGTCCGAGCTCTAAGACCTTAAACTAAGATCCAGCCCTTATGGTCCGAGCTCTAAGACCCTAAACTAAGATCTACCCCAAATGGGGTCCTACGTCCTGCATGACGTTAAACTGCACTCTCAGAACTACGTGTGGCTTGATCTCCAGCCTAATGGAGTACGTAGGAACGCCCGGGCATTTCGACTCGGGTCCAGCCTCAGGGATCGATAAGTCCCGCCCCTCCTCGTCGCCGGCCGTCTGGCCTGACTTCGGGTAGAGTGGTGCAGTTGTGATATTCTCCCCGATTCAGCTCGGGATGCCCCATCGCAAGGATGGGAAGCGACAGTTTCCTCGTCAGAGAGGTGCTGTCTGAGAATTGAGGTGACTCACGGCCAGATTAGTGCATCCACCTAATACGTTTTCCCCACGGTGGCGCAATTTTGAGAGCGTTGGATTCTGTCCGAACAAATCGTCACTTCGCCCCACGCTTCGCATGCCCTGTTGATCTGGATTTTCCGCCCTTGTGTCTGAAGGAACCCCAAAGCGGTATTCATGATGACATGTGGTCCGCCTCCTGCAATATGAATGATGGCCTTTTTCGGTCCGTCTATTGCAGTTGTTATGGTCGATCCACTGTCCGCCTACCGTCTTGGGCATTTCCTGGAAGGCCGACCGTTGTGGATGTCTGGATTCGGGACACACGATGCACCTTTTCTCATTTCCCTATGTTCGGATAAAATCTCAACGCCCCTAGCATTGTCCCGCTCGTGTGTTGGAACAGGTTGGGGGGATGGTACATTGATTAGGTCTGAGGTCTCCTTTCTTAGGAATGACCTCCCTCTTTTCTCCAGAGACCCAGCGCCCCTATTTATAGGCGAGGCCGGGTCCGCGCTGCGCGGAAAGCGCTTTGCGCGACCGCAGCGGCGAATTTCGCGACCGGCGCCCCTTTTTTGCGCGCCTAAGTCCCGCGCCGCCCAGGACTTCGGCATTCCGGCGTCTCCCTCGGAACCCGATCGTTGCGACCTCTCGCCGATCAGATTCCGAGGGGGGGCTTTTGTAGACGCCGGAAAAGTCCGTTGTTCCCAAACGAAGCTCCGGATGCGGAAAGCGAAGTGATATTTGGAGTCGGAAGAACGTTTCGGAGGGCCCGGAGGCCTTGCGCGGAATTTCAGAGGCCCGCGCGCAAAGGTGATGTTCCGCGCGCAAACCCCCCGGGATGCGCGCAATGCGCCGGTCCGGCGCGCAATTTTGCGCGCCGCGGGTCCGCGCGACTCCCTTGCGCGCGCAGCGCCCGATTCCGCGCCCGCGAGAAGAATTTCGCGCTCGCACCCTGGATTCCGCGCCCGGGGTTGCCTATAAATACAAGGCGACCCCCAACATTTTAAAGGTTGCTGGAAGTTGAAACGTCTCTCGTGCGCGCAATTCAACCCCTTCCGCGCGCAATGACGAACTCCAGGTAACCTCCTTTCTTTCGCGCAAGAAAGCCTCGGGGTCCGCCTTCGCGCGCAATCCCCGCTGGCTCCTTTCATTTGAATAAAAAATCACCCTAAGGCCTTTGCGCGCAAAAGAACCCGCTTGCGCGCAATTGCCCCCGGGGTGCGCGCAATCCGGCCTGATTGCGCGCACCCCCCCTTCTTTCAAGTGGCCATTCGATAAAGAATGAGCCGTTGCCCCCGCGCGCTATCCGAAGCCCGGTGCGCGCAATCCCAACCTTCCGCGCGCAAAGGGCTGGCCCAATTGCGCGCCAGCCCGCCATTTTTGCGCGCCGACCCGCGGTATTGCGCGCAAATCTCCTCTTTTGCGCGCAATCCGCCAGGGTCGCCTCCCTCGACCCCCTGAGGGCACCTGCCTGCGTGGCGCCCGATGATCCTCATCCTGGGTGCCCGCACCGTGCGTTGTCTTCCCGTGCGGCCCTCCAGGTTCGTGCGAAGTGACACGCACCCATCGTCCGGCAACCTATGCCCAGCATGACGTTAAACTGCGCATTCGTCCCGCATGACGTTAAACTGTGCATACGTCCAGCATGACGTTAAACTGCATATTCGTCCCGCATGACGTTAAACTGCGCATACGTCCAGCATGATGTTAAACTGCATATTCGTCCAGCATGACGTTAAACTGCCCATCCGTCCAAGCTGCACGACGTTAAACTGCCTAGCCCCCATCGTCCGCGCTGCAAGACGTTAAACTGCCAAGTGCTTCGTCCTCAACACATGACGTTAAACTGTACTTCGTCCGGCAAGACGTTAAACCGTCCGCTTCGTCCTCAACACACGACGTTAAACTGTACTTCGTCTGGCAAGACGTTAAACCGTCCGCAACCTGATCCCGTGCTCCGCACGCAGGGTCCCCCCGGTTTGGACGTGGCCCCCACCCGCTCGTCTCTGCAGGGATGTCGGGATTGTCCCCCTTTTTTGGGACGATTTAATGGGAGTGGCTTTTCCCTACGGGGGCAGGGTATTACAAACCCCTAGTTCCTCGTGGGAGGCTGCACATGTGTATCTCCATTGCGCCTCCCCACGGCCGAAGCCAGTAGAGGGTATGACTGGGATCGAGGTGTCTTCTGCCTTTGGTCCAAGTCCCTTCCAACTGAGTTTTGCCGCAACCGGGCTGCCCCAAGTGCGTAAGTCCTGACAGAATGAACTACGTGGACTTTGATCCCTGTCTTCTATACAGGGTACGTAGGAAGCCTCCCTGAGGTCCAAGCCCACCACCTGGTCGTCCCGGTCGTATTTACGTCGGTTCGTCCATCAGTGGACCCCTCCAGGGTCCACGCTTGCGTTGATTCACCTATGAATCCGCCCCTGTGGGAGACTTCCCGTGTGTATCTCCACGGTGCCTCCCCACAGCCCCCCCTTTTCCATTCTCCTTTTATCGTCCAGCATGACGTGAAACTGTGATCCACCCGGCCGTTCCATCCCCCTCTGTGCGAGGTGGTTCGGTTCAATCCTCCGCCCGGCGGCCTAGACCTCTTCGTGAGTCGGCTTGCCGACGTCCAGCATGACGTTAAACTGTATGCCCGAACTACGTTGACTTTGATCCGTGTTAACGCGCGGTACGTAGGAAGCCCCTCTGGGGTCCAAGCTCTTTACTCCATCATCCATCCTGATCCTTACCCGGGCCGCCACATCCCGGTGGGGTCATGCCACTTCACTCCACTCCACGTTACTTGGGAAGCCGCCCATGTGCTGGCCCCAGCGTCGGAGGTTCCCCGCAAGGGGTTCCGTCATCTGATCCACTTTTCGTGTTGATCGGTCCGATGCCGTCCCCGCTGGACGTTAAACTCGCGGCATACCCCGTGTTAAACACGGGAAGCTGAGGAAAACCTCAGGTGACGCAGTTCCCCGCACCCAGTACGGGATGCCTCAGGCCATCATGCCTTCGAGAAGCCCTATTAGGGACGGAAGACAGATGTGCAGAGCCGCAGTGTTACGACACGCCCCCAGCACCCAGAGCCACCCGGCCTTCTCACCGCAGGTTGCTGCCCTGCCCAGACTCCTTGGAACGTCCGGGCGGAAGCAGCGTAATTAACCGGTGTCCATGAAGATATGGCGCCGGGAACGAGATTCACGAACATTCTTAAGTCTATGAGGGAGACCCGGATTAGGCGACAAGTTCCGAGGAGACGTCCAAGGAAGGAGGAGCCGACATCCCATCATCCCGGTTTCGATCAAGGAGCAGACGCCCCTGAATAAGGGACGGATGCCGCCCGCCCTTGGAAAGCGGGACTGCGGGACCACAAGCCGCGCGCCCATCCTCTCGGGTTGACGGGTGCACGCGCGAACGCGTCCTGGCGGAACAGCGTAACCCGACGCATATCCGCACCGAAACAGCCACGAAGCTCGATTCGCGGAGGGCTGTCGCGGAGTACGCGGAGCTTCGTGAAGTCAAGAGCGCAAAAAGACAAGGAACTCACGTGAAGACAAAAGAGGCCGGACCCCCTATTTATAGGCAGCGACCCCAGAGCATCGCGGCGCGCCTCACCTGCGCGGAGAATCGCGGCGCGTACCGGATCTGTGGCCCTGATCAGCACCGCAGGCACCCTTCGCGATGCCGCATCACGAGCCACCGACAAATTTGGCGATTTTCCCTCAGACTTCGACCCTTCTCCCTCCGCGGCTCCAAGTCTGAGGGGGGGGCATTTGTTGGTGCCAAAAATATGGCCCGAAATAAAGGAATGAAAAAGACAGCTCGCGCGCTGCCTCGCGAAGCACCGCCGCGAAGCACCTCCGCGAAGCACCCACGCGAAGCGCCCCAACCATTGCGGCCCCGCGAAGCTCCTGAGGCGGTAATGCTCCACGAACGCATTTGAAGTTCGCGAGCCACCGCGAAGCTCCTGAGGCGGTAATGCTCCGCGAATGCATTTGACATTCGTGAGCCGCTGCGAAGCTCCTGAGGCGGTAATTCTCCGCGAACGCATTTGACGTTCGCGAGCCGCCGCGAAGCTCCTGAGGCATTAATGCTCCGCGAACGACGTTCGCGAGCGTGCCGCAAAGCACCGAAGGCGGCGCTCGAGTTCTGCTTCGCGGCGCCCCTTCCCTATAAATACTGGACTCCCCCTGAGTCCATGAGGACGGACAATCCGACCTTTCGGCTTCTCCTCTCCCGAATCGTGAAGCACGCTTTGCCCCGGGAATCATGAGCTCCGCGAGGTACTTCTACTTCGCGAGACTCCTCTACATTGTCTCGTTTTGAGCCCCTCTTCTGAGAGGGATGCCCTTCGCGAAGCTCAAGGGCATTTGCGAAGGAAGGGGATTCCCAAGGGATCCCAGGCAGCCACGGAGCGTTTATGCTTCGCGAAACACCCAACCCATGCTAGTGATACCTATGCTAAGGCAGGATCGCTACACATAGCGAAGCACACTGCTTCGCAGGACCCTGCTTCGCAAGGCACCCCTTCTTCGCGAGGCAGTGCTCCGCGAACACTGTTCCACTTCGCGAAGAACCTCCCACTCACACCTAGGCTCCATGCTAAGGCCAAGGCACTCCACTTCGCGAAGCACACCCCTTTGCTTAGCAATTCCTCTTCCCGTGTGACCCTCCAGGTTTGCACGATGTGATTTCAAAGTCCCATGGACAATACCACCCGTAGCGTTGCTTCGCTTAATGCTTCTTCGCATAGGCACGCTAACGGATATTTCTTCTTCGCATCGCCACGCTAACGTGGACCCCTCGATGGTTCGTTCCACAACCCCCCTTAACCATGGCCTTATTGGTACCTTCCCTTCCCCAAGGACCAGAGGGTACCGGTTATGTAAGTCCTAGGGGTGTGGAGTGAACCCACCTCGTCCGAGCTGCAGGACGTTAAACTGCCAAGCACCGCGTCCTCAACACATGACGTTAAACTATGACCTGACCTCGTGCCCCTCACGAAGGGTCCCCCCAACTCGAACATTCTTTACACCACTCGTCTCCACGGGAATGGAATCACCCATTCACATGGGATGAGATCCTCCTTGTCGGAGTGGCGTATGTTCGTAGGAGAAGGGAGACCCTAGTTCCCCAACGGATGGCTGCACCTCTGCATCTCCGTACTTCCCCACTACCAAGGTCAGTGGAGGGAATGATAGGGAACGAGGCACCTCCCACCATTGGACCAAGGTCCCTCTTTCCCGCGCTTCGTCGCACTTTGGGCCTCCATCCTGGAGTAAGTCCCAGCACCGTGGGCCGCCTAACGCGTAATCCCCTTTTTGCTTCTCACGGACGCTTCCTTCACGACGTGATCGTCAGGTCCTTGCAACCTCTTGTTTCTCACACGGAGCATGACTCACGTGGGCTTAGAGTGAGCACCGACCCTGACCCCCCACCCTTAGCGAACTACGAGGACTTTGATCCATGTCAAGGAATGGTACGTAGGAAGCCTCTATGAGGTTCAAGCCCACCCGTCACTCATTCACGTCGGGTCTCATTCACGTCCAGCACGACGTTAAACTGCAATTCCAGTCCGACGGCAAGCCGTTGTGACTAACCTGAACTACGAGGTCTTTGATCCATGTCAAGGCATGGTACGTAGGAAGACTTTAAGGGTTTCAATCCCACCACTCATTGGACCAAGGTCCATCTTCACGCCGGTTCGCTGACAAAGCCACCTTGCTCGGTCGTTCATTCACGACGAGTTTCACGCCTCATCCCGCATGATGTTAAACTGCATGCCCCTCTTGTCCCGCATGACGTTAAACTGCACACCCACCTGAACTACGAGGTCTTTGATCCATGTCAAGGCATGGTACGTAGGAATCCTTCCAGAGGTTCAAGCCCACCAATCGTTGGACCAAGGTCTACTTTTACGTCGGTCCACCAACAAAGCCCCATATGAACTATGAGGTCTTTGATCCATGTCAAGGCGTGGTACGTAGGAAGCCTCTACGAGGTTCAAGCCCACCCATCATCCAATTCACGTCGAGTTCTATCTACGTCCAGCATGACGTTAAACTGCAATTCCAGTCCGACGGCAAGCCACTGTGACTAACCCGAACTACGAGGTCTTTGATCCATGTCAAGGCATGGTACGTAGGAAGCCTCTACGAGGTTAAAAGCCACCATCGGGTCGTTCCAACCTCATTTACATTGGTTCACCCCCGTCCCGCATGACGTTAAACTGCATTACCCAATCCGAACTACGAGGACTTTGATTCATGTCAAGGCATGGTACGTAGGAAGCCTCCCCGAGGTTCAAGCCCAACTCCCATCGGACCAAGTTCCCTCACTTACGTCGGTTCGCCGACACCCACTTCCCGTCGTTTATTCACGACAGGGTTCACTATCGTCCCGCATGACGTAAAACTGTGTTCCATCAATCCCCTGAACTACGAGGACTTTGATTCATGTCAAGGCATGGTACGTAGGAAACCTTCCCAAGGTTCAAGCCCACCACTAGTGGACCCACGGGTCTACTTTCACGTCGGTACGCTGACGATGCTCATCGGGCTAAGGTCCACCTTCACGTCGGTTTATCGGCATCATCCCGAACTACGCGGACTTTGATTCCCTGCCACAGGGATACGTAGGAAGCCTCGTTAAGGCTCAAGCCCAATGTTATTATCGCCCCTGCGATGGTCCCATTTCACTCTCCCTCCACTCCATTCATCAACCTATCACCCGTCCCGACTCTTGCCTGAACTGTCTTATCCTGGTGAGACCATGTTGGTCCGCTCTTCTTCGCAGCCATCCATGGGCTGGCCCCGGTATCGAAATCCCTTCAAGGAGGATCCCTCAATCCGATCTATCCTAGATAATGCTCTGGTTGGGTTGATCCGTCTCCGCTGGATGTTAAACTTGCAGCATACCCTCTGTTAAACACGGGAAGCTGAGGAAAACCTCATATATGTGTCTATGACATATAATTCCCCGCGTTCGATGTGGGATGCCTCGGGCTTCCACGCCCTCGATAAGCCTTGTGGCCAAGGATAACAGACAGACATGCCAGGTACCCCAGCATCCAGACACGCTATTGATGCCTCAACGTGACTACTCCCCTGACTGAAGGTTGCTGCCCAGACTGGACCCTTTGGAATGTCCCGACAGAAGCAGTGTAATTAACCGGCATCCATGGAAACATGGCACTGGGAAGAGTTTCACGAACTACGTATTAAATCTATGAGGGAGACCCGGACTAGGTGACGAGTTCTGAGGAGGAATCCACAGGAGGAAGAACCGATATCCCATCATCCCATTTCGATCAAGGAGTAGACGTCCCTGAATAAGGAGCGAATACCGCCTGCCTTTGGAAAGCGGGAATGTTGGGCAACAAAGCGCCGCGCGTCCTCCTCCACGGACGGACGGGCGCGCGCCCCGGCAAAAGCGTCGGAAACAGTATCTCCATGGAAGGGAGTCATACGTTTTGGTAAGAAAGGTAAATTGAGTCCCAGGTACATCGGACCTTTCGAAATTCTAGAACGAATTGGGGTTGTAGCTTACCGATTGGCAATGCCGCCAAGTCTCTCCAAAGTTCATGATGTGTTCCACGTATCTCTATTGAGGAAATACATGCCTGACCCAACGCATGTACTCACTTACGAGGAATTAGAACCGGAACCCAATCTGTCTTATTACGAAGAGCCCGTTAGGATTCTTGTTACGAGAGAACAAGTACTGAGAAACCGGACGACGCGTCTGGTAAAAGTTTTGTGGAAAAACCATAAGATGGAAGAGGCAACGTAAGAACCTGAGGAACTTATGATGAAGAACCACCCGAGTCTTTTCATGTGGTAGTATTCTGGAAATTTCGAGGATGAAATTATTTTATGGAGGGGAGAATGTAACAACCCAAGCTTCTACGGTACGCTTCTCTTTGAATAATGTGATAGCGTGTGTTGTACGCAACACCGAGTTCTGACACACCATAACCAATCAAACTAGTCGTTATGAATATTAATACCTAATTTTTGAAATTATATATATTTTATATTTCAAAATGGACTTCATTTTTGGATTCGTAATATCGAATTTAGCCTAAGGTGAAATTTTGGTACTTTTCGGATAACTTTAATATTTTGATGAATAGTGAAAATTACTAAATTTTAATTAAAAACAAATTTTTTAATCAAAATAATTAATAGTGATAAATTATGAATTTGAGTAGTTTTAAAGTATATTTAGAATATATTTTTACCATTTAATACAATTTTGGTCATTGGACATAATTTTACAATTAAACCGGACATAAACAAGTGTCAATCTTTTGATAGTTATTCTCTCTTAAAAACACGCTTTTTGTTTTAACAACGGGAATTAATTTTAAATTAATTTCTGCCACTTCTGTGTTTTGAATTTGGAAAAATGGATTCCATATTTGGAATCAGGATGTTCAAATTGTGTAAATAGGTAACTTTTATTATTATACATTTTGAATAATTACTTCGGTAAATATTTTATTTACCATGGTTAAGGGTAAATCTGGTAAATAAGGGTTAAAAAATAATATTATAATAATACTAAATTACCCTAAAACGTGTCCTAGACTTATTGGTTGATACATTTTCGACCATAGGCATATTTGGGTCGATTTTGGGACCCCATAGAGTCACTTGTAGGTGATAGGGACACTTAATTTTAATTAAGTTAAAATAAGTACAAAAATGACATAAGAATATATCTTTTAGAAAAACAATTTTTACATAGGGTTATATATGTTGGAGTTTCGACTATAAATATTCATTAGAAAAATAAAAATATTTCCTACATAATTATATTTTATTTATAATTTTTAGACATTAAATAATTTAATTTATTTATGACATAATGATGATGCAGTAATTACCATAATAGTGAAAAATTAAAATAATTGATATTATAAATACACAAATAAATATAATTTGAGACTTTTTATGAATTAAACTAATTTTATAAGTTAATATGACATTCTAGGATTTATTTAATTAACTTTTTTCTAAGTAATCATTCTGATATGAGTTTCACAAAAATCAACTATTGAATAGTGTCAAAATTGACATAAAAGAATTTTTAAAACAAATATTATATTCTTAATTGATATTAAATTCCTAAAAATCTAAAGTTCGGCCAAGAGACTTACCTCATGATAGTTATATCATTAATGGACCACTTTGGGGTCTTTTGGATGTATATAGTATGTTTATTAACCATATAATATAAAAATACAAATAGACAATGTAAAAGTGAAACTAATTAACTAAGATTTAATACTTAAAGATAAGGTTAATATAGTAACCCAAACATTTCTAAATTATACTGGTTTAATGGTTTTCTACCTATCCCCACCTTAAAATTTAAATAATCAACTTTGGAGCCATTAGAAACCGAATATGAATTTATTATAAATTAATATTTCTAGCTTTTCAAAAGGTGCCCCTCACCCCTCTTATAAAAGGGCACTCCTCATTCTCATTTCTTCACACCTTCAAAGCCTTTTGGATCGGCCAAACTCTGCCCAAATACTCTCCCAACTTCCCTCACTACAACCTAGAGGCCTTAGTTTGATCAGAAAGATAACCTAAGGATCCCTTTTGATCAAATCAAAAGGACGAACCCGAAGAAGAGGTAATGATTTCACCACCCTTTTCCAAGTTCCTTTCTTCTTCCACTTCTTCTTCCTTTGTTATTAAAATTATAAAATAATAACTCCAATATCATATATATACTGTGATGTTATTATAAATATTGTACAACCATATTCAGTATTCTATCCACCCTTTGAATAACATGTTACCATAAATGCGTACGTACGGCTTACCGTCTCCACGTCGTGGTGTAATTGTTATTCAATATATTATTATTTGGAAGGGTATAATAATGATGTGTAACTCATGTATATAATAAATATAACATGTTAATGATTCTGTATATATGATATACCATCCATTTATATATTATTTTAATATCAAAAGAATGATATTGTCGCTCGTGCGTACGTACGGACTACCGACTCCACGAACGCGATGAGATTCATTCTCCATCGTATCCATTCAATAATAATTATCATTTGATGATTTAAAAATAATGTTTAAGGACTTGATATAATTCTGTATATTAATAATATATAACCTATACATGACAAACATGGCTTATGTAACAAAACATATTAAAGAAAACGAGTAAGTTAACACCCGAAACGACGATAATACAAAGATATTATTAACAAAGCAATGTTAAAAGATCATATATGATATCATATGAATGTATATGATTCTTGTATAATTTAATAACAATTATTTCACCATTATACAGGATTTTAACCTACCCCAACCAAGGAAAAGTACAAGGTAAGGTTTTATTTCACAATCTCTTCATTATCCGAGGTTGTTTATACGTAATAATCTACTGGGATCTCTTTATCATCCACATCCATGTTTCTTAAAAATGTATTTCAAAACATTTTTACTATATACAAGAATATATGTTAAAGTCATTTATACCCTTGTTTGACTTTTTATAAGTGGTTTATAAAGGAATATTTCCGTCGTTTTCCAAACAAGGTGCTTTTTAACCTTTTCGACAGAATTAAGGTAATAATGTTTTTTTAAATTATACGGCGGGTGCGGTTATTTTCCGCCATTATAAAATCATCGAAGCTTCACTTACAAGATTATAAGAATATTTTCAAATAAAATGTTTTATTTTATAAATATATGACTCTTAAATGATTTCAAAATAGAAAGAGATATTTATCTAGAAAGAGTTCTGATTTCATCTATGTCAATGTCCTTTGATGGATTGTACGCTTATTTGAAGTTGATTTATTATGATACAAAAATTATATATTGTATTGAAGGTTTTGTGATATTTTTGACTATGGATGTGCTATTTTTATACCATTCATAGTTTATGGTGAAATTATTGACATTTCGTATGCTAGTTTTAATACGAATGTTTATGTTATGTTTAAAACATTTCATATGGGAATGAATTGGACTTAATATGTGACGGGTGGAGCCCTCTATAGCTCCTCGATGAATCGGTAGGTCTCATGAGAAAAACTAGTTTCTTGGCACAAGGCCTTGTAAAAATCTTATTTGTAGTCTTGGCACGAGGCCTTGGCTATGTGGTTATGATAGTCTGGCATTATTCATTCCATCGTTATGAAAGTGGTTATTGATATTGCATGTGATTATTCGATTAGTATAATATCCATGTGAATAAGTAAATGGCATTATTTCATTTTATTTTTGCCATATTATTTTTAAGTTCAAGTTTAAAAGGCTTTTGTTTTAGTTATACATTGCCTTAAATGTTTATTCTTATTTATGAAAGTTTCCGCTATATTGTTATCCTTACTGGGCATTTGAGCTCACCCCTTTTCTATGTTTTATTTTTTCCAGGAAGTGAAGAAGTAAATTATGAATGACCTGCAGGGATATTTATGAGGGGATAATAGTGTGGATTATGGAGACAATATGTTGTTGTTGTAGTTTTTCACTTCATGATGTAATGTAAAACATTATGAATATATCTAGTGTTTCCAAGGCTACTAAACCAATCGGTCTTTTGAGATTTGATATTTATTGTGATCATGACAATGTTATGTAATAATGCACCGACTCTGGGTAACTGGGTCCGGGGCGTTATAGCATAACTCCTCCCACCAACACCAAGTTCCTCAATCAATACTTTGCCTGAGCCCCTTGGTCCTGCACGACCTTAAACTGTACGGTCCCGAATGACCTTAAACTGCACCACAGTCCTGCATGACATTAAACTTCTCATCTTCATCCGTCATGATGTTAAACTATACATTATGGTCCCACAAGACCCTAAACTGCAACATCATCCTGCATAAAAATAAACTGCAAAATGGTTCGAGCTCTATGACCTTAAACTAAGATATCCTCCTTTATTACTGGATGGCGTTAAACTGCAAGATGGTCAGGCCTTCCTGACTGAGGCTCATCCTCATAGCCTTTTGCCTCTTCGGGCCCCTGGCCCCCATCCTTACTTCAAGATGTTAAACTGCAAGCCAATCAGTCCTTCCTGACCGAGGATCCTCCTCAAGCCCCTTGGTCTTCCTCGACTCAGACTCTCTTGCGAGATTTTATAGTGTGTTGTGGGAGTACATCCTCATTCACATCAGGTTACTCGATGTATCGTACATATTCCAAGATGAGATGTGTCCCACGTTCGTCATGATGTTAAACTATACACTTCGTCTCACATGACGTTAAAATGTACTTCTAGAACTATGTATGGCTTGATTCCCATCCTAATGGGATATGTAGGAATGCTCAGACGTCTCGTCTTGAGCCCAGCCCTGAGCTCTTCTCTTTGATTGTTCCCCCTGGGTATAGTTTCCTCGGAGGATCCTTTCATGATGAAGAGTAGGATTTCTTAGCCCCACTCATACGAGGATTATAATGGTCGCACCATGTTCCCACTCCCATTCTTCTATCCTTCCATGTCTTTACCGCACGGCATTAAACTGCATGGCCTTCAAGAACTACGTATGGATTGATTCCCATCCTCATGGGATACGTAGGAATGCCCGGAAAATTCGTCCATTGGCCTAGCCCAAAATCCAAAATCATCCCCTCAAGTCAATACATATGGAAGGGTGCACACTTTTTCCCCAGTTTACATCAAGCAAGCCTCAACCCGGATGTGAGTCCCCCTGGATATGTTCACCTCTTTCTCAAATGGGTATAGCTATGCTTCACCCACTCATTGACTGGGATTCCATCACATTCCTCATCTGGAATGGCCCCTGAATGGTATGGATGCTCGGCCTAAGGGACCTTTTACCCCTTCGGGCCAATGCCCTCAAGGATTTCAAGCAACAAGCCGATACAAGTCCCGCGTTTCGAATTCGGTTAGCGGTCGACACTCATTGGTTGCTTCCATATCAGGTCACCATAGGGACACTGTGTTTTGAACATGGTCAAAAGTGTCCTGGATCTTCAAGTCCACCCCAAGATGTCCCAAACATCGAGTGCAGTGATTCGTTCTACCCCATCCTGAAGTGGAAAACTTCCATCTGGGTGGTGCCAACAGTCGGGCACCTGGCCCCAATTCTTTTATAAGGATTGTATGGAGTGGTGTAGGATTATTTTCTCATTCACGTTGAGCTACTTTCCATGTCGTACGCATTCCCTTACCGAGGCCCTGCCTCAGGCCTCTTGGCTTTTTTAGGCTGTAGCCCAAGTTCTTACCTGGAGTGTACGGTGTGTTGAGGGATTATGTCCACATTTGCATCTGTTTGTTCACCGTACCATACACTTCCTCTGTCCAGGGAGCCATATTCCCTGACCTTCGTCCTCACTACAAGACGTTAAACTACGAGTAGGCCAGGACTCCTTGACCAAAACCAAACATTCAGGCCCCTTGGCCATTTCGGTCCCCCTGGCCTAGGTTATTTCCTACAAGATTGTGCGGTGTGGTGCGAGATTATGTCCTCATTCACATTGGGTTACTCGTTGCGCCGTACACATCCTCTTTAGGATATCCTGCCCCTGGGTATCTTCTAGAACTATGTATGGATTGATTCCCATCCTTATGGGATATGTAGGACCACCCGAATGTCTAAGCATTGGGTCCATCCCCATATTATGAAAATATATATCCCACCTTGGCCCCTTGGCCTACATCTCCCTCCTAAGCCACTTTGTCGCCCCTTTTCTATGGTTCACTAATGTGCCTAAGGGTACTCAGGTTTAGTTACCTGGAATGTCATACTCTACTTGGAAACGTCTGCACCTATTTTTCAGGCTTTGTGTTTCCCTTCATCAGGGCTTTCACCATCTTCCACACCCAAAGTGACCCCCAAGAACATCTTGGATACAACGCCCAAGGGCTCTCCTACCATTACGGGCCAACACCCCCAAGGGGTTCAGACAACAAATCGATAAAAATCCCGCGTTGTGAATATGGTCAGTGGTTGATGCTCATTTTTTGTTCCCATTTCAGGCTAATGCGATGTAGATACTACTTTTCGGCCATGGTCGGCATTAATCCTCCATCACCACACCAACCCCATTAAGCCCAAAATGTCGGCTACACGATTCACATCCTTCTCCATTCTCATCATGTCCAAGTAGAGCTTCCAAACTCTTGATACTATTCCTCAGTGTAAATCTGTGCGTTAGGGGAACAAAGTCGTGATAAAGGCATCCTTCAGGGTTCTTCACTGACTTCCCCTCGATGGATGTTTTGGTTATTGCGATAAGGATCTTCCCCCCTTGTTTCCCACACCGAGTTTAACTCACATGGGCTTAGGGATCGTGGCAAGGTCTACCCTTACTTGGAATGTGTTATCCATCCATGGTTTGAGTTCTAAGACCGTAAACTAAGATCTCCTAAGAACTACATCTAGCTTGATCCCCATCCTCCTGGGATACGTATGAACGCCCATACCTCCTATATTTGGGTCTAGTTTGAGTTCATCTAATTTGTCTATTCAGTTCTGCCTTCGGGACCCTGACTATGGGACTGTGTGGTGTGATGTGGGATTATGTCATCATTCACGTCGGGTTTGCAATAACCGCACCATGCGCACCACGTTCTAAGAATTAGCCCTCTTATTTCTTGTCTTGCATGACATTAAAAGGCACCATCAAGAACTATGTGTGGCTTGATTCCCATTCTCATGGGATACGTAGGAACACCCGAATGTCTAGACTTCACGGCTAGCCCCACTTATTAGAGAACTCCAGATCTCCCGGTCACCTAGGCTCCTTGGCTTGTCCCTCTCTAAGGGGGGGATATATGGGAATGATACAGGGTTTTTGGAACTGTGCCCCCTTTTCCCAGGAATCTTCCATCTCTCGATCGCCCTTAAGTTGAGTCCCTCGACTCCTTGCAATGATTCACCCATGTGTTAAGAGTACTCTGGTCTTGGACCAAGAGTGTCAGCTTCGACTTGGTCAAGTTCCTTCCACTTGTCAATCTTCATGCTCCCCTTCATTTGGGCTTTCATCACCTTTCACACCCAAAGGGACCCCCAAAAATAGCCTGGATACAACGCCCAAGGGATCTCCTACCGTTACGTGGCAACTCCCCCGACGGTTTTGGACAAAAAATTGATACAAATACGGTGTTGCGAATATGGTCAGTGGTCGATGCTCATTTGTTTTTCCCCATTTCAGGAAAACGCGACATGATACTGTGTTGTGAACATGGTCACCAGTAATCATCTGTCATCATTCCATCCCCTCTAGACCTTAAATATTGGTTTCATGATTCCCAATATGTTCTACCCCATCGTGTACATGTGGAATCTCGACACTCTTGGTGATACCCCTCAGTGCACCTTTTCATATCAGGGGGACAAAGATGCAATACAACGTCCTTCAGGGTTCCCATGGTCCAAGCTCTAAGACCATAAACTAAGATCTCCTCAGAACAACGTTCAGCTTGATTCCCATCCTCATGGGATACATAGGACCACCCGAACATCTCATTTTCGGGTCCAGATCATTTGGGACCAAATCTCTCCCCCTTCACCTCTCACCTCTATGTGGGCCCCTCGGCCTGAGTTTCCTCTCTCGGAATTGCGTATGATATAATGTGGGATTATGTTCTTATTCACGTCGGTTATGTCACACGACACCATACACATTCCATTCCTAGCATCGTCTCTGCTACGTCTACGATGCATGACATTAAAATGCATGCTCGGTCCTATCACACGACCCTAAACTATGACATTATCGTCCTGGCCACATGATGAAAAACGGAACCGCATTGTGTTGACCCCATCATAGAGGAAATCACGTTGGGTATTGGTCACATGCCATGCCATTTTTCAACACCTATCATGGCTTGATTGTTGTGGTGACACCAGGGCCTGCTACCCTAGGCATGTCACTTCACAAAAACAAAACCACACACCTTAAAGGAAAAACAAGATTTATCAAATTCTGCTTCTTTTAGTGCAAGGGCTACGCCTGCACTCCCCTTTTACCCTAGCACTGTTACGTTACCGTGACACCCTTCAGAACTATGTATGGCTTGATTCTCATCCTTATGAGATACATAGGAGCTCCCGTGCACCTCCCCACTGGCCCAGACTAACTTCCGTGTTCGGTCCCTTGACTCGAACACTTCCCCAGAGAACACACGGTAAGTATGGATTATGCCCTCATCGTTGGGATTTTTAACCACCTTACCCTGTGTCCCCTTCTCTCCTTACCCATACATGGTCCGAGTTATAAGACCTTAAACTAAGACCCTTTCAAGAACTAAGTGAAACTTGATCCCAATCCCCATGGGGTATGTAGGAACGCCTTTGCACTTTGCTCAGACCCAGCTCAACTCTCGTTTTCAGTCCCTTGACCTAAAACCTCTCTCAAGGGGGTTGTGCGGTGTGGTAGAGGATTATGTTACCATCCACGTTGGGTTTTTGTAATTACCCTCCACATGCCTCATGTGTTTCCTTCCATCCATGGTCTGAATTCTAGGACCCTAAACTATGATCTCCCTATGGGAAGGGAATCGACTCCCTCTATCTAATACATATCATTAACGTATTTGGATGCGTTTTGACAAAGATTCCAGAGTGTGGAATTTTAATGGAGACATTCTCTCGTTCCATGTCCAAGAATTGTGTGCTCTCTATTTGGATCCTCATCCTCTTCCACATCCGAAACGACCCTCAGATGACATAGATTCTAGGCTTAAGGGCTCTCCCTAGATGCTGGAACTAAGGGCCCTCCAATCGTTTCGGGCCAACGTCACTACGGATCTCTGAAAACATTTTCGACACGGTCCCGTGTTTAGAACATGGTCAACGGTCAACCCTCATTTGTATGTCCCCATTCTAGGCTAATACGATACGGATGCTGCGATTCCGCCACGGTTAACAGTTATCCTCCATCATCACGCCGCCATCATTGTGATCCAAATCTCGAGCATCATTATTCACACATTTCCACTTCATCATGTTCAAGTGGAATTCCAACATACTCGGCTCTACCTCTTTGCGCATCTAAATACACCACATGAACGTGTTAGTGTCATTGAGCAGGTATTCACCGAGCATCCCTTCACCCTAAACTTCCCCTTCCCGTGTTGGGAAAGTTCCCCATTACTCCTTGTTTCCCACATCGAGCACGACTCACGTGGGCTTAGTAGTTTTGGTGGGATATTTACTAGCATAACCAGGCTTCTCTTCTTCCTACATGATGTTAAATTGTGTTTCCAGAACTACATGTGTCTTGATTCCCATCCTCATGGGATACGTAGGGAGACCCTGGTATTTTACCTAGGGTTCAGCCCATAGGAATCATAAATCATGTTCTTCCCCTTTATGGTCCCCCATCTGGACCTCTTTTAGGGAACTGTACAACTATAACTCTTCCCTGAACAAATTCAGGATGCCCCAAGATGACATTGGGAAGCGACAGACCCCCACGCAAGATAGTCCCTGTCTAAAAACAAAAATAATGATCCATGATCAAACTGATGCGCCCATCTGGCGTACTCCAACCACGGTGGTGAAATTTCATGAGTGTTGGATTCTGTTCGGACAAACCATCACTCCACACTCCGCGCTTCGTGTTCCACTTATTTGGACCCTCGTCCCCTTTCATGTCTGGAGGAACCCCCTAATCATACATATGCTCGACCTATGGTCCACCTGCTGTACTGGGCCAATGTTCCGGAAGACTGGTCACATTTGGAGGGACCCCCTAACATTATGAACGCTCGACCTATGGTCTGACTACTGTCCTGGGCCAACGTCCCGGAAGACTGATCGACGATATTTGAGTTAGGACCCGTGTTGCGAACATGGTCAATGGTTGGCCTCCATTTTTTGTCCCCATTTCAGGCTAACGCAGTAAGGATATCGTCTTTCCACAATGGTTAAAGGTTTTCCTCTATTGTCATGCCACCCCTACAATGTTCTAAATCTGGGGTATCGTGATTCACACTTCCCATTCCCTCCTCTTCGGTACAATTTCAGTACCCCTGGCATTGCACCGTTCATGGACAAGAGCGCATTGGAAAAACAGTAATTCAGATGTTCTGAGAAATTTCTTCTCCGGCCAGGTCTCTCCAATTTCCCAGAAATCCAGACCGGTTATTTAATCCTAGGGTGCCCGAATCTTGGTTTACCGTCCTATGTTTGGATGGGACGATGAGGTGACTATACCTTGTTTCTCACATCGTGCCCGACCCACGTGAGCTTAAGGAATTATCACTGGACATCCCACAAACATTGTAAGGATGCAAAATGAACCAGTGAAAACAACAGAACTCATGCATGCGACAACATTCAAATAAAAAAAATTAAATCATGAATGTACGTTTAAGGGTTTGTAATCATTACATTAACCGGGGTTCGACTCCCCCCATGGATGGATTGACCCCATCAAAAGAGCATTGCAACTCTGCCACCCTTTGACTTGTGGCGTCCAAGAATTGATGTCGCCGACTTAGATCCCACTCCTCCTCAACAGCGATAGGGCGTAGTTCATCGGCCCCCGCTCAGGCCCTCTCTATGACAACCTGAATTGCAGCCATCTCTCCAGAAGCCTGCCTCATACACTGTTCTTCCTCTGCGAGCTGGGCCTTCAATTACGAGATCAACACAAGTTGTTCAATGAGAGGGGATGATTGTTCATTCGCCTGGGCCTACAGCTGTTGGACCTCGTATTTAGCCTCCTGGAGCTTCTTGACAATCTTCGCCTTCATCTGCTGCTAGCCTATGCTGAGCCTGAAATCGTATTCCTGGATCTTCTCTACCATGAGATCTCAGATGAGAATATGAGGATGCTAGGCATCCACTCCCTCAACGCACAGTTCGCACAACCGTGAGCAAAGTAGGTCCATTTAATTCAGCCATAGCGCTTATGGGTGCCATTGATGAAGCGCGTGATCAGATTCCATGATCGGAGGCTGACTATTTTGATGTCCTCTTCATAGGAGGCCATTTCATCCCAGTCCGTGTGATTGGAAGGCTCGTATGCAGGATACGCCCGCAAGAAATCTTCAGTAGGGTCTGCATCTGGCATTGAATCCGACGCGACATCTGGCACTGGAGCAGGCGTGGAAGGACTTGGGTCGTCCGGTCAATCCTCATCATCAGAATCCACCTCAATAACATTAGGCGTGACCCTGCTGGTGGTCCCACCGATGATAGGGAGTGCTGCAGCTCGGGTAGGCGGAGTGAATATCTCCATGATCACCGGCATGCCCCTAGGAGGGATGCTGCCAAACATCCCGAACATCCTTGCCGCAGTGGCCCATGCCAGTCGTAGAACTGTATGCAATAGGGAAGGGCATGGATGTCAGTCGGCACGATCTACATATGACAGCAATGAATTCAATGGAGAATACTTACAGAGATCGAACTCCTGGTGATTCTCTTGAGTTAATGCTGACGCGGCCCTAAGGTGTGAGCCTCCGTATATTGTCAGAAGGTATAGAGATTATGGAAGATCCACCTCGGGTGCTCTAGCCCCGCCTGACATAGAACTGGATGTAGCCTCAGGCGCGGGTTCTGAAGGTCCTACATCATCACCCGCCAAGGTGCGGGAGTGAGGTCTGCGTACATATTCCTCCTGTATGGTTCAAATATTCATAAAAGGTCCATAATGTCCTGAGAGCGGAATCTAAGGAATGAAATTTGGAATGATACCTCACGAACCTCTACAAAATCGTCGGAATCAAAGTCTTGATCTGCGACTTCGCCTTCCTCCAACGGACTCCCTCCACCAGCCTCGTCTTCCCCAAAGGATTCGTCTGATTCTTCCAGCAGGGGGAAGCACTCTCATAATTTGGTGGCCGACAGCTATGGGGGAACCGTCCGATCCAACAGCACCCTTACTCGGTCTGTCATCGGACGCAGGGCACCACTGGAATGTACGTAGTCCTCCAACTTAGCCAAATATTGCTCCGTCTCCGCCGGAGATACTATGAAATCGGCCCGAACAGGGCCTATACTCGGTAGGTCCATCCCGAGACGGTTCAGGTGTTCCCACATCTCGGGCGGGCTGAGAAACAGCCAGTTGACATCCCAAATGTCCCAGGCCTCCGTGAAAACAGCATTCTCTAGAATGTCATATAGCGTAGCCGCTTCCCTAGAGCCTGAGTGGGTATCCAGTGAAAACCCCGAGGTGGTCGCCCCTCCAAATGGCGCTGCTCTTCCGGAACCACCGCTTCCACTACCACTGTTGGATCTGCCACTGCTACTACATCCTCAGCAGGTGTAGGTCTCACCGCCATTGTAGACCCTCCACCATGAGAGGCCCTCGATGCCCTCCGAACCTGACCTCGGGATAGGGGAGGCCCGCCATCACTATCCTGAACGGTTGACTGCTTCAACATTTCCCTAGGATAAGCCGCCTCTCAACTGATGGCATACTCTTTCATGAGTCCAAAGGCGACAGTGAAAGGAGGCAATGCAATTCGCATTTTCCCATATTCCCATGTGAACATGATCCAAAACAGCCTCATTACACATGGGTGCTCCTCATGATGCACCTCCCAGTAGACCTGTGGGGTCAGCCGCTACAGGCACCAGAACTGCCTCGTGAGCCGATGCGGGGTGTACGGCTCGCAGAGGGGATCATGGTCCACCCATGCCACCAAAAATACACCTCAAAATGCCAAAAGATAAGCATGGTGCTCTTCCGTTCCCTGATCGTCGTCGGTGAGTATTCTCGTCAGCAATGGAAAAGGGTGGAAGTTAAATTCATCTGCCTTCCACAACTGGTTCATCACCATCGATAGAGTTAGTTTGAATAGGAAGCTCCCGACTGCATTCAGAATAGAGGGGTGGATGTTTGACCTCGGCGGTGAGATGGGGTTAGGCTATATTCGTAAACCCCCCTCATGTGCGCCGCAATCCACCCATACATAAGGTGGAAGGGCCCGCATATCCTCGGCAGCTTCTTGCCCTCGCTAACATGCCGCAGAATCCTGTACAATCTGGCGAGCAATGGAATTCCCAGATTGACCCGCCTTCCCATGGCCATTATGAATGCCATGATGAACGAGCTAGGATGCACCCCCATGTTGGTATCCCTCATCGGCAGGATCCAACCACAAATAACGGCCGCGATAAACACCGCCAGCCTGACTATCGGCTGCTGTTCATTGCTGACACTGAAACCCCAGGTCTTCCATTGGCTGTCCTCCAAGATCTGCCAATACGAGTCCTCCTTGACCCATTGAGCCCCATTTGGACACGTTTGTGGCCTCAGAGGTAACTCTTGATCCTCTGGGAAGTTCAGGAACTGCTTGAACCACTTCTTAAAGTGGACATCTCTCACCGCCTCCTTGTCCTCTCCGGGGACCAGTGCCATCAGTGCCAGTTCCAGCTGCGACATCTACTCCAGATCCTCCCACACGCCCATGATGGGGAGGAACTCATCATACATGGCCTCCAAGATCAGTATCCCAGAGATCTAATGGACATCCCACAGACTGATGCCAACGTCCCCATGGTGCAGGTGAAAATTGTTGGTCCTAGACGACCATCTTCTCAGCAGCTCCGACATCAGCTATTTCGGTTGATAAATGTGGAATTATGAGGCCCATGCCACCTCATAAAAACCCACTCCCCTAATCTTGGCCCCAAACCCCTTGCATTAGGAACCTACCCAGTAAGCCCATGCCCAGTTTTTGGTGAAGTTGCCGTCATAGCGCATGTCCCACATATCGAACCACCCCTTCTTTGAATCCCGCAATGCCACCTTAAATTTGGTGCGGTACATGGGAGGGGACTTCTCTGGTTGCAGTGGCTCACCATCAATGTTGTTCATATGGTTGTATAGTTATTCGGCAGTGATGGGTGTGAAGTCCTCCCATGCATGACCATCGTCCGCCCTGAACCATTAGCGTTGGCATGGCGTGCTCCTGAACCAACAAGCTGGTTTGTCCCTACTCTCCTCAGGAATGAAGAAATCATCCCTCATCCCGAATCCATACAAGGGAAGATTCTTGCATAGAGGATAGTTCTTTTGGATATCTAATAGGAGGTCTGTCAAATAATAATGGTCCGAGTGGCTTCGAACCAGCTCTCCTAGGCCCAGACAGTTGGCCATCTCATTCCTCCAGGCGGCATCCGCAAGCACCCCCATCACAGCTTCTTGATGGGCCATCAAGTTTGAGATCTTTGAAAAATTTTAGGTCTGGCCGCAAATCCCATTTTTGGAGCTCAGGCGTAATGCCAAGATGTAGAGCCTGACCTCGGATTGCAAGCAGACGTTCACTTGGTGCAGTCGCGAAGTTGGAGACTCGTGATTCGCCGCGATGCTCGATTCGCGGTGAGAAGACGTAAAGGACGTGGAGCTTCACGAATCGAGAGTGCAAGAGGACAAAGTCGAAAAGAAGGAAAAAGACAAGAGAGGTAAGCCCCCTATTTATAGGAGGCGACCCCATAGCTTCGTGGTGCGTCCAGCCCTCATTGAGCTTCGCGGTGCGTGCAGAGCGTGCGGCCCCTACCCGCCTCGCGAGACTTCTTCGCGAGTCAGTAATGCGAACTGCCGATAATTTTGGCAATTTCCCTCAGACTTCGACCCTTGGTCCCTCCGCGGCTCCAAGTCTGAGGGGGGGAATTTGTTGGCACCAAAATATTGAACGAAAAGAACGAAGAAAAAAGAGGCCCCACGCCCTTCCTCGCGAAGCCCCGACGCAAATCCCCCAACCTCCGCGGCCACCGTGAAGCACCAGAGGCGGTAACGCTCCGCGGACGCCCTGACGTCTGCGAGCCCACCGCGAAGCACCAGATCCGGTAATGCTCCATGAATGCCCTGAAGTTCATGAGCCCGCCGCGAAGCACCAGAGGAAGTAACCCTCCACGGACGCTCTGATGTTCGCGACCCGCTGCGAAGAAGAGGAGGCGGTACCCCTCCATGAATATGGTTGATGTTCGCGACCCGCCGCGGATCCACCGAGGCCCCCTTCGCGCCGCGTGATCTTTACTTCCTGGCGCCCCTTTCCTATTAATACCGACCTCCCCCTGAGCTCTCCAGATGGACAATTTGACATTTCAGCTTCTCAACTCCCAAATCGTGAATCACCCTTTGGTCTGGGAATCATGATCTCCGCGTGGTATTTTTGCTTCGCGAGAGGCCAACGCCTTGTCTCGTTTTGAGCCCCTCTTACGAAAGGGATGCACTTCATGAAGCCTAAGAGCATTCACAGAGGAAGGGGACTACCAAGGGAACCCGGGCAGTCATGGAGCATTTATGATTCATGAAACACCCATCCTATACATGTGATCCATATTCCACGGCGGGGTCACTGTACTTCATGAAGCACACTACTTCACAACACCTTGTTTCGCGAGGCACCTATGCTTCACAAGGTAGTGCTCTGCAAAAACACCTCCACTTTGCGACGCACCTCCCATTCACATATCTTCTCCATACTAAGGCCAAGTAACTCCACTTCGTGAAGCACATCCCTTTTAAAGTGCTCTCCACTATGAAAAACAACCAAGCTCCGCAAGGCCCCTTCCTGTGGACCCCTTTGCATAGAAATTACTATTCCCATGCAACCCTCTAGGTTTGCACAATGTGAATTCAATGTCCCATGGAAGAAACCACCAGTAGCGTTGCTTCATCTAATGATTCTTCGCATAGTAATGCTAACGGCTATTGCTTCTTCGCATAGCCACGCTAATGTGGACCCCTCGATGGTTCTCTTTGGGAACCCCCTTTTCCACGGCCTTACCAATTCCTTCCCTCCCCCAAGGAGCAGAGGGTACCGATCATGTATGTTCTAGGGGTGTGGAGTAAACCCAACTTGTCCAAGCTGCAGGATGTTAAAATACCATGCACCTCGTCCTCAATACATGACGTTAAACTGTGACCCAATGCCGTGCCTCGCACGCAGGGTCCCCCCGGCTCGGACATTCTTTACGCCGCTCGTCCCCATAGGAATTAAATCACCCTTAAATGGGATGATATCCTCCCTATGGGAGTGGCATTTTTCCATGAGGTAAGGGATGCCTCATAGCGTAAGCCCTGAGCCCATCTTGTGGAAGATAGCACCCATGCACCTCTGTACTTCCTCACTGCCAAGGCCAGTGGAGGTCGCGATAGGTAATGAGGCACGTACCATATTTGGTCCCAAATCCCTCTCCCGCTACGATTTGTCACACTTTGGGCCTCCATCCTGGATTAAGTCCCAGCACCATGGGCCAACTAACACATAATCCCCTCTTCGCTTCTCACGGACGCACCCTTCGCGACGTGATCGCCAGGTCTCTACTGCCTCTTGTTTCTCACACCAATCATGACTCATGTGGGCTATGATTAAGCATCGACCATGGAAGTTCCTTCATCCAGTATGACGTTAAACTATATGCCCCCGTCCAGCATGATGTTAAAATGCATGCCCATGTCCCTCATGACGTTAAACTATACATCCATTTGAACTACGAGGTCTTTGATTAATGTCAAGGCAAGGTACGTAGGAAGCCTCCACGAGGTTCAAGCCCACAGCCCGTCATTTTTTCTCGTCAGGTTCCACCCTCGTCCCGCACAACGTTAAATTGAACACTCAAACTATGAGGAATTTTATCCATGTCAAGTCATGGTACATAGGAAATCTCACGAGGTTCAAGCCCACAACCAGTGGACCCACGGGTTCACCTTCACGTCGGTTCACTGACGAAAACTACCACCTGAACTATGTGGTCTTTGATCCATGTCAAGTAATGGTATGTAGAAAGACTCATAAGGTTCAAGCCCACCACCAGTGGACCCATAGGTTCACCTTCACATCGGTTCGCTGACAGAAACCCTATCCGAACTACGAGGACTTTGATCCATGTCAAGGCATGGTACGTAGGAAGCCTCCCTGAGGTTCAAGCCCAATAATCATTGGCCCCGACCGTCTCCGTGTCAGTGTGACAAACCCCCATTTTTACCCGAACTACATGGTATTTGATCCATGTCAAGGAATGGTACGTAGGAAGACTTCCTGAGGTTCAAGCCCACCATCCACCTGGGCCAAGGTCCTTCTTCACGTTGGTTCTCCGACACACCCCCATCCGGCATGATGTTAAACTACATCACAATCCAGCAGTAAGCCGTTGTGAACCTGCCATCCAGTTGTTCTGACACCCCATCATGTCTGTATAACAGCCCCTTTACCTGAACTACGTGGACTTTGATCCATGTCAAGGCATGGTACATAGGAAACCTCACGAGGTTCAAGCCCACCACCCATTGGGCCAAGGTCCTTTTCACGACGGTTTTCCGGTGCTCAACCTGAACTACGTGGTCTTTGATCCATGATAAGGCATGGTACGTAGGAAGCCTCACGAGGTTCAAGCCCACCACCACCTACTCATTCCGACTATATTCACGTCGGTTCTTCCAACACCTTGGGAAACCTAGAGTGTAAGCCCCACACATCCATCCTGAACTATGTGGACTTTGATTCCCTGCCATGGGGATACGTAGGAAGTCTCTTCGAGACTCAATCCCATCACCACCGCCATCTCTATGACGTCTCCATTTCATTCCTCCTTCACTCCATGCAATTCTCCATCATCCATCCTGAATCTTACCCGGGCCGCCACATCCCGGTGAGATCATGCCACCCCATTCCCCTCCACAACATTCGGGAAGCCACCCAGGAGCTGGCTCCGATATCGGCATTCCCTCAAGGGGAATTCCTCAATCTGATCCACCCCAGCTTGTGTTCTAATCAGGCTGATCTGTCTCCACTGGACGTTAAACTTGCGGAATACCCTGTGCTAAACATGGGAAGTTGAGGAAAACCTCATATACATGCCTATGGAATATGATTCCCCATGCTCGATGTGGGATGACTTAGGATTCTGTGCCCTCGAGAAGCCCTATAATAAAGGACAAAAGACAGACACACCAATTCCCCAGCGTTCAGACACGTTAATGATGCCTCGACATGACTACTCCATCGACTGAATTTTGCTACCATGACCGGACCCTTTGGAATGTCCTGACAGAAGCAGTGTAATTAACCGGCATCCATGGAAACATGGCACTAGGAAGAGTTTCAAAAAAAACGTATTAAATCTTTGAGGGAGATCCGGACTAGGTAACAAGTTCTGAGCAGGAATCCACGAAAGGAGGAACCGACATCCCATCATCCCATTTCGATCAAGGAGTATACATCCCTGAGTAAGGAACAGATGTAGCCCGCCTTTGGAAAGCAGGAATGCGGGGAAACACAAAAGCCACGCCTGTCGCGCCCAAGCGGACGAACGCGCGCGCCCCGACGAAAGCATCAGAAATAGTTAGTAATGATAAGTTCATTTTAAAAATTTTGAGATTTCATTAAAAATATTTAATTTTTAATCTTTTGGAAGGTTCAATAGGGTAACATTTAATGATTTTTTATAATGAACTTTTGATGAGGTTTTAGATAATAATTTATCACTTAACCATATGAATACCTATGTGTATTGTATATCAAATGAAAACTATTTCATTATGATGATTACCGGAGATATAAGGAATTCCATTTCATCGAATTATGAAACATATTATCCATTAGTTATTTTGACATTACAATTTCTACTAGATTTCATTGACTGATAAATGAAAAATATGATCAAGTCACTATAAAATATTGATAATGTAATTATAAAATTAAACCATGTAAATATATCTTCTCAAAATACTTTGAAATAAAATGTTACATTATTATCATTATTTTTGATGATATCATTGTCCTTTTTCAGACCTATTTAGTCTACGGTTTTACAGTCATTAACCTTATCTTGACCATGTTCTCTATCCTTCTCCATCAGAACGTGATAGCTAAAATTATATTCCATGTCTATATTCTCATGTTCCCATAATGTCATATTAATCAGAATCCCAGTTTTTTGTTGACCTTAACCATTTAGTTTCTCTCATTTCAAAAGGATGTATTATTGAACATTTTTTATGATGTGGGTTTCCCAAAAAGTAATTTTAAAATATCCACCATTTATTTTAAAATTGAAATTTCAAATTGAGATGATATAATTTCTTGAAATGTTTTATTATAGCAGTATAGTGGTTTATCAATTGGAATTTACACTGAACCTCTCTCGAGTCCATTATGTGTTCCATGTATATATCCTGAGGAAGTACATATCTGATCCTTAAAATGTAGTAATATCATTGGACATACTTCTGGAGTAAGATATTTGGTATGAGGAACAACTAGTAGATATTCTGGACTGAATAGAAAATATACTATGAAACATGACCAATCATCAGGTTAATGTTTTATGGTGAAACATTTAGCTTGAGTAAGAGACATGGGAACTTGAGTATCTAATGTGGAAAATGTATCCACGTATTTTTGTATATGAGTAAAAATTTAAAGGGAGAAATTATTTTAAATGGGGGTAGAATGTAAGTCCTCAATATTTTATGGTATATTTCTTTTTTAAATAAATTTAATATCTTCGATAGATTACTTCTCACTAAACATCGATCATAAAAAAACTCTTAGATATTATTATTTAAACATGACCAATATAACATAGACATTAAATTAGTGGGAATAGATATAATTAACCACATTATGAAATATATAATTTTAAAAATCATTCTAAATGTATTAATTTTTTCTTTCTAAATATGCACATATTTTTATGTAAAGCAATTTAATTCATCAAATAAATGTTTTTCTAAAAAATATAATTTTATTACATTATATGAAAAAATGAAAATAATTAAAAATCGAAACATTCAAAAAAATTATTTTTTAAAATGAACCCCATTTTAGGGTTTATCCGATAAAAATTAACTGAAGTTGAAATTTTTAGAATTTTATAAAAGGTTTAATTTTTTTAGTCAATAGTAAATGACAAGATTTTTATAAAATAATCATATTTTTATATTCACAATTCATTTTGGGATTTTAAATTGATCTCAAATTAACTTAAGTAATTTTTAATTAGATATAATATAATTAATTTCATTTAAAAAATCTTATTAACTTATTTTATTTATGTACATTTTTTTCTTAAAAACATATTTTTCCAAAAAAATCTTTTTTCATTTCATTGACGGTTTAATTTTAAATGTAATTTTGAAACTTTTATGTTTGTAATTTTTAAATGGATTAAATATTGGGAATAAGGATTTCCCAATACATTATAATAACATTTTCATTTTTCGTCATAAAAAATATTCCATAGTAACACAAATATTTTCCGTATTATAGGTAATATAATGTAGTGGGTTAATGTTAAAAAATATATTAAAACACCTGAAAATACAACATTAAATGAGTGATTGATGTGTTTATATAACATAAATATATAGAGACCCTATATTTTCATACATTAACATTACTTAAATATTTCTACAATATATAATACATTACACAAATAGATGCCCAAATACCATATTAGACTAGTTCGTTCATAAACATGGAAACATAAAAACTAGTACATAAGTGAGATACATTATCTCCCAAAATGTTCTTCATGAATAGAAAACCAATTATTAAAATCATAAATAATACATATCTTCATATCTTGGGGAATGGAATCATTAATAGTGGTGAAATTAGATTCCTAGTAAGGGTAATCATGGGATATATGTAATCATAAACATTAGAATAAGGGTATGAGAATGTGATCATGATATTAAAATATCATACCATACATATAAAATATTATAAACATGAATACATGAATAATTATTGGACTTTCATGACTCAAGAATCATAAAGGACTAAATATCATAACACATGAAAGCACATCATATGAATATGTCATGGAATTGTGGAATACACATAAACATGTAATGTCAATCCCTATAAGTCAAGAAGAATTTGAATAACTTGTCAAGGATCATTATAGGTACTAAAACTACTAGTCAGGACACAAATAAATCCCTAGTCTATGTCCTTTATTTTTAATGGATCCGGTTTCCCCATCTTCCCATAGTGGACCGGGTTTCCCTATTTTCTCATCTTTATGAGGACTACACCTATTAGACGCGACACACCACCATCCTTAGTTGTATTCCATTACATGTAATGGATTATATTTCTATATATTCCCATTGTGGATTGGGTTTCCCTATATTCTCTTGTGGATCAATCATGTTGACTTGAATCCCATCATTATATCATAAGATATAAATCTTTACATAATGCATTAGAGGAAGATATAGGTCCCAGTTATCTCATAATCAAATCACAAATACAAGTGAAACAAAATTCATAAAAAATCATCTCATAAACCATTAAATGAAATGGGTATCATAAAATTGTAAACATACCATAACCTAAGAAAAAATAGACTTCCTTTATAATCATTTCATTAAAAGCATAATCTTTGAAAATAAGGGGGGGTGATAGACATATTACTCATGAAGAAGAAATGAGTTCCATAAACATGTAAGACGTGAAAGAGAAATTGGTTTCATAAAAACCATTTAAACAAAACATAAACCATTTTGAGAAAGAATATAAATGTAATGTTTGGAAAATTTCCACAGAAATGGAGGGGTAACCCCAATAGAATTCATCTTGTATATAAAATAATTTTGCAATATATTTTGAAAACATTTAGTGAAAAAATATATTTTGTTCTTTGAAAATTTATTTTTAAAACATAAAACATTTTAAAACCCATTTTATTTTAAAATACATACTGAAATTTATAAACAAACCATAAAAATATTTTGAAAACCATTTCATTGAAAACAATTTTATAATATATAAATAAGACTTGAAAATTGTTTGAAAAACATTTCATTGAAAAAAGTTTGATAACATATAATTGATTCTTTTAAAACTATAAAAAATATAAAAAAATTCTTTTTTACTTGAAAATGATCTTAATATATCATCTTTGAACCCATTTTTTAAGGAATTTATGAAGAAATGGGTTTTTAAATTCATGGCATGTTTCTCAAAGAAGGAAATTTGCGACAAAACTAATATACTGAGTTGGTAACTTTTGAAACCTAAACCCCATGAAAGGGATATCATAAAATGGATATATAAATACCCATATTTTTTACGGATAATAATAATATAATAAGATAATAGGTATTATATACACCACATAAAATAAATGAGTGGTGAATAATACAAAAATATCATAGAAATTAAAGTGATACTAGAAATCCTCTTACCTTATTTCTGGAATCTCAATGTACTCATTCAAACGTCATGTATAATATATAAAATTTTATTATAAATCTAATAAAGAACCATATTATTTTTATAATACCAAATATGAATTTATAATACATGCTTATTAAAACTTTTATGTTAAGGTTATGTTTCGTGTAATATCCATTTTGTTTTACACATGTGTCTTAATTTGATATATTTTTTGTCTTCATACATCTATATGGATATAAATAATAGAAAAAATGATATAAATATCTATTATATTCACTACACATGTATTTATAATGATCTATAAAGGATAGAAATTAGAAATGGAAATCACAATTCATTAGGATGGTGGGCCGTACATACACGTGAACACTGTTTGTATTTAATTATTGTAATGAAATAAAAAAAGTAAATGAAATATATTTGTATATATTATAAATACAGTAGAATTATTATTTCATATATATAATATATTGTCACTAAAATAGTAATTGGTACATTTTTTTATGGTGTGTACAAATCACATCTCTTTTAGGAGCCAGTAGTACACACTACCTCAAACGAGATCATAAAACTTACACAAAATAGAAAAAATGATGGTATGTGTTATTTAATAATTAAATAAGAGTAAATAGTTAATAAATATCATATATAATATATAAAAATCCATTTTCATTATACTTTACAACCATGATAGGTAAGAAATAAAAAACCAATAACATCATTTCGTGAGGCTGTAGTTGACCATACTCAAGAACGTTAAGTTTGTTACCCATTAGATGGAAGTGTCTGTAAGTGCAGGGTGAACCATTTTAGTAACAAAATATCAGTATCTTGAGGATAATGCTGTTATTAGATAATACTGTAAAAATAATAATTCCAGCGGTGGAGATGAAAAAATAAAGGATCTTTATGAATGATGTTACATCTTCTTTGGGTAACTCCTTTTACGTTGCGTAAAAGAGCTTATGGGGTTGGATTTATGCACAAAGGGATTATTAATGGAGGAATAAACGGATTTTGGGAGCTTTTATTGGAATATTTATGGATAGAAAAAGGTGTTTATAGGTATGTATAATTGGTAGGGTTGATTTCCATTTTATATTTGAGGAGGAGAGGTAATCCTGTAATTTTTTTAAAAAGAAATTCCACCCACATTTTTTCTATCACATGTGGCCAAAATAATGGATAAAATTATATAAAAGGGGTGATAAGGTTGAAATATGACCATATAAATGGATCTTGTCTAAGTTTATATGTCATTTTGGTTCGTAAGTGTAATGTTTAGTGCCTTGTTACGCTAATTTCCCTCTTAATCGTTCTAATTAATTTTCATGACTTTCACTAATATTTTTTTGGTAAAAACAATGTTAATAATAATAGAAATTATAAATATTGAATCCAATTTTTAAATTACTTATCAAAAAAGTGAAATAAATTTCATTTAAATTATCTTGTAGATAGGTCTTGACAACGAGTTTTTTAAGCATAAAATTTTAAAAGTTTGGGATTTTTTATATCCAATTTCAATGTTAAAATTGTTAAAAACCCATAATTATATTAATTTAAGTATAAATAATGAAATTTTTCTTTAAAACAGAATTAAAATATAATTTAACTATAAATATATTTTAGAAGAAAAAGTAGCGTTAAAATAAAATTCAGTATTTTTCATTATTCATCCAAAAATAATGTATTTCAGAAAAATACATAAAATTAAATCTATGATTATAATGAAATTATGAATTTAAAAATTATTTTATTTAATGAAATTAAATTTTAAAAATTTCCAAAAGTAATTTTATTATTATTCAATGAAGGACAAAAAAAATAGTTCTTTTATGAAAATAGTATTTTTAAACATATAAAGACTTTGCTAAAAATATATGTCCTGTTATCAATATGTATTATTTATATAAAACCCTTATAAATAATATTTAAAAATAAGTTATTAGTATTCAATCTTTTTTAATGTCTATGCTATAAATATATTATTTAAATATTATTAATAATAAAATTGTGTTTCTTAGAAACTTGGTGTTGCATGTAACCCAAGCCAAGTCAGAGTTTCAAGTAGCACAAGGTTTACTTGGTGTAGTGTATAGTAGATGATTGAAATTGTGTATTATTTATTGGAATACATCAATGAAAATTAACTCATTTGAAAAAAGGTTCACAAAAACTCAGGGTGTTACATTCTACCCACCATTAAATTAATTTATCCCTCATAATTCGTCATTATGATACATAAAAATGTGTATATTTCTACCTCATCAAATCCATAAGTTCCCATATAGCTTCCTATAATGGGTGATTTCTCCAAAAGACACAGACCATGTGAGGGGTCTTGTTTCATAGAACATTCTCTGTAAGATTAAAGATTTCAATTGGTTGTTCCTTGTAAGAAATATCCCACTATTGTGGTATGACGTATACGTTTAGTACAAGTGAAGGGTGGGGTATTTACATCCTTTGGAGAGAAACATGGAACACACATTGGACTTGAGATATATTTGGAAGAAGTTACAAGTTATAGGCTACCATTATTATATGATCCAGAATCTCAAAGGTACAAATACACCTAGGTACTAGTTTCCCTTTCATCCCAAAACTCATAACATTATTTCAAGAAGATAATCATCCATCTAAGTCAGATTTTTTATTATTAAAAGAAAAAAAACAAAAAAAACCCAAGGATTAGCGAGGTCTAAAGTAGTGTAGACCGAGGGCGTCCCCTCTGATTAAATTGACACCCTCTGTCTTAAAATAATCCAAATAGGGAGGGAAATTATTGTTTGATATTGGATCATGTAAAAAATTATCAGCATAACCTTTTTTTCGACTCTGTGCCACCTTGATAAGATACAGAATTGTTCTAAACTTATCAGCCATTTCTTTAGCTCTCATAGGTCCTTGTAGCTTTCTTTATCCAAATTCATCCTAGTACATTGGAGCTCTAAATTTCTTCCTATAGAGGGATTCAAAAGGAGACATATTAATTATTTAGTGGAATATATTGCTGTAAAAAACTCAATTAGTGGAAGGTATTGATCCCATCAACCTTTAAAATCCAAAAAAAATATATCAATATATCCTCTAGGGTTTGGATTGTTATTTCAGACTTACCATCTATATGAGGAATATAAGTAGTGATGAAACTAAATTTTATATCAAGTTATTATTGAATATGTTGTAAAAAACATTCAGGTAATCTTTGGATCCAAATCATTTGTAATAGAAAGTGTTACTCCATGAAACGTTACCACTTCATTAATGTATATCATGTTAAGTTGATACGAAGAGAATTCTTATCTAAGTGAAATGAAGTGCATTGATATAGTAAGGTGATTGAATACCACCAATATATAATTAAAACCTTTATAGGTTTTGGGGAGTCTAATGACATAATCCATAGTGATTTTCTCCCATTTCCATTATCATATAGGTAATGGATGAAACATCCATCTATACTATTGTTTTTCTTCCTTAACTTGCTATTATACAATGAATGGAGATATAGACTCTACGATATACCTCTTCATGAAATCCCATCAGATGTATTCCATAAAATATCTATACATATTTATATTTCTAGGTTGAATAGAGAATGAAAAACTATGATCTTAATCTAATATTTCCTTTTCAAATCTAGTAAGGAAGAAACATATACATGGTTATTGAACCATATCATTTCATCATGATCATGTTAAAACTCAGGAACATTTTTAATATTCCTTTGTATATATATATATATATCGTCCTTCTATACCTCTTTAATTTTAACTTGGATATAGGCCTAAATATTAAATTGTGGAAGATAATATTTCTACCCTCCCTTCATGTTTTCTAGATCCATCCTATTCAAATCCAAAAATATTGGATCCTTTGTGGTCCTTATCATGGATAAGGTAGAATAATCCTTTCAACTCAAAGAATCAACCACATTGTTCAATTTCCCTTGTTGGTAATGTATTGATCAGTCATAATAATTTATCATCTCTGACAATATTATATGGAACATTTTCAAATAATTCTTTGTGAATTTATAATTTAGACTACTATGATCAGTACATATATCAAACTTTTCTCCAAAAATATAATTCCTCCATATATTTAATGAAAAATATTCCCTTGCTAACTTGAAATCACAAGTTATGTAATTTTATCTCATGGATCTTCAATTATAAAAAATAAAAATAGATAACCATGTTATTATGAATAATAACACATCCTAATTCCTTTTCAATCCAACACTATATATTAAAAACCCATCTCTAGTATATGATAATTTAAACACAGGTGCACTGACTCACCTTCTTTTTAGTTCCATAAAATTCTCCTCATATTCATATATCTAGAGGAACAGGGAACCCTTCCAATTTTACTTGGTCAGAGGATTTGATAGTGGTGATAAATTTCCACAAACAATCAATAAATAAATATAATATACGAAAACTATGGATTTTAGTCAACATTGTTTGTCTAGGACAATATTCATTAACCTCTTTCTCTGATGAATCTTTTGATATACAATCTCTTGAGATTATGTGACCCAAAGATGAATCCTTTTGTTGAAAAAAATCACACTTCGAAAATTTTTCATACATTTTATCCTTCCTCAGGGTCTTTAGTAGAACTATCAAGTGGTATTCATTCTCTTCATTACTATTTGAATGGATAAGAATATAATATATAAATAATACCACATAAAGATCTTGGTAATATCAAAATACTCTTCTCCTCAAATCCATAATGATTTATGTTTATTTAATGTGAATGAAAGGAATCTCTATATATTCATAGATTCAATACATTGTAAAAAATTACATCATTGGTATATCCTATTTATTGGCCCTCAACTAATAAAATCTAGAAGTAATGAAAATCTTTGAAAAGTATTGAGCTCCGTTCAATTATTCAAAACAAACCATCAATACGGGCAAGTGGATACGTGTTCTTTATTGTGATCTTGTTCAACTCCAAAAAAGAAATATAGAGTCTCATTGTTCCATATATCTTTTCCATGAATAGTACAAGTGTAACCTAAGGTGACAAACTTGGATGAAATAATACCTTATTAGGGTTTTTATGGAGTTTCTTCTTCAATATATGAAACCCAATTGGGGATATTCTATATGAAGTCTTTCAAATCGGTGTGGAAAAAGTTACAATATCAATCAAGAACTAGACTTCATGATTTGGTGGAAGTCTAAAAAACACTACTGAAAAGACTTCTCAAAAATCCTAAACAAAAGGAATTTATCTGATGATGATTTTCTCCTTAACCATTTGAGATAAATATCCCTTTTTAATACAAATTAAGATAGATACACTAGATTTAATCTCCAAAATAAGTTCATACTTATCTTCACATTGATAGATAGTCACATGTTAGTCTGAAATGTCAATTTCCCTTCCATTCCTCAAAAATTGATGTTGTATTTATGTAGAGAATTAAAATCCATGCATATGATGACATAAAATTCAACATGTGGAAGAATGAAAATATTTATAAGAAGTACATTCCCACAAACATAAATCAAAGAGGAATCATAGACTTGGGATACATTAATCGTACCGTTGGGTTTTTTCACTGCTAATTACACATTAAATAAATTTGGGGGAACCAAAATACTATTATAATATTATTTAAATATGAAAGATTGAGTGGATAGAAAATCAAATAAGACATTAATAGTTCTAGATTGGATGTTATGTGTACCTTTCACCATTTCATCATCGCACCATTCATTAGAAACATTGATCACATTATATTTCCCCTTGTCCCTCTGTTTAATAGTTTACTGACACTGATCATCATCACCAACCCTTAGGTTTCTATACCGGTTATCATAATGCCCAATATCCTTACACTTCAAACAATGAATTGTGGGAGGTGAGTGTTTTATATCTTTTCCTCTGTTTTCATCATTGGCCAACCTCTTCACATTAGTGTAGTAATAAATTTTCTGATGGCCTTCCCTTCAACACTGAAAACACTTTTTAGATCCCATAATAAAATTTAATCCATGCTTATTTCCACAATTGTAGCATAAAAAATGATAATATTATCCACTTTATGGGTTTTAGATTTTCCTTTGAACTCCATCTTAATTTTCATTCTAAAACCATGACATTGATATGTATCACCAACCATCATTTCAATTTTTATTTCACAATTCAAAATCTCTTCATACCTAATGAAGACTCTTATGGTAAAAAGCCCTTATGAGACTTGGATTTATGTTAGTAAAGAACATACCAACATTTCTTTTGAGTTTGATGAAAATTCTAGATATTTAACACACATATCTTGTAAATTTTCCCACATAGGTACTGAAATATTCATCATTGTTTTTCTTCAAATCAAGGAACACATTTTCCATCCTCACATGAAGAACATAAGGAAATTAATTATTAAAGAACTAGTTATGGAACTCAGCCTAATCAAAGGATTCAATTTCATCTTTCATCCTCATATTCTTGTTTAGAATCCACCACTGGTACACTTCACCTTCTAATTTATAAACATCCTGAATGAAATTCTCAAGATCCAAAAACTGGAGAAAGGATAATATCCTTTCCATGGAAGTAATCTAGTGTTCATCAACAAGAAGATTATAATACATTACAAAAAAGGTAGATATTACCTCATGAAGTAATCAATTGAACTTTGTTCCTTACATTGCTCATTTTTAAGATCATCATGATTCGTAGATTTAGAAAGCTATGTGAGCATACCAAAAACATTTTTTGTTATAACTCTTATATAATTATGACTCAGGAAGAAAAGTAATTAATTTTCTATCATAGTCACTATTAATTTTGTTCCATCAGGTTCTATCTATTAACTAAAACCAAAAAGAATAAAATAAGTAGAATTTTTCATAGTGAGGAACCCAAAAATCTTGAAATCCCACTTACAAGATGTCTAAATCAAGACATGTTCCTTTTTCTATGAAACACTTTGTTTATACTATGATATTCATAGCCAAAATAATTTTAAATCCTACATTATATTTGATGAATAGTTTTTTTATTCTCAAATCATATACCCTAGGAGTGTCAAACCAGGTGTGTAACAATGAATGTTTTCATGTACCAATATACACTTGAATTAGTCCCAACACAAAATTTCAGAGTTTTTACACCTAGGTATATTTCTTGTAGTGACACAGCCACTTGTAATATATAGACAAGTATTTATGACTTAAAAACAACTCACTTTATCATTTTCCAAAATTCCAGGACATTTTCCGATTCTTTTCTTCATTCTTAAAATTATCCTTAGGGACATCCCTATGCATATCCTTATAAATATTCTGAGGGATATCAATAATATTTTATTATACTATTCTCCAAATTTAATGAAAATTTATCTCTGATACCAAGTATAGCGACCCTTTCTTCTCATATATTATCATTTCATCATTTTCTTGTGGAATAATTAATACATTACACAAACTTACACCCAAAGTCCTTATTTGTATACTACCATTGGAAACATGGAAACATAAACACTGGTATATAAGTGAGCTACATTATCTCCCAATACGTTCTTCATGATTATAACCCTTCTTACACACATAATACATAATACATGTATTCATAACCTATGGAATGGAAACATCAAAAGGGTTGATCTTAGTTGATCAGTAAAGTTAAGCAATAGAGATATATGAGAATTAAAATGATAATAAGGGTATGACAATGTGATTATGACATTGGAATATCATACCCTCTAAACCAAAGATTAGAAACATGAATCATTCCATAATGATTTGAGGTTCATAAGAAATTAATCATGATGGGATGAAGGTAATAATCTATGAAAAAACAACATAGGAATAAGACATGGAGGTTTAAAATACACATAAAATGTAATATCATTCATTATAAATCAAGAAAAAATTATATAACATATATCGTCACTTTATAAGGACTACCCATACTTGGTAGGACACACCACCATCCCCAGTCATAGTTCTTTCCTTTAAAGGGTTCTATTATCTCCATCTTCCCATAGTGTATCGGGTTTCCCCAACATCTCATCTTCATGGGGGAATAAAGCTATTATGAGGGACACATCGCAATCCCCAGTCAGAGTAGGGGATCAGTTTTCACTATCTTCCCATAGTGTATCATGTTTTCCCATATTCCATAGTGGTTCAGGCCCATTGACTGGAATCCCATAATTGACTCATGAGATATAAATCGTTAACCAATGTCTTATAGGGAGATAAAGGTCTCACCCATCTCATAATGTAATCATATATACATGCAAAAAAATTCATAAAAACCCATATCATAACCCAATAAATGAAATGAGGAAGATAAACATGTAATAATATCATAACCTATGAAAAAAAGATATATTTCAACATAATTTCATTAAAATCATAACCTTTAAAAATAAGTGGGTTTTATAGACAAATAACCTGTGAAGAAGAAAAGGGTATCATAATCATGTAACCCATGAACAATAAATTTGTTTCATAAACACCATTCTGTTAAAATATAATCCATTTTGGGAAACCATATGAGTAGAACCATTGGATCATTTACATATAAAGTCATGAGTAACCCCAATAGATGTCATCTTAGATGGAAAATAATTTTTAAAATATATATTAAAATCAATTTTTAAGGAAAAAAACCTCTGTTATTTTAAATTTTTTTCTTAAAACATAAAACCATTTTAAAACCATTTTCATTGAAAATAAACATGATAAATTATAAATAATGGTGGAAAACATTTTGAAGTCCATGACACTGAGACATATTGAAAACTTATAATAAAATATTAATTTTTTTATAAACTATTTCCTTGAAAACACTTTCAAAACTTATAAATTAATCATTGAAATCCCTAAAAAAATAAAATCATTTTTCCTTGATAATTTACTTAATAGATAATCTTTAAAAACCTTTATGAAAACATGGTTTTTTAAATTCATGAAATGTGTCTCAAAGAAAGAAAAATTGAAAGAAAACTACATTACCGATTTGGTAACTATTGAAAAATATATCCCTAGAAAGAGAGGTCATAAAATGGATTTTAAATAACCATATGTTTAAGGATAATAATGATATATTTTTTAATGGGATGTATATACACCACACAAAATAAAAGAGTGGTTAATAAGGCATCAATTTCACAGAAATAAATGTGAGACTAGAAATCCCCTTACCTTATGTCTTGACACTATTCGTACTCATTAAAAACTTCTATATAATAAATTTAATTGTATTATAAATATTTTTAAAGGGCCATATAATTATATATAATACCATATATTTATTTCTAATACCAACTTATTAACACGTCCTTGTTATGGTTATGTTTCAGGTAAAATCCTCTTTGTTTTTCAAATGTGATTTAATTTTCTATATTTTTTGTACTTATAATTATATAATGATTTCCAGAATTTAAAACATGATATAAAATAAATTATTTTAATTATATATTATTTTACTGTTATCTATGAAATATGTAAATAAGAAATAGAATACACTGTTTGTGGAGCTAGTAGTTCATACGTATACATGAAGGAAGATTATGTTTAATTACATATTCAAATAAAGAAGGTAAATGATATATATATATATATATTATAACTCTAATAAAATTATTAATTCTTATATATCATATAATTTCACTATAAAAAATGATAATATATTCCTTGTATGTAGTGAACGAATCACATCGCTTTGAGGAGGTGGAAGTCCAAACATCCCCAGATGAAATTATTGTCATTAAACAAAATGGATAACATGAAGGTTTGTGTTATATAATAATTAATTAATCAAAAATACCTCATAAATATCATATATATCATATTAAAGTAAATTTTCCATCATAATTATCGACCACGTGTGGTCATAAAGGAAAAATAAACAATATCATTTCATAAGGAAGTAATTCCCCATACAGAAGAACGGTATGTTCATTACCAGTTAGATGGAAGTGTGTGTAAGTGTAGATAAAAGCCTTAGAATAAAAATATATAATTATATTTATCATAGTGGTGATATTATATAATCTTGTAATAAGAAAAATTGAGGCGATGGAGAATGAAAATAAATGAAAGGAGATTGAGGAATGATGTTACCACTTCATTAGGGAACTCTTTTTTTGCACAAAAGGGATTCCTTGGTTGGATTCTGTTATAAAGGAATTATTTAAGGAGAAATCTAGGGATTTTTTTGACATTTTTGTATCGGAGATTTTTTATAGAAAAGGAATTGAGTGTTGTGAATAATTAGGATGATCAAGTGCATTTTTGTTGTGGAGGAGAAGTGTCATTCATGTAAATTTTTTAAAATGGAATTACAACAACATTTTTTGTATGAAAAGTGGCTCTAATAATGGATAAAATTAGTGATAAGGATGTATAGAGTCGTAATATGGATATACAATGTCTTTTGGACAAGTTTCTAGGTCATTTTTTATCTTAAGTGTAACTTTTAGTCCCTCGTTAAGTTAATTTTAATCTTAACCATTGTTGTTAATTGTAATCAATTTCACTAATATATTAGGTAAAAGTAAAAATTGAAATTACTAGAAATTATTAATTAATATGATTAAAATTATGGAATCAATTTTTAAAAATTATTATCATATAAGTTGAATAAATTAATTTAAAATTCATCCCATAGACGGGTTGCAACAATGAGATTTTTAAGAAAACAATTGATTGAACATTTGTGACGTTTTGATATCCAATTTCAACATGAAATTGGTTAAAATGATCAAAATTGCATTAATTTAAGTATAATTAATCCCATTACACATTAAATAAAAATTTAAATATATTTAATATATATGTATAAATTAGATGAAAAATTATTTTTAAAATAAAAATCAATATTTTTCACCCTTCATCAAAAAATAATTTTTTCAGAAAAATTAATAAAATTCACCATAAGGTAAATTTAACTATTTGATATAAAAAATTATGTTTATTTTATCAATTTCAATTTCTAAAAGTGTCTAAAATTATTTTCCTTATTGTTCACAGAAGGACATAAAATGCAGTTCTATTAAGAAAATAGTATTTTCAAAAAAATTAATAATTTACTAAAAATGTATGTGTTATTATAAATATGTGTTACTTATATAAAACCATTATAATTTATATTTAAAATTCAGTTATTATTATTGATATTAATATGTTTTATATCTATTTTATAAATATTTCATAAAAATACATATAATAGAAAATGTTATTTCATAAAAATATGTGTTGTGTGTAACAAAATTCACATTGGAGTTGGATATATCATAATGTTAAATTTGTGTAGCGTATAAAGAATATATGACAGAGTGTAGAATTCATTAAAACAAATCAAATAAAATTAATTGATTAAAAAAATGTTCAAAAAATTGTAGGTTTTAGAAAACATCATTTACAACATTAATTATCATCCAAATTATTTAGAATTATTTTCAGCCAAATCTTGTTGGATTTAAATATAAAATAATCATTTTTTAATCACTTAAAACCCCATCCTCAGGTATAAATACTACTTATCACCACCCCTTTCTCATCATAATTGTTGAATCCTATAAAATCTCTACCATCCCCATTCATTTACACTCTCTCCATGTCAAAGTGTTCATGTTGTCACTCAAAGTCCAAATCCAAATTTCTTAAGGGGTCCTTCAAGGTGGTGATATTCTTGAGGCACCTTTCTCAAACAAACACTCTAAACATATTTCATTTTTATAAATTACCTTCACCTAATTCACCCATAATGTCATAAAAAATATAGTATCATCTATATAATGGAATTTAATATTTATAATGTTATTTATTCTTTCCACATTTTTCTCATTTCCACTAATTCAATGTAACAAAACCATTGTCCAAATTATAGCGGTTAGCCATATTTGTGGATAACAATTTTTCTTTTTCTAGTACCTATTTTAAGGTAGGTAATATAATTATTATTAAAGTAAAATTTTATTTTAATATGTATATTATATCATATTTATTTTTTTGGATATAATATATTTACATAATATTAAACAAAAATAAACTCTTTCATGATTGTTTGAAAAAATGCCAAAATAAACAAATCATTTATCGTTAAAATTTTACCAAATGAATCATCCTCATGGAAGAAATAAAATTTATATATGGGAATATTAAAAATTATGTAATTTAATTTATACCATTTCATTTCAATTCTAGTGTTTTATTTTCATTTGATACGAAAGTCCATAATTATAAAAAAAAAATACCGACCATGAAACAATGAATCAAGTGCATCCGAATAAATGAAAATACTAAAATATTATTATATAAAGTGTGGTAAGGTATTATAAAAGTATCATATAAGGTATTTATAATATTATTATAGTTCATTAATGAATTAATAACTTTTTTAACCCTATATACATGAGGTTAATGTTTGTAAAACTTAAGGGATGCGTGATGTGCGAGTTTCTCGTATCACTTTTACTTATGTTAGACATATGGCTTATTCAACACTTATTTATTATGTGTGTTGTTTATACAAGAAATTAATATATAATATCATTAATATCAATGTTATTAAATGTTTTATTTGATAATTATTACTTTTATGGGGCATATAATTCGACTGATTACAATATTGTTAGAAATTTCTTAACTCAAATTCCATTCATTAGGTTAAACTTATACTTCATTGATTATTGTATATTATTATTATGTGTTAGTTAAAATTTTGATTATATTTTTTTTATTTATACTTTTTTATTTGTAATTAAATATGAAACCCATAATAAATTCATTTGATTCATGATCACTTCAATGATATGATATTTATAAGGGAATTAATTTAAATTTTTTTTACACTACCCTTAAAACTCTATTTTTATAACAAGCCAGTATTATATAAAATTGGTTCCAAATTTTTATTTCAATATAATATTATGATTTTTTAATATCATTATAAATTAATTTTTACATTTTAGGAAATGGTTTTAGTAGATTATTTTTTTCATTTAATAATCGAGGTTCTTTGTGGCTTTTCTCACAAAAATACATAAGGAATGTTTTTAACATATCCAACATGATTGTAGTTTCTTCCCTAAAAAATTAATAATAAATCTAGGTTTAAATTACATTTTTACAATATTAATTTTATTGAATATTTTTTTAGAATTTCATGACTCTTAAAAAAATGGTTTAGAAATAGGAAATGAAAATTTTCAGGAATTATTTCAAGTGATCTGTCAAAATTATTTTCCATCTAAGATAACATTATTTGATGTTACTTATGATTTAACGGGGATACTATTAAATTATATCATCCTTATTCTTCTTTTGAATGGTTTATATTTATGATTTAATGATATATATGAAACCCATTTCATTTCTCCGGTTTATGCAATGATGAAACACTTATGAAACCCAATTTAATTTCATGGGTTCTATTAGGATTTATTTTATTCTATAAAACATATGTATGATTTTAATTATGTGATGGTGGTTAAATTATAACCAAGGTATGTGGTTTTTTTATAACCAAGGATAGTGTTTATGCTATAACTAGTAATGGGCGGGACCCATATCTCTCTCAAATTCATTGGGTAATGATTTATATTTCATAATTTAGACAAGAATGAAATAGGAATTGAACTCATTTATGTAATACATGAATAGAAAAATGAGTGAAATTAGTTCTTTAAGATATTTTTGGGACAAATATCTCCCTCCGATTAATTTTATAATGACATGTATATCATGAGATATAATAGACTAAAATAGGGAGTGAACTCGGGTCAGTAAGTGGCTTTGTCCACCATGATATTATTGGGAGTGAAACATGAATTATATTATAGTTTGGGGAGTGAAACTATTTTACTATGAGGAAAAGGATTCTACTATGGATGGCGGTGAGTCCCTCCATGGATGTGTAGCTTCCCATTGAGCTCCCTTATATGTTTTTTCTTTGAGACATATCTACTAAGGGAATGATTTTATTTTCTTATTTGTATTATAAAATATTATGTTTTATTCTTCATGTTCTTTTACGATCCATATATTATGAACACATAATATTTAATCAATGACAAAATATTAATATTTTTGGTAGGTAAGGTATAATTTTCAAATGTTTGGTTCATGTTTTTATGCCCTTATTCTTATTTTATGTTTGATATCTCCCTTGTTTACCCATTCCGAGCATTTTAACTCATAATTTTTTTGTTTCTTTTCCCCGATATAAGAACAAAGGTATTAAATATGATATTTCAAAAAGGGTTCTAGTTGGATGGAGTAATCAAGAGATTATGTAGATATTTTATGAACTATCTTTTTTTCAATGTTTCCAAATACACTGGACCCCATAGTTCTTGTATGGATTTGTTATATTATATGTTGAATATTCTTTTATATAGATATAATATATATGTATGAAAAGAATGGTTAGTTATGTTTGATATCATATAACTTTGAGAAATGGATTTCTTATTAATTGTTTAGTATTTCATATCACTTTGTGAGATATTCATATGACTTTATCAAATTGAAAAATTTATAGTTTTCCATGTAATTTGAAAAATACAAGGATATCCAAAATAAATTTCCCTAAATATACATGAGAAAACTATAATTAAATTTTATAGAAAATTCAGAATAAATATTCTGAATAATTGGTTATTAAATATATTTATAAAACATCATGATCACATATGGATCAGGAATTAAGAATAGATGAAATATGAAACAATTGAGGGGAATATTGTGTTTCTGAGATGTGATCCACTTTGAAAAAATATATTTCATAACATAGTGTAATATATTATTAATATGAGGATATTAAAATACCACACTATAATAAAATTTTAGTGGGAATTTTTTTCCTTATGTTAGAGTTATAAAATGAAATAAATGGATGTTCTAAAACAAGAACATAACAATAATAATGCCATTGTGATTTGACATTGAAGGGTAATGTTTACCAATGAGAAATAAAAAATAATTTATTTTTTTTTCTCTATGTTTTATTCCGTGAAAATCACATGAAATATGAGGATAGTGATTCAAAACAATGAGAACGATTTCATGGACCTTTTCATGTGCCCATTTTTTTGAATACCTTGATACTAAAAGATGATTGAGGTCCAATATGTGGATATCCATACAATAATAAATATTTCTATATAGAAAAGATGCATGATACCATGTATGTTGATATTTAAAATGGTTTGAAGAATAAAATTTTATATGAATAAGATAAGATGTTATTTTAGTATCACATGAAAATAGAAAATTCTATGTCATTAAGAGATTTAAAATGAGAATGGGGAATGAGTTTAAATGGGGAAATAAAATCACGAATCTACTAAATTATTTAATTAAGAAGATAACCAATATCAAAAGACCAAAGTTTCTTATATTCTTGAATACAGAAGATATTATTCATGGAATTACTCCATGAATATGTTAATGTGGGAAATGAGAATGAAGGTTTGAAAATAATGATATAAATCAAAACAATTAGAGTGTGAGAATTCTGAAGACATGAGAGTCTCCATAATACAAAATATAGAAGAGATAGGAGTTGAAATTTAGTGATATTGGGTGGATAAGATTATAGTAGACCACTTAATTGATGAGCTAATGAGTATCATGATCCCAAAATTTCTATATTAATAGAACTAATTCAAGTGACTCTCAATGAAATTAATAAAGGTTTATATGAAAAAATATAATCATATATGCTCTAGAGGAAGATAATATGAGTTCGTATTGAAGATACCTAGATTTCTAGAAGTCTTTATGCCATTATATTTACATTTAGGGGAAAATTTGGTGACTATGGAATATAATTATTTACTGCTAGTTAAAGTGTTTATCCATTCATAGAGAGAGGATTATCGGTGAGGAAATATTACTAATCATGGAATGATATTTGATGACATGGGTGTATAACCATATATGACTAGAGGATTGACTAATTGAATATATAATTTATTTCCAATGAATACTGGTGGTTGGGGAGTATAACCAAGCATCTTTCTAGGTGACTCAAGATTCATTATAATTAATAATAATATTATAATATAGAATCCATAGGTTGGGTTGTCTAACCAACCATGCCATGGAGTTGTATTTTATTTCTATGATTTTAAATCATATGTGTTGAAATCTCTTTATATTTAATAGTTTTGAGATATGGCTGAGAAATTAGATATGATAGGATTGAGGATTTAACTACCCATAATGATTTAGGTTAAAAGGATGAGAATTCATAAAAACAAAAATAGATCACTGGTTGAAACCTCCCCCCAATTTATCCATCCAGATTTGTGAACATCAATAGCATAAAATTCTACAAAAGGTATAATTACTATATTTGGATGAATATTCTTCCTAAATTTTTTATTTTTTGAAGAGTAATATACTAGATATGTAATTATTATATTATTCAGTTTTTATCAATAATTCAGCTTCCATATCATGAGTTCTAGATTTGTGTACACCACTAAACTATTTCCCATTCAATGAAATATTTTTTTTATGAATTTATAATACATAGAAAAAATTTTTGTGCGATATTTCATTTGAATGGAATTTATCAATTTTTTCATAATTAATAGATAATATATTACAACAAAATAGGGTTATAGTTATTCAAAAAATAATGAAAATCAATTTTTTCTTTGTTTAGTGAACATGGTAAATCAACATGGTTTATGCTATTATTCATAACTTGTGTTAATTGACAATGTACATAAAAGATATTTTTATCTCCCACTAACACCATATTTGGCATCATATTTGGGTAATCAAAAAATTTTCCATCACATTGGTTGTTAAAATTATTCCTCATATTTCTAAAAACTAAATAATTCATCGTTAATTTGTTTATGAGAATTCTAAAATTATTTTTCATATATGAGGAAAGTTACGATCATATAATTAATTGTATAGAAAATACATTTATTTGAAAACTTGTGATTTTATAGGCCTCAATATAGAATAATTATTTGGTATTTCCTATAATGTTCACTAACCTAATCTATAAAAATATCTTTTACTTTTTCTAATTAAAATTATTAATAATTCATCACTTATATGTAATTTTAAGTCATTTTAACATAAATAACCAAAAACACACCAATAATTGTAGAGGTGTTGTATCATTCTAGGATTAGTAATATAATTTATCATTATAAAATTAAATATTACCATTTTATATTTCCAAGATCCTAAAATTATTTATGATATCTTCATAATTCAATTATATAATATGTTATCTTGGGGATATTAAAAAATAAAATGGTTAGATAAAAAATCATGTAAATAGATGATAAACATAGAGATGGGATTTAAATATCAATAAGAATAATATGGGATAACAAAAGTAGAAGATCAAAAATATCCAGTCAAGAAAATTAGACTGGATCAATTAATAATTATATTTTTTCATAAACAAAAGACATGAAATATTAACCATATATTGAGGCTTGATACTAAGGAAATATAATGTAATGTGCTAGGCTTGTTCTTCCTACACCATACCAAGTATATAATATGATGAAAGAATTACCCAATTAACTAGGGGACAGTATAATTCCTATCCCACTTATAACATCATAATATTTCTGGGATATATATATTCACCATATAAATGTATTCATATATAAATCATAAAAAAGTGAAAAATAATTCATAAGAAAACTGGTTGTATAATATTATCATAAACCATAGACAATGGATGATTCATATAGGTACCTGAAATACGAAGGGAAAAATAATACTAGATATTCAAGGTTCAGGATTTGTATTTTATATATGAACATAATCCCATAATTTTATAATAAATTTGTAGAAACATCATAAGATGAACCAATGAGTATTTTTGAGAATAAGGTCTTGACCAAAATCATTTCAAGTGGGAAAGGATTCATGAAAAGAAAATGAAGAAAAGAATATCTATACAATAATTAAATTGAAATAGAATATAATATAATAATAATGTGTTTAAATAAAAAATTATTGAATCCCATGGGATATAGAGAGAGATAACATAAACAAAAAATAGATGGAACAATATAGAGGGTTCCTTATAAAAAAGTAAGGTTTCAATAAAAATGTATAAAGGGGTATGTAGATAATAAATACATAAATGATATATTTTATAAATTTATTTGGACATTAAGAAATTTTGAGATGAGATATATAACAGAATATAATCTATAAGGAAATAATACTGAAAAAGAAGAATAGTTTTGATGGCCTCACCTAACAAACTTGGTAAGATATGACACATGAATACATAATATAGGTAAAAATAATTCAATAACTAAAAAATAAAATAAATATATGAATAAATATATTAAATGATTTTTAGAACATACGATAAATGACAAATATACCGCATGTAAAAGAAATACGTGGATAGAATTGAGATTTTATTGGAAACCCACTACATTCTGCCCCGAATCAATTTGAATTATTGTCTTACTACAAGGATGATTGAATTTTGTATATTAGTTAACATTATTGATTTATATTAATTTTTATATTATTTATAACTAACAATGTATTATAATATATTTTTTGTTGTTCCAAGTGTTTAGTTTATATCGGTGGTTTGAGGTTACTCAATCTATAATTTTAAATAAAACATTGTTATAATAATGATGATCAATGATGTTTGACCAATTGTTCTATAAGTTCCAAGTATTTTAGTGTTGATATTAGTGTATTTAAAACATTAAAATATATGAATTATTTAGTATCTTCTCTAACATAGTTATAATTTAATAGACCTTTGTTGGATTGATATCTTTTAAGTGATTAAAAAACCATTATAATTTATTTTCAACGTTAGTAATATCATACATATTCTATCATTTTAAAATATTTAAAATTTCATTAATTAATCATTATTTTTATATAAGTACTTAAAAAACTTTTTTATCAATACCCATGATAGGTATAATTGAATTTAATACATCATCTTTAACTTAGGTATTACAAACCTACTATGAGTTAATGATGTTTTCTTAAGAGTGTTTAATAAAACAAAAATCTAATAAATATTTTATTTTCATAAATAAATTATAGTGTAAATATTTTACTAATTTATTATTTTATAATGATAAATTTTTCATATTGAATTTATTATATAATAAATAAAACGGTTGCCTATTATTTAGAAGGCATACCATGAACATAGAGATTCCCGCTTTGGTACTCAGGTTAAGGCTTCTAGGAATGGTCTTATGATTATACCAAAAATGCCAAAATGAATCTATGTTTGTTTAGAGACGTTTTTTGCTGTAGAATTATAACAATTTTATGATGAGTAAGTAAATATAAATTGGTAGAGGTATGTATTTATAGGTGAAAGAGTTGGGTGTTGTTGAATAAAATAATGATTAACTTATTAATTTTTACCAACGCTACTAGTATTAATTAATATTGTTAATATTAACTGAATATTACTCATATATATACATATAATTTATATTAAAATACATCATAAGTAGATTATTATCATTATTATACTCATGTAAATTTAAAGGATCAAAAATAAATTTTATTAAAATAAAATATAATTTAAATATAGAAAATATTTTTATAGTATTGAAAATTCAATATTTTATTATTAGAGAAATTATTTTAATTATTAAATACATTTTAAATCAATATATTTCCATAAATTATTGAATCAATTTAAAATATAATAATTCCATAAAACAGACATTATATGAAAAAAATCTTTTTTTAATATTCTCCTAAAATAAAAAACATAGAATAAAAAATTACCATAAGATATTTTTAATATTATTATCAAACAAATGAGATCAATATTATGTTAGAAAATAAAAAAATTATGAAATTATAATATTTATATCTTTATTCAACTTATTGATTTATCTGGTAAGTTCTTATGTTACTTATTTTAACATACAAGTTTATTGTTATTTTGAAATATATAATTTTTTATATGGTCCCATGTATTTATTAATTATTAGTAATTCTATTATAACTAAAGTACTTTTTACTATTTTAACAATCTGGTAACTATTTAATTTGTAATTTAATAATCCAAAAACCAATTACTATTGAAAAATTAATATAATCCTTATACTTCCTATACAAACCTCTTTTTTTCTTCACTAACTAAATTTACCTTGATATTTTTTATATGAATTTTAAAAAATACTATTATTATTTATAAGGATTTTTTTTCATTTTAAACCATTTTCATTGTTTTTTGTTTTTCTAGCAGAGTGTGGCCTATTGTGTTTCTAAATTAAACTAATGTAGTCTACATGTTCTTATTTTCCCATTATTCTTGTATTAATATTTTTTAATATATCCATATGTCATTTGAATTGTTATATTATTGAATAAAATGATATTTACATTCTTAAATTGTTAATATGACTGATTTATACTCTTGTATTGAAGGAATAAATTTAACTATATTAGTTTTATGGAAATAATTTACCATATAAAAAAAGTTGTTATATTTTATATACTCTGTCTATACATAGGTAGAATAATCATAAATATTGATTAGGTCTCTAAGGATTCCAGAAAATATATGTTTCATATCATATCTAAATTATTATATAAAAGAGAGCATAATACTCAAGAGAAACCATATTCTATCTTTTCCCACTTCCTTCCACTATGAAAACCCATGATGAGTTATTTGACTATTGAACAACTCTATGTGACCCAAACCAAAAAAAAATTAATATTAGAATATAATTTTATCCCACTCACTGTAACACTATTAAGCTATCTATTCAAAGTTTCTTATATGGTCCCTATAACATAACCCCTGCTTAAACAAACAACCAAACTAAAATAAACATTATCTTACTTATAAATGAAGTACACACCTACTCAGGGATCCTTACATTTAAAATTTTGGACCAATCCTTGGCCAGTTAAAATATGTATCACAATCCAATAACCATTTATATTCAAATGTATATTGTTATTACCCTCACCATATTAGTGACATAGTTTTTAATAATTCCTATAATCAAAAGACATTGTGTTTGTCTACAATTCCAAATGAAAAAGATCTTCCTATCAGAACTCTTAATTTCATTCCTTCAAAGTTAGTATTTATTATTCTTAGACTCAATCCCTTATCAAATCACACGAAATCACATAAAACATATTTCTTAACATTAAAGGGTATAAATTATTCATTTTGAAGTCAACTTATATTGTCTTTTATCCATACTCATCCAATCCCACATTTAGAATCATCACTGATAAAGTCTCTAGCTCTTAACAAATTACAAAAAGTACGTCCAATTATTTATAAATAATTATATTTAATTTTCCATAACAAATTAAATTATAATAACATAAAAAAATTATAACAACTATTTTAGAAACACTTATTCCATGACCAATGTCATGTGAGAGGACTATATCCTGCAAAAGGTACACCAACTTGAAAAATCCTCATAAATAATTACTCTGTAAATTCTTCATTAAAAAATAATAATAAATGAATTAATTTTAAAAATTCATCAGGTTGTTTTAATCAATTGATATATGTAGCATCAAGTTACATTATTTCCCATTTATAATTATACATATATAAATATATATCTCTCTCTCTCTCCAATAAACCACATCAATCTTCTATGATTTAACTATACTCAGGAAAAATCACAATAGAAACCCCGAATAGAAATCATTACAATCAGTGAATTATGATGTAAAATGATAGGATATGAATATATAGAATGACACAAATCTTAACCATGAGAGAACATCCTCTCCAAACAGCATATAAGTAGGATAGAAAACAAGGGAGTGTACCTCGTTTTCATCTAAACATCCCAATAATAATATTCTTTAAGGGGATCCTAAGAAACCCAATATAAAGACTATAATAGGAAAATTTAATGTTAGGGTATGGGGTCCCATAAAAAACATTTGGTGGACCCTAAAAGAATTTGTGGTGGTCTATTGGGATACCGGTGTATTATGACTAGGATTCTAGTGGGAACCTGATATGTATCACTAGACTCTTTTACGTACAGAAGCCTATTTTTTCATGTACTTCCCTATTCACCTATCCACCTAAAATATATATATAAGAATCCATAAAACTTAAAAAATAACACCACTCATATATGAATTCTTAATTCAAAATTACTTGAATTTTTTATTCACTAATATTAGGAATTGTTTTCATCCTCTAACATTAAAATTTGGTTGTTTTGACAAAAAATTCAGAATTTTATCTAATGGGGTGGTCTCATGGTTAAGGGTTTGGTATTTTTTATATTTGGTTGGGGTTTTATTACCACTAGTTTTAGATTTTGATTATAATTAAACACCTTATATGGTACCCATTTTATATCCCATGGTAGGGTGGGATAGGTAGTTTAACCCCATTCAGCTTTGTATGATGCAAATGAGACTAGGGTTTCAATCAATATTTTTTTATTATAATTGTATTGTATTTGAATAGAATAGATATTAATCGTTCATATGGGGTTTTTAGGATATGATTAATAATTATTAAAAAAATTTATTTAAAGGTGAAAAACCTTATCCAATCATAGTAGAAAAATCCACAAAAACAAATTTTCCATATGATTTTACCATTTGTTCAAATTATATAGAATAAATGAAAAATATGTACCTTTTCATAGATGATCCAATTTATCAACAATTCATTTCCTGAGCTTCATAAATATCACTAAGAAGTATCCAATGGACTTAAAACTCACACAGAATCCTTGGGCTTTGTAAATCTCCAAACTCTTGGAAAGAACATCCTTTAAGACATAGTCAACTAGAATATTTGATTAATGTGTTGAATATAAACAATTGTTATATAGAGTAACATTATTGGGTATTTTTATATCATGAATATGATTTTAAAATTCCAAACAATCTAAAACTATTATCCTACTTATATAACCATCGAAGGAGACTCCTTATACATTAAATAATTACCAAATTCTCAATTATTGAATGTAAATGTTCTATAGGTTGTAACCCTTTGTAACTCACATCCAATAATTTTTATCACTTTTTTATTATTTATAAAATATATTTAGTCATTATAATTATTATATTTTTCACCACATTATTCTTCAATAAAATGTGATATCTTATAGAAACATAAGGAATATGAGTCACATATTATGTTATAATGCATAAACTTACAATCATAAAATGATTCCATAGATTTTATCAAAATGTCAGGTTTAAACCATCAAAAAAAAATTATATCACATCACCAAATAATGGTCTTCAATTCATGCATATTTATTACAATTTCTCACTTGAACAAAATTCTCAAAGAAATATTGTAATTTAACCTTATATAACATCATATATGATTAAATTTTGAATCATTTAAAAAAATTAAATCTATTTAAACCCCTATTTTTGGAAAATATATCATTAGTTTTCAATTAATGTTACATAATATGAATCAAATTTATAAAATTCTTCAAAAAAATCTTTTGTATATCGTCTAAAACACTTCTAAAGTAGCTCTAGATCTTTTGTAAAAATATTTTTAACAAAAAAAATTAATAAAACCACAATAAGTGACCCAATATTCCATTAATTATTTTCTAATAACTATGGATTCCATAAAATATAAATATAATTAATCATTCTCTTGTTGAATAGAATAAATATTTCTAAATCTACATTGTCACTTGAGAAAATTTATATCAAACACATCTATCATAATACCTATATACCTAATGGTATAATATACAATTATTATGAAACATATATCCCCAATAACTAAAACATCAATGAACTACAATACATTAAGAATTTCAATTTTGTATTAACAACTGAATTGTCCATGATTCATTAAGTATTTATTGACCATATTTATTAAAACGTCGAATGACATTACCTAAGATAGTTTAAATTTAAACTTGTACCTAACCAAAATAGATAAGAATATAAAATGTCAAAAATATATGTATGGTTATATTATTCCTCATTATTTCTAAAATGGGATAACAAAAGGCATAGTCATCATACAATAGGAAAAATAAAATTTTATTTTAACATCAAATTAATAAATGATATGTAACAAAAAAAATAACTCTTTGGTTAGTGTAGACATTTGGATGACATATGAAAGAAATAAATGTATAAATGTTCTCATGGAAGGAATGTTATCAAAATCATGTAATGGGATTCAATTTTAATCATGCTCCCCTAGTTTATTAAAGACATTATATATATATCATTATATATTTTATATGGAATTGGGATATCAAACACACAAACCATCTATTTTTACCATGACTGAATTTCATGTATCTATGTAAATCTTGTCCCACAGTAATCTTAAAATGTCATAAAAACCTAGAATACTCTATGATTTACATCGATTTAGTATAACTGAAATTTCATTATTTAATGATCAAAATAATTTAAATAAATATATGTAATTGACATGAAAACATAATAATGTGGATACTTATTTTTACGCAACATGATGCATTATTTCTATTTATAAAATATTTTAATAATTCAAAAATACTCTACATATTTTCCAATATTATCAAATCCCATATGATATGCCACCTATTAGGCTCTGTATTTTTAATAATTCTATGGTTTTATAAAGCCCATTAACTCTCTATGTTTAATAACACATATCCATGTTTAAATCTAATAAATCCTCATACAAACTCATTTAAATGGAATCATATATGAAGATAGTTTGTTTTAATTATAGTTAGATACTGATTCATAATCCTCATGTTGAACTCTTTTAATATTATATTCAATCGTCATTACTTCAAAACATCTAATGTTGTAACAGTAATATTTTTTTTACGAAATTATTTGATATTTATCATCACCATATTTGGTAATTTTTGTTCTAAAATAACATTGATATCATTTTGATACTAATTTGAATGTAAGACATTAAATTAAGATTATTATTTATGAAAATACCTTTAAAAAATTAATTATATAAATAAACATTAATTTTGAATTAGAAAATTATAGACATTTTTTGTTACACCATGAAATTTTATAAGTTGAAACAGATTCTCCACTGGCCTCTTAAAAACATATTTTCTCTAAAATAGATTTTTATGGAATAATATAATTGTTCTAGAAAATAACACTTATTTTTTTAGTGGGAAAATCTAACCAATAAACTATTTATAAACATGTCCCATTTCATATTCTATATATATTTTTTTATATTCTAAATTTAATATTTTATAAATTAAAATTTTCTACAGATGAAGAGGGATTAAATAACAAATATTTAAATAAATAACAAAGATATTTTTTAACCTCTATATAAATCCTTTTATATTTTACATTTGTTCAAACATGTCCTTGAATTGGACTGATTTCAAACAATGTTTATGAAAATAAGCATTTATGTTATATATTTATAAAGTTTTTTTTATGAACAAGTAAAAATAATATGAAAATACATGTCCATTGTTAAGATCCATTTTGATTATTGTTATAAAATTAATACCTTGATTTACTAAACCTTTACATCATTATTTGAATGTATACTATAATTATATATAGTCCTTTCAAATATTTTTAACTGTATATTTATTTCAATTATAAAATATGTATTTAGATTGATATACACATCAAAATCAATAATTTGATATTTATAAATTTTATACCAATGGAAAAAATCTCTAAAAATTTTATTAAATCCATTCATGTGTTTTAAAAATTCAATTTATAGTGTATAGGTTCACAGTAACTAAAATAATTCCACTCATTCCTACGACCACCTTTAATATTAAATTAACATTTATAACTATTGGACCCTACAATCATCTAATCTGACTAAAACATTTAACCTTTAATGTGTTAAACACAACCCAAAATCAATATTATCCATTTTACTAGTAATATTTTTATCAATTATCCCCTGGATAGTCTCTCCCCCACTTGGTAATCAAGGGTTCTTCCCCTTCCAACACCACTCATAGAAATTCAAATCACTAATTTAATCTTAGTGTTTCGTTCATTCTCACCATTTAATTCCATTATTATTTTATGTCAAAGCTTTTCTCTCTAATCTATGATAATTTTTTCATCAGAGTTCATCCCATTAAAAGTTTTCTTTCAGTTTTTTCTTTTATTTTTCCTATCGTGTGTGTTTCTTCAATACCTTTGTTTTTATTTAACGTTATGATTATTGGAGTTTAGATGAATGCTACTTTAAATTTTACCATTTGTTTCCTCCTCCTTCATTAATGTATGATCCATTGGTTGTACTCAAAATGAGTAATTGTTCATTATTGGTGTTTGTACCTTTGTTGATGGATCAGGTAGAGAGGGTGAGACATGTTTCATTAACAACTATGGTAGTCAGTGGTGTTCTTCAAAGAAAATCAATGCTTATGGTTTAATGTAATGTTTCTGGTATTTTTTCCAAGTGTATGTCTCTCATTGATATAGAAATGTTTTTCCATGATCGTATAGTCAAGACAGGCAGATAAACATACTCATTATCTAGATATAAAATCCTCACCATATTTAACCCATTATATCCCTATCTATCTGAGCATGATTTTGGGATATGGGAGTCTAAATACCATCTTTCATTTTGTTAGTAGATTAAAGTGGTGAAGATATCACTGATACCTTTTCCTCCACTACATCATGGCACATTATGTTTATTATAGTCAATTTATCTTTGGTCTATCTATGATTATTATGGTGATGGATTTGGTGTCCATTGGGGGTGGTTGTTCAAAGGAATATTAATTGTGTGTTGATTTATTATAGTAAAAATTCCATCATGGGAAAGTAAGTTTAAGACTATCACTATGATAATATTATTCTATTCCTAAGAATAGTGGAAAAATATTATCTTCTATTTCAGTATTGGTCTTTCTCTTTATTAGTGATGAATCCTTCAATGTCTCAGTATTATATCATTATTTTCTCTCTCTTTATTCTATGGTGTAGTTATATCTGAATCAATATTTCTATATATATTTTAATTTTCTAATTTGTCTTTATATATTAAGATATCGTTTCCTAATAGTTTCTTCAAAGTGACATCATGGTTATTCAGTTTGGTGGGGTTAATGTTTCACAATACCGAATTAATAATGAGGAGCATTGTTATAAATATGGAAGCTACAGATTTAGTTCAGTTATAGACAATTTCTTATTCCATCACTATATTGCAGTATTTTAGTTAGTGAAGGAATGTGTTTCTCTGGTGTAGGTTGGATCATTAGCCATTTATTGGTAGTAAAAGGTCTTCATACATATGAAATTCATCTTATGGGGCCTAGATTTCTTGTCATAATTAACGGGAAATTTTAATAATCCTTACAGAGGGACATTTTTCAGTTAGTGTGATTGGTTTTCCCATTATTTGTAGGACTCAAGTCTCACATATCATCAATTTAATGATTAATTCCATTTACCATTATGTCGATGAATATGTTTGGAATTTTGAGTACATTTACCTACCCATGTTTCACATCATTTATTCATAGAATAGTTGTTTTTTATAAATGGTGGTTTTATTGTATTTGGGATTGAAATTCATGGTTTATAATGCGATTTATGATTTGAAGCATGGTTTTTTTAGTTGTACTCTAAAACATAAAAATTAATATTCATGAAATCAAAATGATATTTATTATTGGATTGAGAACCAAAACTAGGAAATCAAATATATTACTCAGCAATCATCAATACCGTAAAGAGGTCAGAAAAAATTATATAAAAAACATTCATATTATTAGAACCTATATAATAATAATTTTATAATATAGTTTAAAACTAGACCATGAAAAAAATGAAACTCTATCCTCACCATGTTATTAAATACTAATCATATTTAGAATATGAGTAGTTAATATATTTTTTTGGTAATTTAGTATCAAAAAATGATTTTTAAACCTCATGTTTTATCTATTTTTTTCCTAACCTTAAAGACAAATTTTTGAAATATCATAAATAGTTGACCACAGAAAACGGTTAGGGGTTTCACAAACATATATAATATTTCATTTTTATTATTATAATTTATTATGTTTATATACCCATACATAAAGTTCAATTCATTATTCCTTTATTTATCAACAATTTATCTTAAATTCATGATTTCTAATGTTGATGCCATTTTAATATATAAGGGAATATTTTATCATATGATTACCATGTATCAAATTTAATTAATAAATAATTTATTAAAATATTCTCCAACTATACTAATAATACATTTTCAAATATATGTTATAAATATTAGTGGAAAAATATTCATATTTCATGAATTATTATAGACAACATTTCTATTTTTTACATTACATAGATATTTAATTTTCCCACTATACAAATCATATTATATTTGATCCTAAGATTTTTTGGTGCAAAAAATTTTTCTAGAATCACTCATATTTATTATGCCAACTATATTCCCCTCAATCCTAACTATTATGTTGCACTAACAATTTGTGACCAAAAGATCACAGTGGGATTTGGTTAACTAAGACTTAGGGTAATCCATTTCTAATATATGTTACAAGGGACAATCAATAGAAACCCTGATTTGGTAGAACATACCTAGTCAGATGATTTAGGTCCTGACATGTGTCGGTATTGAATGGAGAATGAATCTTTTTATTTTAAAGTGGAATAAAATATCTCATTTTTACTCATTTATTCTGTTCACATATGTTTTCTTTTATTAATTATATTAATATATCATAAAAAGAAATAAAAATATTGAAATCATAATAATATATAACTATTTATAAAATACATTATTATTAATTACCTTAAAATAAAATCTAAATATCTTCACACATATCAGATTTCATCCCATGATTAATTTATATGAAATAATTTTATATAACCGTTTGTAATACTATAAAACCAAAATCCCCATAATAGAAATCATAATGAAACAATTATATAATCTACACATATCATAGAAAAATATTAATCCCCTAGGTATGTTATAAGTTTATCCCAATATCACCATATCCCTATCTCACTACTACAGATAGTCCTTAAATCCAATAAAATCCTTGTCATGTTTCCCCGAATCAAGAATCACTTGTTCAACATAGTTGAATATAGTTAAGCCCACTTTCTCAATATAACTATGCTATTCAACACTAAAACCATATATAATATAAATAAATAATATATACCTTTTATTATTGATAGAAATTGATCATGTTATTCAATCATAGTGGTTTTTAAATATTCTTGAGGAGAAACCAATGGGTTACTCCATCTATAGTATGTCCACAGGTTGGTTTGAATTACCTAAAATTTAGATTAAACCATCCTCATAACCATAGTATGATATTACCTCATGTGTAAAAGGATGTATGAGGGTAAATCTTATTAATAACATTCAGAATCCTGGGAATGAAATATACGAACAAACTACTCATCATAATGAATCAAAATCATTTTATATCCCATATGTATGCTTCTCGGGGCATGATACATTTACTCATACATTATGAAATGTATGAGTTAATGGAAATGGTTATAATTATTTTAATACTAAAAATGACTTGTATTCTTCCATACATTTCATTACATGAAACATTTGAATAATGATAGTCATTAGAGGATGATTTTTGTAAAAATCTCGACATAAAATTCAACTACCATTTCCAATCATAAAATCCATGTAAATAATATATTATCATTATCATAATATTATAATGTCTTTATATCATACAATATGGTATGTGAAGGGATTAACATGATTTTAATATAAATTTGTCTATGATACATTCATAAAAAACATGATATTCCATTCTTCTCTATATATTATATACAAGATATCGATATTTTCAAATAAAATATATCCAAACACATTTTATGATTTAAATTTACCTTTATAAATATATTAATTAATCACCCACTTGCACAAAATTATAAGATATTATATTATATTAATCTTTATTTTGTTTTATATATAATAGCATGTGACCTCATACCCAAAAATGATTTTGGACATCTTACAAAACACTTTTGGAAATATAATTTCAAATTCACCTTGTATGACATCCCATGTATAACTATGTGAATAACCATTGAAAAATACCTTTCGATAAACTCATCCAATTTTAGAGTACAATCCAAGTTATTATAAAACTAAATCCCAAATTTTTCAATAAAAATTTAAGAACCCCTGATCCTTTATTGAATTGATAAAAAATATGAATTCCCAAATTCATAAATATGAGTAATGGTAGGTATTTAGAAAACAATTGGTATTATTTGTGCTATAAATAGATTTGGAATGATCTACATCAAAAATGATTATCTATATAATTTTTTCTACTAATTTTATCAAGAACATTCATCAATTTTTCATATAATCCCATTATCAAATGAATCAACTAACCACATGACATGTAGTGTGAAAATCCCATATAGCTACATATATAACATCAATCCACCAATTATAGATTGTATAGTTCAATGGATACATCAAATCTCATTATCAATTATGGATGAGAACATCACATTCACCGCATCTAATAGATAATCACATGACATGGCCTATGTTTTAATTATCATAAACATATTTATTCTATCGTAATTTTAGTCCCACAAATCGTACTCTCTATAAAATAGGATAAATCCCATCATGGTAAAGCCACAATTTATGAAATTATCATTAGTAAACCCAACCAACCTATAATTAGATTAGTATTATGGATTTTATAATATGGGTTTCAAATTATAAAGGTTCTCATTCTAGGTGTCTTTTCAACTTTAGTTATGGGGTAAATGTAAATATGAAACATGTACACCCCAGTATACCAAATACATATTTTATGAAACTCATTGTATCCATAATATTTTAAAAAACATATTGGTAATTTTTTTATCCTCGATGAAACTATTTTTATCCATATCTTCTTCTGAAACAAGTTACAGATTTTAATTAATCATAAACCATATATAACATATCATATTTATCATAATAAGACATTTTTTTAAAAAATATCTTATCATAAAAATGAAAATGAGACAACAATAAATATATTTTATTTTTCACTATACGATCCTTATATTTTACAATACACTCAAATACATGATTCAAAAACTATTTACTTAATCATTTAAATACAAATTAAATGATCCATTAATTTTTACATTGATTTTAAACTCATAAATTTTTAAAAAATTAGTAATATATATATTTGGCATCATATACCATTCGAAATTTATGATTTTATTTATATTAATAGATGATATGCCAAATCCATTGATTTTCTCAAACATCTTATGGTATTATAAAAAATTTAATCATATAGAAACATTACCCCTTATTCTTAAAACCACCATTTAGGTTTAAATGACAAAGGACGGATATTTTATAAATCCAACCATCTTATTCTGGCTTAAACCATTACCAAATTGTGTTATTTACTATGTATAAGAACATAAAAATCACTCGGCTTGTTCCTCTATTCTAAACCTTTTGATAATATCCCGTGAACATTGATTAAAATAAATTCACATTATCAGATCATTTACAATGAATATTTTAGAATTAATTTCATAACTAGATAATGATTTAATGGAAACCTCCAATATCTCTAACTCATTTTCACACTCGGTCACATCAAGAATATGTGAGGATAAAAAAGTTCCTTAGTTAATTTTATATCACTTACCTTTAAATAATTATGTATATTTATTCATTTTTATCATAATAATATATTTTATCTACCTATTTAAATACATCAACATTATGTTACTGAGGAATGGATCTCTCTAACACATAGAATTCTCTCTCTTTCTCATGATAATTTCTTTATTTTTATACTAGTATGGGAAGTATCTTTCAGTAATCTTCTATTTTTTGTAGTATTAATCTCAACATAATGTTTTATGATGATTATGCTATTAATATATAGTAAAATATTTTATCAAATGACTATAATTCTTTATATTCATTTAATAAGGACATTTTTTTAAATATTATCCCACTATAATGATGAATATTTTTTAATTACATTATAAAAATTAGTAGTCAAAGACACATATTTCAATATGAAATTAGTCTAAATTTTTATTCCACTCACAACATTTATATTCAGGTAGACAATCAAGATATTTATATTATAAATTACTCTTATATGGACGATTAGAAAATCGTTTGAACAATAAATCATATGGATGAGCATAATAGAATTATTATTGTATCAAAACTTGAAGGGTTTCCTAGATAAGAGTAACCCAAATAAAATTCAAAAAAATTTGTACCTAATGGTTAGGGTAACCACATTACTAGTTTTAATTACACGATATATTCTTGGGATACCTATATTTTATGTAGCCTTCCTAGAAGAATGGTGTAAGCCTTGAAATGTGTCTTTTCTGATGAAATATGACAATTACTATTTTAAAAGGAATTTAATGTACATATGTTATCTCATGTTGTTTCCTTTTTTGTATTGATTTCATAAATGATTTATTTTTCAATCCTTTTCCTTCTACTAAATGAATATGCTCAAATAATATTTATGTGTAATTCTTGACATAACCAATATCTTGTGTTACAAACCCAAATTAGAATCCAACATTGTTTATACCCATCTAAATTATCCCTATGGATAATATACAAGAAACCCATTCATGTCAAGGATTGTAATCATATGAAATAAAAAATAACTTTAAGATAAATATAGGATTTTTAGATATCCAACCACATATTTTATATGAAATTCATAAGAATCCATGCCAGTGAGTAGTCCCACACAATATCCCTCTAAACAAGGTCAGATTACTCCAGAGAGGCCTCAATACTATAAAAATTATAACCTCTAATATATATAAACAATAATAAGCCATTAAATTTAATATTACAACCCAATATAGTCCAAAGAAATATTTAAATAAATCTAAATAAAAAATCATACCTAGTATGTAACTTCTTATTTGTATGAATGAATATTTATAACATAAAATCTACAATTTAAACTAAAGCATCAAACCATTAATAATAAGTAATTATATTCAAAAATAAAAAAGCGAATAAACAAAATAAATGATCAACTCGTTAATTTAAAAAATAGATATACATTGATGAATAATTAAAAAATAATGAAATTATCAACACATATAATGTAGATAAGCATTATGTATATTGCATATTAAATAAATCTAACCACTATGTATTTATTCAAAATATTAACTAATTCATATTATTCATTATAATTAATTATAATTAAATATATTATTATAAATGTTTTATAAAACATAGGTATTCAAATTCCATTGTGTAAAAAATCTAAATAATCTCAGGATTTCATATTTAAAATTAGTTAAACATCGATCATATAAATACTCAAATATCATTTTCACATAGTATAAATAATTCAAAAAATATTATATTTTATTCTGAACATTTAAAACTAATATATATGAAAATCTAATAATATTATATAAAAACGCTAATATTTCAACTAATTTTTTAATTTATAAACACTTTATAAATCACCCTTATAATTTTCAAATAAATAATTAATATCCAAATTGAAATTAATTTATTATAATAAATAATGTATTTAATATTAAGATTTAATACTATGAATATTTATAGAATAAATGCCTCATGACATAAACTAATTAATTTTAAACAATTTATAATTAATTAATTTATAAACACAATTATATATTAAATAAATATGCTAAAATACCTTTTTCTATAATTTATAAGAATTTAATAAATTATATTTTTTAATTTATAGTTGAAATAATTATAAATAAAACATTTCATTTATATCATATTAAAATATATGAATTATATAATAATCCTTGAAATGCTAATATTATGTATCGTGTTTTTTAATACACAATCCATGGTCATGATATAAACTTTGGCACATGAGTGGAATATTTTAAGACAATAATCATTTTCAATAAAGTGATATAACGATATGTCTAAAAGGTGTTGATTAACACATTCTACCCATATGATATCCAAAATCATAAGCTATTATATGATTAAAGCAATCAAATTTCAATTGTGTCACTTTCTATGATGCATGATTTAATTTTATGCCACTATATCATGGTTTACAATATCTTGTATTATATATAAAAACAATGTATGAAATTCTATGCATTTTAGAAAATAGTGATAAGATATTCATTACGATATACAATTTTATGATATCTAAACATGATTTCATGAATAAGGAATCATGGTAACCCTCTAATACCACGATTGTGTTTTTAAGGATTTGATAACACTTTTTTAATCAAGTGGAAGACAATTGAAACTTCATTTGCAACATCACCTTATTATGAAAAATAGAAACAATGTGTAATATAAATGAAGAGATTATACATTTTACCATTGATAATCATTTGAATATATTCTTAAATCATGGTTATTAATGAATACACATTAGGAGAAACAAATGGTTTTAACCCTCTATGGTGTATCCATGGGATAAACTAAATCACTTTATTTTTTGTGGTAATCCTCATCATAGACACATTAAGCTAGAGATCGATTGGAGAAGGTTTAAGAAGGAGATATCTTTTTGTAGAATTATAAGAATCATGGGAATTGGTCAAATGAATGAACTAATCATCCAAATTTCTCAATCTAATTTAATAGGTCTTAGGGATTCTCAGAGTGGTTTTAGGAATTTACTCATATTTTGTGAAACATATAAGTAAATTTTAATGGTTTCAATACATGGAACACCACTACATAGTTTTATCCCCTGATACATTTAATCAAATAATAGATTTGATCAATTATAATTATCGATAGTTTATTATTGAACAATAACAACATAATTTTAGACTACTATTTTCAATCATAATACTAATTTAAACATTTAATAATGATTATCAAAGTTTAAGAATATATTTATGTCATACAATATGATATGGGAAGGAATTAACATGATACCAGTATAACATACCTTATGATATGACCATAACAAAGCATGAAATATTCCTTATTTCCATATAATGTTCCATATGAAATATCCTTATTTTTATATATGATATATCGAAACACATCATATTAACATTTGAAATTGGACATATCTCCCTCATTCATAAAACTTAATATGTATAAATTATAAGCATTTTTTTACTTTCAATTTCATAACCCATAAACAAATTAATATAATGGTCAAACATAACTAATTATTTATATCATACCATGCATTTAACTCCTTATATAAATGGTTTGAAAATTATATTAATCAATTAAAAACATTAAAATACATAACGAATAAATTCATAATATAATAATTCCATTCATATATAATAAAGAAGTGAATAAACCAAATCAATGAATAATTGAAAAATTTAGATATGGGAAAATCATTTATAACCAATATATCTATAAAAACATGAACACATCCTAGTTAAATATTATATTATTGACATTATATAAGATATAAATGTAAAAATATATATACCCCTAATACAAAGAATTCATATTTCACCACTTATATGGTATTTAATATGAACTCCTTCTATTCGAAAATATGTAATACTTATAAAAAAATTATTATAATAAAATTATTTCATATTTTATGCTAAATATTTGATTAAAATAAATATTAAAATTATTAATGTATTTAATCAATTGATAAAATCAATAAAAATTAATGGATTATATAAATTTTCAAATAAATCAGTAAATATGACAAATTTATATATTAATGTATACTAAACTATATTCTATATTATTTTAAACCTTGGTAACATCTATGAATATATTTTTTGGTATTTATAAACCCTCATTTAGTTTCTATATCATTCTCTCATTCTACTCCAGTAAAAAAATTATTTGAAGAATAATGAACATCATTTTCACCAAATCTAAAATAATTCACAATATTGTACATTTAATCAACTAAGTAGTTTATCCTCAATAAAACTAATGATAGGGGAACCAAAAACATTTATTTATTGGTTGGTCCTTTTCGTAAAGATCAATAACATGTTCTAAATCTAAAATCTCAACATTTTTTCACCTAAGTACATCATGGTTTTTGTAATGAAATAAAAATTTGATAATAAAATTGGGAATTTTACCAATAAATATTTATTTAATCACATCTTCAAATAATTATTCTTTATTATTCCATTTCCAGGTTCATTAATCATATTCCACAATTTTTTTACATATTTAATAATTTTTTAAAAATACACCATGATTATTAAAAAAATCCACAACCAAAACCACTTTTCAGAAATATGTGATTAATATTTAATTCAATTTTGTTTGTATAATAATTTTCCTCCCCGGAAAATTGTACTAGATGAATTATAGAATCATGGATAAATATACATTTTTATTAAAATATTTTGATATATAATTTTCCTTTTATTTTGTTATAGTTTCCAACGAGATTAACCAGAATGATATTTGGAATTAATTATCATTAGAATAAAGGGTTGGTCATGGATATATTGGAATTATGGAAGGATGGTTTAAATGTTATGACTGTGGGTTTTTTCAATCAATGGATTATTTTTGTTTCTCTTTATGATATTTGGCTTGATATAAGTTTCAAATTAGTTTACAGGAGAATTGGGGAATACTTAAGATGTTGTTGTTGAAAGCTGATCTCACCATGATCATTTTATAAAATTCATTTCAATTGTGTAGGTGAAATGTGGATATCATTGGTCTTACATGGGTTTTCCTATAATTCATGTTTAATTTTATTTTGGTTAGATAATATCAATGAATAAATCATGTGTGTGAGGTATTTTTGGTGTTAGAATGGATTATTCCATTAGTCAATGATCTTGATTCATGAATAAGTTATAACAATAAGGATCTCATTTAACAAATGGTCCTTTTATAAGTACTTCTGCATTAAAGATTTATCATGTAAGAAACATGGATTCCAATAATTTGTGTGTTGGAAGGTGTCATATTCCGAATAAATTATTAAAAAAAATACAGATATAGCTCATGCTTTAGAGTTGGGTTTTTCATGCATCCAGACTTCATCTATTGAATTAAAATGGGAAAATAGTCATTGTAAAATTCATTTTTCTATCTTTCTGGAATAAATACAAACTATGTGGTTGTCTGGGTTAGACGAAACTAATGGAAGTCATGAATTTGTGAGTTTTGAAATTCAGAATGCCAAAAACTCTTAGATATAAAAGAATAATAGTCCATGTATCTTATATTTTTTGGAGTTGGATACCTAAAACAAGTGTATGGGGACTCAAAAAATTATGGTTGAATAGTATATATAGAAACATGATATGTTTGAAATATTTCACTATGAAATTTTAATTGATTATAGTATGGAATTTAATTAATTCAAAATTAGATACAATTTGGGTACTAATAAGAGTTTGACATGTAGAAATATATTTTAAATTATTTGGTGGTTTAAATGAAAAAACATTTAAAGAAAATTTGTATAGATTTTATATTATGTAACTACTATATTAGGAAAAAAATAGAAAATAAGAATTAAAAAATCTCTATTGAAATCCATTCCTTGATAAAAGAAATTGAGGAACAATGATAACACCACTTCTCAGTTGGTGTTGATAGTCTCTCATAATTTCATTGTAAGTGAGATTTAAGTTATCAACATTTATTTCTTGTCTAAATCTAGTTTATGGAGAGATAATTTGATGGAGTTACACTCCGATTGATAGTGAATCATTTCTAAACATTTTAATCATCTAGAGTAATTTGTGATATCATTATGCTTTGGATCAATTTCACTAATCCCCTTTCTTTGAACATGTCACATGTGCCTTCAATAGTTGAAGAATTCTCAATAATTTGGAACAATATTTTCCATCCATAACCATATCCCAGAGTATATCCACCACTATTTTGTATTGAAGGTGGTGGGAACTCCAATTTGATTCATGATATTGATCGTTGTTCCATGATTATATGTAGAATTTAAGAGTCTTGTGAGAATGTATAGTGGGTTCTTTCTTCAATGATTTAAATTAGGAACCTCTATAGGGAATCCCACACTATTTCTAAAATACTTTTTGGTTATGAATAAGGTGGTTCCATTCATCCTTCTCTCTTCATTAAGGATGTTCTCTCCTAGGACTTCACATCTACTTCATTTTCCCCTTCTAGTTATCTATGTCATATTAGTGGTGTTACAGGCTTTGTTAGTGGTATTAAAATTTCCCATTATGATGGATAAATTTTATGTGGTACAAAACATCATATTTTTATGATGGTGGACATGTTTGGAATAACTAATCTTGATATTCAATTTTTTCAGTGTTTTGTTAAATCATTGGATTTCTCTTCATAAGCCATGATCATGGTTTGTAATATAACTTCATTATATGTCGATTTTTTTCATATGATGATTTTTTTCTGAATAGGATAGGGATCTCTATTCTGTTGAGGTTGGTGTTTGAATATATGTATATGATTTATGGAATCATATTAATTTTATGGATCATATATCACCATGGTTTGGATGATCATATCGGGCAAGTATCTGACCTTATATAATCTAGTGGTTCTCAAAGGAATTGAATATTATCTAATTCACTTCCTCTATTGGGATGAACGTGCACTTAATATAAATAATATTATGACTGTGTGTATGAGTGTTTAGATGGGAATTTCCATAATCATCCCCAAGTGAATTATTACCAATATGGGTGATGTCGTTTCTCAATGAACACTTTTTTCAATATATATATGTTGGTTTTTATGGGTTCAAGCTTCAATTCCATGTATTATCTACTTATGAATGGAATTTGAAAGTAGTAAAGCATCATCTAGATTATAATAAACTTCATACTTTAGAATATTCTAAGGTGATCCCTCTCTGATCCTTCCATATAATTTCACCTATTTATCAGGTTTTTAGATAATCAGTTATCAAGACCTAAGTTGTTGGACTGTATTACCATAATCCCTATTAAAATACTATAATCCTTACTGAAAATCAATTTCGTTATCTCAAATCCCTTCTGACTCCTAGAGTTGATTGTTCCCTTCCAACCCCTGGCCTTATTATATAGTAGATGGAGACCTGAAAATCAGAACATATTTGTTGAAATGTATTCCTTTATATATCTGCTTTCCTAGTCTTATATTGTTCTTCTTATAAACCCTTCATGGAATGTCTTTTTGATGGTCCTACTTTCCAAGAATATTTATCCCTTCTCGAGGGTGTACCATTTCAACCCATTAATCCCTCTATATCAGTTCCTCTAGTAGAAGAAGTTCCATCTAAGAGAGTTCTATCATTGAATCATTATAACCGACTCTTTGAATTTAAAGAAACCCTTGAGGTCCATAATTATAGTGGTTGGTGTATGAATAAGGGTAATCACATTCAATCTTCAGATTGAGTGATTACTATATCCAGGCCCTGGTAAAATTCAATGAATAACATCATTTGTGACTTCCCGTAAAAAATTCATAAACAAATGACTAATCTAGTTGTACACAAGGCCTCTTGCACACCTCCACATGCACTAAAGAATATCAACTCATACCATGGGTGTATGTTGGTATGGTGTGGAGACAATACCCTATTTATTATATTTTAGTATATTGGTAAATAAAGTAGTATAATACTAAATAACATATAAAATGTAGAATATGATAGTGACAATAAACCGTACAAATAATAAATAATTGGCATAGAGTAGTGAACAAAAATATATAAGTATGATATAGTGGGTATACAAAATTTAAAATAGGAATACATGGAATCATCCATACAACAGTACCAATATGAAAACATGAAAGAAAATGACCAAAATAAACTATCTCTGAGAGAATTTGAAGTTCAGGATCAGTCATATTCTCACAATCTCCCATTCTAAAAGGAAATAAACTATCCCTAGTTGGGATATTCCCTTTATCATTACTTGTATCCACGAAATCAACTCAGATACCAAACAAAATCTTGAACTGGGTGTGACTGAAACTTAGTAAGACACCACTACTGTTTGAAATTGTAAATCTATTTTTTGATTACAAAATGTAATTTTGGTAAGGAATAATAAGTATTAGTTAGTAAAAAAATGGAAACCATGTTGACCTCATGATCCTCATGGGATACCTGTCTAACCCAACCTATATTGACCTAAGATTGATGTATCTGGTAATATAACCAATAGTTAAAAAGGTAATCAAGTAAAATAGAAAAAAATACTATCATAATAATCACAATGAATCCATGGGAGACCCATGCAATCCATGACTTGAGAAAGTCAATACCACTAACAGTGAACAACCAATATGTTAGGTTACATTGTTTTGATTGTAATCCAGGGGTTAAGACCTTTACATTCCACCATAAAATTATGCATTTGAGACCATTGAAATGTCCAAATAAATCGTGGTATATACTTGATTGGATTCAAATGATATTATCCAAGGTATTTCATGTTTGAGGAAATCTAAAAAATTCCTTTGCGCTCATCCCAGTATTCAAAAACTCATTAGTTTTCGATTGAATCGTCATTGTCTATCTATGTAATTCTTGAGTTTATGACATTGACCAAATCCATGTCTGATATATCTCTTTGTGTGATGAATTGATGATTCTACTGGTGTCCTAATTGTTCTCTCAAGCCATTCTAGCTTGGTAATACAAGTCTCACTCGTGGTAGGCCACACCTTTAAAGTGATCTAGGTCCATAAAAAAATCATAATATTAAAAGTGAAAAGGGGTCTAATAGAAGTATCCATTCCATTCATAAATTTATTTCATTCATTATTATGATATCATTTATATGTCATAATATAAACACACTTTATGGGTGTTTTGGTTGCAAGAAAGGTAATATTTTCAATGAAATTTAATCAGAAACCCTATAAGGGGTGGGTTTAGTTGAGTTCATCAACTTCCAATGGTATAAAAGGTCCTCATGGAACAAGAATATAATAGACTATATGAATAAATTAAGGATTTACACATTTTAGGGGAAACAAAAGTAAGGTATGGTGTACAACACCATGAAACAAGTTATAAAACTCAATAATTTTGGAGAAAAGTAATAGACCAGCTACCATATAATTGTTTAATAATCATCATCTAGTATGTATATAATATTTGGATTAGAACAAGATAAACTAAAAAATAATAAAAATCCATGAAAATATGGTATATATGATTTCATGGAGATAAAACCTAATATGGAAAAGAAAATTGATTAAATAAAATAATTTAGTGAAAACTAAACTAATGTTTATCCAAAGTGATGAATGACAATCACAATGGATGTTGTATGAGGGAGATATTATGAGGAACTCAATGAGAGAAGATAAAGAGCTATGTTCCTACTGCTGTGTAAAATAAAAGGGCAGGTGGGTGGTTTTAGTTTTTAAGGGAGGTAGGTAAAAAATAATAATTTATGTTATTTATAATATGGTACATGGCTTGGATGAAAATATTTTTAGGCCATGCACATATTGTGCCTAGATACAATACAGCTGCACCATACCTCACATGGTATAGCCCCATGGAAATAAATACCATAGGATTTCCTTCCAAGATAGACCAAAAATAAATTTTAAATATTTCATGGTTTCTAGTTTCGCTTCACACTATTTATAAAAATTTAATCCTTATTTCAAGAGCCTCACAGTTGAGGTTTACATTTACAAAAAGTGTACACTAACCATGAACCTCATCATACATCACAAAAAACCATAACATAGGACCCCAAACCACATTAAATCCTCCAATAACTGCCAAAAACCCTTTGATAACTTCCATTTGGAGAAAAAATGAGTGTTTTGTCAACATTAAAATGTTTTCATGACTCCATGTAAAATCAGGATTTTACAACCTCCATCCTTAAGACAACACTTCCCTTATTTTCCATTAAGAGGGTGGTTGATTTGTATCTATGAACATCTCTTAAAATTGAGAAAATACATCAAACACCCATTCTGACATCACTTATTATATATGGATATGCTTCCTTATCCGTTGAAATAGAGGAATTTTCTTACCCATGAGAGTCTTTGTGTTGTGATCGATGATATAAACTGGATAATCCTCAATTGAATCATAAACCTCTAATGCAACATCCATTGAATCAAATTGATGATAGGGTTCATAGTAAAAAATTTAGATATGAAAAACATGGAATAAATTATGAATAACCCTATATCATTGAGGAATATACATCTGATGTGATATTATACTGAGTTCTTCTAAGATATTTAAATGAACAATGATTCTAGGTAAAAGTTTACCTTATCTATGAATCTATCAATGACCTAATCTATGTGTGGATAGAAATAATACATGATCCCCTAAATCAACCCCTTTTGTTTTTTAATGGATATTTATATAGGATTTATACCTATATAGAGTCGCATCCAATAATTTTTTGATCACCTATACATGTTCTGATGTCTTCAGAACAAGACATGGTCCTAGTAGTTATTTCTCCAGTGCCACCAACCGCCCAAAGCATAATGGAAAGACCTACTATAGAGTGCATCATAAGTATCCATAAGGATTGTCTCTTGGAAACAATTATTATACGTAAACTCATATATTGGCAATTTTTTCTTCCAAGAGAATAAAAAAATAAAATAAAAATGCATCGAACATTTCCTCCAATACTTGTATTGTTCACTTTTACAGTCTGTTGGTATAAGAATGGTATGCTAAACTTAGAGGAAACTATGAACCAAGATCCATCTGATATCCCTTCCACAAATAAGAATTAAACTGGCCATCCCAATCATATATAATAGTACATTGAATCCCATAAAGGCATAATATTTCATGGACATGGAGTGTACCATGATTATTGACTATGATGGTCTCCTAGTTATGTAATAAGTGGGAAACCATAATCATCCTATCTACGATTACCCAAACATCATCACTACATCAATGTTATTAAAAATAAACATGTTTATTTAACCTTATTTTCAGTTAGGGATGTGTAATGATTATAAAAGGACAACATGCTACTGGTGTTCCTCTTTCACCTACTAATAGGTGGATAACCGAGTAATAGATCAAGGAATATCCTTTTTATCCTTGGACACCAATAATAGTGTAACATATCATAATACATATTTTTGAGTCCATAATTTGATAACCATTTAGAAGCATGATATTATTTCATATGTCATTCTCAAAATTTTTGTATGAACCTATACATGTCCATAGATATGTAGAATCTCATCCACATCAACAAGATAACCAATCACTGAATCCTCACTAGAAACACATTACCATAGGTCTAGTTCATCGATAATTGAAAGGTACATCCTATTTATAGGATAAAAATGATTAAGATACTATTAAATCTATGAGGATATGTTAACCAAGGTAATAATGAACTTCTATTTTTATTTTAGAAAGAAGATCTATCAACTTCTACTCATTAGTAGCCTCCTAAATAGTATAAGTTTTACTCCTTCTTCTTAGAGTGTCCAAGATTTCTTTTCCATTAACCAGAGTCTATGAAATACCAAACCTAAGAAACCTAATATATTATGTCACGACCAGTCCTTGGGGCCCGTTCCATGACTACCCCAAGCCCGCCTTCCATAGGCAGGGGCTGGCGACTAGCACCAAAGGCATAAATCTCGATAAAAAGGGAAGGCATTGCCTTTATAAAGTAACAAAAATCACAGAGTAAGCAAGTTGAAGTAAACACTAAGTAAACTGGGTACAACTTTATGTGATGGAAAGTAAATGGGCCAGAATACAAACCCAACTGAAGTAAAGTACAACTGAAAAGAAAGTACAACAACTGAAATGTAAAGCATCAACGTCGAGCTGTCCACTAGAAATCCCACCTAAAGGGTGGGTACAGATAGCCTCCTCAGCTCCTCGGGTCCTGTCGTCTTCTCCGTGTATGTCCCACTCAGTGGTCCACCACCAGGTACCGACTTGCTTCACAAGCCTGAACCACGATCAGCGCTGTTTGTCGTCTGCATCCAACAAAACATAGTGCGGGCATAGCCCGTGCAGGGGTGAGTATACGCTACTTAGAAGGGACCCCGAGACCCCCCTAAGGTCTCCCAGAATCCAAAAAGGATAATCCACAATGGAAAGATACAATCATGAAGTAACAACCAACTCTACTTAGGTATATACCCATATATATACCTAAGTCATCAATCCTAGTTCGGCTCCAACATCCGATCCCATGTTCGATCTAGTCCACACTGGATAGAACAATCCAATCCACACATGATAAAACAACCCAATTAACATAGGAAAGCAAGTAAATCATATCGAAGATATTGATTGAATGTCAAGACTCAACTCACACAGGTATACTTCTTCATAAGAGGATAGAGATGATCAGATGTAGCCACTGATTCATCTAAGCTGTCGGACCCACGTAGGATACAAGTACATAGTCAAATACTACCGGACCCACGTAGGATACAAGAATAGTAGTCACGTAATACCAGAACCACATAGGATACAAGAACGGTTGTCATCGTCGTCGAACCCACGGAGGATTCCAGTACGGTCGTCGTCACTGCCGAACCCACGGAGGATCCCAGTACAGTCGTCATTGTCGTCGCAGTCGCAGCCAACTCTAGGGTTCTCGCACACAGCATGCTCGATTCCGGGAGGGTCCGCTATAGGAGCCAAGGGGGTCGATACATCAACTAACATGTAGTCCAGATTTGATTTACCCCAATGTTCCGTCTTGACAAAAGGAACTCAACGTGACAGACGCCGCGTCAATCGGACGCCCGGTCTAAGAGTTATTGGTCTTTTCGTTCCAGGGGCCCGGTTTTTTTTTAAGTCAAAACCAACCCAACCATACTCCAGTTGTATCCAATCCTTGATCGGAGTAAGAAAAAAGTTCTATCTCACTAAGAAAAAACCAACAAAGTCGACGGCACGTCAATCGGACGTCCGGAGCTCAAGTTATTAGCGTTTCTGCTCCGAAGGCCTGGTTGGTTTCGTGTTCAAACCAACTCAGCCATACCCAAAGTTTAATAAAACCTTGAGTGTAGTATATCTAAAAGACCGCCTCGATCCAAGGATCGTATCGCAACTGACGGTGCGTCAATCGGAGGTTTGTGTCCCATGTTATGGTCCTTTGAACGAGGCTGTCCAATTTTATGGGGTTTTGGGCCCAGACTGACCCGGCCCGAGACCCCATTGGTCGGCCCGAACCGGGTCGACCCGACTCGGGTCCGGGTCTGGCCCACTAGGGCGGGGCTCGGCCCGGCTGGCGTGGCCCGACCCCACCAGCTTGACTCGGCAAACCACGGGGACCCGGCCTCGTGCTGGCAGCCCGACCCAGTGCGGCAGGTCCCACCCGGCACGGGCGTCGCGCGCTGCGGGAACGCAGAAATGGGGGGAGCCACCACCCCCTTCGAACCGAATAGTGGACCCCACGGGGTCCGCCCTGGTGCGCTGACCGGGGGTTCAAACCCCCAGTTTTTCTGGATCTGGCCGGCCGTAATGGCCGGCCATTTGTGCCGTGCAAGACCCCGCCCTCCCCTACTCTTCTGCGGCCCTCTACCGCGGCCTCTTTCGGCCTCAACGGCACTGCGCTCCTTCACCGCGGTGATTTTCCTCATTTCCATGTGGTTCCATTGCACCACACCGCCTTCATCCCAAACCACAATGGTGAACATCAACAAAGGGGGAGGAGGATCATTCGTGTTCGTGTGGTCTGACCTCCTCCCGTTAAATTTATAATAAGCGGCCAATATAATAGAAAACAACTACGATAAAACAAAGCACAAATTTAATCCATTAAATTTGAACTTAAAACCCCTACCTTGAAGTAGTTGTCGAAAGAGGATTGTCACGGAAAACAGCGTCATGAGGTAAAGCTTCGTCCGTGCTTCACAGAGAACGTCTGAGGTGGAGCGGCATCTCACACCAGCTGTGGAGAGGAGAAGAAGGGCAAGACGATCACTCCTTGCGGTGATGGCGTTCTTCATCGAGGTCTTGACATTCTTCGTGTTCTTTAATGTGGAAGATGAAGATCCCCAAGGCTTGTGTATTTTCTCCCCAATCCTTATCACACAAGAATTCCCCAAATAAAATAAGGTTCTCCCTTATTTTATTAATCCTAAGCCCTGAATTCAAATTCAACTCTCAATTAAATACATTGAATAACTTAATCAAATAATTTAATAAGAGATTTGACTTGTAATAAAGAGGGGGGAGAGGATCAGTTACACATTTAAGCTAGATGGGGGTGTTTAATGAGGTGTTAGAAATTTTAAGGAGGTGGGGGCTCGTGTGGGCCCCACCACAACTTCCTCACATCTTCCTTTCCCATAACACTTAAACCATCTGTAGTGTAATAAAATTGTAACTGTATAACAAGTATATTTTTATTCTACACTTTTTTAACACCTCCTCCCGAGAAAACGCACCAATGGAAAAGGTGTTCCTAAGAAATTACCGGCGTTGCGGTCTCATCGGTGCCCTCAGATTTTGATTCCAAGCACCGGTTCAAATGTTAGGAAAGCCCGCTCATTCGTTCACTGAACTTACCTGAGCTAAACTTCGGAAAATTATTTCGGGCACACCAGGCCTCAGAATCAGTTCCCATCAGACACTACGAACTCGTAAAATCCCAAAGAAAATAAGAAAAAAAATTACCTTGAAATTTACGGGTCTTTAAATTACTCCCACCTCAGGTCTTTACGTCCATGTAAAGATACATCACAAACTAGGGGAACAAATGAGGGTATTGTGCACGCATCTGAGCCTCCCGCTCCCAAGTGCTCTCCTGGAGGTTCCCGTGTAGCCACCTGATGCCCACTAGAAGAATCAACCGCCCATGTAGGACCCGCTCCTGTCGATCCTCGATCTCCACCGAGACCTCGACAAAATTATCCCCATAATCAATGTCCATCTCTCCATGGTCGATGATATGAATTGGCTCGTGCACGTATATCCTCAGCTGAGATACGTCGAAGATGTCGTGCACCCGGTGCAATTGAGGTGGTAGAGCCTGGCGATAAGCCACCTCACCTATCCTGCTGAGAACCTGGAATGGTCCTATGAAGCACGAAGATAACTTGTCTCCCCAGCCAAATCTCTGTAATCCACATCGAGGTGAGATCCATAAGAAGACGTGGTCAACATCCTCAAACTCTAGTGGTCTCCGCCTCCTATCAGCATAAGACTTCTGTCGGCTCTGAGCTATCCTCATCCACTCCTGTATGACCTGGACCTTCTCTGTCATGGCTTGGACCATCTCCAATCCCACAAGTGCTAACTCCCCAGGTTCTGTCCAGCACAGCGGTGATCTAGAAGGTCGGTTATACAAATTCCTCGTATGGTGCCATCCCTCTGGTAGAGTGGTGGCTGTTTGTTGACGCTCCTTTCATCACATAAATTAAAAATTGGAAAAGGGGAATATCAGAGCTCAAAGTGATTCAACATTTGTAAAAATATCAAAAATTGACAAAGGAATGAATAATAAGAACATTGCACAAGGGGCGCACAAGTTCTAGAATGGTCGCGCAAGTACACTTGCGCACCGAAATGGTCGTGCACATACACCTGTGCGCCGAAGATGGTCACGCAAGTCACTTGCGCGTCCTAGGTGATTACTGCCCGGGGTCTTCTCCAGCCTATAAATATCCTTGGTGGGCCCCCCATTTCAAGAGGAATTTTTCCAGAATTCACATATAGAGCTCTGAACACCCAGGTCTCTTCTTCAGGTCTTCCGAACACTTCTAAGGTAATTCTTTACCTTTAATGGAAGGTCTAAACAAGAGGAGTAAGGTCTAAGTGTTAGAATTCACTAACACTTGCGCGCCTAAGTGGTTTTACCCTTATGGGAAATGGACACACTTGTGTGACGCCCTACTTCTTCACCAGAACTTGCACACCATCTTCTGGAAAGCCTCTAGGGATATTAACAAGGGTTTGATCCAAGTCTCGCCAAAGTATTACCCTAAGGGATGAAAATCGCGCAAGTACTCATGTGGCGCGCTAGTATACCTGCACGACCTGGGACTTGCACGCCCACGCAGTACCTGCGCGCCTACCAGGACATGCACGCCCCTACCTTTTTGGGTGCTCTTCTTGCCCATTTCACCCCTCTTATACCATTCCACCTCTCCTATTCAATATTTAGTCTTTAAGACACTCTTTAAATCCATTTTGGAATGTTTTCTTGATTGACTTCTTTATCTGAAAGGAATTCTGTGGAACATCTCTTAAAAAATTAGTGATTCACATATCTTTATGTCACTAATGTCCGATATTTCATTCATTCAATCTCATCCTTTAAGACGAGAGAATCCTTAATCAATGGGCCTCCTTTTCAGGAGTAATCCCCAATAATAAATTCCTCTTAATTGGGCATCCTCCTTAGGAGTAAGCCCCATTTCCTCATTAATCAGGGCCTCCTTTCTAGGAGTAATCCCCAATCTTAAAATTCCCAAATATGGTCATCCTCTTCAGGAGTAAGCCCCAACCATAATTCTCTTAACCTGGCCTTCCTTTTCAAGAGTAATCCCCAGTCACAAATATGGGCATCCTCTTCAAGAGTAAGCCTCAACAATAATTCTCTTAAGTCAGGCTTCCTTTTTAGGAGTAATCCCCAGTCTCAAATATAGGCATCCTCTTTAGGAGTAACCCCCAACCATAATCCTCTTATCCTGGGATTTCTTTTCAAGAGTAAGCCCTCGTCTCATATATGGGCATCCTCTTAAGGAGTAAGCCCCAAGTCCCTTAATTTTTCAAGTCCCTTATCCTGGGCCTCCTTTTCAGGAGTAAGCCCCAGTCTTAATTTCTCTTAACTAGTGCTAATTTACTTTTGATTTGGGCTCCTTTCTCATGAGTAAAACCCAATCATAAATCCCCTCCTAACTTGGGAATCTTCCTTAGGAGTAATCCCCAAGATTAGAGTATCCGAATCTCCATGAAGCACATATACCTTTATGGACCCTGTTCCTGGATTTCTTCCTTGAATTAAATCTTAATCCTCATCTATTTGTGTATTCATACACACATAAGCCCCACATCATTGCATCTTTCATGGCACAATTGTCTGGTTTCACCAATACCACTTGTTTCTAACACCGAGAATGACTCGCGTGAGCATAGAGTGTAAAAGTAATCATTACATCTTTCTTTGAGCCGTCAATCGTGAATAAGCATCATACTCCCTTACTCGAACTACGTGGGTTCTGATTCCTTTTCCTAAACAAAGGATACGTATGTGGCCCATATGTGGGTATGATCCCAACTTTGAAACAATCCATGTCCTTCTTAATGAAAATAAACTTGAAGTGCCCCACTGAGTGGATTTAAAACAAGTATGGTCATCATAATGACCTAGATACTTTTATGTATTTAAGGATACCATTGGCTAAGAATATCTAAACAAATACAGATGATTCTCTATCGATGAAGAACCTCAAATACATATAAAAGATTCTCTAAATTTACTACATATAAATCATTGATTGTCCGATCTAAAGGAAAGCTCATTTTATACTGGTAAGGTAATAAGGATTCACAAGCATAACTTAAATCTATAAAGAGAGTCCCATATTAGACAATAATTCCCCTAAAAAATGTGTGATGAGTCCGGCCTCCCATCCTCTCGACCAATGCAAATTCCTAAGCCTCATTATTCTACAACTAATGAGCGCCTACCTTTGGAAAGTAGGCTCAAATGGATATGGAATCATTGGATGTTTCCGGTTCTATGAACAAACCCATTAGAAACTTCTTATAATTTTTGAATCATAAATCAATAAGGTCATCCCCCATTCCAGAGGGAATCAAAAAATGGTGAACCCGACGTGAATCCTTAACCAAGTTAAAATGATGTTTTAATTATTTGTTAGGACCCTATTTAAAACTCAATGAGGGGGACATCAAAAAACAATCATTGATATATGTGCTCATCCAAAAGATGTAGTGGTTGAATTTATCTTGATTATGTCTGTTATATCAAACAAGTACTCTTTTCCAAGATTTTCTGAATTCTAAGAAATGGCTACTCTCAAGTTCACACCTTTGAATACCGCTGCTGTGAATACTGCTGCTACAAATGCCACTACTGCTACTCCTGTTGAATCATCATCCGCTCTGAGGACAACACCACCAACTCATCATCTTCAACGCTGGGTATCAAACACACTAGTTAAGGAGTACCGTCAAAACCGTACTATTCTAACTCTAGAGGCTGCCCGACAAGCCCTCCAAGTAAAAAATTCACCCTGGTCATCCGGACAACGACGACCAGTGATTAAGAAGAAGGCGGTGCTAACCACCGTCTCCAACCTTTTTGGGTCGTTATCCTCGGAACGCAATCACTATTCGCTCCCTTATTCTGGGGAGGTGAATGAGCAGCTCCCTCAGGGCCTTAATTCAAGAAGACAGGAGTTCTTCCCAAGGGATCCTATTAAAAATCGCCACCAGACTCGTGCGGTAGTGCACCCTCAACATGATGAGGGTGTCGACTCCAGGTGTTTGGCTCAGGTTCCTCGAACCTGAGCAGGCAAGAAGAATCTCCAGAGGAGAAATTCGGTCAACGGTGAGTACGTTCTCATCTCTGTCATCTCCAGAAAAGTACACCAACCTAACTTGGTGGCAAGCAACGAGCGGGCACATACACCCATCAGTTTTAATTCCGCTGTCTAGCAGACTCATCTGGCAGCATCACGCCAATCCAGCCAGGAAATTCTGGCAGAGTACTATAGGTAGGAACATACACCTGTTTATACATCATTAACTAGTCAGCATGATCGTCTGACTACATTTGATGGAGCTCATTAACCACGTTCAGAGAAGTGCAATCATCAGGCACATACACCTACTAGTATTGATCAATCCTACCAATAGTCTCACTTGGTAGCACATGGAGAAGTCAGTCGGAAAGCTTCGGCGACAAACAGGAGGCAGAATCAACTTTCTTCCCCCACACTTGAGTACTATCAGGATTCAATGGCAGGAAAAGGAGGACAGGAGTAGGCACATACAACTACTCTAAGCACGGAATGGACGTATATCCCCGTTTCGGTGGCTGAAGTCACCATGAATATTCTATCCATGGTGAAAGAGCAAAAGCAAATCCCAGATCATATTCTGGATTCTTTCCAGGATATTATAATAGATTCAGCAACATCTTAGGGAATGACACATAAATCTATACCTACCAGTGGAGTGACGCATCAACAGTTCACTCCGGAACAGACACACACATTTGTTCCAGTCCAAGAGGGTTGTGGGGCATACTCCCCCATATCATACAGACAACCAAGTCAGGCACATACACCTGATTTGAGTAGAGGTTTTTATCCTAACCAGGACATCTCTCCTGATCAGGCACATACACCTGCACAGAGAATCCACTTTCGTCAACAAGTGGTTTCCAAGGCGAGTAAAAAGGCATCTAAGAAGAAGACCCACCCAACACAGTCAAGAGATCAAGAACCAATCTGTAACAAGGCTTTGCTCGATGCTGGAGTTCTTGTAGCCCTTAGACAGTTATCTATTGGAATTCAAGATTCTAATCCCTCATTTCCCAATAGTGGGAACATTAATTCTGAAGGTCTTCAACAGACACTTCCTCATGAAGGTTTACTTCAGGATAATTCAGTCGATCTCGAAGTTTCATCTTCAGATGAGAGCCATAGGAACCCTCTGTGTGGTCAGAAGACCAAAGAGCAAGAGATCTCATCTTTTCCTGTAACCCACCATGGTGTTCCTCCCCATGATGATGAATTTCGCTGTGAAAGTACACTCTACAGTAGTGATGCACATTTCCCGGAAAATGCTCTAGTGGACAATGTAGTTCCGAGAAATCCCTCTTATCTTGAGGCACTTGCAAATGCGAAACCAGTCATGTCTGATGCTTCATCTCTAGGAGGTGAAATACTTTCTCAATTGGAAGATAGCCCAGGGTGTAGGTTATTCTCCGAACCACCCCTAAGTCATGAATCTTCTAGTTTGATTAGTGATTTCTCTACCAATATTTTTGAATCTGATGAAGAAATAATGAAGCACAAGCTCTGGTCAAATCAGGTAGAATAATCTTCATTGAATGATAATGAATAAATACTGAACATGAGAAAACAACTGGCAAAAGGTGAAGTGCCAGTCATGTTTTGGCCTCTAGCTGATTCTTAGTATGACATTCATGATATGTTGACAGAAGATTGAATTCATGATATTTGCCTCAACATATGGAAAACTCTTTGTCAGTTTAAAAAGAAAGTATTATCTTATGATGAATATGAAAATCATTTTAAGATAATAGAAGGGTTACAATGTCAAATTGACTTGGCATCTCTATCACTCTCTCAATATCCGAAGGCTGGAAAGCAGCAGAGAGCCCTTCACCATTCATGCCTTGGCACACTAAGAATATTGTGTCAGTTAATTTTCAATTCCCCATCTGGTATTCATGTTAGAGGATGGGGTGTTCATGGAGCACCACATTTCACTGTGCTCTCCCATCAGCAAAGCCCGTCGAAAATGGTCTCATGCAATGTTATTGCCCATGACCGGCCACAGTCAATATGTTTTGTTTGTAATCAAAATCTTCCCCAAGAACAGGCCTCAACTAGTTCCTCTCAAAATCAAGAATACATAGAAAAAGTTGTTGAATAAATATTTCATCAAGCAAAAGAGAATATTGAACAAGCCTCTCATATGGAGCAAGCACATCATCAAGTGACAGAAGTGTCGGAAATCATCCAACTGTATTTCGAGCCGGGTGATAAAAGTGGATGTCGATTGATGCATCCAGCTAATTTCTGGACCAAGATCTGCAAGATATGAAGATCCTTTAAGAAAGTCTCAGAAATACCATGTCAAGATCCACCCCAGCTTTCCAAACTGGGGACTCTTTTAAACCATCCCTTGGAATCAACAAATAGGATTCGAGGAGTTGAGCAAAGACAGCAGGAACAGCCCCAGTCCACCAGACTGGGGACTTTTTCAAATCATCAATCCCCTCCTCAGTGAAATTCGGTCTTCTCTCGATTGGGGAAGAAGCATCAAGAGGAAATAATAGCCAAATTATCAGGAGATTCCCTCCAAATTACAGTTTGTCAATAAGTTACTAAGGGGTCTAATCAACAAAAGGCAATGTCTCATCGAAGACATGGAAGAAGACAATATCACAGAAATGTTGATAGAAGGGATGCGATGCGTTATTCATCAATCAATGCCATCAATGCCATTTTTTATGATCCTCTATAACATGAGGTTCACTCAGGGGACTCGGATGAAGAGGTTCCTTCTCAAGAAGTTGTACGCACAGACACAAATGAAGAAGGTGTGCGTACACGAAATCAAAGGTTTACCAAGAATATGGGTGTTCCTTAAAATAACCCACTTCCCCCTCTCTGAAAGGTATCAAACAAGGGTAAGGGAAAGAATCAGGTTACATATCCTTCATCTGGAGAGCAATTATTTGTGCAATAAGAGGAAGAAATGAAATAATTGAGGAGGTTGAACGCAGAACTACTTCAAGGTAGTCTTCCTCCTAAGAGTGATAGAGTCAGTCATCCAAGGGAGTTTATTGCAGCTACTGAGATGGATCAAGAATATCCTCTTTTATCAGTACACCCTCATAGGTCTAATCTTACGATTCATGTGCAACAACAATTGGTAGTGCTGCCATCAGTTGCAGTACCAGCTGCCATACCTGTCCAAGCTCCCGTCAGTGCACCTGTTCAGATTCAAGCTCAACTGGATGTTTCTCAAAAGTTAGTAATTACTATTGATCCATTAACAGCTCGGTTAGAAGCTATGGAGGGAAAGCATGTGCAGGTTCAACTGGAAAAGAAATCATACCCCGAATGGGTAGATTCAATATCTCCCCCATAAAATGTTGGGAACCCTGTATTCCCTATTTTCAATGGATCAGGTGATACTGAATAGAATTTGATGCATTACATGTCCTTCTACGATCCTATGATGGGAACTCTAGAGATGCAAGAAGAAGTGAAACTCAGATGCTTCATGCAAACCTGGCAAGGACCGGCTTTTGTCTGGTATACATGCTTGATATCCCGGTCAATTACCGGATGGGAAGATCTCCATCAACGATTCCTTATTCAGTTTAGCTCAACGTTTCCAAAGACAACAGTTTTTTATCATACAAACTGTAAGAAAAAGGAGAATGAAAGGGTCTCAGATTTGATTGGTTTCTGGAAGGGATTAACATATTCCCTAAGCCTAGCACTCCCACAAGATGAACTGTTTCCAATCTATGTGGAAAATCTATGTGACGAATTACACACGCCTTTGATCCCTGTGAAATACACAGGAGGGTTTTGAGACCTTACTTCAATCGCTAAATAGATTGAAGTTTCTCTTATACAGACTAAGGCTAAATATCATGTAATTCCATCAGCTCTAGGAAAGACAATGGGTAAAGAAGAAACTACTACAGTTATGCTAAAACAACCACCTGTACCTACTTCTACTTCAAAACCTTAATATTTTCGAAGGGCTCCACCTCTTGAGTGCCAACAACAAAGGCCGTTTTGTCAAGATGATCAAAGAGATCATAGAAGAAAACAATTTGAGGATCCTAAGAGCAAAACATACTCTTTCCGAAATGAACATGTTCCTGGTTACTTCATTTTGGCTCTGGAAAATAATTTGGTTCAGTTTCCAAGGCCCAAAAGGCCAAACAAGGAAGGAGATGAGGACCGTCCCAATTATTTACCCTTTCATCAAATGTTGTGGAATCCCATCCAGGAGTGTTTTATATTCAAAGACCTCCTGCAAAATATGGTCGACTCGGGACAAGTCAAGTTAAAAGGTTCTTCATCTCATGTAGCATGTGTTACTGCTACAGTTCCAAAGGAGGATGGCAAGTGGCAAGAAGTTAAGAACAAAAATGCACACAAATATAATGATTGGATGGTTAGAAAGACGATCAACCGAACTCATGCTATTTTGTGAATGCAATTGAAGAAACCAATTGTACCTTCTTACATGAATTCCGCAGCAAAACCCTCTTCATCAGAGGGAAAATACTCAAAGAAATAGCATGATTCAAAGAAAGAAAAAAATCAGAAGAAGCTGAGTACGTGTCAAATCCAAAGTTGTCTTTGACCCTGCAAGACTTCATTCCATCTACTTCAAATCAACGGTCACCGTCCTACCAAACGGCATAGCCTAAACAGGCTAATCAGGCAGAGTTTTCATCAGATGAAGAGTTGATTTTCGGTTCTGTTAATATGATTCAATTAACAGATCCATATGCCAGTCGCAGTTTCGATTTTGATGAGCCTGAATTCCATGTATCAAATAGAGGAATCAGAGGAAGTTCCAGAGGCTCAGGATATAGGGGAAGACGTGGATCCTTCAGAAGCCACTATTCCAATTCTACACCTGCTAGAACTGTGTACGAAGAAGAAACTCGTGGTAGAGCCCTTTAGTGAGCTCAGCAAGAACAAGAAAGTTCATCCACCAAGAGCAAATTCAGTCCTGGCACAGTTATTCTGGAAGATCGGTTGAAGGATCTATCTTCTTCCTCTCAGCAAGTAAATAGACCTAATCAGTCTAATCTTCCAAATCTAGGAATATTGCCAACTCCTATCCCGATGCAAGATGCATAAAATTACAAAGCGTCAATTTCCAAGGCACCTACTAAACCACATGTTCCTGTTGGGAAATGTAGACCTCTAGATCAAAAGTATGATGTATTGAAAAAATTGTCCCATGTACCATCCAAGTTATCAATTCTGGATGCTTTTAATCTGTCAAAGGATCTTCGGGAGGCACTCATCGAGGCTTTGTCAAGTCCTCAGGAGTTTGAAACTGAAATTGCTGCAGCTGAAGTCTATCATATAGAGAATAATCATGCATAATTCAATGTAATAATATCTTTTACTGATGAATATGAAGATGATGTTGTGCATGGGCATATTAGACCTTTGTACTTATCTGGCAAGGTCAATGGCGTAGATGTCTGAAGAGATTTCATTGACAATGGTTCAAGAGTCATCCTCATGCCCATTTGTACACTTCGTCGATTGGGCCTCATAGAATATGATTTATCTCCTACTACCATGATGTTACAAGGATATGATAAAAATGAACAAGAACCACTGGGTGAAGTTACACTCAGAACTCAGTTTGGAGATCTTGTATCCAATTCAGATTTCATGGTTGTTGATCAAGACTCATCCTCCAACATCTTGCTTGGAAGACCCTGGCTACATCAACATGCGGCTATCCCTTCATCATACCATCAATGTCTCAAATATTATTTGAATGGTCAAGTTGGGACATTTTATGGTGATAAGGCCCCGTTAAAGACAAGTGAGTCTCAATACATTGAGGCAGAATTCTATCACATGAATGAAAATGATAAATCCATAACAAAGTAGATTACCAAAGTTAATGCTCCATATAGTTGGGAGAAGATTCCAATAAATCCATTTACACATGTGAGTACAGATTATGTGTTGCCTATTAGTAAAATTGAAAAGAAAGACCCAAATCAAAATACTCTTATGGAAAGATCCATAATGTCAATTACGGCAATCGAGTCAGACAACATGGGATAAATTGGTAACCCACCAAGAAATGAAGAAAGATTAAATGGAGATATATTCATTTTATATTCTGAAATCCAGCAAGTCTATACTTCACCAATCAGGCCAGAAGAAGTTATAGCAACATCAGAGGTGAACAATTATGTTGATTCTCAATCCATCATCTCCTCTTTATTTCCCAAGGAAGACCCTTCATCATCAATTGGGTCAGAAATGGAAGCCTCTTCTTCAAGATGTTCAAATTTTAACATCTCTCTTAATCATGGAAATTTTGCTTCATCATCTACTATGAAAGTTGAAACGGAAGAAGTAACACATGTTGAAGAAGAAGAGGATGATCTCAGAGATGCTCCTCCAGTATTTGAAGAGGGTATCTCTACCATCGTGGATGAACTAAGAGAAATAAATCTGGGTACAAAAGAAGATCCACGCCCCACTTTAATCAGTGCGGCCATGACTCTTGAAGAACAAGAGATGTATATTTCCTTTTTAATGAAAGATCGAGACATATTTTCTTGTAACTATACATAAATGCTCGAGCTTAATCCTAATGTTTCTACTCATCATTTGGGTTTACAAGAAGAACATCAAGGATTTAAGCAAGCCACGAGAAGAACACACCCAACTTATACTTCCAAAATTGAAGCTGAAGTGGATAATCATATCAAAGCTAACTTCATCAGAGAAGATCAATATCCCAAGTGGTTGGCTAATATTGACCCCGTAAAGAAGAAGAATGGACAAATTAGAGTTTTCATCGATTTCAGAGATCTTAATCGGCATTGTCCTAAGGATGATTTTCCAGTTCCGATTAAAAAACTTCTGATTGATGCAACAGTTGGATATGAAGCACTTTCCTTCATGGATGGATATTCTGGATATAATCAAATCCAAATGGCTCCAGAAGATAAAGAATCCACAGCCTTCAGAGTCCCTCATGGTGTGTTTTGCTACCGGGTAATGCCCTTTGGCTTTAAGAATGCAGGTGAAACATATCAGCGTTCCATGCATCATATCTTCAAACCCCTTTTATGGAAGTTTGTTGAATTCTATGTGGATGATTTTTTGGTTAAATCCAAAAAACATTCTAATCACTTGGATGATTTGGAATTCATATTCCGCAAGCTTCAAAAACATAATTTGAAGATGAACCCCTTAAAATGTGCTTTTGGGGTAACCTCAGGTAAATTTCTTGGCCTTCTTGTATGCCATCGTGGTATGGAAGTTGATCGTCAGAAGACAAAGTCAATCCTTGGTATGTCACCTCCTCGAAATTTTAAATAATTAAGAGGACTTCAAGGAAACCTAGCCTATATTCGGCGTTTCATCTCCAATTTGGCAGGAACAAGTTTACCCTTCACCAAATTGATGAAGAAGGGAGTCACTTATTAGTGGACTGAAGAATGTCAAGAAGCATTTGACATTCTCAAGAAATACCTCTTGAGTCCATCAGTACTCATGCCACTTTTTGAAGGAAGACCACTTATCCTTTACGTGACAGCACTAGAGCGATCATTGGGTGACTTTCTTGCTCATAAGAATGATGTTGGGAATGAAACCAACCTCTACTACCTCAGTTAGACTATGCTTGAAGCAGAAACCCAGTATTCAAGTATTGAAAAGTGATTCCTGGAATTAATCATTGCAGTTTAGAAGTTGAGACACTACCTGCAACATCATGAGGTCCAATTGTTATCTCGCAATAATCCACTCAAATTCATCCTTAGTCATCCAATGCTTACAGGATGTCTGGCAAGGTGGGAAGTTATTTTGAAGCAATTCGACATTTAGTATGTGTCTCAAAAGGCAATAAAGGGCCAATATCTGGCAGATTTCTTGGCTGAACACCCTTCAGTGGAAGACACATTTTCAGATATTGAACTCCCTGATGAGGAAGTCTTCTCTATTCAAGAAAGTCCTCAGGCATGGGAAATGTATTTTGATGGTTCTTCCAGAATCCCAACAGGGAGGAAAATGAAAAATCCAAAATTCAACAATGTTGGCTTAGGAATTGTTCTCATTTCTCCAGAAAATGTAGTGTTACCTTATTCCTTCTTATTTTTGGAAGGTGGTACCAATAATGAAGCAGAATACCAAGCTCTCATTGTAGGCTTGGAATTGGCACTTCAAGCACAATTGAATCACTTAAATGTGAAAGGTGATTTATACATGGTAATAAAACAAGTCAATTGGGATTATTCCATAAAAAAATGAACTAATCCCTTTGTATGATTATGTCAGAGAATTAATGGAGGAATTCCCTTCGGAACCGACATTTTCTTTTGTCCCAAAATCACAAAATGCTCAAGCTGATGCACTGGCTAATATAGCCACAGCTCTGGATGATCAAAATCGGGATGAGACAACCATCAGTATTGCCCACCGTCATGAAATTTCACCTTATGTTCGAATCAAAAAAGAGGAAATTAATAAAATTAGTCCCATTCCTGAACCGTATGGTCATACTACAGGTTGGATGTCAACTATCAGGGAATACCTTAAAAATGGAATACTTCGACCTGATACAGCCGAGAAAGAACAAATCTGGCGATGTGTGGTCAATTTTACTCTTTATGATAGCCTAGATCACCTAGAGAAAATTCTCTACAAATATGGTTTTGATGGAGTTCTCTTCAGATGCATTGATGGTGAAGAGACAATGGTTGTCATGAAAGAAGTGTATGCAGGAGTCTATAGTGCCCACCAGTATGGACATAGACTTTCTGATCAGATTCGAAGGCTTGGATACTTTTGTCCTTCAATGATGCAAGATTATGTTGATTTCACAAAGAAGAGTCATTCATGCCAAGTACATGCCAACTTCATTCATCAACCTCCAGAGTTGCTTCATACAGCTAAACACTCATGGAAATTTTCCACATGGGGAATGGATGTGGTGGGACGTTACCCTTCAGCTACGGCGAAGCAGTTTAAGTATATTTTTACTACTACTGATTTCTTTTCCAAATGGGCAGAGGAAATACCTCTCAAGGAAGTCAGTTCTAAATGCATTATTATCTTCCTCAAGTCTAACATCATTACCAGATTTGGTGTCCCTCATACCATATTGACGGACAATGGCACCAACTTCTGTTCATCCGAGGTGAAGAAATTGTATCAAGAATACTACATCAAATCCAACCATTCATCTCGGTATCATTCATCGTCCAATGGCCAGATAGAAGCCTTCAATAAGGCTCTTTCAAATATACTGCAGAAGATTGTGGATAAAGATAAGATTTCATGTCCTGATAAACTCTTTCATGCTTTATGGGCTTATCGGACTACCACCCACATTGCAACGCGGTCAACTCCATATTCACTGGTCTATGGGACGGAAGCCGTCTTTCCCATTGAAGTTCAACTACCCTTACTCAGAGTTTCCATTTTTGATCAATCATATACATACGAACAATCTCAAAATCTATTTAATGAATTGGAACGATTAGATGAGAAAATATTGTGCACACTGCACCACTTGGAAGTCTATCAGAATCGAATAGCACGAGATTTTAACAAAAAAGTCCATCTTCATTCATTCACTCAGGGAGAATTGGTATTAGTTCTCAGAACTCTAATGATACCAGGAAAGAAACCTCCCAAGCTTGAGCCAAAATGGGAAGGACCTTACTCAATACATAAGGTCTACTACAATGGCGCTTATTCTTTAATCTCAATGGATGGAGAACTCATCACTACTACAACCAATGCTAGACTTCTGAAGAAATATTTTCTGTGAACACAAAATACACCAATGGTCCATGCATATGACCCTAAACTATTTGCAAGTCCCTTACGTCCAAAAAGACGTTAAACTGCATCATCAACGGTCCATGCATATGACCCTAAACTATTTTCACATACGTCTAACATGACGTTAAACTGTGTCCCCTTCACCATCCTTGATATATGACGTTAAACTATACAGCAACGGTCCATACATATGACCTTAAACTATTTGTATTCCTCTCGTCTCACATGACGTTAAACTATGACGTCCTAACAACATGACGCGCAACTGTACAGACGTCCCTTACATCCAGCATGACGTTAAACTGCACCATCCACGGTCCAAGAATATGACCTTAAACTATTGTAACTTACGTCCAACATGACGCTAAACTGTATCGTCCCTTTTTCGTCCAACATGACATTAAAATTTGAAAAAGTCCCTAATACGTCCAACATAACGTTAAATGGTGTACTCTTTTTTCCTCACTGCATGACATTAAACTACACAGTCCCCCTTTCGTCCAACATGACGTTAAACTATATTGTCCCCATAATCCTAACTACATGATGCTAAACTATACAAAAATTCCATGATACATCCTACATGAAATTAAACTGTACTTTTCCCCTGCTACATGACACCAAACTGTGCAGCACCAATAGTCCTAACTACAAGACTTTAAACTGCATAGTCCCTTTATATGTCCTACATGACATTAAACTGTGCATCGTTAAGGTTGTTGTTACCTCTTTTTTCTCACACCGAGTATGACTCACGTGAGCTTAGAGAAAACTTCAACCATAACACTATCTCTGGGCTACTAACCATGTGTAAGTCCCAACAACATCATTTTTAGGTCGTTGTCCCCAAGAACAACTTGATCATTAATTCATTCTTTAATTGAAGTATGCGGACTTTGATCCTTGCCTTCTAGGCTAGGTACGTAGGAAACCTCCCAAGGTTCAACCCCAAAATCAATCAATTCACATCGGTTCACCTCCATCTCATACGATGTTGATTCATGAAACCACCCCTAGAATCAATATCTTTACATTGGTTCACTTTCGTCCTTGCTATACGACTTTAAACTATACAACACTATTTTCCAGTATGACAATAAACTATAACATTATTTGATACCCTCCCTGAGAGGGAATAATTATTTACATTGATTTTCAATCATGTTTCATTCCAAAGACTACGTGCATACATGGAAATTACCGAACCTTTTATCTTGGGTAAAACCATCATTGCACTAAAGTCCCTTTTCACCCTTCACATGTACGAAACAAAGTTGTACAGAGGGTTGTTCTAGAACTACGTGGGCTTTATTCCCATCTTTATGGGATACGTAGGAACGTTCGAGTGTCCCTCGAATCTATCCCCAAGTCTTTTGGGCCTAACCCCAAATTCCACTTTCAGTCCCTTGGATGAAAATTCCCCCTGAAAACACACACTAGGTATTTCTTATAATGGTCCAAGCTCTATGAACATAAACTAAGATCTCCAATCCTTTTGTCCCACACGATGTTAAAATATAGTCCAATAACTACATATGGCTTGATTCCCATCCTTATGGGATACGTAGTGAAGTCCAACATTTCCACTCAGGACCCAGCCACAACATGATTTCAGTTAGCATTGATCTATGTGTCTCTGTATACATTGGACAATACCCATCTTTATGTGCCATAATCCTAACCTTAAATATTTTCAGATCTTCATAACCCTTTCCTTGACTTTTAGTCACAAAAATGTCCAATTTTTTAGAGTTCTTTTACCTAACTATGAAGTATGTTCCCTTAGGCAGCCTTACATAAATAGTCTCCATAACAGATTTAACAGCCAAAAGATACTATTATTTGACTATGAAGCCAATTCCCTTAAGTGGCCCTACATAATTCAACCCCCTAACGGGTTTGTCGGATACTGGTAACCTCATTATTGGGATGGAAGCATCTTTTGACCTTATTTGTCTTAAATGACAATATGTAGGGATCCGCAAAAATAGCCATCCTTAACATAATTGTCCCATATACTTTTTCATGATCTGAAAGCATTTATGTCTATGGTTTATATTCTCTTTCCCTACATTTGGGTCATACCTTCGTAGGAGTGATATTCATTTAGTTCTTCGATAATCTTGTTTGGAAATATCTTCTCCATATTCATGTACCTATTTCCATACAGAAAAATCTATACTTTGGAAAATTTGAATCTCCATAAACATTCACTGGCTTTTTAGCACTAGGAAAGTAAATTTTTGAAAGTTCTTTTGCCTGACTATGCAGCACGTGCCCTTAGGTGGCCTTGCATAAACAGTCTACATAACAGACCTGTCAGCCAAAAGATGCTATTTATTTGACTATGCAGCCAATGCTATTAGGTGGCCCTGCATAATTCAACCATCTAACAGGTTTGTTAAATAATGGTAACTTTATTCTTGGGAACTACTTCTTCTAATGATTTTTAGCTCTTTTTCATATCATTCCTCATATCCAAATTTTCTTAAGTTATAGTTTACACATTTTCACTCATACTTGAGTATGGTAATATGTTTTCAGATAAATTGTCAAATAATTGAGTCAATTCTAATTCATTCGGTCAAAGCTATTTCGACCTTAAACATTAGCCTCTTTATGTCTAATGTGCATGACTTTAAACTGCCCACAAAAGACAAAGGAACTCTGAGTAAAAGTCAAGTTCCAGCTCACTAAACATACATTTTGTATGATTTAGGTAATATTGAGCAATTAAAAGATTCAAAGTTTGTAGGGTTATTTATAACAATCCAAGTAAAAATCAAACTAGTCTTACTAGGCCCATTGGTTTAGGTAAAATTTAAAGCAGGTAGCAGGAAATTATGTGCACAAGTGATTGAAGATGAAAGAATTTTTCCATTTGATGCACAAGAATTAGAGGGACATCCACAGATTGGAGCCTCTTCTCTTTCAGGAAATTACAAAAGACTATCAACATAAGTCTTCCCTTGATGTACAGCATCCCGAGCTTCATCAGCAGCTACTTGAAGCTCGTGCACTCGACCAGCTTCACTATTATCAGATTGATGGAGTGCCTTCTTGGCATCTGCAATGGCTTTCATACCATTCGTTTGAGCTCCCTCCAATGAATTATTGATATGATCAAGTTCCCCAGTAACAGAATCTATCTATTTCTAGAGCTGCACCTACTGGATGACTATTTCTTTTATCTTATGCTTTAGCTCCTTCATCTTGGCAGCATAGTCAGCCTCAGCTTGGGATACGGCAGCCTGAAATTCGCTGATGTTGACTGACAGTTTCATATTGGTAAGATCTTAGTGACACTTTTGTTCCTGCTCCCTCCTGAAGATGACTTGTTTCACCGTGGTATGGATCTCTTGGTATCCAAAACCGCCATGTCCTAGAATGACGATCTGGGATGACAACAGGGAAATATTTGATGAAAGATCTTCTAAAGTCACCTCAGACATGATTTTCCATAAGTTGTTCCATGCCTTGCGTCATGAGAAGATGAGTGCCTTAGGCACCTCTGGGTCTGATTCAACATCATCATCACAGGGTGGCATGCAATCTAGTATTAATGCACTTAAGGAAGTGCCCTATTCTGCTTCTTCCCCCCTAACCCTAGTTACTTCACCTTCTACTGCTGTTTGGGTGGAAGTTGAGACCTCACCTCCAGTTCTAACCATTGAAGTTGATATCCCTATTTAATCAATTAAAAGTATGGTTAGTTTCATAGAATAATAGAAGTTGTTTGTCTATCTTGAAAAATCAATCCAATCATTACCTAACAGTAGGTCAGCAGCTTGAGAAGACTCCTCCCCATCTTTCCCAGTTTCAATAGGATCTTCAAGATGGGTCTCATGAGGGTTTAAAGAATTTATCACCACTTGAGCTATTGTTTCTGCAATGGTAGGGTTCACATAAATGTCCACACCCTCTTCAGGAATTGGCAGTGCAGAAGCTTCTATGGATGGAACTGTATATTATTTTCAGTCATGATTAGAAGTGTAAATTATAAAAAAAAAATTATTGGGTGCAGGATAACACTCATGCCCAAGGACTTCTAAATCACATGAAAACTTAGCATGATCATAAAATTCATCGAAATACATGCCACTATTCATCATTTCATCCAATGATATTTCAGAATCATGGTTAGTCTCACCAGTGGGAGAATTTAATGTATCCTCTTGGAGACCCTCATTCTGCGGCCCTTGACCCTGGATAGATTCTTCAGGAAGGATGGCAGATTCAGTTGTTACGGCCACCAATGATTCTGGTGCAGGTTCTTCCTTACTTGTAGCAGCAGTAGGAGTAGTAATGGGAATAGATGTTGGCTCTTTTTCATAAGTATCCAAGTCAGCATGAATTTTCATTTGTTCCAAAGCACCCTCTGTGGTCCTCAAAGAAGGATCAGTCCTTTCCCTCAGAGGGGAAATTGAAGAATCCCCTGCAATCCCAAAGAACATGAGAAATATTTTTCAGGGTTTAAGACTCATGATTATTCAAAAGACTTACCACTGCTAATGAAGATTTTAACTGTGGTCTTCTTCCTACGATGCTTTGGCTTCCTTTTCCTTTTGGGAGTGTCAGCAGTCTCCATTATAGGTACCTGAATGGGAGTGGGGAAAGCCATGTGCAACTCCTCATCCATGGCCTGCTAGCCCGGAGATATCTCACCCGGTTCATGATGAGATTCAACAGCAGCCCCGATGGCAGTACCACCAGGGCTATAATGTGGTGAAGGAACCTCAGTATTTTTGGAAAGCTGCCAGATGAAGAAAAAACTTTTCTTGAATAACAAAGATTCGACTGAAATCAAGTTGCAAAGAAAATAAGGAAAGAAAACTTACATCTTCAACAGCCACATACTCATTCCACTCCTCATCAGTGGCGTCGTGATCCATCATTTCCTTCACCCACTTGGTGATAGGGATAGAATCATCAGTGGAATATATGTAGGCCTTCAACTATTTGACATAGGCTCTTACTTCATTGGGGTTATCCTTGAAATGAATATTTGTCGGAGCCTGAAGAGTCCCTATTTCAGGAAGACATAACCCTTCACATAGCTCCATCTAGATAGTTTCAGTATCGCAGTATACATCCTACCATGTCTGGAAGGCCTCTGGTCTTAGATATGCAGGTGTACTAGAAGGTTGTGAAGAGGGTCCTACAACCTTGGATTTTAATTTCTTTCTATCTCCTGTAAATATAAAAATAGAATGAAAACTTGTTACTATATAATGTTACTAGAAATTAAATTGCCTCAATATAGTAACTCCCCAGGAGTTGATGGAGTTGCTCTCTTGATTCTGACAGGAGGATTATATACTGCACGTGGCCATTTCGACACATGTTGTATCTCCTGAGAATCTGATGAATCAGCCTTGGTTGAAGAACTCGGTGAACCAACTTCAGGAGTGGAAGAATCACCTGCCACCTGAATTATTTCTTTCTCAATGGTTCTATTCTTCTTCCCAACCTGATAAACAAGTTTATTCAATATGGCCTCAGGATATGACGCCATCCAGTTTTCAGCACACCATATAGTCAAATTGCTCACCGCTTCAGTATTTGGTAATTCAAAGACTGCCCCAGTCCTTTCCGTAGCCGTTAGCAACCATAGTTGCCGAGCAACCATTGGATTCTGCTCTGATCTGACGTGCACTGGGGGATATACAATAGTTGTTTGCAGACACTTTAATTGGCATGAAAATCGATATGGAGCATAGGCCTCACATATAATTTCCCCATCAATTCTGGTGGCCAGTACACCATCTCTGTAGGCCAGCATATAAGACCTCTATGCCAAGCTGGCTGATCCATCGTCAACAAATCGCCCTGTTGGCAGATTTCAATAGGGAAAGAAGTGGAATTCCTTATGCATACCCAGCCTTGGCCTAATATCATAAGCATTGAGGGAAAAAGGACAAACTCCAAAGAAGGGCTGAATAGACGGACTGAATGAACTTCTAGGAATCTGTAGTCTGTTTTGAACAGCATATGTCCGGATGTGAGTGGATATCCATCCGCATAAAACTTATAATGGTCCCACTAATCTCAAAGGAGACTTACCCATATAGACATGGAGTATTCTCCTGTGAATCTTTTCCAAAACTGGGGTAGCCAACCCCACCATCTTCCTCTCAGCCAACTTGGCTGCGATAACGAAGGTCCCTGGCCTGACACATCCCTTAGAATCTCTAATTGGAAAAATATAGACACCTATCCATAAGAATAAAAATCCTGCAAGACGGTTCTTCTCTGAGATTTTATAATTCACTTCATACCCCCATTTCTCAAAGTCTCCTGCTTCCAGAGTTGGCCAGAATGTGCCAGGAACACCTCTCTTATCTGCTCTAGGGTAGCTAGTAGGATGAATACAGGTGGTCCCCTTTTCCCTCTTCTTCTTGAGAAACACATCCATCCATTCCTCTGAGTGAATATCCCTTCTAGAATGAGTCTTTGAAGTCTTTGAGATTTTAAGATTATGATAAATCTTCAATAACTCTCGAACCAAATCTGGTGTCTTCTCTGGATCATTTATGGTTGCCTTTGGAGGGACTAATTCATCATACATGTCACCCAGGATTGGAAACCCTAAGATCTTGTAGACATACCAAAAACTAATGCCTACTTCTCCATGGTTCAGATGGAAAGAATTAGTTTCTGGGCTCCAGCGGCTAAGCAATTCCAGTGCAAAATTATCATTCCTATAAACATACGTCTGCCCAGCCCAGAAGGCTTCATAAATTGCAGCTCCCTTCAGTTCCTCGATAAAATCTTCACAATTATGTCACACCCAATAAGCCCACGTCCATGTTGGATTCACCCCTCCTCCAGAAGGGAATTCCCATTTCTCCTTCTAGCCTTTGGATTGATCCATCTGAGAGTTTCGAAAGACTGAAGGATAACAATGTGGTTGCAGCTAAGGCTTGTGAAGTTTTAGATCTGGAGAACACGAGCTATGATGCGTTATATAAGCTTTCTTTAATATTCCAGCATTTGAAAATGTTCCTGCGATTGAGACATTCGCTGAAGAAAAGTTGGTATACGACTAAAACCAGGAAGGCGGGAGATAGTTCTTTTCCTCTGGAATATTGACATCTTGCAAGTGACAATGACCATACCGAGGCAGATAGATGTTGTGTAGGAAATCATGATGATATTTCTTCAGATGCTTATCCAAGTCCGGAGGAGTGCTTTCACAGATGGAATAGTAATCATGGCCAACGATGTCCATCATCTCATCAATTCTTTTTCTCGCCAATTCATCAGTCGTTCTGATTCTCATTGGTGCCATTTGATCTGCACAAGAATTGAATAATTATCTCTTAAAGTATGTTAATTTTTCATAAAATTTGTGAAGGATTTGAAGAAATTGGCTAAGGCATTAAGGCGCGCAAGTCCCATAGTTGGCGCGCAAGTCTACTTCGGTCTTGTAAGTATTGGTCGCGCAGGTATGACCATGAAAGTCCAAACACCTTACCAGAAGAGCGATATAAGAAACAAGAAGCGCAAAATAGCGGAATCACTTGCGCGGATGAGCAAAAGCCAAGAGCCAAGCTACGCGCCAAGAGAAAGAAATCCGTGAGATCCGAGTGCTTTGCGTGGAATGAAGCCCCCTATTTATAGACGCGGCCATAACCCTGCGCACCAAACCCTAAGCGACCAATTTATGTACGCCTGCACGCCAGACCCTGCGCACCCGAAGCCCATTTGCGCGCCAAACCTTGCGCGCCCCAATTTTCTTTTGATTCTCGATTTCCTCAGATTCAAATCCTCATTTCTTTTGGATCCAACTCTGAGGGGGGGACTTTTGTTGAAGCTCCTTTCGTCACATAATCTAAAGATTGGAAAAGGGGGATATCAGAGCTCAAAGTGATTTATCCTTTAGAAAAATATAAAAACTTGACAAAGTAATGAATAAGAATAACATTTCACAAGGGTCGTGCAAGTTCTATAATGGTCGTGCAAGTACACGTGCGCACCGAAATGGTTGTGCACATACACCTGTGTGCCGATGTTGGTCACACAAGTCACTTGTGCGCCCTCGATGATAACCGCCCAGGGTCTTCTCCAGCCTATAAATACCCCCGGTGGCCCCCCCATTTTGAGAGGAATTTTTCCAGAATTCACATACAGAGCTCTGAATGTCCAAGTCTCTTCTTCAGGTCTTCCGAACACTTCTAAGGTAATTATTTACCTAGAATGGAAGGTCTAAACAAGAGGAGTAAGGTATATGTGTTAGAATTCACTAACACTTGCGCGACTAAGTGGTTTTACCCTTAAGGGAAATAGACACACTTTCACACCACCCTACTTCTTCACCAGAACTTGCGCGCCATCTCCTGGAAAGCCTCTAGGGATAATACCAAGGGTTTGAGCCAAGTCTCTCCCAAGTATTACCCTAAGGGATGAAAATCACGCAAGTACCCATGTGCCACGCAGGTATACCTACGAGGCATGGGACTTGCGTGCCCACGTAGTACTTGCGCGCCTGCCAGGACTTGTGCGCCCCTGCCTTTTTGGGTGATCTTCTTGACCATTTCACCCCTCTTATACCATTCCACCTCTCCTATTCATGATTTAGTCTTCAAGACACTCTTCAAAGCCATTTTTTTCATGTTTTCTTGATTGACTTCCTTATCTAAAAGGAATTCTGTGGAACATCTCTTAAAAACTTAGTGATTCACATATCTTTATGTCACTAATGTCAGAGATTTCATTCATTCAATCTCATCCTTTAAGACTAGAGAATCCTTAAGCAATGGGCCTCCTTTTCAAGAGTAAGCCCCAATCATAAATTCCTCTTAATTGGGAATCCTCTTTAGGAGTAATCCCCAAGTCCTCATTAATCTAGGCCTCCTTTTCAGGAGTAATCCCCAATCTTAAAATTCCCAAATATGGGCATCCCTTTCAGGAGTAAGCCCCAACCATAATTCTCTTAACCTGGGATTCCTTTTCAAGAGTAAGCCCCAGTCTCAAATATGGGAATCCTATTCAAGAGTAATCCCCAACCATAATCCTCTTAACCTGGGATTCCTTTTCATGAGTAATCCCCAGTCTCAAATATGGGCATCCTCTTCAGGAGTAATCCCCAAGTCCCTTAATTTTTCAAGTCCCTTAACCTGGGCCTCCTATTCAGGAGTAAGACCCAGTCTTAATTTCTATTAACCAGTCCTAATTTACTTTTGATTTGGGATTCTTTCTCAGGAGTAAAACCCAATCATAAGTCCCCTCCTAACTTGGGAATCTTCCTTAGGAGTAATCCCCAAGATTAGAGTATCCAAATCTCCATGAATCACATATACCATTATGGACCATGTTCCTGGATTTATTCCCTGAAGTAAATCTTAATCCTCATCTATTTGGGAATTCATACACACATAATCCCCACATCATTGCATATTTCTTGGAACTATTGTTTTTTTTCACCAATACCTCTTGTTCTCACACCGAGCATGACTCACGTGAGCTTAGAGTGTAAAAGTAATCATTAAATCTTTCTTTGAGCCATCAATCATGCATAATAATTATTCACCCTTACTCGAACTACATGGGTTCTGATTCCTTTTCCTAAACAAAGGATATGTAGGTAGACCATCTGTGGGTACGATCCCAACATTGAATCAATCCATGTCCTCCTGAATGACAATAATCTTCAAGTGCCCCACTGAGTGGATTTAAAACCAGTATGGTCATCATAATGACCAAGAGACTTTTATGTATTGAAGGATACCATTGGCTAAGAATCTATAAACAAATACAAATGATTCTATATCGATGAAGAACCTCGAATACATATAAAAGATTCTCTAAATTTCCTACATATAAATCATTGATTGTCAGATCTAAAGGAAAGCACATTTTATACTTGGTAATGTAATAAGGATTCATGAACATAACTTAAATCTATAAAGAGAGTCTCGGAGTAGACAATACTTCCCCTCAAAAAGGTGTGATGAGTCCAACCTCCCATCCTCTCGACAAATTCAAATTCCTAGGTCTCATCAGTATATAACTAATGAGCACCTACCTTTGGAAAGTAGGATCAAATGGATGTGGAATCATTGGATGTTTCTGGTTCTACGAACAAACCTGTTAGAAACCACTTTGAATGTTTGAATCATTAATAAATGAGGTCATCCCCCATTCTAGAGGGAAACACTGTTATTTTACGCAAACTCCACCAAGGGTAGGTGATCCTCCCATATGCAACCAAAGTCGAGGATACAGGCACAAAGCATGTCCTCGAGAGTCTGAATGGTCCTCTCCGTCTGACCATTCGTCTGAGGGTGAAAGGCGGTGCTCAGACATAGCCGCATCTCGAATTCCTCATGAAACCCCTTCAAAAGCCAAGAAGTAAAGCAAGCATCTCAATCGGAGACGATAGATGATGGAACACCATGAAGCCGTACGTTCACCTGAACGTAGAGGCGTCCCAAGATCTCTACTGAGCCCTGCTCTCTGAAGGGTAAGAAGTGGGCCAACTTGGTGAGTCGGTCGATAATCACCCAAATGGAGTTGTGACCTATGGAAGTACGTGGAAGTACAGTCACAAAATCCTTAGATATCCATTACCACTTCCACTTCGGGACCGCTAAGGGCTGTACCAAGCCTGCTGGTACCTGGTGCTCCGCCTTCACCTGCTGGCAGGTGAGACATCAAGAAATGAACTCTGCCACAAACTTCTTCATACTCGGCCACTAGTGCTCTCGTCTGATATCCTGGTACATCTTCACCACTCCTAGATGTACCGCTAAAGGGTACATGTGAAAATCTCTCAGAACCTCCTCCTATAAAGCAGCCGGTACCATGGTACGTCCTCTGAAAAGGACAGCATGCTCTCCTACCATAGAGAATCCATCAGGTTCATGTCCTAAGGATATCTGTGCACACCACATCTCACAGTAAACGTCCCCACGCTGTGCCTCTCTGACCCGCTGATGAAGTGGAGGACTGACTGTGAGTGACTGTAGAAAGGTTGCTCCATCTCTATCCACGAAGGATATCTACAAAGCGGCTAGCTGCTCTGTCCCCTCCCCAAGTAGCTAAATTCCCGTCCTCCTATTGAGAGCATCGGCTACTACATTCCCCTTTACAGGAGTATAGACTATCTCAAAGACATAGTCATGGAGGAAATCGATCCATCACCACCGTCTCAGGTTCAGTTCCTTCTGCAAAAAGATGTACCTGAGACTCTGGTGGTCAGAATAAACTGTAAAGAACTCGCCCATCAGATAGTGCGCCACATCTTTAGAGTGAAGACCACTGCTGCTAACTCTAGGTCATGGGTAGTGTAGTTCTGCTCATGCTGCCTCAACTGTCGTGATATATAGGCAATCGTTGCCTGCTTCTACATTAGTACACACCCGAGTCCGGTCCCTGATGCATTGCAGTGGACAATGTACCCTACTCCCTCCTCTGGTAGCCTCAAGATTGTTGCATTGTTAAATCTCTGTCTCATCTCCTAGAAGCTCTACTGACTTCTATCTGACCAAACGAAGGGTTTCTCCTTCTTCGTCAAAGCTGAAAGTGGTGTTGCAACTCTAGAGAAGTCTGGCACAAACCTCTGGTAGTATCCAGCCATCCTAGGAAACTCCGCACCTCTGTCACGCTCCTGGGTGGCTCCCAAGCTAGGACTGCATCAATCTTCGTAGGATCCACCACAACTCCTGCCTCAGAGATAACATGTCCCAAGAAGTGGACCTCATGTATCCAAAACTGACACTTAGAGAGCTTACCATAAAGCTGGTGCTCTCGGAGTGTCTGCAGTACAACCAACAAGTGGTAGGTGTGCTCCTCTTTAGAAGTTGAGTATATCAATATGTTGTCGATGAAGACCACAACAAATTGATCGAGGTAAGGCTGTAAGATCCTATTCATGAGACTCATGAACACTTTTGGAGCTTTGGTTATGCTGAAATCCATAACCAAGAACTCATAGTGGCCATACCGACTTCTGAAGGCCATCTTCTACACATCCTCATCCCGAACTCTGAGATGATGATAGCCTGACCTGAGGTCTATCTTCGAGAACCACCATGCCCCCTTGAGCTGGTCGATGACTTCATCAATCCTCGATAGAGGATACTTGTTCCTCACGGTCACCTGGTTCAGGTGACGATAATCGACACACAGTCGCAAGCTCCCGTTCGCCTTCTTGGCGAACAAAATTGGGGAAGCCCAGGGTGAAACCCTGGGTTGGATGAATCCCTTGCTCTACAAGTCCTCCAGCTGTAGTCATAGATCTCAAAGCTCGGTGGGAGCCATCTGATATGCTGGAGTGGATATCGGGGCTGTTCTGGGGTACATGTCAATATAAAATTCTACCTCTCTACGAGGAGGTAGTTCTGGAATGTCATCTAGAAAAACATCCGCATACTGATCCACCACTACAGGAAAACTCTGACTCCACACATCAACAACTCCTAGGATAAGGCTATCCAACTCATGAGTGATCGGATATCCTCTCCTCTGCATGAGTCCATCCTGCACTGCAAAGGATCTCTTCTCACCGGTGATGGTGAACCTTCTCCCATCGGTGCGAACACACCGCACCTTGCTCCTAACACAGCCAATCTGAGTATGGACTGTAGATAACCAATCCATGCCCAAGATGACGTCGTAAGGCCTTGACGCTGATACAAGAAGATCCCAGCCGAAGCTCTCACCTCCTAGAGTAAGCTCACACTGCCGGAACCAGTGTGTAATCATCGAGTCTTCTCCCGTAGGAATCTCTTTCCATAAGGATCGAGCCAACGACTCTGTCAGAATCTCCAAGATCCAAACAAGGGAAGCAGCAATGAAAGAATGACTCGCCCTTGTGTTTATAAGAACTTCATAAGGGGTGGAGTAGACACAGATAGTACCTCGAATCATTTCTGGTGTGTCGTGGTTGTAGGCCTCCACTGCCTGAAGCTAAGCCTACCTCTTCCTGCCAGCTCCCTATGGTCGGGGTGGACCTCCTGGTGGTGGTGGTGGTAAATCCTCAAAGCGTCTCCCACCACTAGCTTCTTGGCCAGCTCCTCTGCCTTGTCTGCCTACTCCCTGCGGACCGCCAAGGTGGACCCTCTGCCTCTGCCTGGGTGGTCCCTCAACCATCTGTTTCTCCTTTGCACGGCAGGTCGGGCAGTAACGAGCCATGTGGCCCTGCCCACCGCATGCGTAGCACTGTCTTCTCTTCGTAAGACTGGCTCTGCGCCGTGTTCCCCGCACCTATGAGCCAGTGTCCTGAGGTCTTCTTCCAGATGGTCTGGTACGCTGGGACCCCTGTGACATCCGTCGAATGCCAGCTGTAGAAGACTCAGCTACGTGCCGCCCTGCGGTAGGTCTTGCTACTGGTGTAGGTTCAGCAAGAAAGCTCTCTATGATAAGGGCTCGCTCCAGTACCCCGGAACAGCCCCGATATCCACTCCAGCATATCGGATGGCTCCTGTCGAGCTTCGAGAGCTACGGGTACAGCTGGAGGACTTGAAAAGAAAGGGATTCATCCGACCCAGTGTTTCACCCTGGGCTTCCCCGATTTTGTTCTCCAAGAAGGCGGACGGGAGCTTGAGACTATGTGTCGATTATCATCTCTTCAACCAGGTGACCGTGATGAACAAGTATCCGCTACCAAATGCACACTGCACGGAGGGTGGCTGGGATGAACTCTGAGAAGAAGAGGCTCTCAAAGTCCATCCAAAGGAGAGATGCCTCGTCATGCACCTAGAGCATCAAGCTCCACCATCTGCCTGCTTCCGCGTGTAGGAGGCTCGCTACAAGGATCACCATGAGGTTAGATGGTGTCCCCACTAACCTAAAAACTAGAATTACATCCTCCAGCCAATCCTCGGCTACCTGAGGGTCCATCTCCCCGCGGAACCTGGGTGGCCTCTAACGTTGAAACTCGTGCAGTGCACTAAGGTGACGTGCACTCTCAACAGCTGGGGCTGGTGGCATCGGTGGCTCAGCGGGTAGAGGTACCACCGCTGCCTCTACTGTAAAAGGGACCTGCACTGAGGCCTCATCGCTCGGTGAGCTGTCGTCTCGTACAAAGCTCTGAACCCTAGCTGGATGCCATCATGGGGCCATCCTAAAAAGAAACAGGTGTGCCACGGTCAATAGAGTATACCTTGTGAGCTGACACAAAGTAATCACAATGAAAAATTTGAAACACACATGCAATCAGTGTTTTCGTGCACTAAGTCGGAAATCAGAAGTCAGGGTCCTGGTGTATGGATATGTCGGCCGCCGCACCAACACTGGACTCCCTGGATTGATAACCACACTCAATACCATTAACACTATTGCTTCACATATGAGAAAGATCAAAATCCTGAGTTCTGTGGTAGAACTGAACTCATCTGATACCAATTTGTCATGACCCATCCTCGGGGCCCGTGCCGTGACAACCCCAATCCCGCCTTTCATATGCCAGGGGCCGGAAACTAGCACCAAAGGCATAAATCCCGATAAAAAGGGAAGGCATTGCCTTTATAAATTAACAAACACCACAGAGTAGGCATGATGAAGTAAACACTAAGTAAACTGGGTACAACTGTAAGTGCTGGAAAGTAAATGGGCCAGAATACAAACCCAACTAAAGTAAAGTACAACTGAAAAGAAAGTACCACAACTTATAAGTAAATCAGAAAAGCCAAGTCATACACTGGAAATCCCACCAGAATGGTGGGTACAGATAGCCTCCTCATCTCCTCGGTTCCAGTCGTCCGCTCCGTGTACGTCCTGCCCAGTGGTCCACCTCCAGGTACCGACTTGCTCCACAAGCCTCAACCATGATCAGCATTGTCCATCGTCTGCATCCAACACAACGTAGTGCGGGCATATCCCTTGCAGGGGTGAGTATACGCTACTCATTTGGGACCCCGAGACCCCCCTGAAGGTCTCCCAGAATCCACAAAGGATAATCCACAAAGGAAAGATACAATCACGAAGTAACAACCAACTCTACTTAGGTATATGCCCATACATATACTGTAACATCCCAAGTAAATGAATAATAAGACATATTTTATATTTATTAACATTTGTGAATTAAATATTAATTTTACTTTAAAGGGGTTGCTATGTTCTATAACATGGCCAATACGCAACAGCGGGTTTCTTTGTAATCTTACGTTGCACACTAATAATATAATATTATTATTTTAAATGGTAGTTAACTCATAGACATTGTATTGGAAGGAATGAACGAAACTAGCTAAAATATGATTATAAATGTTTTTTATATGTATTTAGTTTTATCCGATAAAATGTAGAGGCTTAAAATGTAAATGAATCTAATTTTAAGCATAATTTTCATTAAAAGGCCTATTTATCGCCTTTTAATGGCAAACCCTTTTTAAATATAGTTTAGGTTTCTTTAATAAATTCTAATTGAACAAATAAAATCCTTCTATAGAATGGGGACATCAAATTTTACTTTGGTTAAAATTTTGGTATTTTTCTGATAAAGTTATTTTTTAATGAATAGTCAAAAATATTGTATTTTATTTCAAAAGTGATTTTTAATCTAATATATTTATATAGTTAGATTATCTTTTTAATTGGTTTTAAAGTGAAAATAAAATTTATTTTTACCATTTAATCCAATTTTGGTCATTGTAATTAATTTCACTTTGAAATTAAACATAAACAAGTATCAATCTTTTGATAGTTATTGTTTCTTAAAAACACGCTATTTGTTTTCACAACGGGAATTAATTTTTAATTTAATTAATTCCACTTCTATGTTTTGAATTTGAAAAAATAGACATCAATTTTGAATTCAGAATATCAAATAATGCTTAGGCTGAATTTTTGGTATTTTTCTGAAAAATGACAATTTTTGATGAATAGTGAAACCACTTAGTGGTAGTTAAAAAACTGACATTTTCATTTAAATAAACTTTTACCACTTTTGTGAATTGAATTTCAAAAATCCGACATACATGGTTGTTATTAGGAAGTCAAATGTGGTTCAGTAAGATGAAAATAATTTCTGGTGAATAGTAACTTTTGACTTTTAATTACCGCGGTTAAAGGTAAATAAGGTAATTCAAGGTTAAAAGAATATTATAATAATTATAAATTACCTTAACACTTGTCCTAACATTATTGGTTGAGTCATTAACGACCATGGGAATCTTTGGGTCGATTTTGGGACCCCATTGATCCACTTGGGAGTGAAAATGACAATTTAGATTAATTAATTTAATGTAAAGACAAAATTGACATTAACAAAAAAAAAATTAGTAATTAATTTTTTTATGGTGATATATAAGTCCTATTTTCGACTATAAATATTCATTGGAAATATAAATAGATTTCCTACATGATAGTATTGTTTTTATAATTTTTAGACAACAAATAAATTAAATTATTTATGAGATAATAATGATGTAGTATTTACCTCATTAATAAATGATTAAAATAAATAATATTATAATGATTAAAATATTATACAAAACATGTCCTATTCTGATTGGATGATTTTATTTCGGTTATGAGTCATCTTATCTTTGACATTAATGTGTTTTGGACTTTTTTAAACCGAAGATAAGTTTATAATAAAATAATGTTTTCACACTTTCCTAAAAATCCCCTCATCTCCCTTATAAAAGGAGACCACTTATATGCAATTCCCCACACCTCTCAAGCCATTTGGCTCGTCCAACCTCTGCCAAATTATTCTCCCTACATCCCTATCCTCCTCTTAAAAGCATTAATTTAGGCAGAAGGAACTTCAAGGAGTCCTTTTGGTTCAAACCAAAGGAAGTTACCAAATTAAAGGTAACAGTGTCTCTTAAATTGTTTTCTTTTATTTTACTTCTCCAACCTCTAAAATCTTTTTATTTCCTTTCTTTTGTAACAACAAAAGTATCCTCAATATACTAGGATGTTTTTATGAGATGGATTCAAACTACACTTACACACACCTCCATATAATGGATGAAGAACATAATGTTTCTGTTGATGGAAAACTAAGGCCCCACGAAACGATGATTGTTCAATTACATCTTACCGCCTCTCATGGTGGCTATTATGATGGAAATGTATTTATATATGATATATATTATGTTTATGATTTCTTTATGCTTTTTTAATTCCAAATTATGTCAAACCATTATGGTTTCCATAGTAGGTAAATACGATAATCTCATTTGAGCAAGTGCGGACTACCGCCCCCTCAAAGTGATGTGACTCGTTAATACCTTATGTGGGATGTATAAAGGATAGAATTAGTGATATTATATTTTATATTATACTGTAATTTTAATATACCTATGTATCATTATGTTTTATCTCCATTAAAATAGGAAATATAAATGATAGTAGCGTTCATGAGTACGTACGGCTTACCGTCTCTATGAACGGTGCATTTCATTTCTTATCTCCGAATGTTATGTAATATTATAAATACATGTACATATTGGATATATATATAATATATATGATATCTAAATGATGAATTTAATTCTATATATAATGAATTATTGTCCAGATGGACAACTTGTAAATATAAGGTGAACATTTTTTAATCAAGTACCAAATATCGACAAAATGAACGTTATTAACTTAAATGATTACATAATATATATAACATGGTAATAAGTGATATAAAAATAATAATAAACTTGAAAAAGGTTTTTAAGCAAGTAGAAATTAACTTTAGTTTATTTTTCAGGATATTAAAGAATGAACGGGTCAAGTCAGACACAAGGTAAGGGACTTTGTCTCAATCTCATTTCATTGAGGTATATATTGTTTTAATGCACGACTTTATTTTATACGCTGTATAAATACCCTTGAATTTTCAAAGGGAATCTTTTTCTACAAATAGTTTTACTAAACGACAAAAAGGAATGATTCTTTTAACGTACGCGGTGACAACGACCTTTTCTGCCGCCGCGAGTATTATTTGATCTTTGGCTTCCTCAACATGCCATAATGTTTTTAAAAGAAAATAAATACCTTATACTCTTTTATGTATTTTTGGTTTTGAAAATGGATTTGAAAATGGATTTGTTATGTCAATATATTTAATTGGTATATTGTGATTGAAATGTGGAAATTTTTTCTTTCCTTTATATTTGTTGTATGTGTTATGATTTTTCTTGGTACTTGGACATTTGACGGGTGGTTACGGGATAAACCAAATGATGGGTGGTCCCGTGAATACCAGGACGGGTGGTTACGTTATAACCTCCAACGCATTGGGTATGGAAGTTGGTTGTATGGCTATTCCATTTAGTGATATGTGTGGAAGTCAACCGTATGGTTTTTCCATTTAATTATGTTTATTTCCCAAGTTACCTTTATATGTTATGTGTTCATTATACGGGTTTTATGGTAATATTTTGGTTAAAAAAGGTTAAGTAATTATATTTTATATAGTAATGAGTATTTACTTCTTCAAAAAAAGGTGAAAATTAATAATTATGATAAAGTATTCATGGTTTATTTGTTGTTTTGAAAATCTAACAGTTTTCCTTCTTTGTGTATCCCTTACTGAGCTTTTTATGCTCATCCCATGTTTTTTAAATGTTTTTCATATGACATAATGTGGAATGGGGTCAAGGATGGGATCAAGGAAAAGTCATGCCGTCTAAAACATGGAACTATAAATGACACTTTTTTTAAGATTTCATGTTTTGTAAAAAAAAAATGGAAACTGTGTAGAAGTGTCTACTTTTTAATATTTTGAAATGTAATAGTTATGGCCTAACTCTCTAAAACCCTAAACCTAAAATGATCCTCAATGTGAATTATACAATTAATTCAATACTAAGTAATGTTTAAGTTCAGGTCCTTATAGTTGGTATTATAGGTCGGTTTAGATAACTTTAGGTGTTCGGGTATTGTTAAAGTAATATCCATAAAGTAATTTATGTTAATATTGAAATCATATAGAATTTACAGATTACCATGTTGCATCGCCTATGATATTTCTATGTTCAGAATGGTTTTCCATAGATGAAATAGGGAAGCTATGTTGGGACGACATCTGGAGGAAGACAACCTTCAAAATCAACAACCTGAGATGGTCGAAATCGGAATTGAACAGTTTGTTGCAGTGATGGAACAGTTGACTCAGGCGATAAATGGTGGTGGTATCCATGCACGAGATCAGAGAGATCAACCACAGAGGAATATGTCAGTAGTTGAGAATTTCATGAGGCAACACCCCCCATCATTCAGAGGATCATCTGACCCTGTGCTAGCTGAAGGATGGATCAAATACTAGAAAAGATTTTCGATGTCATGGGTTGTTCAGAACATCAAAAGGTTAGTCCTGCTGTTTACTGTTTTGAAGGTGAATCTGATCAGTGGTGGTCGATGGTTAAAAAATATCATGGATAGTGAGGAGATTGATGATCTTGATTGGGATGAATTCAAAGGTATGTTTCTTGAGAAATATTTTTCTATGGTGGTTCATCTTAGAATGGAAAAACAATTCCTGGAATTGAGGCAGGAGGATGACTCAGTGGCTGCTTATGAAGCATAGTTCACTCGACTGGCAAGGTATGCACCCAATTTCATTCGAGATCTTGATAGTAAGATAAATTGATTTTACTCATGACTGAATCCATGATACCGAAGAGAGTTAGCCTCTCGTGAGTTAAAAAGTTAGGAAAGAATTGTTCGATGTGTGGAGAAGGTGGAAATGGAGTTTTCCGATGAACAAGTGTTCTTTGACAAACAACAGAATAAGAGGTCCAGTTGGCAGGCAAAGGGGAAGAATTCATCAAAGAATCCTGGAGGTAAGTCTGTTCATATTGCTCATAACTGTAAGAAAGATGAACAAGAAGGCAATGAAATGCCATTTGTAAGATGTTTTAAGTGTAATGAAATGGGTCATTATGCAAATGAGTGTCCAAAGAAGAACTCAACTGAGGGAAAGCAGCCATACTACAAACTGAAAGGGGTGGAGAAATCCTTTGCAACTACTTCAGCAGAAGTTGGTCCATCAACTAATGTAGTATCAGGTACACTGTTTGTTTGTTCAGATTATGCCAATGTGTTTTTTGATTCAGGGTCTACACAATATTTCATTTCTGAGAAGTTTTCTAGTAAATTGGGAATTCCATCTCATGATATGAATAGCGAACTTATGGTAAAAACACCTGGAGTTAATTTAGAAGTCAAAAGAAAACATAAGAACATTCCTGTCCTTATGTGTGGAAAGAATCTACCTGTAAACCTTATTGTTTTGCCTCAAGTAGATTTTGATGTTATTTTGGGCATGGATTGGCTTTCTGTTTACCATGCTAAGATTGAATGCAGAGCTAAAGAGGTTTCTTTTCAGAATTATTTTCAGTTTGTGTAAAAAAAAGGAACCATTTCTTTTGATAACATATCAGGAAGTCGAAAAACTGGTAAATTATGGAAATGAATGTTGCCTTGAACATATTGTTGAAAAAAAAGGAACTGTTCAGATTAAGTATGTGCCAGTGGTAAATGAGTACCTTGATGTTTTTCCTGATGAGTTGTATGGTATTATACCTGATCGGGATGCTGACTTTACTATTGACTTAGTTCCTGATGCTAAGCCAATTTCAAAACCCCCTTATCGAATAGATCAAATTGATCTTTTAGAGTTAAAGAATCAATTGCATGAGTTATTCGATAAAGGTTTCATTTGACCTAGCACATCACCATGGGGTGATCTTGTCTTGTTTATTAAAAATAATGATGGTTCAATGAGACTTTTCATTGATTATAGATCATTGAATAACATTACTGTTAAGAAAAAGTATCCTTTTCCTCATATCAATTATTTGTTTGATCAGCTCCAAGGAGCTCAGTATTTTTCAAAGATTGGCTTGAGATCAGGGTACCATCAGTTAAAATTAAAGTAAGAAGATGTTTCAAAGACCACGTTTCATACTAGATATGGCCATTATGAAATTTTAGTTATGCCTTTTGGGTTAACCAATGCACCTGCTGTATTCATGGATCTTATGAATAGATTTTTTCGTGAGTTCCTGGATAAGTTTGTGGTTGTTTTCATTGATGATATTTTGGTTTATTCAAAATTTAAGGAGGAACATTAAAGTCAATTAAGGGTTGTCTTGCATACCTTAATAGAAAAGAAACTTTATGGGAAATTCAGAAAGTATGAGTTTTGGTTACAACAAATTTCATTCCTTGGTCACATTGAATCAAAAAACAGTATAACAGTTGATCCTACTAAAACGAAACTTGTTGAAGAATGGCCATGACCCACAAATATAACCAAGATTCATAGTTTTCTTGGTTTGGCAGGTTATTACCAGAGGTTTTTTGAAAGGTTTGCACGGTTATCTAGTCCAATGACTAAGTTAACTCGAAAAGGTGTTAAGTTTGTATGGACAAAAGAATGTGATGATTGTTTTCAGGAATTGAAAAGATGATTGGTGAATGCTCCAGTTTTGGAACTACCTTCCAGAAATGGTGAGTTTGTTATCTAAAATGATGCTTCGTTGAAAGGATCGGGTTGTGTCTTAATGTAGAATGATCAGGTAATTTCTTATGCTTCATGTCAGTTGAAACCACATGAGTTAAATTACCCTACACATGATTTGGAATTAGCTGCTGTTGTTTTTTCTTTAAAAATTTGGTGACATCATTTATATGGAGTGAAGTGTGAAATATATACTGATCACAAAAGTTTGAAGTATATATTCACTCAGAAAAAATTTAACATGAGACATAGGAGATGGGTGGAATTAATCAAGGATTATGATTGCACGATCCTTTTGCATTCGCGAAAATCAAATAAAGTGGCCGATGCTTTGAGTCAAAAAAGTAATGTCTCATTATCCATGTTACATTTGGAATGAGATAATTTGGTTTTTGATTTAGTGAATTATGGCATAGAAGTTATTGGTGTAGGAAATTCTTCTGTTTTGTTTCAGGTGTCAGTGAGATCATCTCTATCAGACAGAATAAAGCAAGCATAGAAAGAAGACAATGAGTTATAGAAAAAGGTAGAGTTGGTTCAGAAGGGTATGTTTCCTGATTTTAATGTTGATAATGATTGTGTTTTGAGATTTGTAAAGAGATTATGTGTGCCTTGTGATTCACATTTGAAGAATGAGTTGTTATGTAAAGCTCATAGTTCTCCATTTTCAGTTCATCCTGGCAGTACTAAGATGTACAGAGATCTTCGAGAGTATTACTAGTGGGATGGAATGAAAAGGGATATTTCTGATTTTACTGTGATGTGTTGGACTTGTCAGCAGGTTAAAGCAGAGAGACATTTATAGAAAGGAATGCTTCAGCCATTACCGGTGCCAGAGTGGAAATGGGAAAATATATCCATGGAACTTGTTGTGGGATTACCAAAGACGTCTCGAGGTAATAATGCAATATGTGTTATAGATGACCGATTGACTAAATATGCTCATTTACTTCCTATTAGAGATAATTTGTCTCTATATCAACTTGCTCGGTTGTATGTTGAAAAGATAGTCAGGTTGGATGGAGTTCCCCTCTCTATTGTATCTGATCGTGATCCCAGGTATACTTGTAACTTTAATAAAGGCCTTTAGAAGTCATTGGGTACTGAATTAAATTTTAGTACAGCTTTTCAGCCTCAATTAGATGGGAAATCAGAACGAACAATTCAAACCTTGGAGGATATGCTATGTGCTTTTTCACTAGATTATCTGGGATGTTGGGACTAACATCTTTCTTTGGTTGAATTTTCATATAATAACATTTTTCATTCTAGTATACAGATGGCTCCATTTGAATCATTATATGGAATGCATTTTCGAACTCCAGCTGTTGGCATGAAGTAGGTGAAAGGAAGTTTATGGGACCAGAATTGGTAGAAGAGATGGCAGAGAAAGTTCAGTTGATTCAGAAGCACATGAGAACAGCTCAGAGCAGACAGAAAAGTTATGCAGATAACCGGAGGAAGGATATTTCTTTTGAGGTTGGTGACCATGTTTTTCTCAAAGTTTCTCCATGGAAAAGTGTGATGCGTTTTGGTAAGAAGGGAAAGTTGAGTCTGAGGTTCATTGGACCTTATGAAATTCTGGAGAAAGTTGTATCAGTTGCGTACAGAATGGCTTTACATCCAAGTTTATCCCAGATACACAATGTTTTTCATGTTTTGTTGATGAGAAAGTATATGCCAGATCCATCTCATGTTTTGGGCCCAGAGGTAGTTCATTTGGAAGAGAATCTATCTTATGAAGAACAACCAGTCCAGATTCTTGACCGTAGAGACCAAGTGTTGCGGAATAAGGTAATTCACCAGGTAAAGGTATTGTGGAAAAACCATATGGTTGAAGAGGCAAGGTGGGAATCTGAAAATGCTATGAGGGATAAATACCCCCACTTATTTTGATAAGTAAATAAAAATTGCGAGGACCCAATTCCCAAAAGGGGGGAAGGATGTAACATCCCATGTAAATGAAGAATAAGACATATTTTATATTTATTAATATTTGTGAATTAAATATTAATTTTACTTTAAAGGGGTTTCTATGTTCGATAGCGTACCAAATACGTAACAGCGGGTTTCTTTGGAATCTTACGTTGCATACTAATAATATAATATTATTATTTTAAACGGTAGTTAACTCCTAGCCGTTGTATTGGCAAGATTGAACGAAACTAACTACAATATGATTATACATGTTTTTTAGATGTATTTACTTTTATCCGATAAAAGTTAGAGGCTTAAAATGTGAATGAATCTAATTTTAAGCATAATTTTCATTAAAACGCCGATTTATCACCTTTTAATGGAGAACCCTTTTTAAATATAGTTTTGGTTACTTTAATACATTCTAATTAAGAAAATAAAATCCTTCTTTATAATTGGGACATCAAATTTTACTTTGGGTAATTTTTTGGTATTTTTCTGATAAAGTTCATTTTTTAATAAATAGTCAAAATATTGTATTTTAATTCAAAAGTGTTGTTTAATCTAATTTATTTATATGGTTATATTATCTTTTTAATTGGTTTTAAAGTGAAATTAAAATATATTTTTACCATTTAATCCAATTTTGGTCATTGGAAATAATTTCAATCTCAAATTGGACATAAACTCGTATCAATCTTTTGATAGTTATTATTTCTTAAAAACACGCTATTTGTTTTAACAGCGGGAATTAATTTTTAAATTAATTAATGTCACTTCTATGTTTTGAATTTGGAAAAATAGACATCAATTTTGAATTCGGAATATCAAATAATCCTTAGGCTGAATTTTTGGTATTTTTTAGAAAAACATCAATTTTTTATGAATAATGAAACCACTTAGTGGTAGTTAAAAAACTATCTTTTTCATTTAAATAAAATTTTACCACTTTTGTGAATTGAATTTCAAAAATCCAACATACATGGTTGTTATCAAGAAGTAAAATGTGGTTCATTAAGATGACAATAATTTTTGGTGAATAGTAACTTTTGACTTTTAATTACCGCAGTTAAAGGTAAATAGGGTATTTCAAGGTTAAGAGAATATTATAATAATTCAAAATTACCTTAACACTTGTCCTAACCTTATTGGTTGATTCATTAATTACCATGGGCATATTTGGGTCGATTTGGGGACCCCATTGATCCACTTTGGAGTGAAAATGACAATTTAGATTAATTAATTTAATGTAAAGCTAAAATTGACATTAAAAAAATTAGTAATTAATTTTTATATGGTGATATATAAGTCCTATTTTAGACTATAAATATTCATTGGAAAGATAAAAGGATTTCCTAAATGGTAGTATTTTTTTATAATTTTTAGACAACAAAGAAATTAAATTATTTATGACATAATACTGATGCAGTATTTACCTCATTAATAAATGATTAAAATAAATAAGATTATAATGATTAAAATATTATCCAAAACATGTCCAATTTCTATTGGATGATTTTATTTCGGTTATGAGTCATCTAATCTTCGACATTAATGTGTTTTGGACCTTTTTATACCGAAGATAAGTTTATAATAAAATAATGTTTTCACACTTTCCTAAAGAGCCCCTCCTCTCCCTTATGAAAGGAGACCACTTCTATGCAATTCCTCAAACCTCTCATGCCATTTGGATCGTCCAACATCTGCCAAATTAGGCTCCATACATCCCTATCATACTCATAAAATCCTTACTTTAGGCATAAGTAACTTCAAAGAGTCCTTTTGGTTCAAACCAAAGGAAGCTACCAAATTAAAGGTAACAGTTTCACTTAAATTGTTTTCTTTTATTTTACTTCTCCAACCTCTAAACTCTTTTTATTTACTTTATTTTTTAACAACAACAGTATCCTAAATATACTAGTATTTTTTATGAGAATTATTCTAACTACACTTACACACACCTCAATCTAATGGATGAAGAACATAATGTTTCTGTGGATGGAAAACTAAGGCCTCATTAAACGATGATTGTTCAATTACATCTTACCACCTCTCATGGTGGCCATTATGATGTAACTGTATTTATATATGATATATATTATGTTTATGATTTCATTATGCTTTTTTACTTCCAAATTATGTCAAACCATTATGGTATCCAATGTGGGTAAATACGATAATCTTATTTGAGGAAGTGCGGACTACCGCCCCCTCAAAGTGATATGACTCGTTAATACCTTATGTGGGATGTATAAAGGATAGAGTTAATGATATTATATATGATATTATAATGTAATTATAATATACCTATTTATAATTCTATTTTATTTCTATTAAAATAATAAATAGAAATGGAAGTAGCGTTCATGCGTACGTACGACTTACCGTCTCCATGAACAGTGCATTTCATTTCTTACCTCCGAATGTTATGTACTATTATATATACATGTATATACTGGATATATATGATATATATGATATCTAAATGAAGAATTTAATTCTGGATATAATTAACTACTGACCACGTGGACAACTTGTAAATATAAGGTGTTCATTTTCGACTTAAGTACCAAATATCGACAAAATGAACGTTATTAACTTAAATGATTACATAATATAAATAACATGGTAATAAGTGATATAAAAGGAATAATAAAATTTAAAAAGGTTCTTAAGAAAGTAGAAATTAACTTTAGTTTATTATTCAGGATATTAAAGAACGAATGGGTCAAGTCGGACAAGAGGTATGAGACTTCGTCTCAATCTCCTTTCATTAGGCATATTTTGATTTAATACACGACTTTCTTTTATACGATGTATAAATACCCTTGAATTTTCAAAGGGAATATTTTTCTACAAAGCGTTTTACTAAATGAAAAAAAGGAATGTTTCTTTTAACGTACGCAGTGACAACGACCTTTTCCACCACCTCGAGTATTATTTGATCTTTGGCTTCCTCAACAAGCCGTAATGTTTTTAAAAGAAAATAAATACCTTATACTATTTTACGTATTTTTGGTATTGAAAATGGTTTTGAAAATGGATTTGTTATGTCAATATATTTATATGATATATTGTGATTGAAATGTGGAAATGTTTTCTTTCCTTTACATTTGTTGTATGTGTTATGATTTTTGTTGGTACTTGGACATTTGATGGGTGGTTACGTGATAAACCAAATGATGGGTGGTGCCGTGAATACCAGGATGGGTGGTTACGTTATAACCTCCAATTCATTGGGTATAGAAGTCGGCTGTATGGCTATTCCATTTAGTGATATGTGTGGAAGTTGACCGTATGGTTATTCCATTTAAGTATGTTTATGTACCAAGTTACCTTTATATGTTATGTATTCTTTAAATGGGTTTTATGGTAATATTTTGGTTACAAAAGGGTAAGTAATGATCTTTTATATAGTAAATAGTATTTACTTCTTCAAAAAAGGTGAAAAGTATTAATTATGATAAAGTATTCATGGTTTATTTGTTGTTTTGAAAATCTAACAGTTTTCCTTCTTTGTGTATCCCTTAGTGAGCTTTTTATGCTCATCCCAAGTTTTTGAAATGTTTTTCATAGGAAATAATGTAGAACGGGGTCAAGGATGGGATCAAGGAAAAGTCATGCAATCTAAAACATGGAACTAGACATGACTCTTTTTTTAAGAGTTCATTTTTTGTAAAAAAATGGAAACTGAGTAGAAGTGTCTACTTTGTAATATTTTGAAATGTAATAGTTATGGCCTAACTCTCTAAAAATATAAACCTGAAAAGATCCTCACTGTGAATTATTCAATTAATTCAACACTAAGAAATGTTTAAGGTCGGGTCCTTATATATACCTAAGTCATCAATCCCTGTTCAACTCCAAAATCCAAGCCCAAGTTCGATCTAGTCCACACAGGACAACACAATCCAATCCACACAGGATAACACAACCCAATCCACATAGGAAAGCAAGTCAATCATATAGAAGACAATGATTGAAAGTCAAGACTCAGCTCACATAGGTATACTTCTTCGTAAGAGGATAGAGATGATCAGATGTAGACACAGATTCATCTAAGCTGTCAGACCCACGTAGGATACAAGACTAGCTAAGCTGTCGGACCCACAAAGGATACAAGACCAGCTACTCTTCCGGACGCACGTAGGATACAAGTACAGAGTCAAATACTTCCGGACCCACGTAGGATACAAGAACAATAATCATGTACTGCCAGACCCACATAGGATACAAGAACAGTAGTAATCACCGTCGAACCCATGGAGGATTCCAGTACAGTCGTTGTCACTACTGAACCCACGAAGGATCATAGTACAGTCGTCATCGTCGTCGCAGTCACAGCCAACTCTAGGGTTCCCGCACATAGCATGCTTGATTCTAAGAGGGTCCGCTCCATGATCCAATGGTTTCGATACATCAACTGACATGTAGTCCGGAGTTGATGTACCCCAAAGTTCCGTCTCAACAAAAGGAACTCAACGTGACATACGGCGCATCAATCTGACGCCCGGTCTGAGAGTTATTGGCTTTTTCGTTCCAGGGGCCCAGGTGGTTTTTAAGCCAAAACCAACCCAACCGTACTCCAACTACATCCAAACCTCGAGTGGAGTAATACAAAAGGTCTGTCTCACTAAGAGGAAACCAACAAAGTTGTTGGCACATGAATCGTATGTTTGGAGCTCAAGTTATAAGCGTTTCCGCTACGAAGGGCGGGTTGGTTTCGTGTTCGAACCAACCCGGCCATACCCAAAGTTTTCAGAAACCTTGAGTGTAGTATACCGAAATTCCCGCCTTGATCCAAGGATCTCATCGCAACTGAAGGTGCATCAATCGGAGGTCCATAGCACAAGTTAAGGGTCTTTGAATGAGGCTATCTGATTTTAGGGAGTTTTGGGCCCGGACCGTCCCATACGGAGACCCCCTGGGTCGGCCCAGCCCGACACAGCCAGTCCAGCCCGGCACGGGCGCTGCACAAATGCAGAAAGAGGGGGAGACACCACACCCTTCGAACCAAACGGCGGCCCCCACGGGGTCCGCCCTGCTGCGCTGACCGGGGGTTCACACCCAAGGTTTTTATGGATCTGGCTGGTCGTAACGGCCGACAAGTTGTGCCGCGCCGGACCCCGTGGTCCTTCCCTCCATGCGCCGGTGGCCGGCTATTCCAGCCGCCCTCCCTTGCTCTGCCATGGTGAAAGGTCACGGCCTTGGTCTGACCGGCGTGGCGCGACGGCGCCACGCCCCTCGGCCGCGGCCCCGCTCCGGCCACGGCCTCTATCGGCCTCAATGGCGCGGCGTGCCGGCGCCACACTCTTTCACCGTGGTGATTTTTCCCATTCTCGCGCGGTGCCATTACACCGCGCCGCCTTCGTCCCAAACCACAATGGTGAACATCGACAAAGGGGGGGGAGGACCAGTCGTGTTCGTGTGGCCCGACCTCCTCCTGTTAAATTTATAACAGGCAGCCAATATAATATAAAACAACTATGAAAAAACAAAGCACAAATTTAATCCATTAAATTGGAACTTAAAACTCATACCTTGAAGTAGTTGTCGAAATAGGATTGTCACGGAAAATGGAATCACGAGGTAAAGCTTCTTCTGTGCTTGAGGGAGAACGTCCGATGTGGAGCGGTGTCTCACACCGGCTATGGAGTGGAGATGAACGGCACGACGATCACTCCTTGCGGTGATGGAATTCTTCGTCGAGGTCTTAAAATTCTTCGTGTTCTTCAACGTGGAAGATGAAGATCCCCAAGGCTCTTTTATTTTCTCCCCAATCCTTCTCACACAACAATTCCCCAAATAAAAGAAGGTTCTCCCTTATTTTATTAATCCCATGCCATGAATTAAAATTCAACTCTCAATTAAATACATTGAATAACTTAATCAAATAATTTAATAGGAGAGTTGATTTGTAATTAAGAGGGGGGAGAGGATCAGTTACACATTTAAGCTAGAGGGGGGTGTTTAATGGGGTGTTAGGAAGTTTAAGGAGGTGGGGGATCGTGTGGGCCCCACCCCAACTTCCTCACATCTTCCATTCCCATAACACTTAAACCATCTATAGTGTAATAAAAATATAATTGTATAACAACTATATTTTTATTCTTAACATTTTTAACAACTCCTCCCGAGAAAATGCACCAACAGAAAAGGTGTTCCTAAGAAATTACCGTCGCTGCGGTCTCATCGGTGCCCTCAGATTTCGATTCCAAGCAACAGTTCAAAAGTTAGGAAAGCCCGCTCATTTGTTCACTGAACGTACCTGAGATAAGCTTCAGAAAATGATTCCGGGCGCACCGGGCCTCAAAATCAGGTCCCGTCAGACACTGTGCACTCGTAAAATCCCAAACAAAATAAGAAAAAATAATTCCTTGAAATTTATGGGTCTTTACATATTAAACCCATCAACTCTGGTGAATGTTTATGTTATTCTATGATAATATTTATTTGTGGATTTTATGGCCATTGTATTCCAAAATCCAATCCCCTAATAATTAATAACACTAGAAACACAATAGATGAAAAACATTTAATAACTCAAGATCATGTATTACGTAATTACACTAGAGAGGCATCAATTAAAGAGAATAATATTACATTACTCATTCAACTTTCATTAAACTATCCTTCACCTTAATGTTTGATGTGAAAAACTAATAGTAGATCCTTTTTCAGGTTCATGTAAGATTAGGATAAGCACTGAGCTCAACCTTTATTTTAACTCTTAAAAGGACTCCTCACAAGATTTAGACCATCTAAAATTTATTCCCTTATTCTTAAATAATATAAGTTATTCTACAAGTTAAGAATAATTTATTGCGAGGTGATAATAATAATCATCTAGTCCCAAGAATTGGCAAATATCAAAAACATTATTGGGGTTCTACTAGGAAACAACAGCTCTCCCCTTCTTTGGATCAATAGATACCCCGAGCATAGATATAATATTACCTAAGAATTAAACTCTATTGATCGAAAATTGGAACATTGTGAGTCTAGAATATAAGTATTTCTATATATGTGTAATTAGTTGTATTTTATGGTGTTTGGAATGGTAATGCCTATTCTAATAGTAAACTAATATATCATCCACAAAAACATTGAAAAGGAATCTAGTTACGGGTGTAAAAATGGATTCATCAAGGCCATAAAAATGAAAAGTGTTTTATTTAGACTAAATAATATAACCAAATTCTCATAAAATACACACGTTATTTTGAAATAAGTATATGTCATATCTAGAAGTATCACTCTCAACTGATGCTATCTGGATCTCAAATCAATCTTTAAGAAGACCCTAGATCCTTTGAGTTCATTGAAGATTTCATCTATATTAGGATGTGGTACCTATTATTAATTGTAAGTTGATTAAAAAATAAATTATCCAACCATAACCTTATTGTACAATATTACTTCTTATATAATAGTATAGTGCATCCCACATGATTTGAATTTGAATATATAAACCCTTTGGATTCATAATCGTCCAAAAATCTCTTGAGTTCATTAATCTCAATAATAGACATCATATATGTGCGAATAAACACTATTTGATATCCTAGAAAATGTTCAAGGGTGATCTTTATATAATGTGGTTTCCAAAAATATTCCTTAGGAAATGAATCTTTTAATCCATCCACCATTAAAAAAATAATGTCCTCCATATTAACTATTCATCAAAGAAAATGATGGTGATCTGGACTGATACTCTACAATGAATGAGACACTGAGGTCAATCTCATGTTTCCTATGCATACAATTCCCCCTTACAAACATAGTTACTAGACTCAGGCAATAAGAAAGTCACCCTAAAATGATTAAAATCATAATGAAATCAATAGGTAACTAACCCATCCATTATGAAAATTATCTATAAACCCGTCATATCAAGTAAGAAGAGGTTCCATAAAATAATTTAATTCCTTATCTTGAGAGAAAAATCATTTCATCAATGAACACTCTCTTCTTGGGTTCTGATGGATTTTCAAATGACATAACACCATAGAATTATTCCATCATTAGATTATGAAAAGCCATTAAGTCCAAGAATACGAACAAGTGTGAAGTGACTATATAAAAAAAATAAGATACTAAAATAATGACTAATAATATCATAATGTGTACTATAGATGGACCAAAACTCTACTCTTTATGTTTATGAGGTACTACATACAACTGAAAAAATACTCTACCCTGAACTACAAACTGACCCCCTTGTGCAGGTTCACTCTGTTAGCACTGGAAACCTATAACTGGTTTCCTCAACCTCAAAATTTTCATCATCCTTAATGGATAGTGGTACTCCATCTTACTACCTAGTGTGGTTTGATATACCCCAATCAATAATTCATAGTTGGTGCAGATAACCAAAAATTTGGAACACATGGAAAGGTTTTAAAAAATATATGGAGACATCACATTATTCAACAATATCAAAACACTACAAGGCCTCTACTAAATTGGGGATTTGTGTGACCCATCCTTCCACACTAATGAATGATCATATAAATTCTTAAGCATATGATTTAACTGCACCTACATTCCTAATAAGTCTCAAAGTGTTGTGTCCTTCCATTGGATCAACTACTTCTCTATCTATGTGATGAACTATTATTCCTTATACCCATTATTTCCCATTGATTATAGTCATAGATAAGGGCATAGTTCACCATTTCAAAGAAGTTAGTTTGTCATAAGACATTCACAAGATATAAAATAGAATTTTGAATCCATATTCAAAACATCTCACCCAAGATAACTTATCTGTAGAAAAAGTGCGCACAAGGAGTTTTAGATCTTTAAAATTAGTAGAGTAATGCATAGACATAGAACACTGCTCGATATACATAAACTCCCAAATTCAATTAGCTTTCTGTGTCTCTAAGATGATTTATTCATACAAGGTATCCTCTATACCCCTCTAGACCATGCCCCAATGATGATCTACCATCATTGGAATATACCACCATCCTTTGGGAGATCCACAAAGTATATAACTCATGAGGTTCAACCTCTATTATAGAGGTTTCTATAGATTCCATGTGACTATAATCACATACTCTAACAATGATTCCTCTAATTTAGGACTTCCTTCCCATAAAAAGTTTAGCGGGTGCTACTTCTAGATTTCCCTGGTCAACTCTGATATTGTAAATGATGTTCAAGGAGAAACATCCATGGAATGGACTAGACATGGAATACCCACTCTTAGATGAGAATTGTATGAACCCAGTTCTTCATTGAGATATGGAACCTTTTCATTCCAAAAATATTCATTTTAAATTATTAAATATGGGACAATATAAATTCCAGTTGGGGTCATGGACATTTTGGGATATATGGGGCTTCCTCAGATCTCATAACCCAATCATTGGGGGTTAAATAATCCTGGAACATAGATACATTAAATCACGTGGGGTAAACAACACAGTTTAATAAAAACATGGGAGGTTGGATAGTGGGAGGATACATTCCACATTGATAGACTAAACTATGTGTCTTATGGCGCATGACCGTTCAGCCTTGTCTACAATTGTGATACTAAGGTTTTGTGTAGTTTCAGTATGGTTCGTTAAACAATACAAGAAAAATGTGATCGGTGCCCTTTCTCTTAAGATAACCATGCACGGTTGGCACACACTTTGGAAACTATTTTCCTAAACCATACAACCCTACGTTTCCAGTGAAATTCAATATTTTCCAAAAATTTATATATAACACTAAACCTAAAGTGTCATTTATTAATTAGATATAAAAGGGTCAATTTGAGATCCCTCATTTTCAAATAAACTAGGAATCACCACTGAATCTCAATATGATATATGATTATGTGTCGCTCATCTTATTGGTACCATATTGGTGTGATCTCGGATCCTTTTTTCAAATTTTATGATTTATTTAGTATCATATGCACTATTTAGGTGCAATATAATGTTGTCTATTATTAGATTCATTGTCCATTCATTGATTTTTTGCAGATATGAGTCGGATCAAGAGCTAATACTAGATGAGATTTAAAAAATGGGAATATAGTAGGTTGTCTCATTCCTTTTGTAAAATGTTGAGTGGTTATATATATTTCATTATTCTGTGAACCCAATATTTGAAGCATCGGCCTTGAAATGAGTTTTAATCATTGAATTGAATTGTTTAGCATAATCTATGTAATTATAGAGACCATAAGTGAATGTTTATAGGTAGATAAAGATGAATGAAACTACACATTCTGTTGATTTGATTAATTAAATTATCCTTTTTGATGGAATATGATTTTTTATAATTTTTATGTGTGTTGTTTACCCCATGAATTTGGGTGTTAATAATGGATAGTTCAATTGTAATTGAATGTGAAATGTAATTGAAGATGTATTTATTAATGAGAATGTATGGATTACTAGGTCCTTGTATTTGGTCTTGTATATGCTAGGTAATCTTGTGATGATTATTTAAATGAATTTCCAATGTGAGTTAAATTAAAGGTAAGCCTTCTCAAAATATCCCATGATTTTGGTCACCTTATTTGGTGAGATAGAATTGAATTAGTTATGGTTATGATACTTTGTATAATTGAATTCATTTAATGGTATATACATGGTTAAATGATTATATTCCTTGGGTGAAACATGGATTAAAATAACAATTTCATGGATTGAAATAATTGTCTTTTCCCTTTATTATCCCCAAGAAACACTTAGAATCCCTAGCGGACTGCCAAGGATGGACTATGAGGATTGACTATTATATATCAGGTGATACATGGATTCATTATCAAATTAAATGGATGGAATCAAATGGAATTGATCTTATATTCCATGGGAGATAGCTATGATCTCTTAGTGGACTACCAAGGATAGACTCATGTGGTGGTGATGTTATAACACACATAGAGAGATACCTGGGTTCTTGTGAGGATCACATGGGTGAGATTGTAGGGTATTGGTTTATGTTACACCAGGAGTGATTCTTGGATTCCAAATTAGGAATTTCAATGAGGAGTTTATGTTCAAAATCTATTAATGAATGAAATGAATAATATTATTCATATTCCAATCCAAAGAACAATCTTGGATTCAGTCTCAATTATCACATTATGGATGAATTTTTTAGGAATCCTTTGATTTCATAACAATATGGGGGACGATGGGATATGAACAGAGACCCAATAAATATTGATTAAATAAAATTTAATCATTAATTTATCATCGTTAAATTACATATGATTTAATGTAAATTCAGAGACTTATTTTTTAATAGAATCTGATTAAATGAATTTGATTTTAAACAAGAACCTGGACCTTATAATATTTTTAAATATAGTACTTCCTTTACATATTACTATATGTGCTCTGATATATATATTCATTAAATTTATGGAACTTGAACAAGGGTTGTTTCTTTATAGGATTATTTATTACACCCTGTCTGGGCCAACTTTGGGTACCCAAATAGATTATATAATTTTAGGTATGGATATGGGAAACCTCTAGATATAGGTTCTTGATAGAACCTTAAGAGTAGGGGGACATGGGACCTAGCAGAGGCTTGTGATGCTAGTGGTTTTTTTTTGATTTTTTGTACATTTGATCAATGTACTAAACAACTTTATTAAATACAAGTTTTTTATGTTTTACTAGACCATTGATATGTATCATCCCCATTTTATATGATCATTCCCTTGTTATAATTATCTATTACAGATGTGTATCTATCAAATGTACGATTTACTACTTCTTCTACTTATCTATGATTGATATTCCATTATGTTACACAATGGTATGAGGACATAATCTCATCACAAACACACCATAGGCCCTCATATCTAGTCGGTAGCCTCTGTAATTTAGGGAGATGTGCTTCAGTACTTGTGGCCATCTTGGATCGGGGCACTGTTGAGTAGAATCCAGGTATGGGACCTTACAAATTGGTATCATGGATTTATTTTCTAGTTTGATATATTATTTAGAGATATAGAAAGGGATATAAAGTAAATGTAATTTGGTAGTGAGATTTTTCCAATCATAACTAACCCACATATAACAAAAAAACAAATTTCTCCAAATTAAATTGTTGTATCTGGGTTATGACTATTACTGTTGATCTGTTTCCAGCATTTATCTATTCAGATTAGTTGTGTTTATATTACTGATATGATTGTGGGTTCTATTGTGTAGAAACCTAATGAGATTAGGTTATGGCCTCTCTTGAATCATTTTTAGAACCTTACAGGAATCACATTCCATTACTTTTAGGATGCATTATTAATTGCATGTTTTTGTGATTGGTTCTATGATAGATATAACCGCTTTTGTGATATGTATTTTGCAACATGTTATTATGGGATGTAGATAGACACACGATATTGGTTTCTTAAGAGTATAGGACCCTATGGATCAAAATATGGAAAACTATTGGATCATACTTTTTAATGAACTATGATATAAATGTGAAATAAATGAAATGGAATGAATATGGAAATAAAATGGATCATGAAATTTCTTATAGTAGAGAACTTGAACCAAAACTGACCATAGTTTTGTGTAGTATATAGTATATATTTCATATGTATGATTTTTATATCACTCAGACCCGACTCATGTAGTATGAATTGGAGAGTTTTTTATATAATAAGGGTTATACATATCCTTTTTCATTTTTTTCGCTTTTGAGCTGTGAACTTTGATAAAAATATTGATCTAAGGTGTGCGCTTGGGAATTTTATAGGTATAGTGTCGTGACGTCACACAATCGTATATCATGAGGGTAGAGAAGACCGTACCCAAGATTTAGTGGGTCATGGGATACAAGTAGATCCTTCTATAGTGCCAGATATGAAATTTTAGTTATATTATATATAGGTGATGAGGTGAAGTTCCATGAGGGATTATTTCACTTTATGTAGATCATTGAAGGAGCACCATGACCTGCCCCAACTATGGAAGAGATGGGTCATGTGTTCCAACAGTATCATCCACCAACGTTTTACGTGGATGGAGGAATATAGGTTACAAAATAATTTCTAGAGTCCATGTTTTATATCTTCAAGAAGATAGAGACTCCTCTTAATATGGGGTAAACCTCACTACATATATGTTGTATGATTTCAAAAAGAGATGGTGGGATTTCATTACACAGAAACACAGTCATCAGTATATGTCTTCAAGGATGTTTCATATAGACTTATATTACTTCTTGTACCAATATACATAGAGGGATGATTGATAAAAAGAGTTCATGGTCTTGGATAAAAGCGCATCATTAGTTATAGAATATTCAACATGTTTTTATGACCTCTAGTTCTTCCCACCTATTCTAATGGATGACAAGCTATCCATAAATATCTTACTCAAGGATGTTAATTGATACAACATTAAATTGAATGTTAATGTATTTCGATTGACACCCTTTTTGGAATAGTGAATAAGGTACTTACCATACTGTGTATCCATAGAGAGGCTATAGGTGAATGAAAAGGTGATTCAATAGCTAGATCTAGTACAGGACCGACAGGTAGTAGAAGGCATATTCTAGAGCTTTTTCATGATGATATTAGCAGCCAAAACACATACTCTAGTGGCCATGTGAGGTGATACTAGTACGGTAATCCGATACATGTGAGGCCCCAACGTATGAGGGACCTAGTCTAGTGCTAATAAAATGAAAAGATTGTGCATCTACAGTACTTCTTTAGAACTTTCCACCAATGAATAGTGAGTGAGGGTCTACATTGACTTCACATTCAAGAGATAGGTTCTGCAACTTGTCATCAGGTGGAGAGATAGAGTACAACTAGTCGATTAGGATGAGGTAGTGGTCGTTTCCATAGTACTAAGACCCTAGTTTTACAGTAAATACAGATTGGATCCACTCATAGTATTTGGTCAGTATCACAAGGTCGCAGTTCTGGATATATATACATAGTGAAAAAGAAATTTGATGAGTAGGATCCAAAAAATTTAAATTTTAGAGGTACTATACAAGTAGCCTCTACTTTATATTCTACACCTTTTTAATAGGGTATTCTCATATCTTTATATATGTTCCTGTTGTGGAAATCCATGTGTTTAATGTTTATAATTATGATGGATTCATGAGAATTAACACACTATTTGGGATTAGAATGGTGGTTTTATGGTAGTGCGTTGAGTTCCCCCTTGATATCGATGGGTGTCATATCATAATATAAATCCTCATTAGAGATGACAGGTTTTGAAACCATTATCAATAAGGAATTTTTGGTTCATTATTAGGATTTCTTTGATTAATATTTCTTTCAGATGACACGCACACCACCATAGGGTGGATACTTCATTCACAAGGGTTAATGAGATGTCTAAAAAAACTGATCTGGACCTGAGCATCATGGGATTGGCGAGATGATAGCCCAGGTTAAGATTTAATGTAAAGATGGTTGTCAAAGAAATCAAGAATATTTCTATATAGGGGTTTATCATTTCATTGAAGTCTCCCCGAACAACATTTTAGGATTACCTTCAGTGAGAGGGGAAGAGTTCTCTATCGATCTAGTGTTAGGAGATGCACTCATATCCATTAATTTCTATCAAATGCCTACTTCTGAGATACAAGAGTTGAAGAGGAAGCATGAGGATTTAGAGGTTAAATTTTTTTTTCTGACCTACTACTTCTCTTTGGGTTTTGCTGGTCCTTTTTTTAAAAAAGGAGGATCATACCCTCTTGCTATGTGTGGTTTACCAAAAATTTAACTAGATGAAGGTTGCAAATTGGCATCCTATTCCATGTATATATTATCAATTAGAATATATTTGAGGATATTTAGTGTTCTAAAAGATTTATTTTATATCTTTTTGTCATCAGGTGCATGTAATACCATTTGACATACCACACATAGCCTATTATAAAAGGTATGGCCTAAATGAGTATTCTATTATGTTATTCGGTCTCACAAATTTGCTATCAATCTTTATAGAATTGATGAACCAAGTGTTCAATCCTTATCTCAATTCATTTGTGGTGGATTTTTATGATATCATGATATATTCTCACAATAGACATGACCATCCCAAAAATATTGAGACTGTATTCAATAAACTGAGAGATCATCAGTTATATGATAAGATCATAATGCACCACATCTGGATGGGTCAATTTCACCTACTGGATCACATTATCTTAGATATAGGAGTATCAGTTGACCCAAAGAAGGTCAGGGATGTAGTTTCCTAGGAGAAACCAAAAAGTGACTTTGAGGTATGGAGTTTCTTAAGGCTATCTGGTTGCTACTATTGTTTCATATAGGACTTATCATGCCTTACTGTGCCACTCACGAGCTTGAAAAAAAAGGTTGTGAGTTTTTTATGGGAATATTCCTAGGAGATGGAATTTCAAGAGATAAAATAGAGATTTCCTTCATCACCAATACTAATTTTTATGGATCTAGGTAGGTTTTACACTATGTAATGCAATTTATCGGGTATCGAGCTAGTAGTAGTTCATGTCAAGGGGGTTGGTGTTATGCTCTATGAGTCTATCTATTTGAGGACACATTAGATTAATTACCAAATGCACTATCAAAATTTAGATACATGTTTTCATGCATTTCTATTTTGGATAAATTATTTACTTTGAGAGAATTTTGCGGTATATAGGGACCACAAAATCCTTATATATACATTAACATCGCGTGATCTGAATATGAGGAAGTGAAGGTTGGTTGAATACATAAAATATATCTATTTTTAGTTTTCTTACTTTCCTAGTAAGGGAAATGGAGTAGTTGATGCACTAAGATTGAGGGCTTAGATATAGGCAGTACAGCAGGCTCACTGTGTATGGTAGCTTATGGCTTTCTTTCTAAGATTCTGATTGAGGAAATGACGGTCAGGGGTATAATTTACTATCATATATCATTATTACCCCTACCCAACTAGATAGAGTGTGTTAATAAAACTATCAAATTCTGAGAGACTTTTCCAATTGGAGAGTGTCGAAGGTGAGGACCCTCTTCCCAGTGGGATCATAGGCGAGGACGATATTCTCTGAGAGCATGGTGAGGTATGGGTTTCTTCAAACATGTGTGATGAGGTAAAGATGGGAATTCATGCTCTAGTGTGGGAAGTTCACCTTGGTGTCTCCATGATTTATTGGGATTTACCTCACCAATAATGGGAGCCATGTATGAAAATAGATGTAGCTATTTTGGTCATGAGGTGTTCCTACAGTCCATAGGGGAAGGTGGAACAAAAGTGACTTGCTAGAATTTTATAGTAGTTACCCATCCCTGAGTAAAAATGGGTTGACATCATAATTGATTTCATGACAGGCTTATCGAGGTCACCTCGAGGTAATGATTTTGTATAGGTTGTTTTTGGTATTTTCACCAAGGGGGAACATTTTCTTCTAATCAAGGATACCATCAGTGTTGTAGAGCATAGAAGGTTTTACCTTCATGAGATATTACAACTTCACAAGGTCTCCTGCACTATAATTTTAGATTGGTTTTCCCAGTTTATATAGTGGTTATAGAATGGAACAAAGAGGGTTTTGGGTACAATGATAATTTTGAGCATAGCATACCACCCCCAGATAGATGTCCATTCAGTGCACACAATCGAGGTTCTTGAGAACATACTACAAGCGTGTGTCCTAGGTTTTGGGGGATTTGGGATGAGGTATATAATCATTGTTGAATTTTTCTCTAACAATCTCATTAATGATAATATTTAGATGATGACTTATGAGGTTTTTTATGGTATTACACATTGATCACACGTTTTTTTGTTAGAGGAAGGATAAGAAGATATTATTGGACCTCGCCTTGTTCAAGAGACCACGGAGTAGGGAGAGGTGATACAGAAACAGTTGGTTACTGCATAGTCTCATCATAAATCTCACGTTGATCACTATAGATGACCTCTAGAGTTTGAGGTCAAGGATACAGTTTTCTTACATGTCTCATAGAGGTTGAGAAAAATGAGGATAAGGAGACAGTGTAATATTTCAACGCGTTATGTAAAGATGATTGAGATTCTAGATATGGTAGTGCCGGTAGCATATTTGTTGAATTTACCTCAGAGGTATTGATCCATGCATGATTTCATCTATGTATCTATTCTGAGATGTTACTATAGACACATATCATGACTTTCAACCCTATGAGGTCAAGTTACAGGTAGATGTGTCCATTGAGAATAATATTATATGTATTTTGGATCGTAGAATGAAGGTTCTCTGAGGCTGGTTAGTTCCTCTAGTACGGGTACTATGGTAGCACGATCGAGTGTGGGTCATGACGTGGGAGCAGGACAATGATGTATGATTACAATGGTATGAGTTATTATCAAATATTATTTACCACCAATAACTATAAAATATAGGGCTGAATTATTTTAAGGGGAATTTTTGTAAGATCCCAGTAAGTTTTTGAGGTATGGCTCCATTAAATTCCATCAATTTTAGCATTAAATGTTTAAATAGTTCCTAATAAGAATTCTTATTGGGTCCATAGAGGTGTTAGGGGTTTCCATGTCTTTCCTAGAGCCTGTAACCACTATTTTGGGGTGAAATAAGCCTGGGGCATGGTTTGATAAAATCGTGCATGACTAGACCATGGGAGGCTACATGATGCATGATTAGTCTCAACCATGGGAAATGGGGTGAATGACTATTCAACCGTATCTGTAATTTTGATATATGTGTTTTCCACAATTTTCACATAGTTAGTCAAACTATTCAAGGAAACCATGCAGGGTGACCCTTTTCAATAGCTGAACAAGCACGGTTTCCACATGGTTTGGAAAATGTACACCTAAACAGCGATAAACTATGTTTTCGGTGAAATTACATTTTCCCATTATTAAAAATCTATTTATATACCTAAACTCTAAGGAGATGATAGAAGAAAAGCTATAAACTACGTACCTATAAGATGTTGTATCATTCCATTCATTAAATGTCGAGTGGTTATATATATTTCATAGTTCCTCATACCAAATATTCTGAGTATCACCCTTAAAATGAGTTCTAATACTTGAATTGAAATCTCTTTTATGGAATATATAATTAAAGAGGCCAATGTTGAATGTTAATAAGTAGAGAAACATGAATGAAACCACAAAATTGAGTGAGTTGATTAATTAAATTGGCCATTTTGATGGCATATGAATTTAGATACTCTTGAGGTGATCCATTTACCCCATGCCTTGGGATGTTAATAATGGATTGTTATATTTTAATTTAATGTGAAATATAATTTCAATTGAATTGATTAATGAGACGGGATGTTTTACCATACCCTTGTGTTTGGCCATGTATATTCTCGTTATGAATTAGATTCTTGTTTAAATGAATTTCCCACATGATTTAAAATAATGATAACCCATATAATTTTATCCAATTTCATGAGTCAAAATTTTAGGTGAGATTAAATTTAATTGGTTAGGGTGAATACCCTTGGCATTACGGAATTGATTAAATGGTATATAGTTGGTTAAATACATATATTTATTAGGTGACACATGGATTCAAATTTTTAGGCCATGTAGAGACTCTACTGGCCTTTAACATTCTTATTCATGAGAAGCACATGGAATCTCTATAGAACTATCATGGATGGATTCTCATGCTTGACTATTATATTCTAGGTTAAACATGGATCCCGTATCAAATTCCAAGGACATACACAAAGGGAATTGATCTTATATTCCATAGGTTATACTTAGGATCCCTTAGTGGAATGTAAAGGATGGATTTAAGTGTAAATGTTGTTATAACACACCTAGAGTGATTACTTTGTTCTTATGAGGATCCCCATGGATGGACCAGTTGGTTGTTTGTATATGTTATACTTGGAGTGGTACCTGAATTCAAAATTAATAATGTCATGGATGGACAATGTTTCTAAATTTATTAATAGAATAAATGAATTATATGATGAATCTTCTAATAGAGATAACAATATTGGATTTAGTCATGATTATCACTTTATAGCTAGCCTATTTAGGGATCCTTTGATTACATACCTATTTAAGGGATGGTGGGCTATGCACGAGGTCCTAATACTTATTGATTAATTGAAATTGAATAACTAATTTAACATTACAAAATGACTCATGCCTCACTGTTAATTTATATACTTGTTTAAAAAATGAAACTAATTAAATTATTTTATTTTTATATGATAAAATTGACCTTATTGATTGTTTACATTGAGTATATCCTTTAAATATTACTTCATACACTCATAAATATATATTCACTGACTAGATGGTAGTTGACCTTGGGTGGTTTCCTAATGGTATTATGCCTCACACCCTTTTTGTGCCACCTTTGGGTATTGAAAAATAATATATGATTTCATGTATGGATAAGGGATGTTTCCAAGATACAGGTTCATGATTGAAACTTAGGACTAGGGGGCATGGGACTGAGATTACAATCCTGACGCTAGGGGAATTTTTTTGGACATGTTGTACTTTTGTTACAGTTATAGTATAACTTACTTGTATACAAGTTTTGGATGATTTACTAGACAGAAGACATGTATCATCATCATTGTATATGTTATTTACCTTATTATCATTATCTATTGATTTTTTGAATCTATTGTCTCTATGATTAAATTTTCCCACAATATATGTTTTGTTGATATTATACTACGTTATACCCTAATAAGAGGGAGTGGTCTCCCCATAGACACACCCTAGGCCCTCTCTGCTGGTCATCTATATCTGGTGTTTTGGGAGATGCGCTTGAGGTCTTGGGGAAAACTGAGTTCGGGGTACTATTTTGTGGCATCCGGGTCTAGGATGCTAGAAGCATGAATTTCTACCCCATAATTAACAATTATTACTATAGAAGGTACCATTAGTGTCGGTATATGTGGTTCATACCCCACCACCTCTGTATCATGGTCATCAACACCATCCAATAATTCCTCTCGATGTCTTCATAGAGGCATAAATATAAAATGTAAAGAAAACACGTCAGTCCAAGATACAATTAAAAAGTGATAATACATCATAAAATAATGTTACATAGCCTTAATATATTTGACCCACTAGACCACTAAATAAATCTAATTTTTTTTCTAAATATAAGGTTATAAGTTGTAATCATAAAAGTTCGATTATATGGGGTTTCATTTCCATTTTATAGAGGAAATTAGTTTTTATGTTTTTATTGTAATCCCCATTTAATGGAAATCATATTTTTCAAAATTATGAATTTAAATGATCAATTATGAATATAATGGCTCAGTAACATGGATTTTCAATTACCATTTTACAAAACATAGACATTATAAGTTATAATTTCAATTCCATTTAACTGCAACCAGCCTTTTACATTTGATCCGAGAGTAAAACAAGTCCACATATTTTGGTTCAATTATAATAGATTTCCATTCCCTATTTATATGGTAATAACAATATAAATTTCAATTTGTATTCCATTTAACTGTAACCAACTAAAATTTTCAGGTATATAACCAATCTTTCATCAATTAAAAGGTGTAAAAACTAATTAGTAATGGTTATATCATAAAGATATGTAGGAAAAACCCATTTAGGATAATGTAGATACATTATGTAACCAATTTTGATTCTTTTAATACAAAACATTTTTGAAATAAAAATTATAATAATCAGTGAATATATAATAAGCAACAGGAAATGAAAGAGATGAATTATGTATAAAATTAAATATTCCTGACATATAAATCCATACAAGCCTATAATGAATCATGAGCAAACACTATCTTATCATATTGGACTAAAAGTGAAAATCAATAACATATAACATCATAAATAATGTGTGTCGCCCAATGGTGATAATATTACCACTATAACATGTGAAGACTATATAAATAATAATTCCTCCTAGAAACATGGATTTAACGTCACGCATGGGTTAGATACTGCAAAGAATGATTTATTACCAAGTTATGACTCATTCCAATCTAAATTATACCTAACCCAAACAGAATGATAGAGTAAAATAAATATATAGTACCACTTTGTGACATCCTTTGACAGGTTTAAAAATAATTGACTAGTCTAGTTTGCTGCACAACCTCAAGAGTGGATCCTTGTACAAAAGAGGTATCCAGCTAGTAGAGAGTGTGTATAGTGGTATAGTGGAGAGACATTTCCAAATTTTTTAGAGTCCAAGAGAGTGGAAAATAATATAGTGAAATAAAAAATAACACAAATTATGTAAAATAATGATGGGTAAGTAAACAATCTATATAATAAAAAATAGATAGAATTTTGTAAACAAAACTTCAGATGGATGATGTCATGGATAATAGAAATTTATAATAAGAAAATATGAAAATGATCATACACAGGTACTAAAATAACAATTTGAAACCAAAATTAAAAAAACATTTATCTCCAATATAATCGCAAGCACTTGATTACTCATCTTCTCCAAAACCCCTTCTTAAAAGTCAATGAAACATCCATATACTTGTGCTTCCCTTTAACATTACCTACATCCATGAAATCAACCATGGTAACAATATTTGTCTTGAACAGGGTATGAGTAAAACATATTAGGGAATCACCAATTATTTAAAACTCAAATACATCCTTTTAATATTAAAAATAATAGTTTTTGATAATAATAAATGTATGGTAGTAACACAAATGAAAATTGTTTCAAGATGAGGCTTCCCATGGGATACTTGAAAAAACATACATTCTTCATTCTACACCAGATGTATATGAGCATATAATAATTATTCAGATAGAGAAACAAGCAAAATAACCAATGAATCCTAGTATTATATCAAAATCGATCCATGGGTGACCCATATCATCCATGACTTTAGAAAGTTAATAAATCTCATAGTAATCATCCAATATTATAGGATATAGGGTTATGAGTGTAATATATGAGGTGAATCATTGGTATTACATCATAAAAGTTTCTAAACAAGATCACAGAAAATTCCATGGAAATATTGGAATAGAATTCATTGTACACAATGGAGATCATCCAAGGCAGTACAAGTCCATGACCAAGAAGAATCATTGGAAATCATCGCATAAATTCAAATATTTTTTATTTTTCATGGTAATAATGAGATTTTATCTATATAATTTATGAATAATAGACATTTACTAAATCCACATGTTGAATTTAGAATTGTATGATACACTGATGAATCGTTAGGTGTACTATTATTATTTCTAAGGCATCCTAGGTGTGGAATTCAAGTCACTCTAAAGGAAGGACATACCATTAAATTGATCTAGGTCCTTAGCAACAAAGAATAATAGTATAAAAACTGAATATAGGGCCATGTGAAGTATCCATTCCATTCATCAAATCAATTAATTCATTATAGTGATTATTATTGTAGGTGTCAACCAATACACACCTTAAGGGTGTTTTTGTTAAAAGCATGATAATATTGTCAAGTCAATTTATTCAGAAAAACCTAAACGGGTGGTTCGGGTTGAATTCATCAACCTCTAAAATATTCAAAGGCCCTCATAGATCATCAATGTTAACACCTAGATGGTTAATCTAAGGAGATTCATATTTTAGTGTAAATTCATTGATGGTATGGGGTGTAACACAATGACATAAGTTATAAAGCTTAATACTTTTTGGGAAATGTAATAGACCACCTACCTTATCCTTAAAGAAGACTCATCATCTAGTATAAGGATTAGATTTGCACTGGAACAAGAGAAAATGGAAAATAAATAAAATAACCTCAAAAAGGGTATATATGATATCATCGAAATAATAACTCATACATCTAATAAAATTAATGAAATAAGACAATGGAGTTTTAGACTTACCAAGGGTGATCCAATGTGATAATAATTTCTCAAAATAGATTCCAGATGATGGAGATCCTCTAAGGAGATTAAATAGTAATGAGGGAGAGCTATATGCCTTCTACTATGAAAAATATGGATGGATAAGTGAGAATTTTATTTTTATGTCATGGAGGGGAAAATTTTAATATCTCGAATTTTTAATAGAGTGTATGGTTTGGAAGCATGATTTTCTAAATCATGCACCAACTATGAATAAATACTAGGTTTTTACCACCTCACGTACTTTTAAAACCCATTAAAATAATCTATAAGATAGACCTATAATAAATTCAAGACATTGATCTATATTTAGGGCCCCATTATATAGTTTATAAAACATCGATCCTCCCCTATTGGGACAAATCATTGGGGTGCACGGTTATCCAAACCATGAAATAACTGATCTCCACATAGTTCTTCTACAAAAACGTTAATTTTAGGCCCAAAACCCTTCCAAATACTACAATAACCTCCAATAATACCTTCAGTAATTCTATTTAATGAAATATGTGTGGTTTTAAAGAACTAAAAGGGATATTCACATCAATGGTAAACTGATATGTTACATCATACCTTCTTTGTATGTAGAGGGTATTGGTTCTGGGAAACTTTTTTTTATTTTTCATGGTTTCATTCATTATATATAATTCTAGGGGGATTTGAATCGTTTTTATAATTTGGGTTAATTCCCATGAATTGAAAATAGTCTATATTTTTTTAGTTTCTATCACGGAGCTAAAATAGAAAACAGTTGTGAACCAAGTGTTTTTTTCATGATATTCTTCTCTATAATTACAGACATGATAGTCCAATTAATAATTATATTTAGATTTACTGGAATGACCATATGTTAAAATATTATATAATTCGTCATATCACTATCTCATGATTAATATTAATTAGCTTAACCATTATCAATTTCTATCTTTAATTTATTCTATGTGTGTTCCCACATAAAGGAAATTTCTTACGAACAATCTCTCTAACTTTTACTAAGGGTGTCTTTCATGAATTATCAGTTGTCATTTTAAAACAAAATTATTTATCAAAAAAAGATGAATGGTGGTGGAACCTACTCGAGAATGAGTATGAATGAATTCAAATAATTTACACCATTTAATGGGCTCATAGCTATTTTGTTTTATGTTGAAACATTCACTTGGTGTAATAACAAAAATAAAAATCTTTATATTCATATATTACTTGATAAATGTGTAACTAATATATAATGTATGTTATATTATTCCTAAAATGGTTATCATACAAATTCTTAGGGAACTTTTAGAACACTCTATTTTGTTGTTTATGATATGAAAGTCATGTATCTATAATCTATGCCTCTAATTTTCCAAACATGGGAAGCATGGAATGAAAATCTGGGAAAGGTTTCGGACTCTTTGTTTTTAGTCATGCAACGACATGCATAAATTGTCTTTATAAGTTAGCTTAGAATACTGAAAGAGGATAATTTTCCCATGAAATTCAATAGGAAAAACCCCATCCCTATTATATAACAATTTAAAATAGGTATTAATCACTTGGATTGATTCTTGTGAAATAATTATACTAATGATTTTGATGATCAGGTAATAGTAACCATGGGAAAAAATTATTGAGATGGACAAAATTGTTAGGGATAAGTATCGAGACCAGTGTTTTAATGAGTGTGATAGATACATGCAATTTATCCACTAATGTGTTGATGAAAGTTATTTTTTGGATAATTTTAACTTGTAACTCTATAATGATACCTATAATACTAATGTGTATGTTGTTGGTTGGCTAGTTAGTAATTTTATTGAGTCCCTCATCATAGATATGTGTAGTGGATGTGGGTATGTTTATCCTGGGTATGAATATTGGATTATATTTGTTACTAACATATCGAGACATACTGGTGTGTAAAGAAAACTAGTATTAACATACATGGAGATTAAATCATTTTTCATGAATATTCATCACATTACAAATGTAAATTCATGAGGACCATAATAGTTTTGTCACTTTGGAATCCTGAAATAAAATCTGCTAACTTGGTAAATGATCTTCAATGCCTTCCAGAAATGTATTCGTAATTAATACTTCTACAAAAAAACCTTTCTTCGTAACCTATAGAAGAGAAACAGAAGAAAGCGGTGACCTTGAATTCCCAGTAATTGTAAATCATGTAAATATATAAGAATAATATGAAAATAAGTGTAGGAGAATAGAAGTATAAAATATAAAGATAATACCCTTTATACCAAATATTAGAAACATGAGACCTGGGATAAATATTGGAATTTCAAAAGACATGAATCGAAATATAATCAAGAACATGAACCATGTGATCATATCATAGGCATGTGACATATAATTATTTTCAAACACATAATCATGTAATGTATTTTCCTATAATTCCAGGCTTGTTTCCAAAAACTTATTAGGTCTCTTCTTGGAGACTGCACCTATTGGGAGGCTCACACCATGATCCCCAGTCTAAATCCTTTCCTTATAAGGTTTCAGGTTTCCCCATCACCCTATAGTGGATCAAGTTTCCTCATCTTCACATAGTGGATCATTTTTTCCCATCTTCCACAGTGGATCAAGCCCGTCGACTTGATTCCCATAATTATATCATGATATATAATTCATTACCCAATGCATTGGAAAGAGATATATGTCCCATTCATATCTTAATTAAATCATATATACATATTCCACAAAATCATAAACAATCATATCATTAACCATGAAATGAAATGGTTATCATAGATATTTCATCATATCATTACCTATAGAAAATAGATTGGTCTTAGAATCATTTCATCAAAGCATGTCATGTGATACTAAGAAAGAATCAAAATCATATAACTTGTTGAATAGAAATGGGTGTCATAAACATTATTCCATAAAAACATAAACCATTCACGAAATAATATGAATGATATTCTTGGATACTATACCTAGGAATTCATAAACTATAACAAATTATGACATCTTATATGGTGGACATTTCAAGATCACTTGGAACATAATTTTTCATTGAAATCACTTTTAAAAAATATAAAATTTCAAAAAACATTTTCCTTCAATGAAAATGTAAAACATATAAAGGAATCATTAGAAAATCGTTCAAAATATTTCTTGAGGAAAATATCATTTGAGCATTAAAAAACAAATTTTAAAATATAAAAAATTTCTAATACTATATTCCTTGAAATCTTATAAAATAATGTTGAAAACATTTTGAACAAAAATTCTTAGAAAATACTTTAAAATATATAAAATATTTTTTAAGATCATTTTAATCATTTTCATTGAAAAAACCCTTTTGAAAGCATTTAAAAGAAGCTTTAAAAATCATTTAAAATGATTTTTGAATAATTGTGTTTTTATAAATAATTATTTGAAACCCATTTATAAAAAAAAATTACCTGTATAATAGGAATAAAATTGATAAAAAATAACCTTATAAAAAAATTAGAATAATTGAAATGATTATCATGACGACATGTAAGTCTATGCATGCGGAACATTCCTTCCGTACATTAAAATTTTACAAAGGTTACTAGACCAAAAAATGACAAGAAGGTTAATTTTAATTTTTTTTAAAATGTTAATACATGGTTAAAAATTCCTGTTATATATCATGAGATATTATTAACAAAATTGGGAATATTTTTAGAAAACCCAGTTTTGAAAGACCACAGATTTCTCAAAAAAAGGATAAATATTGTCGTATTATCATAAATTTTTTTCTTATTTATCATAAGTACCAAATAGTAGATAAATTGTAAAATTATTTTTATATAACATGAATAAAGTTATATTAACAAAATTAATGACATTAATTAAGATATGGATCATAATATTTAATCAATGGAAGCATATTCATAAATAATCTCGATAAACGATGAGTTTATAGCAATAACCCATAACCACTTTGGTAATTTTTAAACATAAATAAATAGAAATAATAAAATTAAATTAATACTAAAATATCATGAAAATAATTATATTCATGAAATAAAATTTCAAATGAAATATATATACCTCATAGAAAAATATAGGTGCATAACATGGCACGTGTCTCAAAGAAAGGAAACTGAGACATAATTACTTTACCAATTTGGTATCTTTTGAAAAATAAACCACATTAAATAAATAACATAAAATGGATATGTAAATGACCATAAATGTTACTATATTAATAATTTTATACATACATTGGAAGTATATACACCAAAAAAATATTAGTGAATAAGTTACGTATCTCTCAAATATAATAATTGAGATGAAAGAACCCTTAAATTAACTCTTCACCTTCTTTGTATATGTTCAAAAATCCTTTATAATAAATTTAATTTTATAATAAATTTAAAAATAACTATATTATTATATATAATACAATATATGTTTTTATTATGACTTTATATTACCCTTTTATTAACAATTACATGTTAACATTTCGTTCTTGGTAATACTTGTGTTGTTTGTTGTGTATGTTTTAACATGTTATTCAGGATCTTATTACTTAGATATTGATTTACTTATTTCATGAATTTAATACATGATTCATATATAATGAATATTCAATATATAAAAATTTATAATAATCTCTAAAACATATATATATGAAATTGAAGACACCATTCATGGAGATGCTTGGCCATACATACGCATGGAAGTTGTTTCTGGTGTCTTATTGTATTCAAGAAATAAATAAATTGACATATATGTATATATATATAATAATAAAATTTTAGTTATTATTTCTTTTATATCATATAATTACAGTAAATCAACCATTAATACATTCAATGTATTGTGTGAATGAATCACATCACTTCAAGGAAGCGGTAGTCCACACATCCACAAATGAAATATTTACACAAAATATAAAGAATGAAGGATTTTTTATATATTAATTAAATAAGATAAAATACATAATGAATATGTTATATATTGTATAGAAACATAATTTATATCATAATTCAGAACTATGAGAGTTTGTAATGGAAAAACTAACAGCATCGTTTCGTGAGGTGGCAGTTTTCCTTACACTAAAACAATGAGTTCATTACCATTAGATTGAATTTTTGTTAGTGTATGTTAAAAAAATATAATTACAAAATATTATTATATTTAGTATACTAAGGTTATCATATAATAATGGAATAAATATATTTAATGTGATGGAAAATAAAAATAAAAGAAAGGATCTTGAAGAAGGATATTATCTCTTCTTTGGGTAACTCCTCTTGGTTTACAAAAAAGTGCTTCGTTGTTTGGATTTAACCCCAAAGGGGAAATTTTAGGATTAATAAAGGGATTTTTTAATCTTATTTGAGTTTATTTGGGGTGATCCATAAGGCCTTATAACTGTAAAGATATGGGAGGGTTGAGTTCCCTTTTTTAGTAGAGGAGGAGAGGTATTCTTGTAAATTTTTGAAATGGGAATTTCACCCACGTTTTCCCTTATCATGTAGCTCCAAGAATGGTCAAACTTTTACTCAAGGGTGTATAGGTTCAAAATATTTCTTTAAAATTTATTTTGTAATAGATTATAGGTCATTTTGGGACTTATGATTAAGGACAAGTCCATTATTAATCTTTTTTTCTCTTCATTACTGTAATTAATTTTAATCACTTCCACTAATATTTTTGGTCAAAAAATAAGTTGAAATTATTAGAAAATATAAATTAATCTGATTAATTTTTTTCATACATGTTCCCAAATTAAAATTACCTAATTGGAAAATTTTAATTAAAAATTAATCTTATACGTGTGTCATGACAATGGGTTTTTCAGCGAAAAAGTTTAAAAACTAGAAATGTTTTTACATCATATTTCTCTATAAAATTTAATATAATAATCTAAATTTGATTAATTTATATAAAATTTATCTAATTAATTTTTTTAAAAAGTAAATATAATCTAACTATATAAATAAATTAGAGAAAATCATTTTTAAATTAAAATTCACTATCACCACTATTCATCCAAAAAATGAAACTTCTCAGAAATATACAAACAATTTACAAAAATTAAATTTTGTTATTATAATTTTAAAAAAAACATTTTTTTTTGAAATAAACATTACTATATATTAAAAAATTATATTTAAAATGGGTTCTCCATTCAAAGGAGGTAAAATTATCTTTTATAAAAAACACATCATTTTATTCATAAAACCTGATTTATTCTTATATTATACATATTAAATATATTAGATGAGAATAAAAAATATTGATTGAATATATAATATATAAATTTTAATGAAAACAATAAACAAATTTTGTTTTTTTTAATTTATTGTGATAAAAATTTCTTTTTATATAAAAAATTAGGTTTTTAGAATAGTAATTTATTTATTTTCAAATTGTTCTTTCATTAACATATACTAATTAATAAACAATAATTAATTTAATATACATGTGTAAATAAAATTTTCACAATTTATTTAATCTCTTTCATAAATATCATTCTAACTTACAGGTGGTTGATATAATAATAATAATTTTATAATAATATTAATAGTATATTGTAGTTCAGTAAATCTCTATCTTGTGTGTTATGAAAGCTATAGAAGGGACTCAGTATTGTGTGTAATGAAATGAAAACATAGTGTTTCATGAACAAAAAGATAATATAATTGTTGTGTGTGGAAAAAGATTAAATTGGTGTTGAATATAATGAAATAGAAACTCAGGGAATTTATACATATAAAATTTATATTAAGAGTTTTTTGAAATGAAAAATATCAAAAATATAAAATTAATTTGAAAAAAAATCACAAAAATTTAGGATGTTACATTATTACCAACTTAAAATGATTTTCTCCCTCAAAATTCATCTAGTTCATCAAATGTTTAATACATGAATGTTTCATTCATAGAAACCCACACGGTTAAAATGAATAATAAAAATCTCATTCAAAAAGGGAACATTGGAAACATAATGGTTACCCAATGTAATATATAACTAGGTTTCAACATTGGGGGACATTGGTGGTAAGTGTAGCATCCAAAAAATTTATAGAATAATAATTTTTCATATCTATTAATATTTATATAGAAGATAATAATTTTACATTAAATATGAAACTTTTTTCGATCACGTACTTGATATGAAACAATAGTTTTCTCCAAAATTTTACGTTGGACACAACATTGAATTATACCAAAAAATAATACAATAATAATAATATTCTTTTAAATGGTAGTTAACGCCTAGCCATTGGTACTGTAGGAATGAATAGAACAAACTAAAATATTATTCTACATTTATGTTAAATGTTTTTACATTTATCTAATAAATTTTAGGGGCTTAAAATAAGAATGAATCTAAATTTAGGCATAAAATACTCTAATAATTTTAAAAGGCCATTTTACTTCCTTTTGATGGTGAACCCTTTTAATTCAAGTTCTAATCACATTTACATGTTCTATTTTTAAAAAATAGAATTATTATATATAAATGGGACATCCAAATTTAATTTGGTTAAATTTTAGGTAATTTTATGTTAAAGTTCATTTTTTAATGAATAGTAAAAAAATACTGCCTTTTAAATTCAAAACTACATTTTCATCTAAATTATTTATATAGTTAGATTATTATTTTAATTGGTTCTATAGTTTAATTGGATTAAATTTTTTACCATTTAATCCAAATTTTTCTAATTTCATGTAATTTTTCATTTAAATTGGACATAAACACATGTCAATCTTTTGATAGTCCTTCTAAAAAACCCGCTTTCTGATTTTGACAATTGTGATTTATTTTAAATTAATTTATGCCATTTATTTGTTTTGAATTTCGAAAATGGATTCCATATTTAGAATCAGAAGGTCCAAATTGTGTAAATAGTTTCCTTTTATTTTTGGACATTATGAAGAGTAACTTCAGTAATTATTTTATATACCATGGTTAATGGGTAAATATGGAAAATAAGGGTACAAAATAATATTTTAATAATATTAATCTACTCTAACATATATCCTAATACTATTGTATGAGATATGTCCAATAATAGTCATCCTTGAGTCGATCTTGGGTCCCCATAGAGCCACTTGAGTGTGATAATGACATGTTATATGAATTAATTTGAGTTAAGAGAAAATTAACATAAAAATGTATCTTTAAATAAAAAAATTAATATAGTGTTATATAACTGATATCTAAAACGATATATAGTAATTATAATGATAAAAATAATCCCTAAATCATTGTATTTAATTTATAATATTTAGACATTAAATAAATATTTTAATTATGACACAATGATGATGCGGTGATTTCTTCATTAATAAAGGACTCTAATAAATGATATTATAAATATTAAAATATATATTATAAGAAATAATTAATGTGATCCAAGAATTATATAGGTGAATATGACATTTTATGATTTATTAAATGTTTTTTTTAAAGGAATCAAGTTGTTATGCATTTGTAAAAAAGTCATGTAAGAATAGTGTCCAAAATTGACATAATTCAAAACATAAAATATCAAATAGTTTATTAAATGATATTAAATTATTGAAAATATAATATTTGGATAAATGATTAATTTAATTCCAAATACGTCATAAATGACTTTTTTTGGGTATTTTTACAAGATATGAAAATTTCATTAACCCACAATGTGTAAATAAAGTGATATCACATTAAGATTAAAATGGGTAAAATAAGTGTTAAACAAAAAAGATAAGGATAAAAAATATTCAAAACATGTATAAAAATTATTGGATGATTGGTATTCCAACCAAAATCATCTTATATTATAATTAATTGAATTTTGTGCATTTTTCATTCAGAATTGAATATATAATAAAATAATATTTCATGAATTTCCTAAAGTTCCCATCCTCCCTCTTATAAAAGGCCACCACCTCTATCCACTTAAACAAACCTCTCAATCCCCTTGGATTATCCAAATTCTACACAAATAAGCACCCAATGTCATAACCTATCCCCCAAGGCATGTGTCGTGACTACCCCAAGCCCACCTTCCATAGGCCAAGGGCTGGCGACTAGCACCGAAATAAGTATTCCCAAAAATCATGAAGGCATTAACTTTATAATCTATAAATACATGCAAACAATAACACAACAAGATACGAACACAAGTAAACTGTATTGTAAAAAGAGTGTGTAAAGAAATGAAAAAGGGGCCAGAATACCAGCCATACTATAAAGTACAAGAAAACTGAAAATTACAAGTAAACTGAAACAACTCCTATAAACTCTTGTCAAGTATCCTACCTGAAGGGTATGTACAACTCTCAAACGGTCGTCTCTGCGGTACGCCTCATCTAAAATCCACCTCCAATCTACCTCCAGTCCCAATACCCTCATGCTATGTCAACTTTGTCCATCTTCTATATCAAGCACAACAACTTGTGGGAATAGCTCGTGCAGTGGTGAGTATAATGATATTCAGTAGGGACCCCGAGACCCTCTAAGGTCTCACAAAACCCACAATGGATAAACCACAAAGCCTGAAAACATCTGACAACCCTACTTAAGTATATTCCCATATATATACCTAAGTTATCAAGATTACCCATCTCATTCATGAGGAAACAAAAGGCCCAACTCATTAGCTCAATGATCAACTGTTCCTCGAAGGAAAGAATACCACGAAGGTAACACCACAATGTTAAGTACCAAAAAGGTAACACCACATATTGGACTACAAAAAATGTATCACCATGAAAGAAAGTACCACATAGAAGAATCCCACCAAGGTTTCACCATGAAGAAAATTACCACACAAGTATTCAATAAAAAAGAATACCACAAATGTATCATCATGAACGTATGTACCACATAAGTACAACACCTAGAAGAATACCACAAAGATTTCACCATGAAGGAAAGTACCACACAGGTATGACACACAGAAAGGTACACCAAGGTTTCACCACAAAGGTAAGGACTCAGCTCACACCAGGTATAACTTTGGTACGGTAGTAGAGAAGATTAGATGTAACTACTGAATCATCTTACTCTGATAAGAGGTAGACCCACGCAGGATACTAAATCATCAGACCCACATAGGATCCTAGTACATCATCAGACCCACATAGGATCCTAGTCCATCATACCCACATAGAATCTTAGTAAAGAAGACCCACATAGGATCCTAGATTACTCCTGTATGGATTCCTAGAGTGGATCCATGTAGGACCGTCAATCACAGACCCACAAAGTATCTCAAAGCATAGACCCACATAGGATCCCTTTCTCGTGTTACAGCCAGCTACAGGGTTCCCGCACAAAGAATGCTTGATTCCGGGAGGGTTTGTTCCTCAATCCACAGGTCGATACTAAAACTGCCATGGATTACCAATAGGAAGTACCCCTATGTACCGACACATAAAAGGGGTCCCAACGCAATAGACGATGCATAAATCAGACGCCCAGTCTGTATGTTATTGGCCTTTTAGTCCCAAGGGCTCGGTTAGATTCGTGTTCGATCCAACCTGACTGTACCCCAACTTTTTCCATTACCCATGTGCGGTACACTAAAATGACCGTATCAATCCAATGTTTTCATCACTATATACGGATAGTCAATCAAACACCTGTATCTCGAGAAATGGTCGAAAGAACAAAAAGGGTCGAAGTTGGTCTGGGTCTTGTCTGACCCTGCCCAACCCAGCCTGGGCCTACCCGACCTAGTTTGAGTCGACCTGGTCCGACCCAGGTCTAGAACTGGGTCCGACCTAGCCCATTGTCTCCGGCCCGGCCCATGGGGTGTTAGCCCACGGTGCGGCGGCCCACTGGACTCGCAGTGTGGCGGCCCGCCGCGGCCGGCCGGACAGCCTGCCCCCTCAACCGCGTGGCGTGGTCGCACGCCTCACCTTTGCCGAAAACCGGTAGTGAGTCAGCCGCCCTCCCCTCACCACTAAGACACAAGTTCATGGGTCATGAACGTCGAGTGGTGTGGTCATGCGCCGCCATCCCCTTCATGTTGCCGGCATGAGTGACGACATCCACCCTTTCTCGGCCACGACCTGTAGGTCGTGGCTCTTCTCCGCAGGTGTGGTTGCGCTGTCTCCATCTTCGCGGCCAGTCATGGTACCAGACACCGCTTTTGAGTCCCACCAGTTCCAATTGTAGGCACCTGTCACCATCCTCCTCCACCGTGAATAACATGCCTAAAACCCCAAATTTTACGGAGAGGTCGGTCCATGTTTGTTTTGTCTGAACCCTCTACATTAGGGTTGTAGCAAGCGGACCAATAATCTAGAATCACAAAGAATGTCAAGAAAGGGTAAAGGGGTAATAAAAAAACAAAACCTACCTTGAAGGTTCTATTGGAGGAGGTGCAAGGATGAAGACGATGTCATTGAAGAGCATTGGTGTTCGTCGCTCCTTCAAGGCCCTTCCGATCTGGGCTCAGGTTCGGTTCCTCGTTCTTCATTAGAGGAAGTTCTTCATCAGGGAAGCATTCTTCATTGGATAATAAGAGTTCCTCTAAATTCTTTAAGGGTTTCCCAACCCTCTCTAACAATTTTTTCCCCAACCTAATTAAAATAATATCCAACATACTAAATTAAAGTTGGACATTAATTATGATGAGGTTGGGATAATTAATTTAGAGGAAACCAAAAGTAAAATCCATCATTAAAGAGGGAGTTCAAGGGGTTCGGGTGGTCCCCACCATGATGAATTCAATTTGGGGTGTTTTCTAGCTTGGGTGGTCCCCACCACTGCACATACAAATTGGGAGGTTTTAAAAATAAAATAAAAGTTTTTATTTATATTATTTTTATTTTTTTAACTCTCCCATGAAATTCATGAAAGATAACGTTCACCATCAACCTACTAAGGACAAGGTGAAGGCCTCCTTAAGGGAATATAGGTGCTGCGAATTCAACGGTGCCCTCAGATTTCAGTTCTGATCACCGGTTCAAAAGTTATATAACGCCGCTCGTACGTTTAATGAACGTACCTGAAGAAATGTTCGAAAAAATTATAACAGTCACCCTTGACCCATTCCAGTTAAGGTTAGCCTCTGCTTAAGTGAAATACGCCCAAAAAAACCCAATATTACTCTTGGATTTGTAATCCGAGTTACTGTTTAGAAGTTATTAATTTTACAATAAAATAATTTCCACTTAATTATTATATTTACGGCAAAAAAGCTAACTTTCACTGGTGGCCCAGGACGAGAAATGTTAGTATCATCCTAAAGATAGTATACCCTCACAAGTTCAGTGGTGGTATCAGATTTTCTAGCTGAGTTACCATTTTTGAGTTATAAGCATTTGAAAAATAAAATAATTTATTTTATTATTTTATATACGATTATTCCATTTTCGAGTTTTGTCACAGGAGGCAGCACCGAGTAAACTTAAGTCGCGCCTAGGGTAAACCCACCATTCAGAACACAATGGTACCCTTAGATTTCAGTTCTGAGTTACTATTTAAGAGTTATTCCACTTTTCAAGGAAAAATGCTTATGCTCACTAAATAAAACATAACCCAACTTCAACGAATCATTCCGGGCACCCCAGGCCTATGAATCTTGCGCGGTTAGATTTTGAGGTCTCAAAATGATTCTATATAATTAGAAAAAATTATATGGAATCTACGGGACATTACATTCTCCCCACATTTGGGCTTTAGGTCTCTGAAAGCCACAAAAAAGGAAAAACAACTAAAAGAGGGTACTGAGCATGAATCTGAGCCTCTCGCTTCCATGTGCTATCCCGGAGGTTACTGTGCTTCCAACATACATGCACCAGAGGTATTGAGCACCCATGAAGGACCCACTCTTGTCGATCCTCAATCTTCACTAGAACCTCTAAAAATGTCGTCCCATCCTCGATTTTCAGCTAGTCATGGTCGATGATGTGGGATTGGTCGTGCACGTATCTCCTCAGCTGGGATACGTGGAAGACTTCGTGCACCTTCTCCAACTGTGGTGGAAGGAAAAGGAGACATTACACCTCTCCAACTCTATAAAGGACCTAAAACGGTCTGATGAACCTCAGAGATAACTTTTCTCCCCGGTAAAATCTCCACAAACCTCATCGGGGTGAGACCTGTAGAAAGGCGTGGTCACTATCCTTGAACTCTAGAGATCTCCATATCTTATCAGCATAAGACTTCTGCCTGCTCTATGCAGTCTTCATTTTCTCCAGGATGATCTGCACCCTCTCCATTGTAGCTCGTACCATATTCAGTCCCATGAGTGCGGACTCCCCTTAGTCGGTCTAGCACATAGGCGATCTGCAAGGTCATCTGTACAATGCCTCAAAAGGTGCCATATCAATGGTGTAGTGATAGCTATTGTTGTATGAAAACTTCAACATGGGAAAGTGATCCTCCCAGCTATGACCGATGTCGAGGACGCAAGCACGTAGCATGTCCTCGAGGGTCTGTATGGTCCCCTTAGTTTGTCCATCCTTCTGAGGATGGGAGGCGGTGTTAAAATGATGTTGCATCCCAAAATCCTCCTAGAGACCCTTCTATAGACGAGATGTGAAACGTGCATCACGATCAGAGACAATCATTGAGGGTACTCCATGTATCCGCACAATATCCTACATATAGAGGCGTCTCAAGCTCTATACTAAACCCCTGGATGTACGTGGAAGTATTTTCATGAAGTCCATGGATATACCATCCCAATTCCTCTCTGGGACCTCAAAAGGCTAAACTAATTCTATTGGAACCTGGTGGTGTGCCTTCATTTGGTGACAAGTGAGGCACCGTGAGGGAAACTATGCTACTGATTTCTTCATTCCAGGACACTAGTTTTGATGTCGAATCTCCTCGTACATCTTCGCCACTCCTGGATGTACCACTAGAGGGTACGTATAGAACTCGTTCAATACTTCCTCTCGTATCACCACCAGTACCATAGTACATCCTCTGAAGAGGATGAAATGCTCCCCACCTTCAAAAAATCCATCAGGTGTCTGTCCTATGGATATCTAAGAACACCGAGCCTCGCAGTTAGTGTCCTCATGCTGCACCTCTAAGAATCACCAAAGAAGTGGGCGAGTTACTTTAAGAGACTGAAGATAAGCTGCTCCATCTCGATCCATGTAGGATATCCGTAAAGCAGCTAGCTGCTCTGTCACCTCTCTCAGCAGCTGCAAGCCAGACCTCCTACTGAGGGCATCTGCTACCATGTTCCCCTTCCCAGGAGTATAGACTACCTCAAAGTCATAGTCCTTGATGAACTGATTCCACTCCTATTGGGAACTGAAAACCCAAAACACATACTGCCACGAGGGTACGACTGGCTGACTCAAGAGTGATCAGTTTTACCCTCCTATGCATGAGTTTATCATGAGATGCCTGGGTTTCCTTTTTCACTGACTAAAGAAAACTTCATCCCAATGTTTTAGATAAACCACAACCCTTTTGCCTAATACAATCAATCTAAGCATGAATTGTGGATGTCCAGTCATACACAAAATAATGTTGTAAGGCCTCAATGCTGACACCAAGAGGTTCCAACCAAAACTCTCGCCTCAAGTGTCAGATCACACCATCAGTGTATGTGTGATTATCGAGTCTCCACCCAAAGCTATCTCTAGATAGGATGGTCAATTCAATGGTTCAACCGAAAACTCTAGGCCTTGGACAGGATTCGTGGAAGGAAATAATGATTAGAACCTATGAATATTGATATGGCAGCTAGTAGTAGACACAGACCGTACCTCGAATCATTCATAGAGCCCTTGGGTTGCACTCCTTAACCGCATGCAGCTACTCTCTTCCCTTATCCTCTAGCCCCCTGATCCTAGTGGGGACCACAATGGGGGAAGGTTGTAACATGTAGAAATGTACACCACCTCATGATGCTTCCCCATCTCTACTTCCACATCTACATACCTAAAAATTCATTTGTCCCTAACACTTCTTCTTCATGTAACATTTTTACACACCCAAGTCTTTGAGACTGGCACCAGTATCCTGTTTTCCAACTACTAACATTCACTGGATGTATCCTCTCATACAAATAACATTCCACCATAAAGGTACTCTCTAGAACCCCAACATAAGTAGGAATGTATAGAGCTGGCTCGAACATCCTTAAACACACTTCGCTCGAAAGTCTGAGCCCCAAAGCACTGATCATATTGTATTCATCGAGTACCAGGATTGTCATCCTTCCAAAGCTTTAGAATATCTAGGGAACTCTAAACCGCCTCCTCAAGTCATTCCTCATCCACCTATGAGTCGGGTTCACCTTAGAACCTGATGGGTATCTGATACTGAATCATGCATAAGGCACTAAGACTATATGTGTCCTCTACCGGTACCATCAGTTGTAACTGCTAACAAACGGGAAATGATATAGATGACACACAACCCGAAGGTACTATCTCAGGTAATGGTATACATACCAAAGCTTCATCACTATGTGAACCATCCTCATGGTCACTCACTGAAAAAGACTAGTAGCTAAGATCACAATATGATCTACTGGTTTCTCAACTAGGCAGAAAACTCGAGCAACCGCCTCCTTCCAGCCCTCAGCTGCGTGGGAAACTTTCTCTTCTCGATACCTCGAAGGCCTCTAGTGCTGGAACTTATGAAACGCGCTTAGTCAGTATTCACCATCAGTCAGTGCGGCTGGTGGTAACTACTTCCCATCAAGTTGTGGTTCTACCGGTACACCACCCAAGTGTGCCAACATAGCAATAGGGCCATGCACTGGAGCCTAGTCACTCGGTGGGCCATCATCGTGTACTCTTTCGAGATTCCTTGCTGTTTGTCTACGCATCGACATCCCAATAATAAATAGTTGTGCCATGGTCACTAGGTTATACTTGGTTAGATGAATCAAAGAAATCGAAAATAAAACATTTCAAAATACACTCAATCAGTGTTTTCTCATGTTGAGTCGAAAATCAGAATTTTGGGTCCTGGTGTATGGATACGTCGACCACCGCACCAACACTGGATTACCTAAACTGAAAACCAAAATCATAACACTTAACACTATTTCTACAAAGAAAATATCAAAGCCCTAGTTCTATGGTATAACCGACTCCTACGATACTAATTTGTCATGACCCGTCCCCCGGGACCCGTGCTGTGACTACCCCAAGCCCGACTACCATAGACCAGGGGCTGACGACTAGCACTGAAAGGCATATTCCCTAAAAATAGGAAGGCATTGCCTTTATAACTTGTAAACACCCACAACCTATCACACAACAAGAAACTATTGCAAGTAAACCGTATAGTAAAAAGTGTCTGTACAGAAAGAAAAAAGGGGAAAAAAACAAGCCTAACTGGAAAGTATAAGAAAACTGAAAAGTATAAGTAAACTGAAATAGATCTTGTGAACTCTCACCAATGATCCTACTTGAAGGGTAGGTACAGCTCTCAAATAGTCGTCTCTACAGTACGCCTCATCTAAGCTCCACCTCTGAACTACCTCCAATCATGGAACCCTCGTCCTCCGTCAGTTATGTCCATCTTCTACAACAAAAACAACAAGGTGCAGGCATGTCCCGTGCAGGGTTGAGTATAAAGATACTCAGTAGGGACTCCGAGACCCTATAAGGTCCCACAAAACCAATAGAGGAAAAACCACAAATCATGAAAATATCTGACAACCCTACTTAGGTATATTCCCAAACATATACCTATGTTATCAATATTACCCATCTCATTCATGAGAAAACACAAGTCCCAACTCATTAGCTCAAAGATCAACTATTACATGAAGGAAAGAATACCATGAAGGTAACACCACAAAGGTAAGTACCACAAAGGTAATGCCATATAGATGAATACCACAAAGTTATCACCATGAAGGAATGTACCACACATGTTCGCCACATAGAAGAATATCACCAAGGTATCACCACGAAAAAAGTACCAAATAGGTATGACACATAGAAGAATACCACAATGGTATCACCAAAAATGTAAGTAACACACAGGTACTCCATATAGAAAAATACGACAAAGGTATTACCATGAAGGAAATTACCACACAGGTATGCCACACAGAAGTGTACCACTAAGGTTTCGCCACGAAGATAAGGACTCAGCTCACACCAGTTATAACTTAGATACAGTAGTAGAGATTATTAGATGTAACTACTGAATCATTTTACTATGATAAAAGGTTGACCCACATATGTTCCTGAATCATCAAACCCACATAGGATCCTAGTACTTCATCAGACCCACATAGGATCCTAGTAAAGCTGACCCAAATATGATCCTAGAGTAGTCCTGCATGGATTCCTAGAGCAGATACACAGGTGACCCTCAATCTTAAACCCATGAAGGATCCCAAAGCACAGTCCCACATAGGATCCCTTTCTCATGTTACAGACAGCTATAAGGTTCTCACACTATGCTCACTTGATTCCGGGAGGGTCTGCTTCTCAATCCATAAGTCAATACTCAAACTTCCATGAAGTCCCATGAGGAAGTATTCCAAAGGACCACCACATAAAAGGGGTCTCAACCCAATAGACAGTGCGTTAATCAGAAACCCAGTCTGTAAATTATTAGCCATTTAGTCCCGAGGGCCTTGTTAGATTAATGTTTGATCCAACCCATACATACACCAATTTAATCCAAAACCAAAGGGGGGTATACCAAAAGAACATTCTCGATCCAAGGTTTCCAGCACTGCAGAAGGTTCATCAAATTGACGCCCGTAGCTCATGATATGGCCGAAAAAATAAAATAGTCGAATTCAGTCCTAGTTCGGTCTAAACCGGCCCACCGGCACCGCCCGACCCATGTTGGGATGGCCCACGGTGTGGCGGCCCATTAGGATCGTGGTGTGGTGGCCCGCTAGGCTTTCGGTGTGGCGGCACTCCGCAGCTAGCTGGACGGCTAGCCCCCTCCTCCCAACGACGCGGTCGCACACCGCGCCTTCGCCGGTAGCCGACATCGAGCCAGCCGCCCTCCCCTCTCCATCGCAGCACAAGGTCATAGCTCCTGCATGTAAGGGGGCGCGGTCATGCGCCACCATCTCCTTCGTGCAGGCAGCCACCACCCTTGATCCGTCGTGGCCGACGGGTCATGGCTCTTCTCTGGTGGTGCTGTTGCATCGCTGCCTTCTTCATGGCTGGCTCGCACCCTCAGCATTAGGGTGGTAGAAAGCGGCTCAATAATTCTTGAATCACGAAGAACGTCAAGAATAGGTAAGGGGGTATTCAAAACAACAAACCCTACCTTGAAGGATCTATAGAAGGAGGTGCGAGGAAGAAGACGAAATCATTGAAGAGTGTCTTCATTCGTCTCTCCTACAAGGCGCTTCCGATCTGGGCTCGGGGTTAATTCCTCATTCTTTGTTGGAGCATGTTCTTCATCGGAGAAGCATTATTCGTTGGAGAAGAAGAGTTCCCCTAACCTCTCCAAGGATTTGAAAACCCTCTCAAATGATTTTTTTCCCAACCCAATAAAAGGAATAAAAAACTTATTAAATTAAAGTTGTTCATTAATTATGATGAAGTTGTAATAATTAATTTAGAGGAAACCAAAAGTCACCTCTGTCATTAAAGAGGGAGTTCAAGGGGGTCGGGTGGTCCCCACCCTTAAGAATTCAATTTGGGGGGTTTATAGATTGGGTGTTCCCAACCACTACACATAATAATTGGGAGGTTTAAAAAATAAAATAATAGTTGTTCTTTATTTTATTTTTATTATTTTAACTCTCCCACAAAATTCACAAAAACTAACTTTCACCCTCGACCAACTACGGTCACGGTGATGGTCTCCATAAGAGAATATCAGAGCTGTGAGTTCAATGGTGCCCTCATATTTCAATTTCGTGCACCGAATCAAAATTTATATAATGCTGCTCGCGCGTTTTCTGAACATACACGATAAAAAGTTTGGAAAATTATAACAGTAACCATTGACCTGCACCGATCGAGGATAGGCTCTGCCTAAGTGAAACACACCCCAATGAACCAAATGGAAATCTCGTATTTTCAATCCGAGATACCATTTAGATGTTATGAATTTTACAATAAAATTATTTTCACTTAATTATTTTATTTACGGACAAAAACTAAATTTTACTGGTGGGTCGCGCTAACCAATGATAGTATCTTCCTAAAGAGAGTATACCCTCATGAGTTTAGTAGTGGAATCTATTTTTCAATATGAGTTACAGTTTGTGAGTTATATGAATTTGAAAAATAAATTAATTTATTTAATTATTTTATTTATGATTATTCCATTTTTTTTCTCATAGGAGGCCCGTGCCGACTAAACATATGTCACACCTAGAGTAGACCTGCAATCCTGAACGCAACGGTGCCCTCATATTTCTGATTTGAGTTAATTTTAATGATTTATTACACTTTTTCAGGATAACTGCTTATGCACGCTAATTAAAACTTAACCAAGCTTCAAAAAATCATTATGGGCACTCTGGGCCTTGGAATCGTGCACCGTCAGATTTCACAGTCTTGAAATAATTCCATATAATTAAAAAAATTATATGGAATTTTTGGGACCTTACACCCAACATCCTTACCTTTCTACTTGATTCCATTCATTGGGAAGAAGACAATTCAAGAAAATCTTTTATCTCAAATCAAAAGAAGTTACCCAATTTAGAGGTAACGTCTTCTCACATGTTCCTTTACTTTATTTTCAATATCCAATCTTTATGTTCTTCTTATTGTTTGATTATATAAAACCACTAGAATCCTTAATATACTAGGATGTTACTATGAGAAGAATTCGAACTACACATATACACAACTCTATCTAATGTATATAAACATAATGTTTTTTATGTACGGTGAACTACTACCTCTAGAAAAGATGATTGTTCAATTTTACCATACCACCTATCATGTTGGACATTACGATGGAACTATATTTATATACGATATATATTATATTTATATTTTCTCTATGATTCTGTAATTTTTATTTACACCATACCATTATTCTTTCCTTGATGTAAAAATACGATAATTTCATTTGAGGAAGTGTAGACTAGTGCCCCCTCAAAGTGACATGAGTCGTTCATGCTATACATGGAACATATAAAGGTTGGTTTTATTAAAAATATGAGAAATATATGACATAAATATAATATGTGTGTTATAATATACATTTATATCATTTGATTATTATTCATTTAATATGATAAAGAAATTAAAGTAGCATTCATGCATACATTACAACCTACTGTCTCCATGGATAGAGCATTTAATTTCTTATCTCCAAATTATATGGACTATTATAAATAAATATATAGTATATATATATGATATTTAAATCCTTAATATCATTCTGGGGATGATGTAATTTTTACTACATGGAAAATTTTTATCTAAACCTGTTCATTTTCGACTCAAGTACTAAATATTAACAAAATGACCGATATTAACATAAATAATTATGTAATTTTTATAAAATGGTAACAAGTGATATAAAAGTAAAAATAAACTTGATAAAAGTTCTGAAGTAAGTTTAAATTAATCTAAGTTTCTTATATAGGAATATAAAGAACAAAAAAGTCAAGTAAAACTCTAGGTAAGGGACTTTATCTCAATCTCCTTTCATTGCGGAATATATTGATAATATACACCTCCTTCTTTTATACGGTGTGTAATAAACCCATTTGAATTTTAATTTCATTAAAAGGAAATATTTTTTCTATGAATCGTTTTACTAAATTATAAAAGGAATTTTTTAATGTATTTAGCGACAATGACTTCTCTGCCTTCGAAACCATTATTTGATATTTGGCTTCCTCTATAAGCCTTAATGTTTTTAAAAGGAAAAAAGAAATACCCTATTCCATTTTTTGGTGGTTTGGTATCAAAAATAGTTTTGGAAATGGATTGAGTATTTCAATATCTAAAATGATTTATTGTGACTGTAAAGGAAATTTTATTAGTGAAATGTTGATATTTTCAATATTTTATATGATATGATTATATAATCGTACTTGGACATATAACGGGTGGTTACATGATAAACCAAAGATGGGTGGTTATGTGATAAACAAAATGACATGTGATTCTGTGAAAAACCAAGGACAGGTGGTTACATTATAAACTCCAAAACATTGGGTATGGAAGTTGGTCATATGGTTATTCCATTTAGTGATATGTGTGGAAGTTGACCGTATGGTTATTCTATTCAAGTATGTTTTTCTCCCAACATACCTTTATAAGTTATATGTTGTTTCTATGGGATGTATGGTAATCTTTTGGTAACAAAGAGGGTAAGCAATGAACTTATATTTAGTAAAGTATATTTAATACTTCTTAAAGTTGAAAGGAATTGGTTTATTATAAAATATTCAAGGATTTCATATTATCCAAATACTAATAGTTTTCCTTCTTTGTGTATCCCTTACTATAATTTTTATGCTCATCCCATGTTTTGAAATGTTTTCTATAGGAAATAAAGAAGAATATAGTCAAGTATGTGATCAAGGAAAATTAATTTTTTTTCAAACATGAAATGGAACATGTTTATTTTTAAAGTGATATTTATTTATAAAAAAAAGGATAGTGAGTAGAAGTGTCTAATTGTAATATTAAAGTTGTTATGTATAAGTTATGACATAATTCTATAAATATCTACACCTGAAATGATCATAGATTTTAATTCAAGTCAAATTAATGAATTACCTCAAGATTAAGTAATTTTTAAGGTTGGGGCCTTATAGTAAGTTAAAAAACGAACATGGAAGAAAAGTGTAAATAATACTAGTGATTGATAAAGAAATCTAATCACATGAAAGTGTTTTATCTAAATAATGTTAAAATCACAAAACCATAAAGTGGTAAAACATGTAAGAGGTAATTTATATCTTCAAAAAATGATGATAGTAAAATAACTTTTTATTTCAGTATCCTTTTCCCAAAGTTTATTTTTTTCAAGAAGATATACTTATAGGATTTCATTCACTTTAAAAAGTAAAATCTCTTCCTTTGGTCATGTATTGACCAATTTTCACTTCAAATATTTCTCTAAAAAGGAATGTGATTTTTTTCATTCATAAAGAACTTGTATATTATGAGATCCATGATAATTTATACCATATTTATTTAGTTAGAATCAACAAAAAATGGTAAGAATATGTTATCCTGTATTTATAAATCCTCATGTGGTGAGATAATACTTTAATATCATAAACTTCATATAATGTTTAACTTAATCTTTACAGAAATATTTAACCGTATAACCCCTTAGAAAAATGAACATACCAAAAATTTGAAATAAGGTCATCAAATATTCTTTACATTGATCCACAACATATCATAAAGTATATCTTGGTTTTCACATTCCAAAAATGTCAATACCCTCATTATATATTATCATAAAACCTGGTAATAACATGAATCTCCATAAATAATTTTTGAAAACATACATGCTTCCTTATTCCAAAGATCACTACATATATTCCTTAAATCCAATAAGTTGTAAACATAATCCACGTTGACATGGACCAGTTTTCTAACAAATATTTAATCATTTCCTGGGTAATCTGTACTATCCTATTTACATTATCCATAAAAATCATTTCTTTATCCACAGTAGTCAAAATTGTCTCTATATCTTGAACGAAATAATATTTACCTTCCCTTAATCAAAACAACACTTTAATATTAAATCACCTTTCAATTTCATCTTCACCGTTTAAAATATCCTATGAAAACCTTAATGAAAATACTTATACATTTCATAATTCATATAACACAATCATAGAATTATAAAACATAAATACTCAATTCATCCATCTTTATTCATAAACAATTGTTCACAATTCATCATATCATTCCTTAATACATTTTTCTTAGAATATGAAATGAGAATCATTTCTTAATCTTACACAATTTTAATTCAATTCTGCTGCATATGATTAATGTAAAAAATATTTTGAACAACATCCCATAACTTTCACATGACATTTGTGGTCTCCTTATCATTAGTAGTATAACCAATACTTGTGGTCTATCCTTATTCATTTCACGATATTTCCAATTATGAAATTTATTTTCCTAATTCTCATACCTTACAAAGATAAAACATTAAATGTTAAAATAGTTCCTTATAGTTTCCTATATTTACTAAAACCACAAAGAATATGGTGGGAAACAATTATTAAAGCATAAAACCAAAAAATCATAAAAAATATTTATAGGATGTTTAAATGATGTCACATACTTCATTAATCTATGAAACCTTAGTTTTATCATAGGTTATTCATAGTCTTATTCTTTTTAAATCGTTCACATTTGTTCATAATGTATTTTCCATTCCCAAGGAAAATTCCCCGAGAGTGTCAAACTAGGTTTTTAATAAGGCCCATTGTCATGAACAAATTCCTAATTGAGTCTAGCTAAATACAGGTTTTTTAGGGTTGTTACACCTATGTAAATATTTTCTTGAGCCAAATACACTTGCAGAATCCATATTAGGATTAATTGATAGGAAAAAATCACTCTATCCTTTATAAAAATTCTAGGATATTTTTGGATACATTAAATCATTGTTAGATTTATCCTTATAAAATACCTATACATATCATTATAAATATCACTTGGGATCTCACCAAAGTTTTTTCATCCTAGTTTCCTATAGTTGAATAAAAATTTCCTTCGATATCAACAATATTGGCCCGATCATAAGATACATTGATATTACATAATTTTTATGAATATTAAGCACATTTCTTAAGTACATGCACGATGATGACAATAGTTTAGTGTCTTTGGAAACATGGGAAAAAATATTATAATGTGGTGAAAGATCATAAATATTTCCGATAAAGATATTCCACTTTTGTAATTATACATATAACCATTCTTCATATCATAGAAAAAAATCAGAAGAAAGCGGTGAGCTTGAATGATCAATAAGGGATATCCTAGAAATAAGTATGCATAATATGAACATAAGGGTATGATACAATTAGAATAAAATTTGAAGATAATTCCCTAAATATCAATGATCAGAAAGATGATACATGGAATTAGGAATGGTTGTTCAAATGATATGAATCAAAATATAATCAATAACACAATCCTTGTGAACATATCATAGGCATAAGACATAGAATTTGTGGCAAACATATACACATGTAATATATTTCCTTATAATTCAAAGATCTTTTCCAAAAAAATATTAGGGAACTTCATGAGGACTACACCTATTGGGTACAAAATACCACCACCCCCATCACAATCATTTCCTTAGACCGGGTTTCCCAATCTACCCATAGATGATAAGGTTTCCCCATCTTCCCATAGTGGATTGGGATTTCCCATATTACATAGTGGATCAGTCGGATTGACTTGATTTCCATCGTTATCTCATGAGATATAAATCATTACCTAATTCATTGGAGAGATATATAGGTCCCAACCATATTATAAGTAAATCATACATATATATTAGAAAAATAATAAACAATAATATCATAACCCATGAAATTAAATTGGTATCATAAAAATAACATCATATCATTACCTATGGAAGAGATATTGGTTTAGCAACCATTTCATCAAAGCATATCTAATGAAATGAAGTTGGATTTGAAATCATATTGACCGTTGAAGAGAAATAGGTTTCGTAAACATAATGAAATCAAAACATAAATCATTCAAGAAATAATATTAATAGTATTCTTTAATAAAATTTATAGAAAATGATAAACTATAAAAAATTATTTCAACATAGTTGGATAATGATTCTGAAAGCTCACTTGGAACATTAATTTTCTTTTAAAGTCTCTTTTTAAATTATATAACATTTTCAAAATCCTTTTCCTTTTAACCACATTGAAAATATTTAATTGAATCATGAAAAAGTATTTTAAAATATTTAATGAGATAAATTGAAAAAAATATTTGAAAAAAATATTTTTAAAATATAAAACATTTCGAAGGAAATTATCCTTGAAAAAATATAAAAGAATCTTGAAGGTATTTAAGAAAATTATTTCTATGAAAATAATTTAAAAAATTATAAAATAATCTTAAAAATATTTTTGAAATCTTTTTCCTATAAAATAATTTGAAAATTTATAAAAGTTTCATTGTGAATATTGAATTTATTTTCTATGAAAATGATCCTAGGAAAACATATAAAGGAATCTTTCACAACCATTTAAAATAATATTTAAACAATTTTTGAAAATGCTTTTCCTTTGAAAAATTTTTTTTAAAAAAAAACTCGATAATATTAGGTAGTTTTTAAAAAAATAAACTTGTGAACATAAAATGGATGAATCAAAAAATATTATGGTCATAGATGTGGTTAAGTCCATAAAATCCAAGCATTCCTTCTGCATCTTAAGAGTCTAGAAATGTTCCTTGACTGGAAAAGGAATAGAACATTAATTTTAAAACCATTTTATAAAAATGAAAATAAATGAGTATATATTTAATTTGAAGCTCCTTGTACAAAATTAAATATTTTTTGAAAAAAATCAGAAATCATGGTTTTGAAAGAATACATATTTAAAACTGAAATGAAAAATAAATTGAGATTTTGAGTAATTTTTTTTATAATTATCGAACGAAGAGTTGTAAAATTGTGTAATTAATTGGATATAACATTAATAACAATATTATTACAAAATTAATGATATTTCATGATATATGGATCATTAAATTTCATTAATTGAATCATAACTATAGAAAATATAGATAAAATATGAGATTGTAATAATAAAATGTTACCAGTATAGTAATTTTGATTGATAATAAAATGTAAATAATAACATTAAATGAAACTTGAAATATCTCAAAAATATTAATATTTATGATATAACATGAAAAAGGTATTATATACACCTCATAGAAAAATATAGGTGCATGACATGTAATGTGTCTCAAAGAAGGAAAATTGAGACAAAATTACTATACCGATTTGGTATCTTTTGAAATGTAAACCCCATGAAAGTAATATCATAAAATTGATATGTAAATACCCATAACATTATGTATAATAATCATATAATACATATATAGGATTCATATACACCAAACAAAAGAAATGAGTGGTGAATACGACATGTATCTCAATGATAAAATAAGTGAGATGAGAAAACCCTTACAACAAGTCGTGGCTTTCATTATACACATTCATCACTCTTGTATAATAAGTGTAAATTTATTATAAATTTACGATATAACTATATTCTTATATCTTTTACCATATATGATTTTATTATGACTTTATTTTACCATTTTATTAACAATTCTATATTAACGTTATGTTTCGAGTAATATTCGCGTTGTTTTCATAAATGTTTTGTCATGTTATTATTGATCCTATGAATTATATAATGATTTAATTATTTTAAGAATTTAAAAAATGATCCATATATCATAAATATTCTTCATATTATTTTTATAATAACATATAATATATTTATATATGAAATGTAATACACTATTCATTGAGACAGTAGGTAGTACGTACCCATGAATATTTTTTCCATTTTATTTTCATTTTGAAAAAAAGGAGTGTAATTAAAATATATATATATATATATATAATAATTAAATTATAATTATTATTCCATATGTATGAAATAATTTCACTAAACCCATCCTTAATACATTCTATATAGATTGTGAATGAATCCCATTACTTTGAGGAGGTGGTCGTCCACGCGTCCACAAACAATGTTATCATAATTAAAAATAAATAAATAAAAAATTTATTTTTTATATAATAATTCCTAAAATATAAATACATCATTAATATTCAATATATCATATAAAAATAGATTTTCTATAATAATTCCCAATAATGATATTTGGTAAAGGGAAAATATGAACATTGTCGTTTCCTAAGGTGGTAGTTCTCCAAACACAATAATGGTATGTTTGTTACCCATTAGATGTAAGTGTGTGTACATTTAGGTATAAATGTTTGCATAAAAAATATCAGTATATTTATGATACTTAGGTTTTTATATAAGAATTCAATAATAATTTTTTTGGTTTTGAGAATTAAAATAAAACAAAGGAGCTTGAAGAAGGATGTTACCTATTATTTGGGAAACTAATCTTGGATTGCATGAAATGGATTCCTTGGTTGGACCACTATAACACCCCATTATTTTTTTGAAAGAATATTTTCTCCATTTAAATAAACAAAACAATATTGAAAACATGGACATGAGTAGGGAATTTTAGTTTTATTTAAAATAGAACAGAAATCACAAACATTAACACAAAGGAACTATAATTCACCGAAGTGTGCAACTAGATTTTCAAACTCATTAAAAGTGATAATAACACAATTGGAACAACTGATAAGAACATAAGAACTCAAAGATTATAGCCTGCCTCTCTAGGATTATCTATAAGTTGGAATGCTTTGACCGGACAGATAATGAGGACACAAAAAATAAGGTAAAATTTGAGGACCATCTCCATAACTAATATATTTAAAAGAAAATATAGTTTACTAACATGAAATCTATGTTGGTTATTTATAGTTCCATTAATTAAATAAATTAGTATATATCCATTGATACTTTGAAACAAAATAAAAATTAATGTAATAATAATATCAGGATGTAGTCATTGAAGGATATTATAAGGCATACACACACACACATATATATTTAGTTTTAATATATTTAAATAATATACAAAGTGTGAAATTAATAAATTTAGATTACTATAAGGAAGAATTTATATATTAATGTAATAAACATTCTTAAATTATAGTGCCTAAAGATTCACTTAAATGAGTAATTTTGTTTTAAAATTTTCATGGGTGTACATTAATAATAATATGAGTTTTAGTAGAATGATGATATTTTATGTCAAAGGTAAAATATATGTGATTATAAAAAAATTTCATCCACATAGTAAGAAAATTCATACTTTTTATAAACATATATTAAATTATTTTTTTTAATTATAATATATGAATTGATTTTGTTTATTTAATACATATATACATATAATACTAATTAAATAACTATTTATGTTTTAATTATAATAAATTTTATTTAAATGTGAGATAGAGTATATATATATAATGTATAAAAAATAATATAAAATGAAACATCGAACATGAAACAAAAACATAAAAAGAGTAAAAAGAGGACTCAGGTTGTCTTCTTCCAAAGTTGTAGCTGCACCTCCAACACCATCTGTTTCATCTTCCTCACCAAAATCCCTACATGTGTATCATTCTGTGTTTTGAACTGGATGAAAATGAAATGTAAATTAATAAATTTCCGTTATCTCGGAAGACCGGTTTTAAAACTCAGCGTTAGAAATTTTTATTTTCGATAGTTGACACTACGATGTGACTTTTAAATAAATTTTATTAAAATAATTAAATTAAAATTTAAAATAGAAACAAATTAAATTAAGGGTAAATGCCTTATTAAAACTTTGGAATATTATATGAAATATTTTCGAAGTTTGACAATGTGTTAGTGTGGGGTTCTGAGACCCTCAGACTCTTGGCGTTGATAGAATAAAAATATTAAATTTATATTATTCATACGGATGTGTTATTTTTTAAAAAATAAAATAACTCGGAAATAGTGCATTTTATGAGAAATCTGAGACATATGTGATGTTTGGAACGCTGGGTTTACCCTAGGTAGGTTATAAACTTGATGCACATTGGGTATTTGTAACCCTCGTAGATGATAATACCATCATTTTTTTAATTAATTTATTATTCATTTTTTTAATAATAAATAATTATTTTCTCATAAATGGTGCGTCGAATGAGAAATCTGAGACCCCTAATAGTTTTGGGACATTGGGTTTAACGTAGTTAGGGTATAACTTTTATGAGTAGCGAACGTTTTGTCAGATCACACCTGAAGATAATTTTATTATGTTATAATTATTTTTGTTGGATAGTTAATAATAATAAAAATAATTTTAATATTAGCATTCTTATTTGCATTGAAGACAAAAAATTAAAATTTTATTTCCACAATTAATCAATTATTTCACGGTGTAAATAATAACAGAGCAATTTAATAAATGTTATATTTTTAATTGTTTCAATCAAATACAACTGTGCAATAAATATTTATATAATAACCATTATCTTTTTTTATGGTTTTTGCTTTTAAAATATTTATGGAGTCATTTATATGTTGAATTAAATAATAATTATTTTAATTATTGTTAATATTATTATATTAGGACAAAAATATTGATATATATGTATATGATGTATAAAAATATAGGATTAAATATATATATATATAGTTATATATACATGTGTGGGTGGATATATATATATATGAATATAAATATGTGTGTGTGTATATATATAACACGTATATATGTTCGGTATATTTATTTTTGGGTTAGATAAAACATTTATAATTACCCACATAAATGATTTTAACGTCTCGACTTAAATCAAGGTGCAAACCATTTATGTTTTAGTCCAAATCATTAAAATGACCTAGGGCACGTGAGTGCGCACCATCTTGCAGGTCTCGGGTAGTTGTTAAAATTAATTAAATAATTGCACATGCCTTTTGTAATCTGTTTTACGTCGCACTCTGGCACTGTGTTCAGGCTAAAAATAATTTAAAAGAGTTAAAATAAAATAAAAATAATTTAAAGGTAATTAATATAATTTACAAAGGGATAATAATAAATAATAAAATTGATACGGTTGGAGAGAAATTAAAAATAATTAAAATGGGGTAAACCAATTTTGTTGTGATTTAAAAAAACACATGATTATGTCATTCATCGGTGCCTACCGACGTTGTACAAATTCTCCCAATCTTCTAAATTTTATTGTTCTTCTTAATTGTTTCATCCCTAATTATAATAAATTAAAAATTTTAAATTGGTGAACTGTGGTCAGACACCCCTTTGGGTGTGCCGATGTGGTCAGTATAAATTTTGTTAGCCCAGAAATTTAATTTAATTAATTGCACGTGTTGCACAACCTATTTTCTATTGGTTTTAATTTGAATAATTGTTTTAGATTAATTATGAACATGGAATTGTTGGATCACTGGTAGTTTTTATGATGAATTATTTTCTATTAAAAAGTGCATTAATCTACTTATGTTGTTGTAGTATCTTGCCTTGTTAAGATTGTTATGTTGTAATATTTAATTTATACCTTATGATAAATGGGTGTATCTGTTTAGTTTTCAAGATGAAATTTCATATGCTTATTATTTCATATCTGTTGCTGTGAATAATTTAATAAAATTCAAAGTGGGGAAAGAAGGTGGGACCCGTATTAAAAGCCATGCTTATACCCTTCGTTCCTAACTGGTTACCCTTATGCGTCAGGGGGCGGTGCCTTTGGCTTTTCCAAACTGAGACTTCCCTAGTATTTCCAAAACTTATGAGTGATACAAGTTCCAAAATGTCCCATTGGGGATAGATCCATTGGAAATATTGCTAAACTAGCCTTCGATGATGCTTGTCCCCTTTTAGCAAGATCAAGATGGACACGGGGTAAAGCCATACCTCGATTGATACTTGGTCTTTCGAAAGATTGTCTTAGAGGAGCTCAGTGGTATTAGATAATTCGAAGGATGTTTAATAGTGATACCATCGGGATGGGCATGGACTCCCACTCTCAACTTGATCCTTAATATTGATGCACTAATGGTTTATATTAATGTCGTTGTGAGTCTCTTGAGATTTGTGATATTTTCTGGTATGTTGAAGCACTCCTGGTTGACACATGACTTAGACCCCAAGTTAGAGCTCAAGCTTGGGGGTATGCCTATTCATGGTTTTACCTTAATCTTCTAGGATATATATATATATATATATATATATGCATATGTGTATTCTGCTTACACATACTCCTTGCATACTTTTGGTTTAGGCCCAAGCAGGTGATTAGGGATGGGTGTCGTTGGGAACCTGGGCTGAGAAATTTATTTCATTGCACTTAATTAATTATATGAAATGGTAATATAATGTCACACTGTATTTTATTATTGCGTGAAATGGAAAGGTTTATACATCATGGGTTCCGGCATACTGTTGTTTTATCTCACACCCTGATCGGGGTCATTGACACTCGAGTAGATTACATGCTTGCATGTGTTGACAAAGGGAAGCAGACTACTTCCGATGCATGATTATTTATTTCTACTTAGAATGGTGAATGAGGTAGAGGACCGAGCCTTGTTCATGATACAATTGATTCTTTGTGTCTTTTCTTTTATTTGATAGTATGCTTGAGTTTTTATTTTCCATACTTCTAGTTTATATAAACATCATGGACTAGCATCGTTTTGTGAGCTTGAGTATTATTCAGTTGGATTCTTTATATTTATTCTACTGTAATTTATTCATTTATATGCTTATGCTATTTATTATTTAATTGTTGTTACTTCCATGGTGATATTTGATGGAGCTGGGCATACAGCAGAAGCCCCAAATAGGTGGGTCATTAAATTTTTTTCCACCGAAAATCGACGTAAACTTGTCGACTTCAGTGAAGGGAATCCCAGTCGAAGTCGAGGATCCCATATGAATGATTTTAAGCACAAAATAAACCGTAAACAATACCTGGTTTTATTTTGAATCCACAAATGACGTCTTCTCTTCATTGGAGATTTCTACTCAAATAAATGGAAATCAAACCCCTCAAGATCGTCGACACACACTTCAAGAAATCCATGGGAGCACCGTTCGTCGTAATCTCAGTGATAGTACGGAATTGCGACATCCCCTTCGATGCTCCAACGATAACTGCATCGCTTCTCTGCTAATGCTTGAGAGACTGCTTGATCTGAGCTCCATGGATCCAGAGCCTCTCTCTAAATCATGGGAGAGAGGAGAATAGAGAGAAATACCATGAATAGTCAGTGGAAAAAGCCTCTCCTCTTCTATTTATAGTGTTTAATTAAAATACCCGGTATCACCTCACCGACCTCGAATACTTAACGCACTATCAATGACATTTTATGACTACTAAACCGAGTCATAAATATTATTATCATTGACTTATAATGTATTAAAATATATTACATTATAATAATTGAGTCATTAACTTGACACGTCGCTCCCATAAATATTAATTGATCGTTGAATAATTTAATATTTGTCGATTAATATTTTTCATGTATTTACTAAAATTCGTAAATGAATTTAATAATAAAAATTCAATACTCATTACTCGAATCTCAAATAATATGAATTTATTTAATTAATTGGTGATCGTTTAAATTTGAAAAAATCTCAGACCCTAGTGGGGGCCCACTATGTCAAAAACTAATTTTCAACTGAATAGGGTAGATTCTTGAATCCTCTATTGTGTGTGACCCTCTTGGCCCTTATCTCAACAATAGTAAAGAATATTCATAGACCAAGAGTGGGATCTAGTAATCCATCATGGCCCCTAAAGAAATAATGATTGTCGCAGCAGTGACCACCAGCCTACAAACATGCACTATGCAATATAATCTCATTGTCTGTAATATCTCATAATGAAAGATTCACACATGTGTCATCACCCTTTTCTTGCTTTATTGTCTGTTGATTTAACTGAATGGGTTTACCATCAACTGCCATGGTCATGGTCTTATAAAGTTACTACCATCCATATTAATATGGACTGAGATATATTACTTTCATAACCCATAAGTGACAAATTCATTCTTGACCATTCAACCAATGCCCTGTCACCAATGATGCACCCAACACAAACTACATCGCCACAAATTCATTGCCAAGGTTTTCGTCTTGCATCAAAGTATGCAATCAAATGACATACATTGGTAATGATCTCAAGTTAGGAGACAATTACACATGATCGTAGATAGGAATGTCCAATGACACCCGAAACATATGGAGTTCTTGTTGGAGGGTTAGTCCTCATGATCTCATTAGTAGAGATCACCAAGTGCGAACTTCATGCGGAGATGTCTCAATGCTTATGAGCCCCTAGCACCTGAAAGTCAAACATCTACTATGTCCAATCAGTATGATGTATCTAGACTATAGAAAATATCTCTAAAAATAATTTCATAGTATCTAATGTTTCTCATTATAGCTTGGGAACTACTACAGCCTTTCGATATGACAGTTAATCTTTGGACATTAACATTTCAATAGTGGATGCAGAAAATTATACACTCTAATGGTATGATGACATCATGTATAGCTAACTGTATACACGATATGATAATCAAAAGAACTGAATAGTTAGGTATAGGTCAACCACTATTTCAACACTCCCACTTGCACTAGTGCCAACTTGTTAACCAAACATGTTAGATACTCACATGATAAACATCATGTTTCATCTAGGTAAAGGCTTTAGCTACTAAGCCTTCCATGGTTCCGCCGCGTGGTTATTCTGCTATAGAGACCTCATCTCCTTGGGTAAAACATCTCAAGAGATTGTATCCATAGTATATCCCAGTAGTCCACTATCAAAACTTGAGAGCTTGTCTAGTAAGAATATGATATTTTACATTATGATAATACATTTATTAGCAGGTGCGATTCCAAGTACTGGAACAAAATCATTGCATTTAATAAGTTCTTAGCTACCATGGAAGCTGTAATGAACTCGATCATTGTAGGTATAAAAGCCAACGGATTATATGATCTTGACTCACTCATTACCTTTATACTAACTACAATAATATATCTCTTGATCTATGGAAGACTAATTTGTACCCCCGAAAACTGGTATCCATTCTTCTCCACTTACTAGGTAGATATCTTTTGTACTAGCCAATGTAAAATTTGATAGGTATGACTGTACCCTTGTTGTTCTCTTAGATATAACTAATATCTACCCAAAATACCTTGGAAATATCAGTTCGTGTACATATCTTTGAATGCATTATTGATCCATCGCTCCAAAGTATTGACTTCAACTCACCATGTTTATCTCATCCCATGCCATGGATAGGTCAACATGGACAGATTATGCCATGTGATATAAGCAACAATTCTTCTCTTGAATTGTTCCAACTTGTATTTTTCAATATAATGTCACAATATGTATGATTGACTTGGACCAAGAAACCTATAGATATACCTCACCAGATCTCGTTCCCTAGAACATAGGTTGCTACATTAAGTCAATCATTGGAGAATAAATTTCATTTTTGTCTTAACTAACAACGAGACCAATGTCTATTTTCCATATGTTGTCGATCATAATTTACATGGAAAACATTGACTCTCCCACTAACCTCTAGTAGACACATGGAAATAATTTGTAGCAAATGTATATTCTATGATCATGTTTCTTACTTTAAACCTAAACCAAATTTTAGTTACATGAAACGTTTATTTTCATTCTGTGATGTGACCATCCCTTTCTGGTTGTGTCGAATAGACACCATCCATGATTGGTGGTATTGACATCCAATGAAAAATAAATTGATAATATATATTAGCTATGATAAGTAAACTACTAATGGATTTAGGCATAAAAACATGGTGAAACCAATCAAGCCTTATTGGTACTACACTTGTACCACCCATGTATCAACTCACATGAATCCCCATCACAGTATTCAAAATAATAAGCCCCCTTTTCACTTTGATACAAGGAATCCATTAATTGAATTTTAGTTGGTCTTTTCAATTTTAGCTAATTGTTATATACTACTTACTTATGGAAAATATTATTCATATTGAATAATATATCACCAAACACAGTGAATATAAAAACCATCACCATGATTTTATCCTTCATACACAGTTTGTTTCTCTGGATCATACTCTGTTCCACAAGCACTTGTGAAACAAGTACCTATGCCAACTATTTGAGCATTTTGAGCATTTACTAAACACTAATCAAAATAGCTCCCACTATCTATAATAGAGATGTGAAACCTTTTATATTAATACAGTCAATAACCATACTATATCTTTTCTATGATAGGGATTTTTGAAATATCCTATACGACCTTCAGGATTATTATACTAAATGCACGATGTGGTTTTCATTATGAATGTTTGTTTACTTCCAAACAAACTATTTACATCCAAACGCATGTCCTAATGAAATAATGAATTTACATCATACTATGACTCGTATGATGTCCATTTTTCATTACAGTTGGCATATGGTTGTTGGATATCGTCGTTAATTGCAAAGCATGTCATAAAATATAATGGATATTTCTACTAGTTGCAACATTGATATTACATACATCGATACTTTGATGTGTAAAATGTGCATTTAAGAATTACTCCATGCTACATTTTGTTGATCAATGTTGATATGTAAGACTTCATCATCAATCTTCCTCATTAACAACAATGTCATGTTGTCGATAAGTTAATGTGCATTTAGGAATTGCTCCACGCTTCATTATCATGATTGATGAATGCTTGGTCGAGATATTTTTCGATGTCCCATCCTGAAGAAACTCGTACCTCCTGACCATTCATATACTCCAATTTTGTATTCCTTGATTACTCAATGGAATCTTATGATGTTTAGATACCTCAAGCATTGACTTGGAATAGTTCACGCATACTAGTTGAACTATTTGAAAACGTTTTGTAACATACCTATATTTCTAAAGGCTCCTTTGTCCAAACTAAAGACGCCGGTAATACTAAAATTATTTAGTTGTCCTGAGCCTAAATACCATACTTGGTATATTCATGGCGTCTAATTTTAGTATTACTTGATAAAGAATTATCTTGTCACAACTGGGTATAAGTCATACATTTATATTCTTCACTAATTGCCTATGAATCGTGTATTAGTGAACTAGTGACTGAGTTTACCAAAAACAACATTCATTCCATAATTTGAAGAAAATATTTCCCAGCACAAAGGAAACATTCAGTCCTTAATTTGAAACAACATTCATTCCTTAATTTTCATACAAGGAAACATGATATTAATGTTTGTGGTTATACTTAATAATAGTTCAACACAAATATTTCACATTCAAATTAATGAAGTCGTGAACTTCGCAGCACTGGACTAGGTATCACCCTTTCACAGCCACATGGAGAATACACCTGAATTATAGTAATGTTTCTATACTTACTTCGTAACTGTATTTAAATACACATTTTTAAAAACCATATAGTATTAAATACCCAAGTAGAAAAAATGAAACATTACTTTGATTAATATTCCTGATATAAAAGCAGCAATGGGAACCTTTAAATTAGTTTATTGCTTTTAAATTTCGAAAGTATTATTTTGTAATATGAAATGCAAATAATCTTTGTAAACGCCTCATTAATTTAAGGATGCTTCTAATGTGTCATTGGCATTAAATTCCATTGACATTTTTTCACATTATCGTTCAATTCATATGCCATAGGAATTAAAACTTAATTGTCTTTTATTCTTATTCAATTGGTGAACCTTACCTAGATAGGTAATGGAGTATTCCATTTACAAATGCCTGTGTAAACTATTTTCTTATTCATATCATTGCTTCACTTTCCCCTTGAAGACAACTTGGAGGTGAGACTTCATGTTTGTATCATCCATTTCCTGGTGTAGCGACCGCAACTAACACTAGACATTAATGAAAGAATAATTATATAACTATCATATGCTTTGTGCATTAGTCTCATGTAAATAGTTTCACCCTCGCTTCTTGAGGTAGTTTAACAGTGTTGGGGACACTGACACCCTGAGTTTCCTATATCATTATACTATGCGCATGCACCAATACTATTCATGGATACTCATGTTAGTGTGAACATTTACTTTGTCCAATATAATATCATACTTAAAACTTGTGGTATAACATTATGTTTTCTACAAAAATGAATTTTAGTAGATTAGTGCCTTTTATCTATTACCAGTTTAGACATTTTGATTAATTACTTAAATCATTTAATGTCTCCCACTATTTTATCGGATTCTAGGAACCCTCTGTGCGAGATTCAGAATACTCCATCCTTAGAGTATTCTAGTGGAAAGGATCCCATAACCACCCCTCATAGTCTACATTCTATGGCTACACCACTACTTGGAGGGTTCTAGGTCGGATTTTGGCTGGCCGATCGCTTTAACATGCAGTTCCTTGTTCTGTTGAGTGAATTCCCAGCTTCTTAAAATCTAAAATTGATTTAATCAGCACTTGCCTCTAATATTACAACAAGGTATCTATGGTTATTTATTTTCTGCAATTTTAAGTAAGTTGACCCAACACTCTTATAAGAACACTCTAGTAGTAAGAGGCACCCTCAGCTATGGCATGACCGACAACTCAAACAACTTGTTTTGTCTAAATTTGAATGAAAGAAGGATGTTATGACTTAATATATTTTTTAGGGTTTTGTTATTTTTTATTGTGACGAAAGAAATCATTATCTATTTTTATAAACACACACTATGTGATAGCACTCACAACTGACTATGCAAGAAATAGAAATTTCATCGCGTCACATGTTCATTTTATATTGCATGATTTTTTATTATTATTCTATATAAAGGCGCTCTAACTAAACATTCACTAAATAGTAAACCATGAATAATTAAAATGAAAAACCTGATCATGAGCTAGTACTATTGGCCGATCCGTTGAGTGAATAACAGACCATCCAAAACCCTAGGGGTAAGTACCTTTAGTCGCGTGGCTTGCATCATGAATAGAAATGAATGCTCATCCAAAGTATTCAACTCCTATCTGGTGCATATCCATTACTTGGTGGGAAGTGCGTCAGTTGTCGTCTCATCATTATGAAACATTACTTACACGTAGGAGAGGGGGTCTTAGGAGAAAAATGTATCACTCTATGAATGGGAGTGCATGCCCTTGTATATATAATGAAACTTGAGACGACACACAAATCATCTTTTATTTAATTAAACTAATTATTACAATACCATGCCATAATTAAATAAATTAATTAAATAAACACACCCAACATACATTGGTAGGTCCGCGACTTATGTCCAGTAAAAGCTTTAACTCTCATATATATAAACTAAATGCAGAATAAAATTAAACATGCAATAAAAATAAACATGATGGCATTTAATTGAATTAAAATCATCAGTCTTTTTTTTAATTCAATTTAATGGCGTTCAGTCCTAGTTAATTAATTTAATTTTAAAACTAAAAATTAATTTAATTAATTAATTTAATTAATCTACAAATTAAATTAATTATTCCGTATAAAATTTCTAATAACCAAAATTAATATTTAATTAATTTAATTGTTAACTGTAATTAAAGTAATTAAATAAATAAATTATTTATTAAATTATATCTCCCGGGACTATATAACTTCGGGTAGGGCCTGTGCGGGTCGGGGAGAACATGCCCAGGCCCATTTCGAATTAAACCGACCGTGTACAGAGGTGGTTTGGGCCGGGCTGGGCCGACCAGCTAATGCCCATTTCACTGCTGATATATTCCGTATAGAGCGATAATGGATTACCTTGCTGGAGGGGCATTATGGATCTGGCAACACCAAACAATGGGTCGGTCCACCAAAGGTGAAGGATGACCTAAAGATTGCTCGCCAGATAGGGTGTCGCTGCACCAACAGCAGAAGGAGGCATCAATGGTTTTCCGGCTTGGACCACCTTACAACTGGCCGCTGGTCGCTAGTCCTGCGTGTGCAAAATAGGGAGGATACCGAACCGAAGGCGGGGAGGCATGCCTGATGTGCGCAGCTCTTCCGAAGGAGGAGAGGCTACCGAACATGCGCCGACTGAGGTTGGCGGCTGCGCCTGGTTCCCAGACTAGGGTAGTTCGGCGCGGCTGGGAGCATGAGCTAGCCATGGGCGGGACTGGCCAAGACTGGAGGGAGCTGGCCAGGAGGGCACTGGATCTAGTAAGGGGCTACGCTGGGGGAGAATGGAGGCAGCCATGCATTGTAGTCTGCAGTTCATATGGGAGGGCTGCCAGCAGGGTGGGAGCGGGTCTGGGTGGCACGCTGTGGGAAGAGGGAGACCGACTAGATGCGGCTCCATGGGAGAGGCCAGGCGAGGTGCTCCGCACGTCTAGGCGACGCTTCCTCTGGTGGGAAATTCTGCAAGTGCGTTGGGACCTACTGCTGGTGTGGCGCCTGGAGGAGAGGGGAGCCGCACAAGTAGGTTGGTGGCCAGGTGGTGCATTTTTCGCTACAGCACAGTAGGGAGATGCGGCGGCTGGGGCTGCCGCGCGGTGAACAGGGGGGCCGATCGTCTCCCCCACCCCAATTTTTTTTCAAGGCTTAAAAGTCTGAAGCCTTTTATTCCTTTTAAAAAAAGGAGGAGACCTGTAAAGCATGTCTCCCCTCCCTTTGATAAAATTTTATAAAGTCTATATTTAGACTAGAAAATTTAATGCATTAATATAATAAAATATTATTATAATAAAATATTATAATAATAAAATTATTATTATAAATAAACTATTATTATTTCAATAGAATTATTATAACTATAATAATTAATCGTACTCACCAAAAAATACTATTTTGGTGTAAACTAATTTAGATAAAAATGGTTAAGCAATTTAAAACCTTATTAAACTACTGGTTTTAATCTGAACATAAAACTTCGGATGATCGCAAAAACGGTCATCCAGTATTGGATGAAAACGTGGTTTGTGATGTTGGGATAGTATCAATGCCATCTTGATTACTTAATGAATGTTTAATTTTTTCATGGCTTAAAATCAACACGCACTCACTCTGATGCTACTTGTTAGAACCGGTCATGCAGTGGAAGTTCAAAACAGGTGGGTCTTTAAATGTTTTCCCCCACCGATCGACATAAACTTGTCGACGCCATTAAAGGGAAGCCCAACCAAATCTGGGGATCCCACGTGAAGGATTTTAAGCACAAAATAAACTGTTAAAAATACCGGGTTTAATTCCGAATCCGAGCACGACGTCTGCTCGTCGTTGGCGATCACTGCTCGAAGAATCTGATATCAAACTCCTCTAGATCATCAAAACATGCTTCAAGAAATCTGCAAGAGTGTTGTTCATCATAATTCGGGTGCTTGCGCGGAATTGCGATGTCCCGTTCGATGCTCCAATGATCACAACATCACTTCATTGGCAATGCTTGAGAGATTTATTGATCGGATCTCTTTGGATCTAGAGCCTCTATCTATAGGTCATGGGAGAGAGGATAAAAGAGAGAAGCATCATGAATAATAATTGGCAAAATACCCTCCTCTTCTATTTATAGTGGTTAATTAAAATACCTGGTATCACCTCACCGACCCCGAATACTTAACACACTATCAACGACATTTTATGACTACTAAACTGTGTCACAAATATTATTATCATTTAATTTTAGTATATTAAAATAAATTACGTGATAATAACTGAAACATTAACTCGACTCATCGCTCCCATAAATATTAATTGAACCTTGAATAATTTCATATTCATCAATTAATATTTTTCATGTATTTACTAAAACTCATAAATAAATTTAATAAATTAATTCAATACTCATTTTTCAAAACTCGAATAATATGAATTTATTTATTGCATTGGTGATCATTTAACTTTGGAAAAATCATAGACCCCAATGGTAGGGCCCACCATGTCCAAAACATCTATTCAACTAAATATGGATTATTATTGAATATGCTATTGTGTGTGACCCTCTAGGCCCTTATCTCGATAACATTGAATAATATTCATAGACAAATAGTGGGATCTAGAAACCCATCATGGCCCTTGAAGAAATAAGGATTGTCACAACAGCAACAACCAATCTATGAACACACAAAGTGTAATATAATTTCTTTGTCTGTAATATCTCATAAACAAGACGCAATCATGTGTCATCTCCCTTTTCTTGATTTATTGATTATTGATTTAACAGGATGGATTTACCATCAACTGCCATGGCCATGGTCTTGTAAAGCTACTACCATCCTTATCAACATGGCCTATGATATATTACTTTCATAACCTGGAAGCGACAAATCTATTCTTGACCATTCAACCAATGTCGTATCCCCAACGACACAACCAGCACAAACTACCTCACCATGACTTAATTGCTATGGTTATTATCTTGTATCAAAGTACACAATCAAATGATATACATTGGTAATGATCTCAAGTCAAGAGACCATTACACATGATCGTAGATAGGAACATCCAATGAATCCCAAAACATGTGGAGTTCCTATTGGCGGATCTGTCCTCATGATCTCACTACTAGAGATCACCAACTAGGAACTTCATGAGGAGATGTCTCAATGCTTATGAGCCCCCAGAACATGATAGTCAAACATCTACTGTGTCCAATTAGTAGGATGTATCTAGTCTATAGAACATATCTTTAATATTAATGTCATAGTATCTCAAGGTTCTCATTATATCCTAGTAAATGCTACAATCTTTCGATATGAAAATTAAACTTTGGACATTACCATTTCAATAGCGTATGAAGAAAAGTCTACCTGATAATAGTAAGATGACATCATGTAAAGATAACAGTATAAGCGATATGGTAATCAAGAGAATGAAATATTTGGGTCTAGGGTACCCACTATTTCATCAATATTACTTATTACCTAAGATGGAATAGTCTCCACCACAGACACGAAAAAGGACATCACTGCTAGTCAGCATCCTATGGCATTCAGGGAGATTCGCTTGAGGTCATGTAACCTATCAGTCGGGCCACCATCTTAGAGGTGATCTAGGATGGGACGTTACATAGTGGTATCATAGGTGGTATTTTTTTCTGTTCTATTACTGTTTTGGTTTGGTAGAAAGGGTACTAGGAATGTGTGACCACTTGGTTAATAACCATGCTTGGGACTAATCACCCCATGTATGGGAAATGATCATACAGCTTGAGATTTCTATTCATGATTTTTGTTGTTATAATTTATATGATTTCGCCTTGAGTGATTGGTGCAATTTCCATTGCATATTAATTTAGGAAATTTATGATATATTACCCGTAGCCTATTAAGGAAAGGATGAAGCATTGCATGTAACATCCAAGGTAAATAAAGAATATGATTTTTTTATATTTATTAATATTTGTGAATTAAATATTAAGTTTACTTTAAATGGGATGCTATGTTCGATGGAGTACATGTCACACAACACCATGTTTCTTTGAAAACTTATGTTTCACACAACGTTGAGTCATACCGAAAAATAATATAATAATATAATTAATTTAAATGGTAGTTAACGCCTAGCCATTTTATTGGAGGGAATGCACATAGCTTACTAAAATATTATTATACATGTTTTTTAAATGTCTATACATTTATCCAATAAATTTTAAATACTTAAAATAAGAATGAATCCAATTTAATCATAAATACTCTAATATTCATTAAAAGGCCGATTTACCACATTTTGATGGAGAACCTTTTTAAATCTATTTTTTTTCACTTTTATAAGTTCTATTTGACAAAATATAATTATCATTTAGAATTGAGACATAAAAATTTACTTTTTTTTAAAATTTCTTGTATTTTTCCGATAAAGGTCATTTTTAATGAATATTGAAAAATACTGTATTTTAATTCCAAATTGAAATTTAATATAATTTAATTATGTGGTTAGATTATATTTTAATTTTTTTTAAACTTTATTTAAATTTTAATTTTACTATTTTAATCCAATTTTGGTCATTGGATGTAATTTCACTTTGTAATTGGACATAAACAAGGGTCAATCTTTTGATTGTTATTATTTCTTAAAAACATATTTTTTGTTTTGACAACGAGAATTAATTTTAAATTAATTTATTCAAATAATTTGTTTTGAATTTGGAAAAAAGGATTCCATATTTGGAATCAGGAGGTCCAAATTGTATAAATAGGTATATTTTTATTTTTAGGAATTATGAATATTTACTTCTGTAAATATTTTATTTACAATGGTCAAAGGGTAAATCTGGTAAATAAGGATAAACAAATATTATTATAATAATATAAAATTACCCAAACATGTGGCCTAATACTATAGGTTGATTAATTTTCAACCATGGGCATCCTTGGGGAGATTTGGGGACCCCATGGAGTCACTTGAGAGTGATAATGACACTTTATATTGATTAATTTAAAGTAAAGGCAAAAACTACATAAAAATATATCTTCTGGTAAAACAATTTTTATATGCGGTTATATAAGTTATCTCCTCGACTATAAATATTAACTTTAATGATAAAAATATTTTCCACAACATTATATTATATTTATAAATTTTATACATCAAATAAATAAAATTATTTATGACACAATGATGATTCATTGATTACCTTATTAATGAATGATTTAAATAAATGAGATTATAAAAATTAAAAAAAATATCTAAAACCTGTCTAATTCTTATTAGATGATTTTTTTTTCTAACAATAGTCATCTTATATTTTAATTTGATGAGTTTTGGACTTTTTGAAACCTAAAATAAGTTTATAATATAAAAATACTTTCAAACATTCCAAAAGAGCCCCTCCTCCCCCTTATAAAAGGGCACCACCTCTAAACCATTGCTCACACATCTCAATTTACTTGACTCAACCAAAATCTACCCAATTCATCCCCCTATATCCCTGAATTCCTCTTAGAAACCTTCCTTGAGGCAGAACGCAATTCAAGTAAACCTTTTGGTTCAAACCAAAGGGAGACACCCAATTTAAATGTAACGTCTTCTCTTAAGTTCTTTCCTATTATTTTACTTCCCCAAACCCATAAACTCTTTTTATTACTTTATTTTATAAAAATAATAGTATCCTCAATATAATATGTTGTTGTTATGAGAATTATTTGAACTACACTTCCACACACCTTTATCTAATGGATACAAACATACTATTTCCGTGGATGATGAAGTAATGTCTCATGAAACAATGATTGTTAAAATATCTCCAAACGCCTCTTATGGTGACAATTATGATGACACTGTATTTATATATGATATATATGATATTTATTTTTCCTCTATTCTTCGGTATTTTTAATTTATATCATACCTTTATGGTTTCCATAATGGTTAATTACAATAATTTCATTTGAGGAAGTGCGGACTACCATACCCTCAAAGTGATATGACTTATTCATTCCATACATGGAAAGTATAAAGGATGGTGTTAATGAAATTATGTATCATATATAAAATAATATATTATACTGGAATTATAATATAACTATGTATAATTATGTTTTTATTCCATTGAAATATAAAATAGAAATGAAAGTAGCGTTTATGAGTACGTATGGCTAAACTTTTCTATGATCGATGCATTTCATTTCTTATGTCCAAATGTTATGAACTATTATAAATACAAATATACTGGATATATATTATATATATGATATCTAAATCATGAATATAATTATGGAGATAATTTAATTTTGAACACATGGACAATTTTTAATTAAAACAAGTTCAATTTCTTACATATGTTCTGAACATCAACAAAATGTCCGATATGAACTCAAATAATTAATAACTATTATATAAAATTAATAAGTGATATAAAAGGAATAATAAACCAGAAAAATGTTATTAATAAATTATAAATTAACTTATGTTTATTATTCAAGATGAACAAGGAAAAAACGAGTCAATTCAGACAAGAGGTAAGGGGTTTTCTTCTCACTTTTTATTCTCATGAGATTCATGCAATATTTTACACTATTTCATTTTTTGTGGTGTATGTACTTACTAGGATTATATTATTTGTGTAATAAACTTTAATTTAAGGGTATTTACATCTTCATTTTATGATCCTTATTTCATGGGGTGTATGTTACATAAGTTACCAAATCGGTAAGGGAACTTTTTCACCTACTTTCTATACTCTGGGTTAAACTTCTACTTCTTGATTATGTCATGCTATGAATATGTGTGAATGAACAATGATTTTTTTACACTTAATATCCACTTATATGTGGTTTATTCTAATTTTTAATTCATAATTATTTCATTGATTTTCCCTTAATATAAGGATATGATCTTTTTAAGGGACTTTGTCTCAATTTACATTTTATTGAAACGTTTTTGTTGTTATACACAAATTCACTTTTATATGGTGTATATACTGACCATTGAAATATTATATCATTAATCTCATTATTCTAATTATATTATATGACTTTATTAATGTTATTCCTCAATTATATGTATTCAAGCGTCTCTCATTTGGTTGGGAACTCTTTAACTAAACTATCGTTTTAAATGTTTTAAAGATTTAGTATTTTAAATCTTTAAAATTAATTTACTTGTTTTAAAAATGGTTTTGAAGATTTAATTATATTGAAATTAGTGTTTTAAAATGTTAATCCCTTTAAAAGTTTCAAAGTTGTATGAGACACTTTTACTCAAAAAATATTTATTAAATGTTTTAAATGGTTTTCGAAATAGATTGTATATGTCAATATCTAGAAATGTTATATTGTAATTAGAATGTGGAAATTTTATCTTTCTTTTATGTTTGTTTTATGAGTTATGATTATGTTATGGTTCTTGTGCATTGTTTACGCATACGGGTGGTTCCATGATAAACCTAGGGCGAGTAAGCCCAAGATAGCTCTCTAATGAATTGGGTAATGTGAAGGAGGTAAATGTTAATTTTTCTCTTAATAGATTTAAGGAATATACTGTGATGGGTATTCCAAATGTAATTCCCTACATAGCTGTGAAATATATAATGTATGGATGTTTTATATTCCATATTTTACCTTTATAATTTAGGATTTATGTGTGTTATTCATAAATCTTATGATTTCATATGGTATGTTATGGTTGAAAAGTATGATTTCATTGATTTTTATTTATTTATGGGATAATGTTTTCATTATTTATTTTATAAACATTACTAAGATTTTTATCCTCATACCAAGTTTTGAAATGTTTTTCACAGGACTTAAAGATGAATAGGGTCACGTATGGGATCAAGGAATAGTCAGGCTGCGTAAAACATGGTACTAGACATGTTTCTTTTTTTAGAGTTGTTTATTGTGAATTTTTTTTGGATAGAGTAGAAGTTTCTACTTTGTAATTTTTGAAATGTAAAGTAATTGTTATGGACTATTTCTCTAAAGCTCTAAACCTGAAAATATCCACAATTTGAATTATTAAATGAATTCAAGATTAAGTAATGTTTAAGGTTGAGTCCTTATATTCCAAGCATCATAATAGGAACATAATAATTCACATGACATGCATAGTGTTATGCCATGTAGTTGCATTTAGGATGCCTGTTGATTCAAATTGTGTACCTTGAATGTATGCAATGTATTGTAATTATTTATCATGCCTTTTTAGATATCATGTTTTAGTGATATATTTCGCATGTTATCTTTTTTCCATGATTCCTGTTTAATACCATGTTTTCCTTATATCATAAATTTAAACGTATTAGCAAGTCTCTATAATTAAAATGTTATGCTTCTATGATTACAACTTGTCTCTCTCTATTAGCTTCTTTTAGTGACATGTTTGCTTGTTTTTTAATGTATTTCATTTCTTTGATAAAATTTATTGGTTGCCTTTGAATGAGATCCAAATGCCAAAACTATAAAGTGTATAGTCACTTTATAGGTCGATAGCCACCCATATATCTTGGTTTAAATGTGTTTGGGCATGTTATAATTTCAAATGAGTTGGTTAACTACCTAAAGGAACAATTAGAAGAAAAAAGGCCAGTTGATTCATGTTTCCTTATAAGATAACACGTTATGGGTGTTATGACTCTTAATAATTAAACAACTATTTTCGGGATGCATTCTAATGAACCCAGGCCAGCTTAGTGGGACCCTTGTAGGTCGCCTTATCTTCTCAAAAAAAATTATGTGATATATTTCCTTATTATGTATGGGTTATCAATTAATGTAACATATTTTAAAATGGAGTTTTATAAAACATTCTTATTTTCCACTAAGGAATTGGTTAAGATCAAGTACCTTTTGTTTTGTTTTGAAAAATGGTACTCGATGTTTTGATTAAATATTTTAATGATTAAGGATTAAATGTGATTATATATAAAGGGATTTGATATGGAACCTATTGTGATGTCCTCTGTTTAATACCTTGGTATAAGGGTAGTTTTAGTTTCTCTTTGAGTTGCATTAGAACAGAACCATTTGTATGTCGTTTTCCCTAGTAAGATCGCCTTGCTTAAAGTGACACCCTTGTTTTGATGGGTGGTCATGTTTTCCTTGAATTTTGTTTTGGGATTGAGCATCGAGTAGTGATCACTTATATTAGGTTAGGAATGACATAAGAATGGTCAGATGTTTTGTAGGTCATTCAACCCTCTCTTTTCCATAGTGATGGATGATTTATTATGTCATCCTCTGAGTTAACAATCATCTTGCTTCTGTATCACCTCTGGGTAGTATGTATTCACGTATGTGGTGCTGTCATGTTCTTAATGTTGTGACAAACTAGTTGAGTTCAGTGTAATCATCATGTCATGCTCTATTAAAAACGTTTTGGGTCATCTTTGTAGTATTGTTAATTTTGTGTTAAAGGAATAATGTTTGACTCATTTCTTGGGAAGACATCCAGAGACTCCTTGATTTGACACACCTTCAAGTTTGGTTGGGGTAATGCCAGTTGTACTCTTCCTTCTCGTAATCACCAAATTCTTTTAGTGCACAATTCCTTAAGTGGTGAGCATGTCCCATATCTTTCTTTCATCCTTGATGTACTAAGATATCATTGTCATAGAGACCCAAAGCTTTATGTACATAGACGTTACATTAATTTTGCAGAAAAAGTAATACATGACAAAAACAAACGCCCAAAGACCGTATTAGTTTAGTGTCTTTGGAAACTGGGAACATAATCTTCTAATCCTGGTGAAAGATCTTCAAAATCTCTCATAAAGATCTTCCCCTTTGGTTTTATTACCTAAAACCTTTCTTTATATCTTGGGGATAATAAAACATAAAAAGGGTGAGCTCAAATGCTCAATAAGGGTAAACATTGATAACAAAAAACAATCCCTAAACATTTGAAAGTAAGAACATGAACATAGAACATCAAAATCATGATTAATGACATAAATCTTGGCAGTGCATAAGGAATAGAACATAAAGGAACATTAACCATGATAAAATAGCATGTGCATAAAACATGTAATTATGGAAACCATTAAGCACATGATATGATTTCAATAGTAGCCAAGGAATTTCAGCCAAGACCATCATAGTGGACAAAGTCCATTACTGAACCGGGTTAACATATTGTTCCAGCCCTGTATTACTGAACCGGATTTACTTGCCATTCCAGCCATGCCTATCTCATGAGATATAAATATTTACCTAATACATTGGAGGGAGATATAGGTCCCACCCATCTCATAATGAAATAGTTCTTACTTGTGCCACAAATTAAACAAAAATCATAAATCATAACCCAAATAATAAAATGGGTTTCATAAACATCATCCCATCATAACATAATCCATATAAAACAAATGGATATCATTTCATCATAAGAAGAATCAAACATTGTAAATAATAGATACATTATACTAGAAACATAATCATACTAAATAATTTCATCTTAGATGGAAAATAGTTTTTATAAAACACATGAAATGAATTCTTGAGGAAAATATCCTTTCATCTTCAAAATTATTTTCTTTTCACAAAATGACATGAAATTTTAAAAGAAATGGATTTGTTTGAAAATAATCATGAAATATTGTAGAGTAATATTCATAAAAATTATGTGTTATGAAACCATAAAAATTTGTTCATTCCGTATAAGTTAAAAAACATTCTCCCCATACTTTTACCGAAAAAGTCAAAAATTACCTCGTAGTGTGAATAAAGAAATATTCCTTCTATAACACAAATTAAAATTCAAAATGGGTAAAAATGAATTTAAACATACATGGATGAATATTAAACACTTTACGATAACATTTTTATGGACATGGATGAAAAATATAACCCCAGTAAATATTTACACATAAACAATCCCGGATAAAATTGAGATTGAAAAATTATCCCTTACCTTATGTCCAATTTCTTCTGTACGTGTCCAAAAATCTTGTATAGTGGGTTTAATAATAATTAATAACTTGTAACAGAACCATAATATTATTTATGATATCATATATGATTCACTTATGACTTTATATTACCTGTTCTTTTGTCGATTCCATGTTAAAGCAACGTTTTCGGTAATAATCATATCAATTGTCATACGTGTTTGGAATTGTTGTTCTTGATATTATTATTAATTATATCATGATTTAATTACTTCTATAATGTAAAAAAATTATTTATATATCATATATATTCAGTACATATATATATATTAGATAGATAAATGAAATGAAATACACCGTTCATGGAGACTGTATGTCGTATGTACGCATGAATGTTGTTTTTATTTCCTTATTGAATTGAGTGGAAGTAAGTAGATGACATACATATATATATACATAAATCTAATAGAATTATAATTTCATATATTTCAATTTTATTCATTATATATACTTTATAATCATTCTTGAATGGTTAACATGGAGAAAGAATCTCATCACGTCGTGGAGACGGTAATCCTTACGTACGCACAAGCGATGATATCGTTCCCATAATTATTGAATGGAATTTGTGTGGATTATATAATATATCATAATTATTATCATGTTATAATAATCATATATAGTTAATCTTTACACCATTATACCCATCCAAGTAAGGTGGTGGTGGAAAACAGATTACACCACAGTGTGGAGACAGTATTGCGTACGTATGCACACACAGTGATTTCGTTTTCCGTAGGATGTATAGAAGGTGAAATGGTGTTGTTTAAAATTTATAATAACATATCAGTATATGATTGATACTTATGTTATTAATTTATTATGAAACAACACATGAAGAAGAAGTAGAAGAAGAAATTAATTTTAATGAATCGGTAAAGGATATTACCTCTTCTTCGACGCGCCTATTCTAAACCTCCTCTTAGGGATCTAAAGTTGGTATTTGAAGAAAACCACGACATATAGTATGTTGATAGGGAAGTTTTAAAGATAAATGGGCAGGGGTTTGCCGAGATTGAAGGCTCAAAGTGGTGTGAGGAGGAGAGGGAAAAGGTTCCCTTTTATAATGGAGAAGAGGGGAACCTTTGGAAACCTCTAAAATATTATTTTATAATAAACCCAAAATCCACATAAAAACATCCAAAATAAATAAATTTCGAAAATGAGATAAGATAGGGTTGTAATCTCATCATCCAATAAAATTTAGACATGTTTGGAATTTATTTAAAACCTTATCAACTTGATTTATCCTTATTTAATCTAATTAATTTTATTTGTGGTAATAATATTCTAAATTATAAATAATTACTTACGTGTAGTGAATTTTCAATAATTGGATACTTTATGACATATTATACCATATAAATTTAAATTTATAATTTTTAAATATTTTTGTTATTCTTAAACAGTTTAATAATATGTTATTTTTATAACATAACAATAGTTTCAATTTTGACACTATTCATTTAATTGAATTTAAATAAAATAAAAAGCGAGGATATATTCGAAAAGAAATAATTAACAGATTCCTAGAATGTCATATTGATCAAAATAATTCATGGAGCACATTAATTTGTTTATATAATATTTATTTTTATATATTTTAAACCATATATGTGATATTTCAATCAATAAAATGATTTCTACATCACTATTGTGTCACCATTAATGACAATTATTTAATCCCTAAAAATTATAAATAAATTCCCATGATGTAGATAATTTTATTATAATTCTTTTAACTATTTATGTTAGAAGTTTTGTGAAGTTTATCACTAAATTAAAATTATTACACTTATAAGATATAAGAGAGTGACATGTTGTCACTTTCTTTGGTTTTAATAATAATTACAACATTTTCATTGTAAAAAGTACATGAAATGAATCAATTCTAAACATTATGTGATATGGGTCGACTTTTATTCATCCAATAGAATTTTGGCAGGCGTTATGGTAATTTTATAATCTTATTTTTACCCTTAATTACCTGATTTACCTGTAACTGTAGTAAACAAAATTTACCATAGTTACAATTCTTAATGACTAAAAATAAAAAGTAGAGTATTAGCATAATTTGGACCTAATTATTCCAAATATTAAATCCATTTTTTCAAATTCAAAACACAGAAGTGGCATTATTTGATTTAAAATTAATCCCACTGTTGAGAAAACGAGTTTTAAAAGTTAAAATGTTGCAAAAGATTGAAATGTTTTTACCTATGAATTCAGTGTAAAATTAATGATAATTACTTACATTATATAAAATGGTAAAAATATATTATATTTAAACTTTAAACCCATTCAATATTATAATTTAACAATATAAATTATCTCGATGAAAAAAATTTGTTTTTAATTAAAATTCATCGTATTTTTACTATTCATCAAAATAAAAAACTTATCAGAAAAATATCAAAAATTTATCCAAAGTAAATTTTTATATGATGATTCGAAATAAGAACATTATTTTGTCAAATTTAACTTATAAAAATGTCAAAACTAGATTTAAAGGGGGTGTGCAATCAAAAGGCGGCAAAACTGCATTTTTTGAAAAATACTTATTTTACCCGAAAAATTTATTTTGTTCTCATAACATGATCTAGAAAATGTGTAAGATTAATTATAATGTTATAAAATTAAAAATTCTTTTTATACAATTAATAATGGCTAGTTTATATAATATTTCACTAACATATCATTTTTTAGTGAAACTTGGTATTGCGTACAATGTAAGTTATCGAGGAAGGTTGCTCTTGCATGTAACACAAACCAAGCCAGTGTTTCATGTAGTGAAAGCTTCCTTTGGTGTTGTGTATAACATAAGAAATAAAAAAAATATCATAAAATAATTGTGTGTTACATTCTACCCCCCTTAAAATGAATTTCTCCCTCGAGATTCGTCGGTGTTATAAATCATTTACGACTTGAAAGTTTCTTTTATAGAAACCCACATCATAAAAAGTAATTCTAAAACATAATTTTAAAAAGAAAAGTTAGGAACATAACGGTCACCCAAAGTAAATCAACACTGGGTTTCAACATAAGAGAATATAGGTGAAAATATGGATATGGAAGAGAAATCTAGCCATCATGCTCTAACAAAGAGTGGTAGAGAACATGGCTTTGAAAAAGAAAACAATCACAAAGACATAAATCTGTGATGATCTAAGGTACCATATGATTCATCAGATATGAGGGTATTAGGGCAACACTTTTGGTTTTCAAGATAATTTCCCTAATGTTTAATAATTTTTTAATTTAATGAAATACTTACTTTATTTTAGTGTAATATCATCATTGGTCATTCCATGAACAATTTCCACTTCATCTCTCATTTAAAGAAATAAAGTTGAATTTGTCATTCTGAAAGTGTTAGCTGATCATGCGATAAAATGATAGGTCATTACATCTGTCTCAAACAAAAGGTTAGAAAATGTTATTAAATATACATAAGTCCATATATGGTGATATTAATCGTATATGGTTCCAAAAATGGACTTATAATTCATCTATTATACCGTTTAATAAAATAAAACTTGTTTCTACTAACCAGGGACTTCCTGTAGGCCAGTGGTAGGTGATAAAGACATGCGCACTTCGGTTGTGGGTTCGATTCCCACAACCTTGTACGACGCAACGGGCTGTCGCCCGTCCTACAGGTTGTCCTTTTTCTAAAATGTCACCATTATAACATACCATAAATAATATCAAAAAAAGGTTTTAGTCTTGAACAATACTATCTGATGTTCAACATAATCCATTCCATTCATTATTCTTATACAAAATACATCTGTCCAATCTCATAGTAAAAAAAATGATTACTTGAAAGGTCGCATAACAAGCATGTGAATACCATCATTTATCCCCCATAAATCATAAGATATATCTTGTTGATCACAATCCAAACATGTGAATACCTTAATCATGTATTCTCTTGAAACCTGAATTACCATAGAACCATAGTGAAAACATGAATGCTGTCAAAAGTTAACTCTTTCCACATACCAAAATTCCAAAATTTTGATATACTCAAAACATGATATCACTTTGTCCTACTATCAGTCCCGAGCTATTGAATACTATCATACATATTATTTCATTTTTGTCCCTCAATTATGTGCATTTCAACTACTTTTCAAAAATATTTCAATCACTTTTCATGGTTACCGAAACCATATTCTTATGGAAAACAACAATGGACCAATACATAAATATTCCAATATACCATAAAAGTACCTCAACAACATTATTCTTGAATACAAATACATAAGCACTTCAATCCATCCTCTTCAATGTTTGTCATGAAATAAGTCCTTCCTTGATTTAGAAGTAACCTCTTAGGTTAGGGCATTGAGTTGAGCAATTATAATGTTCTACATAGATGATACATTTAACTCCATAATAGTCTGTCACTCTATGACACATCTCCCCAAAAAGATAACATCTTCCCCTCCATTTGATGTATTCCCCAAGTTTATTCCTCCATTATTTAGAAATATCTATCTTCTTTTCTCTATCCTCCTTGCCATACGAACATGCATAAAAGTCTATCTTCCTCTTGTTTGATTAATTAAGAATACCACTAAAGTTCACCTTGTTAATCATATATCGTGATGACTGATTCGGCATATTCACGGTATATTTCTTTCTAGGCATTACACAATTTCGTTGCTCATAGTCACCAATTTTTCCATTGGATTCAATGTTGACCAAATTCCTTCTGGTTAACTCGATTGTGTAAAACCAAAAACCAGTGTCAAAAATAGTTAAAATAACGAGGAACCACATAATCAAATAAAGAATAACTTATCACACATTATTTAATCCATGAAACCTTAGGTTCAGTCTAGGTTATTCATGATCATCAAAATAATTGTAGGACTGTAACCTATAGGTATACTGAACCTTAGGGACATCCCTAGACAAAACTTAGAAATATCTCTAGGGATCTCACTAAAGTTTTCCCATCCTAGTTTCTGAAGGTTGACAAAACCATCACTCTGATACCAACCGTAGAGACCCAATGCTTGATGTACATAGTCGTTACATTAATTTTGTAGAAATCTTAAAACATTACAAAAACATATGCCCAAAGACCATATTAGATTAGTGTCTTTGGAAACTTTGAACAGAATCTTCTAATCATGGTGAAAGATCTTCAACAAATCCCATTTAGATCTTCCCCTTTGGCTTTCTTACCTAAAACCATTCTTTATATCATGTTGAAAAGAAAACATAAAAAGGGTGAGCTAAAATTCTCAGTAAGGGTAAATATTGGGAACATAAAACAATCCCTAAACATCTGAACGTAAGAACATGAACCTAAAACATCAAAATCATGAGTAATGACATAAATATTGGCAGTGCATAAGGAATAGATAATAAAGGAAAATTAAACATGATAATATAGCATGGGAATAAAACATTAAATTGTGGAAACCATTAAGCACATGATATGATTTCCATAGTATCCAAGGAATTTCTTCCAAGACCATCATAGTGGACAATGTCCATTACAGAACCAGGTTAACCTGCTGTTCCAGCCCTGTATTATTGAACCATATTTACCTGCTATGACTATCTCATGAGATAAAAATATTTACCCAATTCATTGGAGGGAGATATATGACCCAACCATCTCATAATGAAATAATTCTTACTAATTCCACAAAATAAACAAAAATCATTCATCATAACACAAATAATAAAATGGGTTTCATAAACATCATCCCATCATAACATAATCCATATAAAAAAAATGGATATTAGTTCATCATAGGAATAATAAAAAAATGTAAATAATAGAGACATTATACTTGAAATATAATCATACTAAATAATGTTATCTTAGATGGAAAATAGTTTTGACAAAACACTTGAAATGAATTCTTGAAGAAAATATCCTTTCTTCTTCAAAATCATTTTCTTTTCACAAAATGCCATGAAATTTTAAAACAAAAGGATTTTCTTGAAAATAATCATGAAATATTGTAGTGGAATATTCATAAAAATTAGGCGTTATAAAACCGTAAAAATCTGTTCATTCTGTATAAGTTAAAAAAACATTCTCCTCGTACTTTTACCGAAAAAGTCAAAAAGTTCTTCATAGTGTAAACAAAAGAAAGATTCCTTCCATAACACAAATTAAAAGTGAAAAAGGGGTAAAAATGACTTTAAACATACATGGAAGAATATTAAACACTTTATGATAATATTTTTATGCACATGGATGAAAAATATAACCCCAGTAAATACTTATGTACAAACAATCCAGATATAATTCAGATTGCAAAATTATCCCTTAACTTATGTCCAATTTCTTCCGTATGTGTCCGAAAATCTTTTATAGTGGGTTTAAACATATTATTAACTTGTAACAGAACCATAATAATATTTATGATATCATATATGATTCACTTATGACATTATATTACCATTTCTTTTGTCGATTCCAAGTTAAAGCAGCATTTTCGGTAATAAACATATCAATTGTCATACGTGTTTGGACTTGTTGTTCTTGATATTATTATTAATTATATCATGATTTTTTTACTCCTATAATTTAAAAAAATGATTTATATATCATATATATTCAGTATATATTTATATATATTAGATAGATTAATGAAATGAAATACACCGTTAATGGAGAGGGTAGGTCGTACGTACGCATGAATGTTATTTTCATTTCCTTATTGAATTGAATGGAAGTAAGTAGATGAAATACATATATATATACATAAATACAATAGAATTATAATGTCAAATATTTCATTATTATTAATTATATATAATTTATAATCATTCTTGAATGGTTAACATGGAGAAAGAATCTCATCGCATCGTGGAGACGGTAATCCGTACGTACGCAGGAGCGATGATATCATTCCCATAATTATTGAATGGAATTGGATTGGATTATATAATATATATTAAGTATTATAATGTTATAATAATCATATATAGTTATTATTTACACCATTATACCCCATCCAAGTAAGGTGGTGGAAGAAAACAGATTACACCACGGTGTGGAGACAGTATTCCGTACGTACGCACGCGCGGTGATTTTATTTTCCGTAGGATAGATAGAATATGAAATGGTGTTGTTTAATATTTATAATAACATATTATTATATGAGTGATACTGATGTTATTAATTTATTATGAAACAAAAAAATAATAAGAAGTAGAAGAAGAAATGAATTTGAATGAATCGGTAAAGGATATTACCTCTTCTTCGACGCGCCTCTTCTAAACCACCTCTCAGGGATCTAAAGTTGGTCTTTGAAGAATAACAGGACCTATATTATATTTATATGGAATTTTAGAAGATAAATGGGAAGTGGTTGTCCGAGATTGAAGTCTCAAAGTGGTGTGAGGAGGAGAGGGAGGAGGTTCCCTTTTATAAGGGAGGAGAGGGGCACCTTTGGAAACTTCTAAAATATTTCTTTATAATAAACCCAAACCCCACATAAAAACATCAAAAATAAATAAAATTAGAAGTTGAGATGAGATAGGTTTGTAATCTCATCATCCAATAAAATCTATACAACTTTGTAATTTATTTAAAACCTTATCAACTTGATTTATCCTTATTTAATCTAATTAATTTTATTTGTGGCAATAATATTCTAAATTATAAATAATTACTTATGTGTAGTGAATTTTCAATAATTGGATACATTATGACAAATTATACCATGTAAATTTTAATTTATAATTTTTAAATATTTTTGTGATTTTAAACAATTTAATAATATATTATTTTTATAACATAACAATAGTTTCAATTTAGAAACTATTCATTTTATTGAATTTACATAACATAAAAAGAGAGGATATATTCGAAAAAAATATTTAACAGATTCCTAAAATGTCATATTCATCAAAAAAATTCATGGATCACATTAATTTGTTTATATAATATTTATTTTAATATTTTTAAAACCATTTATGTGATATTTCAATCAATAAAATGATTTCTATATCACTATTGTGTCACAATTAATGATAATTATTTAATCCCTAAAAATTATAAATAAATTCCCATGATGTAGATAATTTTATTATAATTATGTTAACTATTTATTTTAGAAGTTTTGTGATGTTTATCACTAAATTAAAATTATTACACTTATAAGATATAAGAGAGTGACACGTTGTCACTTTCTTTGGTTTTAATAATAATTATATAATTTTCATGGTTAAAAGTCCATGAAATGAATCTATTATGACCATTATGTGATATAGGTCGACTTTAATTCATCCAATAGAATTTTGGGAGGTGTTAGGGTAATGTTATAATCTTATTTTAACCCTTAATTACATGATTTACCTTTAACTATAGTAAACAAAATTTACCGTAGTTACTATTCACAATGTCTAAAAATAAAGAGTAGCCTATTAGCATAATTTGGACCTAATGATTCCAAATTTGGAAACCCTTTTTCCAAATTCAAAAAACAGAAGTGGCTGTATTTGATTTAAAATTAATCCCGCTATTGAGAAAACAGGTTTTAAAAGTTAAAATGTTGTAAAAGATTGAAATGATTTTACCTTTGAATTCAGTGTAAAATTAATGCTAATGACTTACATTATATTAAATGGTAAAAATATATTATATTTATACATTAAAGCCATTAAATATTATAATTTAACCATATAAATTATCTCTATGAAAAAAGTTGTTTTTTATTAAAATTTAGCGTATTATTAATATTCATCAAAATAAGAAACTTATCAGAAAAATATCAAAAATTTATCCAAAGTAAATTTTTATATCCTGATTTAAAAGAATAATATTATTTTGTCAAATTGAACTTATAAACATGTCAAAAATATATTTAAAGTAGGTGTGCCATCAAAAGGCGACAAAACTACATTTTTTTAAAATACTTATTTTACCCGAAAAATTTATTTTATTCTCATACCATGATCTAAAAAATGTGTAAGATTAATTATAATGTTATAAAAATTAATATTATTTTTATACTATTCATAATGGCTAGTTTATATAATATTTTACTAACATATCATTGTTTAGTGAAACTCGGTATTGCGTACAATGCAAGCTATCGAGGAAGGTTGCTCTTGCATGTAACGCAAGCCAAGTTAGTTTTGCGTGTAGTGAAAGCTTTTTTTGGTGTTGCATATAACATAAGGCATAAAACAAATTCTCATAAAATCTCAGGGTGTTACATTATACCCCCTTAAAATGAATTTCTCCCTTGAAATTCATCGGGGTTATATATCATTTATTACTTGAAAGTTTCTTTCATAGAAACCCACATCGTAAAAAGTAATACTAAATAATAATTTTAAAAAGGAAAGTTAGAAACATAACGGTCACCCAAAGTAACTCAACACTGGGTTTCCACATCAGATAATATAGGTGAAAATATGGATATGGAAGAGAAATCTAACCATCATGCTCTAACGAAGAGTGGTAGGGAACATGGCTATGAAAAATCCAACAATCACAAAGCCATAAATTTGTGATGATCAAAGGTACTATCTGATTCAGTGGATATGAGGGTATTAGGACAAAATTTTTGGTTTTCAATATCATTTCCAAAATTTTGAAGAATTTTTGAATTAAAAGAAATACTTACTTGATTTTAGTGTAATATCATCGTTGGTCATTCCATGAACAATTTCCACTTCATCTCTTATTTAAAGAAATGAAGTTGAATTTGTTATTCTGGAAGTGTTAGTTGATCATGCAATAAAATGATAGTTCATTCCATCTATCTCAAACAGAAGGTTATAAAAAGTTATTAAATATACATAATTCCATATATAGTGATATTAATCGTATATGGTTCCAAAAAATGGACTTATAATTCATCTATCATACCGTATAATAAAATAAAACTTGTTTCTACTAACCAGGGACTTCTTATAGGCCAGTGGTAGGCGATAAAGGCATGTCTCACTTCGGTTGTGGGTTTGATTCCCGCAACCTTGTCCGATGCGACGAGATGTCACCCGTCCTACATGTTGTCCTTTTTCTAAAACTTCACCATTATAACATACCAGAAATAATATAAAAAAAAGGTTCTAGTCATGAACAATACTATCTGATGTCGAACTTAATCTATTACATTCATTAGGCTTATCCAAAATATATATGTCCAATCTCATAGTATAAACAAATGATTACTTGAAAGGTCACATAACAAGCATGTGATACCATCATTTATCCCCCATAAATCATAAGATATATCTTGTTGATCGCATCCCATACATGTGAATACCTTAATCATGTATTATCTTGAAACATGAATTATGATAGAACCATAATGAAAATATGAATTCTGTCAAAAGTTAAATCTTTCCACATACCAAAATCCCAAAATTTTGATATACTCAAAACATGATATCACTTTGTCCTTATATCAGTCATGAGCTCTTGAATACTATCATAATATTATTTTCTCCTTGTCCCTTAATTATGCTCATTTCATCTGCTTTCCAAAAATATTTCAATATCTTTTCATGGATACCGGTACCACATTCTTATGGAAAACCACAATGGACCAATACATAGATATTCCAATATACCATAAAAGTACCTCAACAACATTATTCCTGAATACAAAAACAAAATCACTTCAATCCATCCTCTTCAATATTTGTCATGAAATAAGTCCTTCCTTGATTTAGAAGTAACCTATTAGGTCAGGGCATTGAGTTGGGCAATTCTAATGTTCTCTATATATAATACATTTAACTCCATAACAGTCTGTCACTCTATGACACTTCTCCCCAAACTGATAACATATTCCCCTCCATTTGATGTATTCATCAAGGTTATTATTCCTTTCTTTAGAAATCTCTATCTTCTTTTCTCTATGCTCCTCACTATGTGAACATGCATAAAAGTCCATCTTCCTCTTATTTGATGAATTACTAATACCACTAAAGTTAAACTTGTAAATCATATATCACGATGAATGATTCGGCATAATCACAATAACTTTCTCTGTATGCATTACACAATTTTGTTGCTTATAGTCACCAATTTGTCCATTGGATTCATTGTTGATCCAATTCCTTCTGGTTCCCTCCATTGACTAAAACCAAAAACCATGGTGTCAGAAATAGTTAAAATAATGAGGAACCACATAATAAAAAAAGACTAACATGTCACACATTCATTAATCCATGAAACCTTATGTTCACTCTATGTTATTCATGATCGTCAACATAATTGTAGGACTGTAACCTATAGCTATACTAAACCTCAGGGACATACCTAAGCATAACATAGAAATATCTCTAGGGATCTTACTGTAGTTTTCACATCCTAGTTTCCAAATGTTGAAAAAACCTTCACTCTGATACCAACCGTATAGACCCAAAACTTGACGTACATAGACGTTACATTACTTTTGCGAATAACTTAATACATGACAAAAACAGATTCCCAAAGACCGTATTATTTTAGTGTCTTTGGAAACTCTGAACATAATCTTATAATCATGGTGAAAGATCCTCAACAACTCCCATAAAGATCTTCCCCCTTGGTTTTCTTACCTAAAACCTTTCTTTATATCCTGGGGAAAAGAAAACATAAAAAGGGTGAGCTCAAATGCTCCGTAAGGGTAAACATTGAGAACATAAAACAATCCCTAAACATTTGAACATAAGAACATAAACATAAAACATCAAAATCATGAGTAGTGACATAAATCTTGGTAGTGCATAAGGCATAGATCATAAAGGAACATTAACCATGATAAAATAGCATGGAAATAAAACATTTAATTGTGGTATCCATTAAGCACATGATATGATTTCCATAGTATCCAAGGAATTTCTTCCAAGACCATCATAGTGGATAAAGTCCATTAATGAACCGAGCTAACATGCCATTCCAGCCCTGTATTACTGAACCAGATTTACTTTCCGTTCCAGCCATGTCTGTCTCATGAGATATAACTCTTTTCCCAATTCATTGGGGTGAGATATAGGTCCCACCCGTCTCATAATAAAATCATTCTTACTTGTGCCACAAAATATACATAATTCTGTCATTATAACCCAAATAATAAAATGGGTTTCATAAACATCATCCCATCATAACATAATCCATATAAAGAAATGGATATAATTTCATCATAGGAAGAATAAAACAATGTAAATAATAGATACATTATACTTGAAACATAATCATACTAAATAATATCATCGTATATGGAAAATAGTTTTGACAAAACACTTGAAATGAATTTTTGAGGAAAATATCCTTTCATCTTCAAAATCATTTTCTTTTCACAAAATTCCATGAAATTTTAAAAGAAAAGGATTTTGTTGAAAATAATCATGAAATATTTTAGAGGAATCATCATGAAAATTAGGCTTTATGAAACCGTAAAACTCCGTTCATGTCGTATAAGTTAGAAAAACATCCTCCTCGTACTTTTACCTAAAAAGTCAAAAAGTACCTCGTAGGGTAAACAAAATAAAGATTCCTTCCATAACACAAAGTAAAATTCAAAAGGGGATAAACATGAATTTAAAAATTCTTGGAGGAATATTAAACAATTTATGAAAACATTTTTATGGATATGGATGAAAAATATAACCCCAGTAAATACTTACTTATAAACAATCCCGGATAAAATTGAGATTGCATAATTATCCCTTACCTTATGTCTAATTTCTTTCGTACGTGTCAAAACTCTTATATAGTGGGTTTAAAAATATTATTTACATGTAAAAAAACCATAATAATATTTATTATATGATATATGATTCACTTAAAACTTTATATTACCCGTTCTTTTGTTAATTCAATGTTAAAGAAGCATTTGGGTAATAATCGTATCATTTATCATACGTGTTTGGAGTTGTTGTACTTGATATTATTATTACTTATATCATGATTTAAATACTTCCATAATGTAAAACAAATATTTATATATCATATATATTCAATATATATATATATATATAATAGATAGATAAATGAAATGAAATACACCATTCATGGAGACGGTAGGCCGTACGTACGCATGAACGTTGTGTTCCTTTCCTTATTGAATTTAATGGAAGTAAGTATATGACATACATATATATATGCACATAAATACATTATCATTATTATGTCATATATTTCATTATTATTCATTATATATAATTTATAATCATTCATGAATTGTTAACATGGATAATGAATCTCATCGCGTGGTGGAGATGGTAATCCGTACGTATGCCCGAGCGATGATATCATTCCCATAATTATTTAATAGAATTAGAGTGGATTATATAATATACCATAATTAATATCATGTTATAATAATCATATATAGTTATTCTTTACACCATTATACCCATCCAATTAAGGTGGTGGTGGAAAACAGATTACACCACGACGTGGAGATGGTATTCCGTACGTACGCACGCGCGGTGATTTTATTTTCCATAGGATGGATAGAAGGTGAAATGATGTGGTTTCATATTTATAATAACATATCAGTATATGAGTGATACTGATGTGATTACTTTATTATGAAAAAACAAAAAAGAGAAGTAGATGAAGAAATGAATTTGAAAGAATCGGTAAAGGATATTACCTCTGTAACACCCCGAGATTTTATGAAAAATATTCTTTTAATTTCATTAATTTCTTGTGTTGTATGATACACCAAGATTACCTTGCGCTATATGAAACACCGTATTAGCTTGCAGTATACGCAACACCATTCTTGGATCGTGTTACACACAATTTTGATAATAGTTATTCTACGCAACATTGAGTATATATATATATATTCAATGTATAAATGAAATATGGTTGGATTCTGTTATACAAAACAACGGAGGATTCTTTCACAACACGCAACCCTGACTTGGCTTGCATTACACGCAATCGCGACCTTCCTCGATAGCGTGTGTTGTACGCAATACCGAGTTTTAATAAACAACGATATATTATTATAATATTGTCATGAACTAGCCGTTATGAATTTTATTAACTAAATTTTGAATTTTATAACATTATTATTCATCTTACACATTTTCTAGAACATGGTATAAGAACAAAATAAATTTTTCGGGTAAAATAAGTATTTCTCAAAAAATGCATTTTTGCCGCCTTTTGATGGCGCACCCACATTAAATCTAGTTTTTGACATGTTTATAAGTTAAATTTGACAAAATAAAATTCTTCTTTTGAATCAGGATATAAAAATTTACATTAGATAAAGTTTTCATATTTTTCCAATAACTTTCATATTTTAATGAATAGTAAAAACATGCTATATTTTAATTAAAAACAACTTTTTTCATCATAATATATTATGTGGTAAAATTATAATATTGAATGGTTTTAAAGTATAAATAGAATATATTTTTACCATTTAATATGATTTATGTAATTAGCATTGATTTTACCTTGAATTCGTAGGTTAAATCAATTCGATCTTTTGCAATGTTTTAAAGAAAAACCTGTTTTCTTTCGAACAACAGGATTAATTTTAATTTAGTTTATGCATCTTTTGTGTATTGAATTTGGAAAAATGGATTCCATATTTTGAATCAGTGGGTCCAAATTATGTTAATAAGCTACTTTTTATTTTTGGGCTTTGTGAATAGTAACTACGGTAAATTTTATTTACTATAGTTAAAGGTAAATCTGGTCATTAAGGGTAAATATAAGATTATAAAATTACCCTAACACTTGGAAAAATCCTATTGTATGGATAAAAGTAGACCCATATAACCTAAGGGTCGGATTAGAATCATTTTATGGACTTTTTTCCATGAAAATAATTTAATTATTATTAAAACCAAAGAATGTGACAACATGTCACTTTCTTAAATCTTATAAGTATAATAATTTTAATTTAGTGATAAAATTCATGAAACTTCGAACATGAATAGTCTCCAGAAAGATAATACAATTATCTACATCATAGAAATTTATTTAGAATTTTTAGGGTTTAAATAATTATCATTTATTATGACACAAAGATGATGCAGTAATTGTATTGTTAGTGAAATATTGACATAATTGATGTTATAAATGTCCAAATAAATGTAATTTTAGACTTTTTATGACTTACATTAAATTTATAGGTTAATATGACATGTTATTGTTGATATAAGTAACTTGGTTAGAACTTATCATTCTGTTATAAATTTCATAAAAATCATGTACCAAATAGTGTCAAAATTGACATAAATTAGTTTTTAAAACAAATATTATATTATTAATTGTTATTTAATTCCTAAAAATATAAGGTTTATAAAAATGACTTATATAAGGATATATATATTAATAATAAACAAATTTGTGTTCGTTTGGATTGTTATGGTATGTTTATTGACCATATAGTTTAAGAAAACAAAAAGACACGGTAAAAGTTAAATTATTTAACTTAGAGTTAAATGCAATTGATAAGGTTAAAATAATAACCTAAACTTGTCTAAATTATTTTGGATGAAAGGATTTCGACCCATCCCCACTTTATCTTCAAAATAAGACCCTTTGGAACCATTATAAACCAAATTTTTCCTTAATATAAAATAATATTTTGAGATTTTCCTAAGGTGCCCCTCTCCTCCCTTATAAAAGGGCACCTCCTCCCTCTCCCCCTCACACCAATTTCAGCATTCAAGCTCGACCAAACCCTGCCAAAATCTCTTCTCCACATCCCTAGTATCATCCTAGAGGTCCTGGTCTTCTTCAAAGACCATCCTTAGTTCTTTAAGTGGAGGTTAAGTGAAGGCGCGCCAAAAAGAAGAGGTTCAGATACGTACGAAGCATATCGGACCTAAGGTAAGGGATAATTTTGCAAATCTCATTTTTATCCGAGATTGATTATTCATAAGTATTTACTGGGGTTATTTCGATCATCCATGTGCATGTTTTATAAAAGTGTTTTTATGTATGTTTAATGTCTTTTTTACCCATTTTTGACTTTTACTACATGGTATGTATGGAATCTTTCTCTTATTTACGTTACGAGGTACTTTTTTGACTTTTTTGACAAAAGTATGAAGAATGTTTTTTTAACTTATTCGGAATGAATGGATTTTTAAAACATTATTTCCAAGAATCTTCCTTTACAAATTTTCAATTTTATTTTTAATCAACTTCTTTTAGTTTATAATTGTACGAAATGTTATGAAAGGAAAAGTGTTTTTGAAGCAGAAAGGATATTTTCCTCAAGAATGGAGTTCAAGTGTTTTATCAAAATTATTTTTCATCTAAGATAATAAAGGGTCCTGTTTTTATCCCTATTATTACATTGATTTGATTATGTTGTGATGGAAATATATTTTTATGAATTCCTTTATCTTATATGAATTGTTTTATGATGTCACGATGTTTAAGATTCCCATTTATATTACATGGGTTATGAAATGATGTATGATTTATGATTTTGTGGCACACATAATAATTGTATCATTATGAGATGGGTGGGACCTATATATCCCTCCAATTCATTGGGTAAAGATTTTATATCTCATGAGATAGACATGGCTGGAATGGTAGGTTATACCGGTTCAATGAAACAGGACTGAAACGAGGGTGACTTGGTTCAGAAATGTACTTTTTCCACTAAGATAGTCTTGGCAATGAGTCTTGACTAATAATATAGGATTCTCTATGATTATGTGTGTATGCCACAAAGTTTCATGTTTTATGTTATGATTATTGGGATTTCATTTCACTACTATGATTTATCCCATGTTATGAAATTATGCTCTCTTTTGTAGGTTAAGATTTCCAAAATGTTATGTTCTTATGAATATGATGTGATTGATATTTCTTTTGTTTACCCTTACTGAGCATTTGAGCTCACCCTTTTATGTTTTCTTTTCCACAGGATATAAAGAAAGGTTTTAGGTAAAAAAAGGAAGATCTTTATGGGAGATGTTGACGATCTTTCACCACGATTAGAAGATTATATTTTGAGTTTCCAAAGACACTAAAATTATAAGGCCCCAGCCTTAAACCTTACTTAATATTGAATTAAATGAATAATTCACGTTGAGGATCTTTTCAGGTTTATAGTTTTAGAGAATTAGAACATAACTATTACATCTCAAAAGATTACAAAGTAGTCACTTCTACTAAGTTTCCATAATAATAAAAAAAACTCTTAAAAAGAAACATGTCTAGTTCCATGTTTTATATAGGATGACATTCCCTTGATTCCATCCTTGACCTTATTCCACATTAAGTCCTGTGAAAAACATTTCAAAAAAACTTGGGGTGAGCATAAAAAGCTCAGTAAGGGATACACAAAGAATGAAAACAGTTAGTTTTTCAAACATCAAGTAAACCATATATACTCTATCAAAGTAATACCTTCACCTTCATGAAGTAGTAAAAACTCTTCACTGAATAAAGCATCATTACTTACCATTTTGTAGCCAAAGGATTACCATAAAACCCATAAAAGAACACATAAAATATATAAAGGTAACTTGGGACATAAACATACTTAAGTGGAATAACCATACGGTCGACTTCCACACATATCACTTAATGGAATAGCCATACGGCCAATTTCCATACATACTTAATGGAATAGCCATACGGCCGACTTCCATACCCAATGCATTGGAGGTTATAACGTAACCACCCGTTCTGGTATTCACGGCACCACCCGTCATATGGTTTATAACGTAACCACCCGTTAAAATGTCCAAGTACCAATATAAAATCATAAAATATAAAACCAATATAAAGGAATGATAAAATTTCCACATTTCAATCACAATATATCATAAATATATTAACATAATAGAATCCTTTATCAAAACCATTTTTAATACCAAAATACATAAAAGAGTATATGGTATTTATTTTATTTTAAAAACATTACGGCTTGTTGAGGAAGCCAAAGACCAAATAATACTCACGGCGGCGGAAAAGGTCGTTGTCGCCACGTATGTTAAAAGAAACATTCCTTTTTGTCATTTTGTAAAACGGTTCATAGAAAAAGATTACTTTTATATAAAAGTAAAATTCAAAGGGTTTATACGCCGTATAAAAGAAAGTTGTGTATAAAACGAAATATGCCTCAATGAAAGGAGATTGAGATGAAGTCCCTTACCTCGGGTCCGACTTGACTCGATCGTTCTTTAACGTCCTGAATAATAAACTTGAGTTAATTTATACTTGATTAAGAACCTTTTTAAAGTTCATTATTCCTTTTATATCACTTATTTCCATGTTATAAACATTATGTAACCATTTAAGTTAATAATGTTTGTTTTCTCAATATTTGGTTCTTAAGTCGAAAGTGGACTTCTTACAATTACATGTTGTTCGTGTGGTCAAAGGTTCTTTATATCCAGAATGAAATTCCAGATTTGGATATAATATGTATCATATATATCCATCATATACATGTATTTATAATATTACATAATCATTTAGGGGTAAGAAATGAAATGCACCGTTCATGGAGACGGTAAGCCATACGTACGCATGAACGCTACTTTCATTTCTTTGTCATATTAATGGAATTAAAACTAAATGAGAGGTATGTATATTTTAATTCCAAAATTATATTCATAATTTAGATATATCATTAATTATATATATCCATTATATAAATGTACTTTTAATAGTACATTACATTTGGGGATAAGAAATGAAATGCACCGTTCATGGAGACGGTAAGCCGTACGTACGCATGAACGCTACTTTCATTTCTATATCATACTTTAATGGAAAGAAATAATAATGATATAGAGGTATATTATAATTCCAGTATAACATCATATATAATAACTTTAAATCCATCCTTTACACGTCCCACATATGGCATTAACAAATCACATCACTTTGAGGGGGTGGTAGTCCGCACTTCCTTAAATGAAGATATCGTGTTTACCCATAATGGAAACCATAAAGGTATGCCCAAAATGAAAAATACAGATGCTTAAAGAAAACATAAACATATTATATATTATATATAGAAATAGTGACATCATAATGGCCACCTTTGAAGGTGTTAAATGAGTATTGAACAATCATCGTTTCGGGAGGCAGAATTTCACCATCCACGGAAACCGTATGTTTTTTAACCATTTGATGTAGTTGTGTGAGAGTGTAGCTCGAATAAATCTTATAAAAACATCCTATTATATTGAAGATACTGGTGTTGTTACAAAATAAGTAAATAAAAAGAGTTTAGGGGGTTGGAGAAGCAAAATAAAACAAATGAACATGAGAGAATGAATTACCTTTAAAAGTGTAACTCCTTTTGATTTGAGCCTAAAGGCTTCCTTTGAAAGGATTCTGCCCAAAGGTAATCCTCTAGGATGAGGAGAGGGATGTGGAGAGAGTAAATGGGCAGGGGTTGGTCGAGTCAAAGGCTTGAGGAGTGTGTGAAATGAGGTAGAGGTGGGGGCCTTTTATAAGAGGAGAGGAGGGGCACTTTTGGAAAGTAAAGAAACATTACTTTATTTGAAAATGTGTTTCGGTTTTAAAAGGTCCCACATTGATTAAATTCGTGGATAAGGTGATTAGGGTTCGAAATCCACTCATACAATTGGTTTTGGACTTGTGTAGTTCATAGATTTTACATTATCTTTCTATTTTATTTAAATCGTCAAATAATGATGTCATCGTTGCATCATTATTATGTCATAAATAATTTAATTTATTTAATGTCTAAAAATTATAAAACAAATACTATGATGTAGGAAATCGTTTTATATTTCCAATGAATATTTATAATCAAAAATCTGATCCTTATAACCCCATGTAAAAATTGTTTTTGTAAAACATATTATGTTTGTGTCATTTTTACTTTTACATTAAATAAAAAGTTATTTATGTCATTTTCCAACCAAAGTGGCTCCATGGGGTCCCCAAGTTGACCCATGGCTTGTCTTGGTCGGCCATGACACAACCAATGAGGGTAGGACATGTGTCAAGCTCATTTTATTTTATTAAAGCATTATTTATACCTTAAACTACCCTAATTACCACTAATCGCGATTAAGAACTTAATAAGTTACTATTCACCAAAAAATTATTATAATCTCATTGAACCAAATTTTACTTCTTAATGACAACCATGTATGTCGGATTTTTGAAAATCAAAACACAATGATGACAAAATTTCATTTAAACGGAAAATCAGTTTTTTTAAGTACCACTTAGTGGTTTCACTATTCATCAAAAATTGAAGTTTTTCAGAAAATTACAAAAAATTCACCCTAAGCTATATTTGATATTCCGAATTCAAAAATGAAGTCTATTTTACAAAATTCAAAACATATAAGTCACATTAATTAATTTAATAATTAATTCCCGCTGTGAGAGCAAATATCGTGTTTTTATGAAACAATAAGTATCAAAAGATTGACACTAGTTTAAGTCCGATTTCAAAGTGAAATTAATTCCAACGACCACTATTGGATTTAATGGTAAAAATATTTTCTAATTTCACTTTAAAACCAATTCAAAAGATAATATAATCATATAAATAAATTAGATTAAAAAGAGGTTTTGAATTAAAATACAACATTTTACACTATTCATTAAAAAAATGAACTTTATCAGAAAGGTACCAAAAATTTACACAAAGTAAATTTTGATGTCCCGATTCTAAAGAAGAGTTATATTTTGTCCAATAGAATTTATAAGATCAATCAAAACTATATTTAATGACGGTTCTCCGTCAAAAGGTGATAAGTGTACCTTTCGTGAAAATTTGGGTATAAATGCCTAAAATTGAACTCTTTCTGTATTTTAAGCCTTTATCTTTTATTGGGTAAATGTAAAAACATTTAAAAACATATATAATCATATTTTAGTTATTTCTATCCATTCCCGCCAGTACAACGGCTACTCGTTAACTAACATTTAAAATAATATTATTTTATTACTTGTGTGCAACGTAAGTTTTCAAAGAAACTCATCGTTGCGTATCGAGTACGCTATCGAACGTAGAAACCCATTTTAATTAAAATTAATATTTAATTCGTAAATATTAATAAATATAAAAATTCTTTATTCTTTAATTACCTGGGATGTTACATCCTTCCCCCCTTTTGGGAATTGCGTCCTCACAATTTTATTCACTTATCAAAATAAGTGGGGGTATTTATCCCTCATAGCATTTTCAGATTCCCACATTGCCTCTTCAATCACATGGTTTTTCCACAAAACCTTTACCTGATGAATCACCTTATTCCGTAACACTTGCTCCCTGTGGTCAAGAATCTGGACTGGTTGTTCTTCATAAGATAGGTTCTCTTCCAGCTGAACTACCTCTGGACTCAAAACATGAGATGGATCTAGCATATACTTCCTCAACATTGAAACATGAAAAACATTGTGTACCTGAGATAAACACGGAGGTAAATCCACCCGGTATGCAATTGATCCAACTCTCTCCAGAATTTCATATGGTCCAATAAACCTTGGACTCAGCTTTCCTTTCTTACCAAATCGCATCACACTTTTCCATGGTGATACTTTGAGAAAAACATGATCACCTACCTCAAAAGAGAGATCCTTCCTCCTGTTGTCCGCATAACTCTTCTGCCTGCTCTGAGCTATTCTCATGTGCTTCTGAATCAACTGAACTTTTTCTACCATCTCTTCTACCAATTCTGGTCCCATCAGCTTCCTTTCACCCACTTCATCCCAGAAAGCTGGAGTTCGACACAGCTTCCCATATAATGCCTGAAATGGTGTCATCTGTATACTGGAATGAAAACTGTTATTATAAGAAAACTCAACCAAAGAAAGGTGTTGGTCCCAACTTCCCTGATAATCCATCGAACAAGCTCGTAGCATATCCTCCAATGTCTGAATTGTTCGTTCTGACTGCCCATCTGATTGAGGATGAAAAGTTGTACTAAAATTTAATTCAGTACCCAATGAATTCTGAAGGCCTTTCCAAAAGTTAGAAGTGAACCTGGGATCACGGTCAGATACAATGGAGAGAAGAACTCCATGTAACCTGACTATCTCTTTAAGATACATATGGGAAAGTTGATCTAGAGAGAAAGTATCTCGTATAGAAAGGAAAATAGCAGATTTAGTCAAGTGATCAACAATAACCCAAATTGCATTATTACCTCGAGATGTCTTCAGTAATCCAACAACAAATTCCATGGATATATTCTCCCATTTCCACTCTGGCACTGGTAAAGGCTGAAGCATCCCTTTCGGTAACTTCCGCTCTGCTTTAACCTGTTGACATGTCAAACACTTCACAGTAAAATCAGCAATATCTCTTTTCATTCCATCCCACCAGTAATACTCTCTCAGATCTCTGTACATCTTAGTACTGCCAGGATGAACTGAAAACGGGGAACTATGAGCTTCACATAACAACTCTCTCTTCAAATGTGAATCACAAGGCACACACAATCTCTTCCCAAACCTCAAAACACAAACACAAACTTATCCAAGAACTCATGGAAAATTTTATTCATAAGGTCCATGAATACAACAAGTGCATTGGTTAACCCAAAAGGCATAACTACAAATTCATAATGGCCATATCTAGTACGGAACACAGTCTTCGGAATGTCTTCTTCTTTTACTTTCAACTGATGGTACCCCAACCTCAAGTCAATCTTCGAAAAATACTGAGCTCCCTGGAGCTGATACTACTTCATTCGATGGCCCAACATCTGCTGAAGTTGTTGCAAAGGATTTCACCACCCCTTTCTGCTTATAGTCTGGCTGCATTCCCCCAGTGGAGTTCTTCATTAGACACTCGTTTGCATAATGACCCATTTCATTACACTTAAAACATCTTACTGTTGGCTTTTCATTTCCTGCTTGATCATCTTCCTTACAGTTACGAGCAATATGACCAGACTTACCACACCGAAAGCACTTACCAGACTTGGATAAACATTCTCCAGGATGCATTTTACCACACTTCTCACAGGATGGATATTTGGTTTTCTTACCTCCTTGCTTCTTTGATGAATTCTTCCCCTTTTCCTGCCAACTAGACCTCTTATTCTGTTGTTTTTCATAGAACACCTGATCATCGTCAAACTCCATTTCCACCTTCTCCGCACATCGAACAAGTTTTTCATAACTTTTGAACTCACGAGAAGCTAAAGCCCTTCGATACTTTGGCTTTAACCCTGAGTAAAAACGGTTTATTTTACTATCAAGATCTCGTATGAAGTTTGGAGCATACCTTGCCAATCGAGTGAACTTTTCTTCATAAGCAGCCACTGAATCATCCTCCTGCCTCAATTCTAGGAACTGTTTTTCCATCCTAAGACGAACCACCTTAGGAAAATATTTCTCAAGATACATACCTTTGAATTCTTCCCAGTGAAGATCCTCAATCTCATCACTATCCCTTATACTTTTCACCGTCGACCACCACTGATCAGCTTCACCTTCAAAACGGTAAATAGCAAGACTAACCTTTTGATGTTCTGAACACCCCATGACATCAAAAATCTTCTCTAGAGCTTTAATCCACCCTTCAGCTTGCACAGGGTCAGATGATCCTCTGAATTATGGGGGATGTTGCCTCATGAAATGTTCCACCACTGACATGTTCCTATGCGGTTGATCTGGCTGATCTCGTGCATGGATACCACCACCATTTATAGCCTGAGTCAACTGTGCCATCACTGCAACAAACTGTTCAGTTCCGATTCCGACCATCTCAGGTTGCTGATTTGGAAGGTTATCTTCCTCCTGATGTCGTCCCAACATAGCTGCTTTGTTTCCTCTGCGGAAAACCATTCTGAACATAGAAATATCTTAGGCGAAGCAACATGGTAATCTATAAATGCTATATCATTTCAATCATATTATAATTTAACACTTTTCTAACTCCTAAAGTTGTCTAAACCGACCTCTGATACCAACTATAAGGCCCCAGCCTTAAACCTTACTTAATATTGAATTAAATGAATAATTCACGTTGAGGATCTTTTCAGGTTTAGAGTTTTAGAGAATTAGAACATAAATATTACATCTCAAAATATTAAAAAGTAGTCACTTCTACCAAGTTTCCATAATAATAAAAAAAAAATCTTAAAAAGAAACGTGTCTAGTTCCATGTTTTATATAGGATGGAATTCCCTTGATTCCATCCTTGACCTTATTCCACATTAAGTCCTGTGAAAAACATTTCAAAAAAACTTGGGGTGAGCATAAAAAGCTTAGTAAGGGATACACAAAGAATGAAAACAGTTAGTTTTTCAAACATCAAGTAAACCATATATACTCTATCAAAGTAATACCTTCACCTTCATGAAGTAGTAAAAACTCTTCACTGAATAAAGCATCATTACTTACCGTTTTGTAGCCAAAGGATTACCATAAAACCCATAAAAGAACACATAACATATATAAAGGTAACTTGGGACATAAACATACTTAAGTGGAATAACCATACGGTCGACTTCCACACATATCACTTAATGGAATAGCCATACGGCCAATTTCCATACATAATTAATGGAATAGCCATACGGCCGACTTCCATACCCAATGCATTGGAGGTTATAACGTAACCACCCATCCTGGTATTCACGGCACCACCCGTCATATGGTTTATAACGTAACCACCCGTTAAAATGTCCAAGTACCAATATAAAATCATAAAATATAAAACCAATATAAAGGAATGATAAAATTTCCACATTTCAATCACAATATATCATAAATATATTAACATAATAGAATCATTTATCAAAAACATTTTTAATACCAAAATACATAAAAGAGTATATGGTATTTATTTTATTTTAAAAACATTACGGCTTGTTGAGGAAGCCAAAGACCAAATAATACTCGCGGCGGCGGAAAAAGTTGTTGTCGCCACGTACGTTAAAAGAAACATTCCTTTTTGTCATTTTGTAAAACGCTTCATAGAAAAAGATTCCTTTTGTATAAAAGTAAAAGTCAAAGGGTTTATACTCCGTATAAAAGAAAGTTGTGTATAAAACGAAATATGCCTCAATGAAATGAGATTGAGACGAAGTCCCTTACCTCGGGTCCGACTTGACTCGATCGTTCTTTAACGTCCTGAATAATAAACTTGAGTTAATTTATACTTGATTAAGAACCTTTTTAAAGTTCATTCTTCCTTTTATATCACTTATTGCCATGTTATAAACATTATGTAACCATTTAAGTTAATAATGTTTGTTTTCTCAATATTTGGTTCTTAAGTCGAAAGTGGACTTCTTACAATTACATGTTGTTCGTGTGGTCAAAGGTTATTTATATCCAGAATGAAATTCCCGATTTGGATATAATATGTATCATATATATCCAGAATATATATGTATTTATTATATTACATAATCATTTTGGGGTAAGAAATGAAATGCACCGTTCATGGAGGCGGTAAGCCGTACGTACACATGAACGCTACTTTCATTTCTTTGTCATATTAATGGAATTAAAACTAAATGAGAGGTATGTATATTTTAATTCCAGAATTATATTCATAATTTAGATATATCATTAATTATATATATCCATTATATACATGTACTTTTAATAGTACATTATATTTGGGGATAAGAAATGAAATGCACTGTTCATGGAGACGGTAAGCCGTACGTACGCATGAACGCTACTTTCATTTCTATCTCATACTTTAATGGAAAGAAATAATAATGATATAGAGGTATATTATAATTCCAGTATAACATCATATATAATAACTTTAAATCCATCCTTTACACGTCCCACATATGGCATTAACGAATCACATCACTTTGAGGGGGCGGTAGTCCGCACTTCCTTAAATGAAGATATCGTGTTTACCCATAATGGAAACCATAAAGGTCTGACCAAAATGAAAAATACAGAAGCTTAAAGAAAACATAAGCATATTATATATTATATATAGAAATAGTGACATCATAATGGCCACCTTTGAAGGTGTTAAATGAGTATTGAACAATCATCGTTTCGGGAGGCAGAATTTCGCCATCCACGGAAACCGTATGTTCTTTAACCATTTGATGTAGTTGTGTGAGAGTGTAGCTCGAATAAATCTTATAACAACATCCTAGTATATTGAAGATACTGGTGTTGTTACAAAATAAGTAAATAAAAAGAGTTTAGGGGGTTGGAGAAGCAAAATAAAACAAATGAACATGAGAGAATGAATTACCTTTAAAAGTGTAACTCCTTTTGATTTGAGCCTAAAGGCTTCCTTTGAAAGGATTCTTCCCAAAGGGAATCCTTTAAGATGAGGAGAGGTATGTGGAGAGAGTAAATGGGCAGGGGTTGGCCGATCCAAAGGCTTGAGGAGTGTGTGAAATGAGGTAGAGGTGGGGGCCTTTTATAAGAGGAGAGGAGGGGAACTTTTGGAAAGTAAAGAAACATTGCTTTATTTGAAAATGTGTTTCTGTTTTAAAAGGTACCACATTGATAGAATTCGTGGATAAGGTGATAAGGGTTCGAAATACACTCATCCAATTGGTTTTGGACATGTGTAGTTCATATATTTTACATTATCTTTCTATTTTATTTAAATCGTCAAATAATGATGTCATCGTTGCATCATTATTATGTCATAAATAATTTAATTTATTTAATGTCTAAAAATTATAAAAAAAATACTATGATGTAGGAAATCTTTTTAGCTTTCCAATGACTATTTATAATCAAAACTCTGATCTTTATAACCCCATGTAAAAATTGTTTTCGTAAAACATATTATGTTTGTGTCATTTTTACTTTTACATTAAATAAAAAGTTATTTATGTCATTTCCCAACCAAAGTGGCTCCATGGGGTCCCCAAGTTGACCCATGGCTTGTCTTGGTCGGCCATGACACAACCAATGAGGGTAGGACATGTGTCAAGCTCATTTTATTTTATTAAAGCATTATTTATACCTTAAACTACCCTAATTACCACTAATCGCGATTAAGAACTTAATAAGTTACTATTCACCAAAAAATTATTATAATCTCATTGAACCACATTTTACTTCTTAATAACAACCATGTATTTCGGATTTTTGAAAATCAAAACACAATGATGGCAAAATTTCATTTAAACGGAAAATCAGTTTTTATAAGTACCACTTAGTGGTTTCACTATTCATCAAAAATTGAAGTTTTTCAGAAAATTACCAAAAATTCACTCTAAGAAATATTTGATATTCCGAATTCAAAAATGAAGTCTATTTTACAAAATTCAAAACATATAAGTCACATTAATTAATTTAATAATTAATTCCTGCTGTCAGAGCAAATAGCGTGTTTTTATGAAACAATAAGTATCAAAAGATTGACACTAGTTTAAGTCCGATTTCAAAGTGAAATTAATTCCAACGACCACTATTGGATTTAATGGTAAAAATATTTTCTAATTTCACCTTAAAACCAATTCAAAAGATAATCTAATCATATAAATAAATTAGACTAAAAAGAGGTTTTGAATTAAAATACAACATTTTATACTATTCATTAAAAAAATGAACTTTATCAGAAAGGTACCAAAAATTTACAAAAAGTAAATTTTGATGTCCCGATCTAAAGAAGAGTTATATTTGGTCCAATAGAATTTATAAGATTGATCAAAACTATATTTAATGACGGTTCTCCGTCAAAAGGTGATAAGTGTACCTTTCGTGAAAATTTGGGTATAAATGCCTAAAATTGAACTCTTTCCGTATTTTAAGCCTTTATCTTTTATTGGGTAAATGTAAAAACATTTAAAAACATATATAATCATATTTTAGTTATTTCTATCCATTCCCGCCAGTACAAAGACTACTCGTTAACTAACATTTAAAATAATATTATTTTATTACTTATGTGCAACGTAAGTTTTCAAAGAAACTCATCGTTGCGTATCGAGTACGCTATCGAACGTAGAAACCCATTTTAATTAAAATTAATATTTAATTCATAAATATTAATAAATATAAAAATTCTTTATTCTTTAATTACCTGGGATGTTACAAAAATATTACGATCCTTGTGTGTGTGTTTCTGTTATGTACTAAGTATTCCGAAAAAGTAATTTAATGTCCATGTACGTCAAGCTTCGGGTCTCTACAGTTGGTATCAGAGGGAGGTTTAGTCAACCTTTGGAAACTAGGATTCAAGAACATTAGTGAGATCCCTGGAGATATTTCTAAGGTATGTCTAGGGATGTCCCTAAGGATAAGTATACGTATAGGATGTAGTCCTAGAACTATGGTAATGATATTAGATTAAACCAAAGATGTTAGATATTGAAGTTACTCCCCCTTTATTATGATTTTTGCCTCTCACACTATTCTTTTTGGGTTTTAGAAAATGGCTGGAAACAAGATGATTCACGATAATGGAGGATATGATGGAAAATGGAATGACGAGCAACCAAATGAAATGGGATTCAGAAGTCCAAACATCATTATTATGCCGAATCAGTAATCTCATAAGATGATCAATAAAGTAAAATTTTGTAAGTTTCCTGACTCGGCTAATAAGAGAAAGATGGAGTTTCATGATGATCATAGAGGAAAGAAAGTTCAATTTCACCTATGTAAGTCATGTGGGAAGAGGAATCAAGGAGAATGTTTCAAAGGAACTGGAAGATGCTTTGGGTGTGGAAAAGAAGGAAATAAAGCCAATAAGTGCAAAGGAAAAGGTTCAGTTAACACCATGGATGAGGATAATGGTATTGCTACGACATCAACAATGGTTAAATGTTTTAAATATGGAATTTACGAGCATTATGCAAACCAATGCCCTAAGGGAAAGTCACATGAAGAGAATCATTATGGTCGTATGGGTAGTATTTATGTTGATGATGATGAAGAGACTACAAATGATATGTGAGATGAAATAATTGTTGAAGCTCGGTCAATGGTTTAAGAATGTAGTGGAATGATTACATGTTTATCATGTGTAATGTTGTATAAGTAATCTCATGGTACAATGGAATAAAGAGACATCTAAGGATCGTTACATTGTTTTCTTTCCTTGAGTTTTGAAAGTGTATGATTAATGCTACCAGTATCTATGAAAGGTTATTCAGACATTTTTAGAATATAGAGGATATGTGCATAATGAAGGGATAAGGAGAAAATTAAATGTTTGATAGTATTCATGAGCTCATGACTGATATAAGGAGAAGGTTATATCATGGTTTGAGTATATAGAATTTTTGGATTTTGGTATGTGGAAAGAGTTAACTTTTGACAGCATTCTTGTTTTCACTAAGGGTTAATGGGTATTCATTTTTCAAGAGAATACATGATTAACGTATTTACATGATTGGAATGTGACCAACAAGATATATGGGGGATAAATGATGGTATTCACATGCTTGGTTGATGACATTTCAAGTAATCGTTTTCTTTATACTATGTTCTTGGACCGAAGTATTTTAGATAAGCCTAAAGATTGGAATGGATTATGTTGGACATAAGTTAGTATTATTTAAGGATGGAACTTTTTTTTTATATTTTTAATGGGATGTTATAGTAATGTAGTTTTAGAAAAAGGACAACCTGCAGGACGGGCGACAGCCCATCGTGTCGGACAAGGCTGTGGGAATCGAACCCACAACCGAAGTGCGACTGGCCTTTATCGCCTACCACTGGCCTACAGGAAGTCCCTGTTTAGTAGAAACTAGTTTTATTATATTAAGCAGTAAGATATATGATGTATAAGTCCATTTTAGGAACCATATATGATTAATCTCACTATAGATCTACTTATGTATATAACTTTTGCTAACATTTTGTTTGAGACAGATGGAATGACCCGTCATTCTATCACATGATCTGCTAACACTTCACGAATAACAAATTCAACTTCATTTATTTAAGAGATGAAGTGGAAATTGTTCAAGGCACGAAAAACAGTGATATTGTACCAAAATAAAGTAAGTATTTATTCTAATTCAAATTCTTCAACTTTAGGGAAATGTTCTTGAAAACAAAAAATGTTTTCCTAGTGGCCTTATATCCGATGAATCAGATGGTACCCTAGATCGTCACAAATTTATGGCTTTGTGATTTCTGGCTTTTCCATAGCCATTTTCTCTACCACTCTCCATCAAAACATGATGGTTAGATTTCTCTTCCATATCCATATTTTCACCTATGTGGAAACACAATGATTATTTTATTTGGGTAACCGTTATGTTTCATACTTTGGTTTTTAAAGATTGGTTTTGGTATTCCTTTTTACGATGTGCGTTTCTATTAAAGAAACTTTTGAATAGTAAACCATTTATAACCCCGAAGAATTTCGAGGGACAAATTCATTTTAAGGGGGGTAGAATGTAACACCCCAAGATTTTATGAAAAATATTCTTTTAATTTCATTAATGTCTTGTGTTGTATGCTACACCAAGATTACCTTGCTCTATACGCAACACCGTATTAGCTTGCAGTATACGCAACACTATTCTTGGATCGTGTTACACACAATTTTGATAATAGTTATTCTACGCAACATTGAGTATATATATATATATATTCAATATATAAATGAAATATGGTTGTATTCTGTTATACAAAACAATGGAGGATTCTTTCACAACACGCAACCCTGACTTGGCTTGCATTACACGTAATCACGACCTTCCTCGATAGCGTGTGTTGTACGCAATACTGAGTTTTAATAAACAATGATATATTATTATAATATTGTCATGAACTGGCCGTTATGAATAGTATTAACTAAATTTTGAATTTTATAACATTATTATTCATCTTACACATTTTCTAGAACATGGTATAAGAACAAAATAAATTTTTCGGGTAAAATAAGTATTTTTAAAAAAATGCAGTTTTGCCGCCTTTTGATGGCACACCCACTTTAAATATAGTTTTGAAATGTTTATAAGTTAAATTTTACAAAATAAAATTCTTCTTTTAAATCAGAATATAAAAATCTACATTAGATAAGGTTTTGATATTTTTCCGATAACTTTCATATTTTAATTAATAGTAAAAACACGCTATATTTTAATTAAAAACAACTTTTTTCATCATAATATCTTACGTGGTTAAATTATAATATTGAATGGTTTTAAATTATAAATAGAATATATTTTTACCATTTAATATAATTTATGTAATTAGCATTGATTTTACCTTGAATTCGTAGGTTAAATCAATTCAATCTTTTGCAATGTTTTAAACAAAAACCTGTTTTCTTTCGAACAACGAGATTAATTTTAATATAATTTCTGAATATTTTGTGTATTGAATTTGGAAAAATGGATTCCATATTTTGATCAGTGGGTCCAAATTATGTTAATAAGCTACTTTTTATTTTTGGGCATTGTGAATAGTAACTACGGTAAATTTTATTTACTATAGTTAAAGGTAAATTGGGTAATTAAGGGTAAATATAAGATTATAAAATTACCCTAACACTTGGAAAAATCCTATTGGATGGCTAAAAGTAGACCCATATAACCTAAGGGTCGGATGAGAATCATTTTATGGACTTTTTTCCATGAAAATAATTTAATTATTATTAAAATCAAAGAATGTGACAACATTTCACTTTCTTAAATCTTATAAGTATAATAATTTTAATTTAGTGATAAACTTCATGAAACTTCGAACATGAATAGTCTACAGAAATCTAATAGAAATATCTACATCATAGGAATTTATTTATAATTTTTAGGGTTTAAATAATTATCATTTATTATGACACAAAGATGATGCAGTAATTGTCTTGTTAGTGAAATATTGACATAATTGATGTTATAAATGCCCAAATAAATTAAATTTGAGACTTTTTATGACTTAAATTAATTTTATAGGTTACTATGACATGATATTGTTGATATGAGTAACTTGGTTCGAACTTGTCATTCTTTTATGAATTTCATAAAAATCATGTACCAAATAGTGTCAAAATTGACATAAATTAGTTTTTAAAACAAATATTATATTATTAATTGTTATTTAATTCCTAAAAATCTAAGGTTTGACAAAATGACTTCTATATGGATAGATATATTAATAATAAACAACTTGGTGTTCGTTTGGCTTGTTATGGTATGTTTATTGACCATATAGTGTAAGAAAACAAAAAGACACTGTAAAAGTTAAATTATTTAACTTAGAGTTAAATCTAATTGATAAGGTTAAAATAATAACCTAAACTTGTCTAAATACTATTGGATGAAAGGATATCAACCGATCCCCACTTTATCTTCGAAATAAGACCCTTTGGAACCATTATAAACCGAATTTGACCTTAATATAAAATAATATTATGAGCTTTTCTTAAGGTGCCCCTCTCCTCCCTTATAAAAGGGAACCTCCTCCCTCTCCTCCTCACACCAATTTGAGCATTCAAGTTCGGCCAACCACTGCCAAAATCTCTTCTCCACTTCCCTAGTATCATCCTAGAGGTACTGGTATTCTTCAAAGACCATCCTTAGTTCATTAAGTGGAGGTTAATTGAAGGCGCGTCAAAAAGAGGAGGTTCAGATATGTACGAAGCATATCAGACCTAAGGTAAGGGATAATTTTGCAAATCTCATTTTTATCCGAGATTGCTTATTCGTGAGTATTTACTAGGTTTATTTCGATCATCCATGTGCATGTTTTATAAAAGTGTTTTTATGTATGTTTAATGTCTTTTTTACCCATTTTTGACTTTTACTACATGGTATGTATGTAATCTTTCTCTTATTTACGTTATGAGGTACTTTTTTGACTTTTCCGAAAAAAGTACGAAGAATGTGTTTTTAACTTATATGGAATGAATGGAATTTTAAATCATTATTTCCATGAAGCTTCCTTTTCACGTTTTCAAGTTTATTTTTAATCAACTTCTTTTAATTTATAATTGTACGACATGTTATGAAAGGAAAAGTGTTTTTGAAGAAGAAAGGATATTTTCCTCAAGAATGGAGTTCAAGTGTTTTATCAAAATTATTTTCCATCTAAGATAATAAAGGTTCCTGTTTTTATCCCTATTATTACATTGATTTGATTATTATGTGATGTAATTATATTTTTATGAATTCCTTTATCTTATATGAATTGTTTTATGATGTCACGATGTTTAAGATTCCCATTTTTATTACATGGGTTATGAAATGATGTATGATTTATGATTTTGTGGCACACATAAGAATGGTATCATTATGAGATGGGTGAGACCTATATCTCCCTCCAATGCATTGGGTAAAGATTTTATATCTCATGAGATAGACATGGCTAGAATGGTAGGTTATACCGGTTCAGTGAAACAGGACTGAAACGAGGGTGACTTAGTTCAGAAATGGACTTTGTCCACTAAGATAGTCTTGGAAATGAGTCTTGACTAATAAGATATGATTCTCTATGATTATGTGTGTATTCCACAAAGTTTCATGTTTTAAGTTATGATTATTGGGATTTCATTTCACTACTATGATTTATCCCATGTTATAAAATTATGCTCTCTTTTGCAGGTTAAGATTTCCAAAATGTTATGTTCTATTGAATATGATGTGATTGATATTTCTTTTGTTTACCCTTACTGAGCATTTGAGCTCACCCTTTTATGTTTTCTTTTCCCCAGGATATAAAGAAAGGTTTTAGGTAAAAAAAGGAATATCTTTATGGGAGATGTTGAAGATCTTTCACCACGATTAGAAGATTATATTCCAAGTTTCCAAAGACACTAAACTATTATGATCCTTGTGTGTGTGTTTTTGTTATGTACTATGTATTCCACAAAAGTAATGTAATGTCCATGTACGTCAAGCTTCGGGTCTCTACATCCTCTTCTTCGACGTGCCTCTTATAAACCTCTTCTTAGGGCACTAAAGATGGTCTTTTAAGAAGACCAGGACCTCTATTATGTTTCTAGTGAAGTGTAGAAGAGAAACGTGCAGGGTTTGGATGACCGTGAAGGCTCAAAGTGGTGTGAGGAGGAGAGGGAGGAGGTGCCCTTTTATAAGGGGGGAGAGGGGTACCTTTGGAAACCTCTAAAATATTAAATTATAATAAACCCAAAACCCACATAAAAACATAAAAAATAACTCAATTTAGATGATGAGATGTGATAAGGTTGTAATCTCATCATCCAATAAAATTTAGACAAGTTTGGACTTTATTTTAAACCTTATCAACATGATTTATCCTTATTTAATCTATTTACTTTTATTTGTGGTAATAATATTCTAAATTATAAATAATTACTTATGTGTAGTGAATTGTCCATAGATTAATACTTTGTGACATATTATACCTTATAAATTTCTATTTATAATTTTTTAATATATTTTGGATTTTTAAACAATTTAATAATATGTTATTTTTATAACATAACAATAGTGACAATTTTGAAACTATTCATTTAATTGAATTTAAATAAAATCCACACAGTAGATATATTCGAACCAAAATATTTAATAGATTTATAACATGTCATATTCATAAAAAAAATCATGGAGCACATTAATTTGTTTATATAATATTTATTTTAATATTTTTAAAACCATTTATCTGATATTTCAACCAATAAAATGATTTATACATCACTATTGTCTCACCATTAATGATAAATATTTAATCCCTAAAAATTCTAAATAAATTCAAATGATGTAGATATTTAGTGATAATTTTTTTAATTATTTAAGTTTGATGTTCTATGAAGTTTATCACTTATCTGAAATTAATACACTTATAAGATATAAGAGAGTGACATGTTGTCAGTTTCTTTGGTTTTAATAATAATTACATCATTGTCATGGTCAAAAGTACATGAAAGGAATCTATTTCGATTATTATGTTATATGGGTCGACTTTTATTCATCCAATATAATTTTGGTAGGTGTTAGGGTAATTTTATAATCTTATTTTTACCCTTAATTACCTGATTTACCTTTAACTTTAGTAAATAAAATTTACTGTAGTTACTATTCATAATGTCTAAAAATAAAAAGTAGCCTATTAAAATAATTTAGACCAAATAATTCCAAATATGGAATCCATTTTTCAAAATTAAAAATATAGAAGTGGAATTTTTTAATTTAAAATTAATCCCGCTGTTGAGAAAACATGTTTCTTAAGTTAAAATGTTGCAAAAGATTGAAATGTTTTTACATATGAATTCAGTGTAAAATTAACTCTAATGACTTACGTTATGTTAAATAGTAAAAATATATTATATTTATACTTTAAAACCATATCATATTATAATTTAACCCTATAAATTATCTCAATGAAAAAAGTTTTTTATAATTAAAATTTAGCGAGTTTTTACTATTCATCAATATAAGAAACTTATCAGAAAAATATCAAAATTTTATCCCAAGTAAATTTTTATATCCTGATTCCAAAAAATAATTATATTTATTCAAATTGAACTTATAAACATGTCAAAAACTAGATTTAATGTGGGTGTTCCATCAAAAGGTGGCAAAACCGCATTTTTTGAAAAATACTTATTTTACCCGAAAACTTTATTTTGGTCTCATACCATGATCTAGAAAATGTATAATATTAATTTTACTGTTATAAAATTCAAAATTTGGTTTAAACTATTCATAACGGCTAGTTTATTTAATATTTTAATAACATATCGTTGTTTAGTGAAACTCGGTATTGCGTACAACGTAAGTTATCGAGGAAGGTTTCTCTTGCATGTAACACAAGCCAGGCCAGTGTTGCATGTAGTGAAAGCATCCTTTGATGTTGAGTATAATATAAGACATAAAAAAAATTTCTCATAAAATCTCTGGGTGTTACAATTGGTCTTATGCCATGCTAAAGCATTAAATGTTTTCAGGATTTTTTAGGATGGTTTTCCTAGTGTTGCATGCTAATGCATTGTTCTTATCAAGGCTTTGGTTACTATTGAGTTACCCTTGGATTTCCATGTAGGAATTCTTTGGACGAACTCTTCTACACCAGTCGTTTCTTCTAACATGACCGCCAGGATGATGACGCTCTGGGCTTGCTCAATGTTTTGATATGGGCATATTTCCCTTCTACCAACATCTCACTCGTAAAAATGGAGTATGTACTACCTTTCATTAGTTCCTTTAACTCCTATTGTGCCAATCTGAGGTTAACCTAGACTTGTTGTCGGTCTCAGTGATGTCTAAATCAATAAATGTCACCAGAGGTCAGGTATGAGCTTTGGTGAAAGTTTTCATAGTAAACGTGAGATACCTTTGAGGAAGGCATTGCAACTTAGTTCATAAAACACTGGCCATCTAAGCCAAGAATTCTTAAAAGGTTGGCCATGGTGTCTTTACTAGTTCTTTCTCTGGTTCAATAAAGCGACCATTGAATGACCTTTTTCTGGAATTTCTTTAGGTAAGACGAGTGTGGTTTGGGTTAGCTTGGGATTTTGATGAAAAGATGGCTTGACATGGGCTTTTTGGTCAATGGGAATTGACCGTTAGATCCATTTCATAAATCAAGTGAGAAGCGTCACTAGAATGCTTAAGAGCATGACCTGTAGGAAATTATCACGGTGGAAGGTGTCATGACTCAAAATTTGCCTCTTTCTAACATTAAAACCTAAAGTGGTAAATAACTTCGGCCAGAAGTTATAGAGATGGCGACATGGTTGTGTCTCTAGCTGAACGTGTTTTGATAGGTACTGACTCGTTATTTCAGTTGGAAAATGAGCATTGGCTCAGATCATAATGGCTTATGTGCCACTTTGTTAACCAAAGTTTCAATGTGCATTGAGCATTTGGATATTCAACATGAACTTCTGTATGAGACACAATGAACCTGTAAATCGGGTGAGAATTTTGTTGTACTTGAAGGCTTCTCAGGGATGAGAAGTTCTAAGGTGGAAAGGTTGTAATGTTCTGTGTTTTTAACAATATGAAAAAGAAAGGGAAATTAAAAAAATTTCATTAGCTGGGCAGACAGGTTTTATAACCGAGAATTACAAATGTTAATTTCTAATAGTTGACACAAAAATGTGACTTTTAGATAATTTTTTTTAAAATAATTAGATTAAAATTTAAAATAGAAACAAATTAAATAAATATTAAAGGCCTTATGAAAAATTTGGAATATTCTATAAACTATTTTTAGAGTTTGACGATGTGTCAGCACGGGGTTCTGAGTCCTATTGACTCTTTTCATTGATATAATAAAAATATTTAAAAAAATTTATTCACACGCATGTTTGATTATTTTAAAAATAAGATATCTCTGAAATTGTGCATCGTATGAGAAATTTGAGACCACGATTAGGTCTGGAACGTTGGGTTTGCCCTAGAGAAGGTATAACCTCTATGTGCATCGGGTGTTGGGCACCATCGCACATGAAAATAAAATCATTTTTTAATTAAATAATTATTTCATTTTTTTAATAAAAAAAATTTATTTTCTCACAAACAGTGCGTCAAATGAGAAATTTGAAACTACAAATTGTTTTGGGATGTTGGGTTTACCCTAGAGAGGGTATAAATTTTGTGAGTATCAGAAATTTTGTCAGATCACACCTAAATATAATTTAATTGGGTTATAAATATTATTGTTGGATAGTTATGAATAATAATAATAATTTTATTATTAATATTATTATTTGCGTTGAAGAAAAAAAATAAAAAAATGCACTTCCACAATTAATAAATTTTGTCGCGGTGTAAGTAAAAACTGATCAATGTAATAAATGTTATATTATTAATTATTCTAATTAAATACAAATGCATAATCAACATTTATTTAAAAACTATTATCTTTTTTCTATGGTTTTTGTTTTTAAAATATTAATGGTGTCATTTATGGATTGAATTAAACAATAATTCTTTTAATTATTGGTAATATTATTATATTAGGACAAAAACATTGATATATATGTATATTATGTATATATATATATGGGATTAAATATATAAATAGTTATATATACATGTTTAGGTGTATATATATGAATATAAAAATGTGTATATATATAACACGTATATATGTATGGGTGAAATTTTTTATGTTAGATAAAACATTATTAATTACCCACATAAATAGTTTTAACATATCAACTTAAGTCAAGGTGCATACCATTTATGTTTTAGTCAAAATCTTTAAAACGACCCATGGCATGCACCTGTGCACCCTATTGCGAGTCCACGGTAGTTGTTGAAATTAATTAAATAATTGCATGAGATTTTTGTTAATTTTTTATGTCGTTCCCTAGCACTGAGTTCAGGCTAAAAATAATTTAAAAAAGTTAAATTAAAATAAAAATAATATAAAGGAAGTTAATATAATTTAGAGAGGGATAAAAATAAATAATAAAATAGAAACGGTTAGAGAGAAATTAAAAATAACTAAAATAAGGCAAACACATTTTTATTATTTATTTTATTTTTCACAGCATTTTTTATTATTTTATTTATTTATCTCCTTTTTATTTATTTTTACCTTTTATTTTTTTTCTTTCTCTTCCTTCTTTCTTTTATTCTTCTTCCTATCCTCCCTCTCTCACGTTGCACCTTCACCCTCTCCCTATGTGGCCCACCACCTTTCTTCCACTTCATAAGATCACCGCACCTCAGTTTGTCTTCCGTTTTTTTCATCGTCAGGTGCAGTGTAAAACTTTGGGAAGGGTAAACCGTGAGCATTTGTAGTAGTAGCGTTTTGTTAATTATCATGTGCACAGTTCATGGCAGAATGATTTTACCCTATTTTGGGGTTCTCTAAAATCTTACGTTTTCTTCCGTTTTAGGTCAAATCAAAGCCTACCTTGGATAATAGAATCATCTACGACCATAAGGCTGGTCATCTACTCTTTTTACCTTCATTTAATTGAAATTTATAAAAATTCACGATTGTGTCGTTTGTCAGTTCCTACCGACATTTTGAAAATTCACCCAATATTTTTAGCTAATTTTTTTCTCTTAATTTTTACAGCACAAATTATCATAAATTAAATTGTTTAAATTATTGCAACATGGTCGGACAACCCTTCAGGTGATCCGATGTGGTTGGTATAAATTCTGTTAGCCTGAGCATTTAATTTAATTAACTTTATGTGTTGCACAACTAATTTTTATTGGGTTTAATTTAAATAATTAATTTAGATTAATTATGAACATTGAATTTTTGATATTTGGTACTTGTTTGCGCCGAATTATTTATTTATTAAAAAGTTCATTTATCTTCTTATATTGATGTAGTATCTTGCCTTGTTAAGATTATTATGATATAATATTTAATTTATTACTTTTGATGCACAGGTGTATCTGTTTATATTTCAAGTTTCAATTTAGTACAATTATTATGTCATATCTTCTATTGTAAAAACATTAATTAAATTTATGGAAGGGAAAGAAGGTGGTACCATATTAATGGCCACGCATAGACCCTCTATTCCTGACTGGTTACCATAACGCACTTGGGGTTGTGTCATTGGATTTTCTAGACCGAGACTTCCCTGAGCTTTCCAATACTTACGAGTGATACAAGTTTCAAAAGGGCCCATCAGGGATAGATCCATTAGCAATGGGGCTAAGCCAGCCTCAGACGATGCTCGACCCCTTTTTGTGAGATCAGTACAGAATCAAGGTAATGCTCAGCCTAGAGTGATACTTGGTCTTTCGAAATATTTCCTTGGATGGGCTCGGTGGTATTGGATAATTTGAAGGATGTTCCATAGTAATACCTTCACGACGATCTCAGACTCCAAACCTCAACATGAACCTGAATAATGATGCACTGAAGGTTTATATTAATGCCGCTACGAGTCTCTTGAGATTTGTGGTATTTTTTGGTATGTTGAAGCACAATTGGTTGACACATGACTTAAACCTCAAGTCAAAACACAAGCTTGGGGGTATGCCTCTTCCTTTTTTTCCCTTACTCTTCCATGATTTATATATATATTCATATGTGAATTCTTCTTATAGGTACACTTTTCAGGCTTCCGGCTTTGGCCAAAGCAAGTGATTAGGGACGGGTTCTATTGGGAACCCGGTTCAAGTTATTTATTTCATTGCACTTAATTAATTATCTGATATAGTTATATAATGTCACACTGCATTTTATTGTTGAACGAAATGGAATGGTTTAGGCACTATGGGTGTAGGCCGACTGGGAATTTATCTCACACCCAAATTGGGCTTCGTTGAAACCTAATTTTGATTACATACTTGCGGGTATTGACCTTGGGATGTGGGCTTCTTCTGATGATTGATTGTTTCTTTTGGATTAGGATGGAGACTGAGGATGAGGACCAAACCTTGTTCATGATGCAATTGTTGCTTTATGTCTTTTGTTTTAGTTTATAGTATTCTTGAGTTTCTATTTTTGTACTTTCTGTTTAGAAAAACATCATGTCATGACATCATTTTGTGAGCTTTTCCACTTGAGTATAATTCAGTTGGATTATTTATATTGTTTTTTCTACAGATTATTCATTTATGTGCTTCATCTATTTATTTTTAAATTTCTGTTACTTTTTCAGTGATATTACCTATTACCTATGAGGTCATATTCTCTCCCGTGGATATGAAAATGTCCTTGGCTACAAGTTGACAACCTCTGGCATTCAGGGTGATGCGCTTGAGATCATGTAACCCACTAGTCTGGCCACTGTCTTAGAGGTGAGCTGGGTTGGGACGTTACAATAGGTCACTGAAAATAAACCGTAGATGTGATCATGATCCCCAATATACCACTCATCGACCATCAACCCAACATCTCTCCACTACCTTATATAAAGTCACCATTATTCACCACAAATTCTTCTTCTACATGACACATGGTAGAGGACACCATCATCACTCATTATCGTCCTCCTAATGCTTTCCCTTCAAATTACCACTTGATTTCGCCACTATATATCATCCTCATCCATAGTCCATGACCTAGCCAATGGAAAATAAAAATCACATCATCTTACCGACTATTCCTCCGAACCACGATAGCAACAATATAGGGACTAGTGGCCCTGGTTTCCTCACAAATACTCTTAGAAGCTCAAGCCATATATATATATATATATATGAGTAAAATGAGAGGCCACTACCTCATTGTAAAACCCACCATAAGTCAAATACTTTTCATTCCATCTTCTTTCCCTCATTCGAACAAACCTATTCAGAAGGACATGCCTTCACTTGGTGAGAATAAGAACCCACCATTTCCCTCTGCTTCTTCTTTTAGTTTACAGAATGTAAGGGCAATTTTTTTTGTATATGCGTATATATATTAATATACAAGTATAATTAATATATTAATGTACATCAAATAAATATATTCATATTTTAATTGGATATATTAGTCTTCTATTTATCAAAGGAAGTATTAATTTTACTATATTTTATGTAAGTGTGTATTATGTTATAATTAATTTTTTTTCCAATTATATAAGTACATGTATATGTATATATATATTTCAAATAATTTTTATAATTTCATGTTTTTAGACATATATATATATATATATTATTCATGTATATGATTTTCATCTTCTTCATGTACATGTTTTAGAATTTAAATCTATGATGTATATATATATATATCTATACATGAACTTCATTTCATTTTTATCAACAAAAAATATATATGTACTTATGAGAACATACCCTATAAGATATAATTATTTTTCATAGCTATGTTTTAGCAATTGCGGTGCGCATGTGATACTTTATTCTCAAAATCATCCTTGTTTATTTTCATTGTATATATATATATATTCATTATAATCATCGTTTGTCTCAAATTGAATATATAATTCATTTGAAATCATTAAATCATCCAAATTAATGTTTTTAAATTATAAAATGAATAATTTTTTTCTTTTGAGAATAATATTTTTATATTTTTTATATGTGTTATATAGTTTTTAATTTAAAATTATAAGTTAAGGGTATATTTAATTTTACCTATAATTGTTCTTTAGAGTAAAATTATATATATGTATATATTTAAATGATATTATTTTGTGAAAATATTAATTTTAATGTTACTAATACAAATTCCATTATTTGAAATTATTATATTTTATGTTCTCACGATAATTCTATGAAAGAGAAATTAAATGTAAGTTATTTCATGTGTCTATAAATTTACAATAACAATAATTTTATGTGAAACGTTTATATACTATTTAATGTTTCAAAACATTAAATTTTGATGTAAGAAAATGATTATTTCACACTTTAATATAGGGATTAGTTTTAAAAGATAATGTTTTAATAAAAAGTAATTTATCAGAAATTTAAATTTCATAGATGATAATTATTTTATTGACAGACCATGAAAATGAAAAATGTTCTTAAATTTAGTAGTTCAATATATATAAATTGATTTACCTAATAAAATAAATATTTATAAATTTATAAATTTTCATGTCTATTCAAATCATTTTTTTGTTTTTAAATCAAAAACCCCAGTGGAAAATGAATATATTTAAAGAAAAATAATTGTTTTTTATAAAAAATTGCAGTTGAATGTTTTAAACAAGAAGGGGAAAATGATTGAACTTATTACTAATGAAGTGGGTGGGCCCCAAATAGCCTTCAATGATTATGTTTTCTAATTGTTTTTATTTCAAGAGATTTCTTAGTATATTATGAAAAAACACTTGTTTATTTTTAATAATTTTAATGTGTATGCATTTTCAAAATGTATTATAATGTTTTAAAAAATATAACTACTTTTATAGGAATTAAAGAATTTTCAAAAGCATAATTATTTTCAAAAGACTATATTTATATGTTTTCAAAGATGTAATTATTATAAAAGGAGTGTTCAAAATCATTTATTCAAAGGATTTTCAAAAGAGTGTTTAAAAAGATATTTTATATCGAAAGGTATTTTTAAAATCCAATTTTCAAAATTATAAGTATTTCGAAAAGGATTTCAGAATTGTTTTCCAAAAAAATGCTTTTATAAATGTATTTAAAAAAAAGGTATTTTAAATGGTATTTTCAAATGTCTTTATAAAAGGATTTTTCAAAATGTGTAAGTATTTTTGAAAATGTTTTTCATTTGATTTTCAAAAACACCTTTCTAGGAAATTTTTTTCACCCTACATTTTTATAAAATGTTTTCATGTTCATATAGAGTTCTAATGGAATTTATCTCGACAAAGAGATAGTACAAGAAAAGATTCATCACTTCATTTTATTTATTTTTTCAACTTTATAATATGTAATAGTGGTCTAATTCCTCTATATCCTAAATAGAAAAATATAACTAGTTTTAAATGATTGTATATTTTCTTAGTTACTTAAAAATAAAAAAATATAGTATTTTTTGTATTGGATCTGTAAAAGAAGGTATGGGGCGTTATAGTTGGTATCAGTGGAACAATTTAGATAACATTGAATATTGGGACATTTAGATAAAATATGTTTAGTTTCTATATATATATACTTATTAAAACCATCATCCGTGATGTTTTTTATTTTAGTTTAGTACCAAACTCCAAATTGAAGGATAAAGATCACAAAAAACTATCTTCCTTCTCCGAGATGCTTTGATTTGGAGGATAATCTTGAAATCATGCTAAAAAAAAATTGATTCCTTTTTCCACTTCTATGAATCCTGCAAAAAATTATTCTCAGTATCTCACACATATTCTATTCCCTATTTATTTAATGTATCATCATTTTTATAGGATACAATATTTTTTTCTCAACTTTACTACTATTTCATACATGGAAGGTATTGCTAGAGAATTTTTCAAATTCTTCACTTTGACTAAAACATTTGAAGAATTCACCAATCTAAAAGTATTTGTTGAGGAGGGTGATCTCTGAGATGATTATAAGTATCAAATTCTAAATTTTTATATCTTTGGTAGTATGAAAGATAATTTTCATAGCTTTGAGGATAACACAATGACAATATTTAATAATGGTCAGGTTCACTTGGATGTTCAAAAATTATATTTTTAATGTAAAAAATTACTATTCACTTATTAATGTCCATGTTGTACATGTTTTATATGGAAAGATAAAAAAAGGATTTTGAGGATTCTTTAAATTATCACAATCATTAGTAGGCCATTACTCTTCATGAGATATGTCAACACTGATGACCTAGTTGATGGTATGACTTTTTGTTGGTTACATTATAATGCATTTAGTAATATTGATAGAATTATTTTTATATGAATGAAAAACATCCATGTTGGAACATGAAAATTGAGTGTGATACAATTTCGAGGGAATAATTCCATTTAAAGGGGTATAATGTAACACCCCATTATTTTTTTCATTGAATTTATGTATTCACATTTAAATAAATAAAAAATAATTGAAAATGGATATGAGTAGAAAATAAAAAACTTATTTAAAATAGAAAAAAACCCCAAAAATTAACACATGGACACCATAATTCATAAAATTCTTCAATAGCATGGATAAACCCATTACAAGTTATAATAACCCAATTGGACATGCTTCTATGAACACAAGAAGTTAAAGATCGTAATCAGGCTCTGTGGGATTTTCCATGAGTAGGAACGCTTTGACTAGGAAGAGAACGAGGAAACAAATAATAAGGGAAAATATGAGAACAATCTCTATAAGAGTGAATTTTACTAGAATATATATTTTACTAACACAACATCTAAGTTATGTATTTATAGGGTCTTTAATTAACTTTGTTTTTTATATCCATCGAGACATTAATATAAAAGAAAATTTTATTTAATAATAACATGAGGATATTTACATCAGAGACTTTTATAAATTACATATATATATATATATATATATTTATATATATTTAATTATAAGATATTCACATAATATACAAAAATTACATATTAATAAAATTAGGTTAACATAAGGAAGAATTGAGATATTAAATTAATGAACATTCATAAAAAGATCACTTAATGATTCAGTTAAAGGATAAATTTAGTTTTAAAATTGAAATGGGTGAACATAAATAGTAATATGAGTTTCAGTCCAATGATGTTATTTTAAGTCACATGTAACATATATGTAATAATAGACCATTCTCACCCACAAAGTATATAAATTCAAAATTGGTGTAAAAATAGATTAAATTCATTTTGAAATTATTATTTATATATTGAATATGTTTATTTAATATTTAAATATCTATATAATCATAATTAAATAAATTAATTTGTTTTAATTATATAAAATTATATATATATATATTAGGTAATGTGTATATATATAAAATAATGAAAAAAATAGAAAACAAAATTATAAAAAAGGAAACAAAAATAAAAAAGGGAAAAAAACATGAGTTGTCTTCTTCCCATGTCGCGACACCACCTCTGACACCATATATGTTATCTTTCTCATTAAGATATTTTCAGGTCACCACAAATAAACTATATATGTGATCACCTACCCTAATCTACCGATCATCTACCTTTGGCCAATGATCTCTCCACCGCCTTATCTGAAGTCACACTGTTCAACACAAATTATTCTTCCATAAGACACATAGTAGATGACACCAGCATCACTAGTCACCTCCTCCTGATGTGTTATGCTCCTCCTAATGACTCGATTCCATTACTATATATCATCCTCACCAACAATCCATGAACTAGATGATAAATAATGAAAACCCCACCGTCTTATATAATCTTTCTTCAAACCACGACATCAACAGTTGAGGGGCTGATGGCCCTGGTTTCCTCACAACCCCTCTTAGAATATCAATCCACCTATATATATATATATGGGTAAATTTAATATTCACTCCATCATTTTACGACCCACCCCAAGTAAAAATATTTTCTTACCATCCATATTTTCCCATGTTTAAATACACTTATTCAGAAGGCCAAGCCTTAATTTAGTTTAGAACAAGTAAGGGAAATTCTTCTTTTATTTCTTAATTCTTATATATATTAATAGAAAAGTATAATTAATATATTTAGGTTCATCAAATTTAAATATCCATACATGTATTTAAAATATTATTCTTATATTTAAAAAAGGATGTATTATTTTTATTATATTTTATGTAAGTGCGTATTATGTTATCATACCAAATTTTCATTTTTTCCAAGTATATAAGTACATGTATATATATATATAATATTTTTTATAATTTAAGGTTTTCAAACATATATATATATATATATATTATGCATGTATATGATTTTCAATTTCATCATGTTCATCTTTTAGAAATTAAATCTATGATATATATATATATATATCTATACATGGATGTTATTGAATTTTTATGAACAAAATATATGTAAGTACTTATGAGAATATAAACCACATGATATTATTATTTTTCATACTTATGTTTAAGAAATTTCGGTGTGCATGTGATAATTTATTCTCAATGTATTCCTTGTATATATTGATTATGTGTGCGTGTGTGTGTGTCTATATATATTCCATTCCATTACTTCTTCCTTAAAAAGGAATATATAATTCATTTTGAATTATGAAATCATCAAAATTAATATTTCTAAATTAAAAGAAGGAGAATTGGTTATTTTGAGATTATTAATTCTATATATCTTATATATCTTATATTGTTTTTCTTTTATAGTTATAAGTTAAGGGTATATTTACATTTAATTACAATTGTTCATGAGAGTAAAATTATGTATACAAATATATTATTAATGGGATTATTTTTTAAAAATAATAATTTTACAATTACTATTTGTCACACCATTATTTTAAATTCTTACATATTAGGTTCAGATGATAATTCTATGAAAGAGAGATTAAATTTATATTATTTCATGTGACTATGAATTTAAAATAGCTGTCATTTTTCGTGAATGGTTTATATTTATATGATGTTTCAAAACATCAAATTGTAATTTAACAAAATGATTATTTATTGCTTTTATCTAGGGATGAGTTCTAAAAGATAATATTTTAATTACATTTATTTATCATAAATTTATTTTCGTCTATGTTAATTATTTTATTGATATAACCTGAAAGGAAAAAATGGCATGATATTTGGTAGTGTCAATCCTAACAAGTGATTTACCTATGAAAATAAATACTTATACAATTATAAATGTTCATGTGTATTCAATGCATTATTATGTTTTTAAATAAAAAATCCCAATGGAAAATGTATATAAATAAAATAATATAATAATGTATTTGTAAAAAAGGCACTTTAATGTTTTAAACAATAAGGGGATGAGGAGTGAACTGATTCCTAAGGAAGTGGATCAGACCAAGACAGCCTTCAATGAATAAGTGGCCCCATTATATTACTTTTGAGAGGTTGAATAGTATTTTATAAAAAACCACTGATTTATTTTAAATCATTTTCTATAATAATTATTTTCTAAATGTATTACAATGTTTTCAAAACATAAATATTTTTATAGGATTTAATGAATTTAAACAAGCATAATAATTTTTAAAAGAGTATATTTATATGTTTTTTAAGGTGTAAGTATTTTCAATGCCATAAGTATTTTCAACTGAATTTTCAGAATCACATTTTCAATATATTTTGAAAACGATTTTTCAAAAAATATATTATATTTTTAAAGGTGTTATCAAAAAATTGTTTTCAAAATTTTAGGTATTTTTAAAAAGATATGAAATGTTTTTTACAAATATATGTTTTTATAAAAGTATTTATCAAAGTTATTTTAAAATATATTTTTTTAAAAAAATTCATAAATAATTTCTCAAAAATTATAAGTATTTTTGAATTTTTTTTCACTGGGTTTTTAAAAATCCAATACTTGGAAATTTTTTACACCCTTGGTTTTTATGAAATGTTTTCAGGTTCATATAGAGCTCTCATAGAGTTTAGCATGATAAGGAGCTAGCACAAGAAATGTTTCATCACTACATTTTATTTACTATTTTAACATTGATGATATTTAAAAGTGGTTATATTCCTCAAAATCCAAAAGTGGAAAAGATTCTCATTTTTAAATGTTTTTATATTTTTCAGTTACTTATGATGATGAAAAATATACATCTCTTTTTATATCGGATTTGAAAGAGCGGGTCTGGGCATTACAATATCTACAAAATGGGAGTTTTGTAGGATTAAAGGATAGATTTTTGGATCTTATTTGGGAATATTTTTTTGTGAGATAAGTGTCTTGAGAGTTGTGAATAATTATGTGGGTTGATCCCTTTTTTATTGTAGAGGAGGAGGACATTCTTGAAATTTCTTTAAAGGGAATTGCACCAATGTTTTTCCCATGTAAAGTGTCACCTATAATGGTCCAAATTAGATATAATTTTGTATAAGGTCAGAATATAGCCATAAAATGGATTTTGGACAAATGTATATGTCATTTTGGGCCTAAGTTAAAGGTTTATTCCATTGTTAAGATAATGTTTCTCTTAATTATTGTAAATAATTTTAATCAATTTCATTAATATTATTGTTAAAAAACTATGTTGATCGTATTATACATTATAAATAATAATTATTCTAACATATAATCCAGTTTTCCAAATTAAAATCACATATGTGGCTGAAATTAATTGAAAATTAACCTGAAAGAAGTGTGATGACATCTGGTTTTCAGTGACGTTTTTAAATTATTTAAATGTTATTATATCCAAATTAAATGTGAAATTGATTTAAATGACCAAAATTAGATTTAATTATTTATAATTTGTATAATTAAAAATTAAAACCAAAATAAAATACAATTTAAATATATAAATAAATTATACAAGAAATGAGTTTTAAAATAAAATTCAGTGTTTTTCACTATACATCAAAAAATAAAAATTCTCAAAAAAATAATAAACATTTACCAAAAGTAAATCATGATATTTTGATCAAAAAAAATTAATTTTATTTTTCCAAATAATAATGATTAAAGTGTCAAAAATCATATTTAAAATGGATTCACCATTGAAAGGCAGTAAAATTACCATTTAGAATAATACATATTTTTATTCATAAAGTTTGTTTTATTATTATATTATACCAATAAAATCTATTAGAAGAGTATAAATGATATTTATTGAATATATAATATTTATATATTTTATTTAAAATATTAATAAAAATTTATTTTCTTATTTTATTGGAATTTTTTTTTGTTTATATATATTAAAATAGTTTTCTTAGAAAAGTAATTTATTTATTTCCAAATCGTTCTTTCATTTAGTTGTACTAATTTATAACCAAAGGATTCATTTAATATACATGTGTAAATAATATTTTGGAAATTTAGTTAATCGTATTCATAACATCCATTCCAACAGATAAGTGGTAGCTATAATAATATATTAATAATAATATTAAAATTATATTGTAGTTCAGTGAATCTTGGTATTTCATGTTACAAAATCTATTGAAGGGGCCTTGAATTTTTTGTAATAAGATAAAAACATAGTTATTATTGTACCTAAATCTAATATATGTGTTTTATTTGGTGCAATATTTAACTTTTTTTTGTGTATAATTAAATCCTTACTAAGTGATTTTATATATAAAAAAGATATATTCAATATTATATGAAATGAAAAATATCAAAAAGATTAAATTATTTCATTTTTTTAACTAAATCTCATAGTGTTACAATGATAATAATAATGGGCCTTTAAGAAACGTACCTAGGATATAGAATTTAAGTAGGCTATTGGATATGTCAATACACTACTACAAAAAAACGAGCAAGGGAAGCACCACCTTTTATCAGTGCTAAGATAAAAATGCTGATAAAGAATCTCTGTATCAGCGATAAATTTTTAGAGCTCATAAAGGGTAACCTTTATTAGTGCTAAAAAGCACTAATAAAGAGACCCTTTATCAGCGATAAATAAGCACTGCTAAAGGCTTCCTTTATCAGTGCTACAAAAGAGCTGATAAAGGAAACCTTTATCAGATTTTTTTAGCGCGGATAAAACCGTAGTCACATATTTTATAAAATCGGTCGCACAATGTCTTTTGTTTATCATATATTAAATCACTTTTGGTACTGTACCTCTGCGACAACTCCCCTCCCCCCCTAATCGTCATGTTACCGGACCTCCGCCGCCCCCTGATCTTCGTGTTGCCGGACCTCCGCCACTAGCCCTACTCCTTATCCTCCCCCTCAAACCCCTTCGGCGGATCCTCCTCCCCACAAACGCTACTTATCCTCCTCTCGGCTCGAACCTACTCCCCGAGAACCCTAATCCTCCATTTATTATCAGTTGGCGGCTCCTCCCATGCACCTCCCCCTCTGGTGGTTGCACATTCCCCTCCCGATGTAGCGCAAAAGGCCCTATACTTCTCCTCCTCTAAGGTGAATTTATTTTTCATTTTTCTTCATTCTCTTCCTGATCTTTCTTCTTAGAAAGTATGTGACAATAATGTTGATTCGGTTTTTGTGTTTTTTTGTTATTGTTTCAATGGTTAATGGTCATACAAAGGACTTTTAGATTTCCCTCATGTGTTAAGTTATGTTTTATTTGACTGTAATTCTCATTATTATGAAATATTTGTTAAATATTTAGTTGAGGTTGGGGAAATGAAATTTATCCTTCATTATTATGTGTAAATTGTGGAATTATCATGTTATTTCGTTTACACTGGATGGATAATATTGATTAACCTAAATATTATAATGAATTACACTAAAGGAAATTAAAGTGAAGAGGGTGTTTTTCATGTGATTTATGAAGTTCCATAATATTTCTTATATATTTATGGATTTAATGGTTTTGTTGCTAAGTGATTTATTCATGATGTTGTTAAATAAATTTCTTACTAATAATAATATGTTATAATCACCTTTCATTACTTTCTAGTCACTTATGGTAGGTAATGAATGGGTTGTATGGAAATCTGTAATTAATGTTTTATATTTAAACTATAAATTCTACTTTAATATGAAATAATGTTAAAGGGGTATTTTATATTGTGAATTTCATATATGGTTTCCCTTTCATGGTACTATGTATGGGGTATTGATCACTATGATTATAAGGGTGATGGTTGCTTGATGTGGTTGCGATCATTTGGTGTGGTAATTAATACAGCAGTGATGGATGGATTATTATGTGGTTATGATTGCAAAGATATGGCTATTTAGGAAAAAAATAAGTGGTTTTATGGATTTTACAATGTGCTTAGTTTCATTTTACGTCATGAAAATTTAGTTGTTATTGGGTGGTATTATTGTTTTTTTGGCATGTAATATGGTTGGAATAAATGAAAATAGTAATGGGCGATGGGTTGGAAATGATAAATGATGGTTTGTTAAATGATTAATGATAATGAATGGAATAATTATGTTTAATAAATGGTTAATGATTGAAAAAATGTTATTAATTATTAATGAATGGATTATAGTGGGTAGTGATTTAATGATTGGTTTTACATTAAAATGGTTAATAATTAGGATTCATAAGGTAATAAAAATTCAATAAATTATAATGATAAATGAAATGAGAAGTTGGTAATGTTGATATGGATGATTATGTGATTTGTTGGGGTTTATTTGTGCCATTATAATGGAAGTGGTTATTATAGGGTGGTAGTAATAAGGAAATGGTTGATGAGGGAGTTTGCAGTGTTAGTTTGGTGTAAACCCTTAGGAAATATTTATGTGTTACTACATACTTATTATATTTTCATATTATTTCTTACGTACCACCACTTGAGTTGAGTAACCTGATTGAAATCCATATGATTACTTTGGTTCTGGGTGTTTTTCTCAATATATAGGTTATAGAGGGAACACATATAGAACCACTCCCTCTTCCATTCTCCCCCTTCACACTTAGTATTAGTTGTAATGTTTCATAGTGGGTGAATATATCCGACCTATAACGATTTTAGGTTTTGGTGTATATATATTCTTTTTGACATCATTATGTGTATTTGGTGTGGATACATAGCAGGGGTTGTGCATTGTAGGAGGAGAGTATGATGTTTATGTCCTTCATGTTGACTATATCATAATGTGATGAGGATGTGATGTGTGGTTGTGATGTGGATATGGTTTTTTATGTGTTTGTGACATGTGTATGTGTGGATATATGGTTATGAGATTATATAGAAGGGGTTGAAGCCTAAGAAATGTTTCATTAGAGTGTGAGAATGACCAGATTAGTGGGGAAGTGGATGTGCGGTAATTTATTAATATATATTCTTTTGATATTACACTCTAGATGGAGTTTGGAATTAGACACCCATGAGGATTGAATGGGATGATAGGTCAATAATATTTGTTTAAATTTTCATATGGAACAACATGGGAGACCATCTATTCAAAATTGATTATCCCCCCCTGTGATTTAATGCAAGTAACATGAGATTACCAAAAATATTAGGGATGATGATATTGAATGTAGGGAAGAGACCTAGGAGTGGTAGATGTATCATTCTTGATTATTATTGTTTTTGGACTAGGGTGATTTCAGTAAACTATAATGAATCCAAAGTAATTATATTTAATTAATTCCATATTGTAGAGATTATGAGAATCATTTCATTACTTATAGAGCTGGCCACTGGTTTTCTTCCATAGGTATTTCAGGTTAGTGAGGTATAAAAGGATAGACTAGATGACCATAGAAGGGTTTACCTGATAGAGGAGGATTAGCCATAGAGGATGATGCTTGGTGAGTTTTACCATCTATGGCACAAGTGATTATCCTCGCGAACTCCTTTGTGTTTGGAAACTGTGTTGATTTTGATGTTGGGTCTATCCTGATTCTGTTGATATCCAAATATTTATTGGAAATGGTTAGTCTCTATTAATCTCTATTTTTATAAGGAAGTGGTTCTCTTCTATGGTATTTGGAAGTCATGTTTTGTGTATTTGAACCATAAATACTAATATTTGAGATTCAAATAGGATGGAGATGAGTAATGATTGGATGGATGCTAATCATTTGACAATAGAGTATGAGAATGGAGTGAAAGAGTTCATCAAGTTTTCAAAGGATCACGCAAAGGACCCTTCTCAAATTCTTTTTCAATGATTAAATTGTTGTTATTATAGACTACTTACTCCAGAGGATTTTGAAGAACATTTGATATGTCACAGAATAGATCGTAGTTATAAATGTTGGAATAAACACAGAGAAAAAGAGAATGTAGCTTCTGGCTGGGATAAAACTATGTTTTATGGATCGTCATATATGAATACAAATATGGATATTGAATAAGACCATATAGAGGATGTCCTTAAAAATGTAAATGATGATGAAGATTGTATTGAGGAAATGACAAGGACAATTGAAGATGAACTCCGTAATTGCCAAAAATTGTTTGAGAAGTTAATGAGTTTTGCAAAGACACCATTGTATGCTGGTTTCTCTAAATATACAACATTGTTAGCTGTACTGAAGTTGTATAAATTGAAAGCCAGAAACAGATGGAGTGATGTTAGTTTTATAGAAATACTTGCTCTCTTGAATAACATGGTCCCAGAAGATAATGAGCTCCCAAGACAGACATATGATGCTAAATGAATTCTATTCTCGATGGGTATGATTTTTGAATCAATACATGTCTGCCTGAAAGACTGTATATTGTTTTGTAAGGAGAACAAATCACTTAAAAAATTCCCAAAATGTGGTGATTCTCCATATAAGAAAGAAGAATCCAATCCTATGAAAGTTGTATGGTACTTCAATCATTCCATGGTTTAGGCATCTATATGGAACTGTAGAAACAACAAGACAATTTTTGTGGAATGCAGATAAAAGAAATAAAGATGGGAAATTATGTCATTCATGCTACTATCCTCAATGGAATAAAATTTATCATGAGTATCCTGAATTTGGAAAAGATCCGAGATGCCTTTGTCTTGTGTTATCTATAAATATAGTGAATCTTTTTGGTTTTCAAAGCATCACTCACAGTACATGGCTTGTTATGTTGGTAAACTATAACTTTCCAGCCTAGTTATGCATGAAGCGGAAATTCATCATGTTATCTATGCTTATAATAGGACCAAAACAACCAGGTTACAATATTGATGTTTATCTGGATCCTTTGATCGAGGATTTGATGTGATTGTGGGATTCAGGTGTTATGTTGTATGATGATTATAAAAGTGAATACTTCACGTTGAGAGAAATTTTGTATGGGACAATAAATTATTTCCCTACTTATGGAAATTTGTTAGGCTATGAAATTTAAGGAACTCAAGGGTGTCCCATGTCCGAAGAAGATACAAAATCAATTAGGCTGAAACATCCTTCGAAATCTATGTTTCTAAGACATCTTATATTTATACCTCATTGGCATAATTTCTGATCTTTGACAACACCATTCAATGGAAGTTCAGAACAATGCGCAACACTGTCCCCAATAATAGGTGATCAACTGTTTGAGAAAGTAAAAGATGTGAACACTGGTTCTGGTAAACCATTTTTGAAAAACCTTATGAAAATATGTTGGAAAAAGAGATTAGTTTTTTTTGAATTACCATACTGGAATTGTTTATATGTCAGACATTTTCTTTATGTGATGCATGTGGGAAAACCTGTATCTAACAGTGTTATTGGAACGATTCAAAATGACCCTTGAAAAACAAATGATGGAATTAAGTCATGATTGGACATGGATGACATGGGAATACGAGAAGAGTTGGCTCCCGTGAAGGGTGAAAATCGAATATTTCTTCCTCCAACAGTTATACTCTTTCTAGTATGAGAGATATCAGTTTTGCAACTTCTTCAAGGATGTAAAGGTTCCATAGGGTTATTCATCAAATATAAAGAACATTTTTTCAATGAATTATTTGATGTTAAAAGATTTGAAATCACATGAATTCCATGTTTTGATGCAGGATGTAATTCCTATTTCTTTACGTTGAATTTTTCCCAATAATGTTCATCATATGTTAACCAAACATTCTTTCTTTTTCAAATATATATATAGAAAAGTTTTAGACCCGGAGAAATTTCAAGCTATGGAAAAAGAAATTTCTATCAAATTATGTGAATTAGAAATGTTCTTCCCACCAATATTATTTAATATGATGGCCATTTGATGATTCACTTGGTGAGAGAGATTCGACTTTTTCATCCTGTGCAATATAGATGGATGTACCCCGTTGAATGGTATATGAAGATTTTGAAAGGGTATGTCAAAATCGAAGTAGCCTAAAGTGTTGTATAGTGGAGTGATATATTGTTAATGAAGCCATTAAATTTTGTACCGAATACCTATCTGATGTGGAAAGAATTGGTCTCCCGAAATCTCTTCACACTAGATGCATTGAGGGTGACAGAATTTCTAGAAGAGATGTTGTGACAATTAGTATTGCAGATCACGAGCAGGCCCACATTTATTTTTTCTATAATAGTTAGGAGGTTGCTCCATATATTGAAACTCACAAAGAAATTATTTGGCAGTTGAATCCATCAAGGGCTGAAAAATGGATATCAAATACAGATAATCACCAGTTTATATGATTGTTTCTGCACCATATTTTTATGGAGTTGAATGAAAACCCAAATTCAATTTCAGAACGACTTCGATGGCTAGCTGCTGGACCAAGGGTGTATGTATTAGCTTACAATTATTATGTAATTAATGGTTATATATTCTATAGAGATGAACATGATGATGACAGTACCATGCAAAATAGTGGAGTTACACTTGTGGCTAAAGCGATGCATGTTTCTGGTAGTATGGAAAAAAATCCAATTTATGAAAATATGTCATACTTTGGTATTATCAAACAAATATGAGAGTGGGACTATACGACAATCTAATTGCTTATTTTTCAATGAAAATGGGATGATAACAACAGTGGTGTTAAAATAGATGAATGCAGATTTTCGAAAGTTGATTTTAGTAAAGAATGGTACAAAGAAGAACAATTTATAATGACATCACAAGTGGTACACATTTTTTATGTTCTAGATCCCGCAAACCGAGAGTGGTCGATTGTTCTATTATCATCCAAAACTACTGAAGGGTCTAATAAAAATTCATTTGAGGACAATCCTTTCAGTGGTACGTCACAATCATTTCGCGTCAGTCCCAATGTAGATTATGTTTTAATGTTAGAGGGGACCACAATGAAGGGATTTGGATAATCGATAGAGGTGTCAAATGCCTCCAGGCTTTGAAAAAAAAAATACATTTCAATAAACAGGTTATATTTTATTTGTAAAATAGATCTTATTATCTCATGTTATTATCTTATCATTACTGAATTTATTTAATCTAAATTAATTGTTCAACCACTTTTGTAGATAATTAATTCTCCACGTTCTGCTGCTCATATCCTTGATACTGAACAAGTCTCTCAAACTGCTACTTCTGCTGCTCTTGGTATGGCTGCTCACAGTTCAGAACAACAAAAATTTTCTGAACTTGTTTCTACTCCTAGTGTATAGGTCCAAAAAACATCAGCACATTCCATTTCTACCATTTAATATGAACATATAGATGATGTTGATATTGATGAAATGGTCAGGTATGAAAGACCGATGTCGCAGAAAACACAGGTGCGTCATAGTTTGATGGTGTTAGCCCAAGTTCGTAAGATGAAAAGAAAAGCCATCAAATTTGATGTCGGATAGAATGAATGAGGCCAACATGTGAATCCCAACAAGGATATATTTAGTAGTTACATTGGAGTTTTCACTCAGCAATGCATGCCAATTGACATAGATTCATGGCCACATGTTGTGTCCGGGCTGAAGGTTGTGATCTGGGAAGAAATTACGGTAACATTATGATATTATTTGGTTAATTTACTAAGAAATAAAACAATGAAACAGTGTATTACTATTCTCAATATCATGCAGAGTACATTTATAGTAGATGATTCACACAATAATTATGTACTAAGGCTTGTAGGAACGATTCATCTTGGTTTTCATACTATTTTAACAAAATGTCACCTGAAAGATTCCAAAGGTAAAATAAACATGCACCCACCCATTTTGTATGCTCACTTGATATCCCAAGAAGTATGTGATGCATTTTTTGGCCGCTGTTGGAGTGAGAATTTTCAGGTACACTGTGGGTGATAATACGTTGTTTAAGGATACTTATATTTATCAGTTTGATTTTCAATATTTCATTTATGAAACAACAACTCTGTACTGAAAATAAGGAACGTGCATCAAAACCAACATACCCCTATTGTAATTCCAGGATGGGGTACGGTTCACTAGAAAATAAAATGGTATGTATTTTAAATTTACAGTAATATTGTTAAGTGACAATAAACAACATCATAATTATCTTTCCATATTTATATGTAGATTGATGACTCTAAAACCAAAGAAACATCCATCCCACGTCATGTGCTATGGAAGGAGGAATGTGTGAATAAGGAAGGGAAGATAGTATATGAGAACACAAAAAAGTGTAGGAATTATGTGTAAGTATGACACGACGATAAAATTTTTTTTTTTTTAAATTGCTATTACATAAAAATAATTAGTTATTTTTCTATATCAGATAGTCACATGAATCAGCTACTCCTGTAGCGGATGCAGACCAATTATCAATGGCTTTGAAGCATCCAAAACAATACGGTCGTGTCAAAGGTGCGGAGTTTGGGGTGACACCCTGAGTATATTTTGAGAAAAAAGAAAATGATGATAGAGATGAAAAATGGAAAAAATGAGACAAAGACTAGAAACTCTTGAAGAATGATTTCAATAGCAGGGTGAGTTGCTAGAAACTATTATGGATGGGAAGCAAAGAGAAGACAGAACTCATGAACAACCAGTGCGTGATGATCCCGCCCCACCCCCACCTGCTTTGTGGCGAACCATTCCCCTCAAAGAGGTGTCTTAGTCGTGGTAATCAATATTCTAATAATTATTCCCATGAAATGTGAATCATACCAACACTGATACTTTTCCTGTAATGATCTTCTATAGGGTGATAATGAATGTGATTTATATCTATCAACACCCACCTATCACCTTGTAGTGAGGGATAAAGTGTTCAACATCCCATATGACAAGCTATATGATAGACCACTTCCGAAATATCATCTGAATGTGACGATTACTGTAGCTCATGAGCCAAATGCAGAGCTACCTATTCAACATGATGACTATGATATTTATACGGTCAAAAAGACTATTGGGACATTCATAGCATGGCCGTCATGACTTGTAAGAGTACATGTGGACAAAGGGAAGGGGGTGACAAACATCAGCTCAAAACCATCTAAAGGATCGGCCAACTGATCCCAAAGATCTACTGAAATCCAAATAACACCACATATTCTCTATCCACATTTACTAGCATTGATGGATTATGTGGATATGAAGCTAGAATGTGGTAGTAGTCATATAGTGTTTTTTGAAATGAATATATTCGGAGAGGAGAGTCAAGATTCCATTGCTACTGAAAATTTAAATGAGATCATCGAAAATGGTTGGCTAGGCATCACAGTTGTAAATATATATATGAGGTATGTTTTAATGAATTGATTTTCTAAAAGCTGATCTATTGTGAAAATTATGACTAAATTCATTTTATATTTTTGACAGACGTATATATAAAAAATAGTTGAAGGAATGTTTCCGTGAGCCAAAATTTGGACTCATCAGTCCTCATACAACAACAACACATCAAACGAAATTAGAGCCCTCAAAAAATAGGGAAATAGTGAATGTCTTGCGGAAAACATTTGAAAGCAAGATTACAGATGGAAAACTCCTCCTAATACCAACCATGCAAGGGTAAAACTCTACGATTAAGGCATATAAATTATTTTTTCACACCATTTATTACTTATTCCTTTTTCTGTTTTTAGGCAACACTGGTTTCTAATTGGGGTGAACTTGGATAATCCAATGATTTTTTTTCTGGATTCAAAGAAAGGATACCCATCAAACCAACCAAACATGGTGGAGTTTTTGAATCTGTAAGACACTACATCCTATGTTTTAGGTCTAAAAATCAAGTAATATAATTTATATTATCTTTTACTGAGGATTATTTTATGATAGGGTAGTGTATCATTATCATCTTAAAAAATGAATTAGGACAGGGGATACGCATAAGAAGGTGATTAAGTACTACGTCTGGACAAATATCAGGGTATATATAATTAAATTTCACTATCCAAACACCTATCAACACAAGTTACTTAGTCTCATAAGGATCCAATTTTTTGAATTGTCCAAAACAAACAAACGATAATGATTGCAGTTATTATTTTTGTAAATTTATGGAAGATATTGTTTTTTATCAAAAAACTAGCATCCCTAAAGGGTTATTTTAAAAAAAAACTACTATTTCATTTAATTTATTTATTAATTATTTATTTTTATATTTTGTAGTAATACTCTGAATTTAGAACAACCTCATACTCACAAGACGATATATATTTGTTCAGAATTGAGTGGGCATCATACTTGATGGCAGATTGTACACAAATCGCATGAAGAACTAACTTGGGGACTTGTATAATTGGCGGACATTTTTGAGAGGGGTTAAGGGGATCAAAACATGAAACATTGTTGTATGTAAATGTTCATAGGAGAATTGAAATTTTATTAAATAAAACATCCTTTATCCGATGAGTTATTTTCCCATTTTAACAGATGAAATTCACCAACAACATGAAGGAATGATGAACCACTCAAAGTGTCTCTCTTTTGTTTAAAATGGACAGAATTTTATGTTAAAACAACAACTCACCAACATAAATCCAGCCAAAAATATTCGGATTGTTTTTATCCTTTAGGATAACAATCCATGGGTGCATTGGTGATGTGTACGAGTCAACCTCGCCTCAATTCGAGGCATGATGTGCCCGGTATCACTCAAAGGGTCTCCCTTTTGTTTAAAATGGACAAAATTTTATGTGAAAACAAAAACTAACGTATGGAAATCTGACCAAACACATTTGGACTATTTTGATCCTTTAGGAGAAAAATACATGGGTCCTTCGGGATGTGTACGTGTCAACCCCGCCACAATCTTAGGCACGGTGTGGCTGGTATCACTCAAAGTGTCTCTCTTTTGTTTAAAATGGACATAATTTTAAGTGAAAACAACAAATGAACTATGGAAGTACGACCAAAAACATTAATATTGTGTTTATCCTTTAGGATAAAAGTCCATGGGTTCATTGCTGATGTGTACAAGTCAACCCCACCTCAATTTGAGGCACGGTGTGGCTGGTATCACTCAAAGGGTCTCTCTATTGTTAAAATGGACAGAATTTTAATTGAAAACAACAACTGACATATGAAAATCCAACCAAACGCATTAGGATTGTGTTTATCCTTTAGGATAATTATCCATGGGTAATTTTTGACATGTACGAGTCAACCCCACCTCAATCCGAGGCATGGTGTGGCTGGTATCACTCAAAGTTTCTCTCTTTTGTTTAAAATGGACAGAATTTTAAGTGAAAACAAAAAAATGACCTACAAAAATCTGAACAAACACATTCTAATTGTGTTGATAGTTTATCATAATCATCAATGGGTGTTTTGGGGATGTGTACGAGTCAACCCTGCCTCAATCTGAGGCACGGTGTGGCCAAAATCACTCAAAGGGTCTCTCTTTTGTTTAAAATGTACAATATTTTATCTGAAAACAACAAATGACAAACTAAAATCTGACCAAATGCATTCGTATATTGTTTATCCTTTTGTAGAACGATCCATTGGTCAATTTTGACGTGTATGAGTCAACCCCGCCACAATACGAGGCACAGTGTGGCCGGTATCACTCAAAGTGTCTCTCTATTATTTAAAATGGACAGAATTTTAAGTGAAAACAAGAAATGACCTACGGAATTCTGAACAAAAGAATCTGAATTGAGGAGAATGATCCATCGGTGTGTTGGTGATGTGTACGAGTCAACCCTTCCTCAATCTTAGGTACGGTGTGGCTGATATCACTCAAAAGGTCTGTCTTTTGTTTAAAATTGACAGAATTTTAAGTGAAAACAACAACTAACGTACATAAATCTAACCAACACATTCAGATTGTGTTGATACTTTAAGAGAATGATCCATGTGTCATTTTAGATGTGTATGAGTCAACCTCACCTCAATCTGAGGCATGATGTGGCCGATATCACTCAAAGTGTCTCTCTTTTGTTTAAAATGGACAAATTTTAAGTGAAAACAAAAACTGACCTACATAAATCCAACCAAACACATTTGTATTGTGTTGATACTTTAGGATAATGTTCCATGGGTTTGTTGGTGTCGTGTATGAGTCAACCCCACCCCAATCCGAGGCACGGTGTGGCCGGTATCTCTCATAGGGTCTCTCTTTTGTTTAAAATGTACAGAATTTTAAGTGAAAACAACAACTGACATACACGAATCCAACCAAACCCTTTCAGATTGTGTTGATAAATTAGTAGAAAGATCCATGGGTCATTTTTGACATTTATGAGTCAACCCCACCTCAATCCAAGGCACTTTGTGGTTGTAATTACTCAATGTGTCTCTCTTTTGTTTAAAATGAATAGAGTTTTAAGTGAAAACAAAAACTGACATACGAAAATCTGACTAAACACATTTAAATTGTGTTGATATATTATGAGAACGATCCATTGGTCATTTGTGATGTGTAAGAGTCATCCCTAACTCAGTCTAAGGCATGGTGTGGCTAGTATTACTCAAAGTGTCTCTTTTTTTTAAGATGGGCATAATTTTAAGTGAAAACAACAACTGACCTATGGAAATACGACCAAATGCATTAGGATTGTGTTAATATTTTAGGAGAACTATTTATGAGTCATTTCTAACCTGTACGAGTCAACCCTTCATCAATCTGAGGCATAGTGTGGCTGGTATCACTAAAAGTGTCTCTCTTTTGTTTAAAACAGACAGAATTTTAAGTGACAACAACAACTGACCTACAAAAATCTGACCAAACACATTCCTATTGTGTTGAACCTTTAGGAGAATGATCTATGGTTCATTTGAGATTTTTATGAGTCAACCCTGCCTCAATTCCCGACATGGTGTGGCCGGTATCACTCAAAGTGTCTCTCTTCTATTTAAAATGGACGGAATTTTAAGTGAAAATAACAACAGACCTACGGAAATCCAACTAAAGGCATTTGGATTGTGTTGATCCTTTAGTAGAATGATCCATGGATGACCCCCAACCCCCTGGATGGACCCTCCACCCCCTATATTCCCCCAAACCCCTAGACACCACCCCACCACTTGGACACCCCCACTCCCATGGACAGCCACCCCCACCCCCTTAGACACCACCCCACCCCCCTTGGATAGCCCCACCAACCCCCTGGACTGCCCCCACCCCCTGGACACCACCCCACCCCCTGAACACCCCACCCATCTAGACACCCCACCCCTAGAAATCACCCCCAACGGTCACACCCCGATTACAGACACCTATTGTTTTATTCTTTTCTCAGTCCCACGCCTTTTGGAAGAGTTGGGTTTGGGTCCAGGTGTGACATTTTTGAAGCGTTGATGTTTTCAGTGGGTCTCGGGCTAGTGCACAGTCACCACACTGCTAGCGGTCACCACACATTCGGTCTGGGTGGGTATGTGGTCACCGCATCGCTAGTAGCGATCATGCATTCAGACCTGGTGATTGCGCGGTCGCCCAACCGTTTAGATAAATAATAAAATTATTAGAATTAATTAAATTGGAAAAAAATAATAATAGATAAATAACGTGAAGTAGGATAAATTAAATTAAAAATTATATTATAAAATGTTTAATAATAATAACAATAATTTATAATATTGTTATTATTATTATTATTATTATTATAAGTTAATGGAAAAAGGGTAAACCCTAAATCTACCTGCAACCACCCCCTGTTTCTTGTCGCGCCACCTGGGTCTCACCTGGGTCCTCCATCTCAGTGCGATCACCCTCCCTGGTCGCCATCCGCGAGCCTGCATCCCCGCCCGGCTCGCCCTCCGACCACCCTCCGCATCCCCGCGACCCCACGTCCCAGCACCCTGCGCATAGCCGCCCCAACCCCTTTCTTTTCTCCACCGCATGACAATGCCCCCACCACCCTCTCGTTGTGCCGACCGATCCGTAGTGCCGCCCTGGTTCAAGCAGCCCCTAACCATGCTCCCTCTGGTCCGACGGTCCTAATGCGCGGCCAACAATCCTAGTAGTGGCCCCTGCTCCCTTAACCTGCAAGAAGCCAGCGACCCGGCATCACCCTCAACTTCTTGGTTTCTTCCCCATAAAACACCTCCTTTTTCCGCCTACTACATAAGACCTCTTCTTTCCCCTTTCCATACCACATTGCGGCTAAGATTTCTCAGGCTGGTCTTTCTCTGGCTAGTCCTTGACCCATACATTCTAGTCGTTCCACCTCTGGCTGCCCGTGCTCCAGCCCTACTTCCCCCCTCCTTCCGCACGACCTACAGCCTGTCGTAGCCCCACCCAGACCTCCTTCCATTCATCCATCTCCCGCTCCGGCGACCAACTGCTCTGACGTGATCCCCTCACTAGTTTTCAGACTATCGCTGCCATTTGAGATTATAGTTTGATTAGCATTGTTGGTTTTCACACTTTTAGTTTAGTTTCGTATTTGTGTTTGCAGTCCTAGTATTGTATTTGTAGTGTGGATAATTACTTGGATGGAATCTCAGCTTGTCGTGTGTTTTCAAGGTTGCTACCACCATCTGAGGTGATGTTCTTCATACGTCGTCGTGTTGCACACTGTTTTTAGTTCATGTTTATGTCTTTGATTCAATGATGTTTAATTGGTTGTATGCTGGTCCTCTCCGCACTGAATTGTTTTGTCGAATGTAATTAGGGTGTGCTGATAGTTTCCAGGTGCGCACAGCGAGCGAGCTATTGCTTGAGTTAGAAAGCATTGGTTGGGTCCTTCTCTTGAGGTTGGCATTTCCATCCTTTCTCTCATTCTGATGTTTACTATAGCCACCCGCATGATTTCATTTGACTTATAAATGTTATACAAACCCCTATAATCATGATAGTTTATTCATTTCAATGTCTCTTTATTGGTTAAAATTCTTAAAAATAGATTTAAAATAGTTCCTTGGTTATGTGTAGGTATTTCCATGCACTTGCTCCCAGTTTTAATCCATTTAATCTTTGTGTTTTCTTAATTAAATCTTAGATTGTGTTTCGCACATCTATTATATTTATAGTTATCTTATGGTAGTGTTTTACTGTGGGATGATTTGATTAATAGTGTATTTTTGGATGATCCTCTTTTTACGCACATGTTTATGTCTTACCAACTCGGTTGGAATTAAATGCCTTTATCTGAAATGGTATTGTTTGATGACTTGAGTGGTGTTTTCTTGTAGAAACATTTTTTATGGAACTTGTTTGCCCTGCTTTGGTTGCTTTAATGGAACTTAGTGATTTTGAAGAAATGATTGCACATCTCTTTGAATTGGCATTTTTCTTGAATCCTTGGTTTTATAAGTGTTTCTTGTTTTCTAAATGATGTTTGTCTCTTTTTGTGGTTCTTTAAATTGGTTTGAAAATAAATCCATGAGTATATGTCTGCTTGGATTTTTAAATACAAAAGTGGTGTTTAGAGTTGTTTTAAAAGAGCTTGTGGAATGTTTTCATAAAGACATTTGATTATGTAAAACTAGAGGCCCGATTTACAACTCCAAGTGTTTAATAAAGTGGTTTTGATAAACGAAGGATGTGATGTACTTTTTGGAACTTTGTATATTTTTCATTTATGCATATATATAAGTATATGGCGCACTCGTATCAAGGGTAACCCATTATGGGTGAACGCATAGGAAGCGTCCGTGTTTGGGGTAGACAAGTGTAGTGAGGAGAGTCACGTGTGTGAGGGCCTTCCTACTTACACAGTGTTATTATAACCACTATGGGTTCCTGGGCGTCTTCTAGATGATCGAGTGGTGGTTGCTGACCGACCCTGATTAGGCAGGTTAGTACCCCGTAGATTTTTTGTTAGGCCTGGTGGGCTTTGGCACTGGATTGGTCAGTTAGGGCGGCCAGTTGGTTATACACTTAGGAGCTTCACCATATGCTGGTAGGTGGTTCTGAAACCGAATACATTCTGGGGACTTCTAGGGATGTTTAGGATCACCCATGGTTACTGTATTACTTACTATTCTTGTTTACTTTTTGTTGCATTGGTTTATTTTCAGTTTCACTTTTACTTTTTATACACAAGCCCAGCTTTGGTATTTTCTATTTTGGATTTCAATTATAAAATCACAAATGATTTTGGAAATGGTGTGTAGCTTTTTTGGATTTTTAAATGAGAACAACATGTTGAATAATTTAAATTGTGAAAACCCTACTTTTATATATGTTTTTCAAACTTGTGTCAGTGGACTGTTTTGGAAAAGAGAATTGTTGGATTCAGTGGTTTGTTCTTGGAATCCCTACTGAGCATCTCGGTGCTCATGCCTATTACATCTTTCCAGTTGCATCTTCAGTTTCTCGTACAGGTTCTTGGTTCAGATTCTCAATGTTGGAGCAGCATAGTCTTGAGTTGGATGGTGACCTAGGAGGTCACAAGGAGGTATGTTCGGTTTTATTCTCTTTCTGCTGCCAGTTTTTATCTTTATCGCCTGTTTTTTTATCAGTTTATCTTTTTTTCTTGGTCCAAATCGTTCCCAACAGTCAAATTTTGATGCCCGACACTGGTTTCCAGCTTATGGGGATCGGGAATTCCCTTTGGGACTTGCCGCAGACCGGCTCGGGTGACCGGTTCAGGGTCAACCCAGGTTGGTCTGTGACAAAATGGTATCAGAGGGGCCCTTGTTATTTTGGTGTCTGGTAGAAGGAGATTAGGAATATCAGGGTTTAGGAGGTAGGTTACGAGTCAATTCCTGATCACCACTACTCACAAAGAGACCTGAGTTACCAGGGGTAGTCCTGGATTCGAGCCTTTTGTATTTGGGTGTTTTGGATTGAGGAATGAAAATGGGGGCGAATCAGTTCATGTTGCGGCCTCACATGGTGTGGTGACCCATGTGGAGTCCAAGTGCCTGTTTTATGGTCCTCTTAGTGTTATTCCTTACTTGGGGCATGGCTCACCACCATGTCGTCGGGTTAGGCACAGACACTAGTCCTTCATTCCGATGGTTTATAGTTGGTTGTGTTTTGTTTTGAACTTGGTCGATGTGAGTGTAGGATAAAAATGAAAGCGATTTCGAAATTAAAAAAAGGGGTTTCTTGAAAATTGTTTTTGAAATTAGTAGAGTAGGTTTTTAATGAAAAAGTGAATCGGTTTGAAAAAATTCTTGGTATGTTTTTGGATCCGGTAATGAAAAAAGGAGTGTTTGAACCTTGGAACTCCTAATGGAGAGTCACACGTGTGTGGGTATGTACAGAGAGTGTGTAGGGGAATTTGTTTGCAGATGATGTGAGTGAGATTGAATGAATGCACATGTGACGGTTCATAAGGTTCCATAGGTGAGTTTTAAAATTTTAAAGAAATAAATGTTTTGGAAAAGTGATTTATGTTTGTGGTTGTATATGTTTGGCTAATGGTCCTGTTTTTCTTGTCATGTGTTGTTGATTTGATTGAGTTTTGGCATGATGTTGGTTTCAATTGGGTTTTTCATGTTGTTATGAGTGTGCCGCCTAGAAAGCCTCCAAAAGTTCTCAACGAGTTATGCCCATTTCCCAGTTCTTTTTGTGTGTTGTCTGCATATCTAGGTAATAAAATTATTTTAATGGTAGTTGAATAGTTCAGAAAGATAACGTCTATTCAAGTTGTTGGGAACTCCCAGGGTAGTAAAGGCTTGTACCGTCCTAGAGTTCTCTATGGGTTCCATTCTATACTAGTAAAGGTGGGATGTCTCATCGTCGTTAGAGTTTGGGTATAGTTGGTGGGGGTCGGATCTTGTGAAGGTTCCTCATCTGGAAAGGACCTTTGTCTGTACCGACTCCCAGTTTGTTGGACTGTTCTCACGCATGTCACTAGTGTGGCCGGTTCAAACATTCTAAGTCGCCTGGTCGCATCCCTCCGAAGTCCTGCTATCGTGCAGATTTTCGGGACACCGGTGAGAGTTCTGAAAGAATTTTTGTTTGGGAGGAAGGAGTTAGAGACCGGAGGATGCAAATGCTTGACTGTGAGGCAGGAGATGCTTCACCCATCAAGGCCCCTACCACAGGTCTTGGGGTGGAGGTCGCACACAGTCAGGAGTTTCCAAGTGTGTGTGGAACATCAGCTCAGATCATGTTTTCAACTTCAGATGGAAATATCCAAGGTTTTCTTGTTCATTTCTTGTCATCTTCATAAACTCATCCTTGTTGTTGTGGTGTGATGAGCTCATTGTACAACAATCTAAGCGGCCTCATCAGCTCTAAATGAGGAACTTAATTTTTTTTTTATTCCATCAAGGGAGTTGGTCCCTTGAATAGAGGGCTCGTTCTGATTCTGAGTTGGTCTCAACTGCCTTCGTCAGGGGAATGTTTGGTTTCATTAATTAATGGGTAATGTTTCTAGGCCCCTTGTTAGTTTGGGCACCTCTCCATGTGTTTTTCTTTAGTGTGTCTCAGTTTTTTTGTGGTTTCATTCATCCTGGTTCCCACGTATGTTTTTTCCCCTGTAATGGTTTTAAATGCTAGTGGTGGAGTTGTTCTGTTAGCGTTGAGAAGGTGGACTGAGTTTGGTTTGGGAGTTCCCGTGTTGCCCCCCCGGGGGTGGTGTGTTCGATTTTCAAGGTTTCCATGTTTTTAATTTTTTTGGTGGGGAGAACCCTCCCATGTTCTCCCCTTAACATCGTGCAATGTTTTTTCTTGAGTTGGTCAGGTGTGACGTTTATTGGGAATGGTCACCCCGAAGCTCTCAGTTTTATATTATTTTGTCTGGTCATGGACTGCAGTTGTGTCAACTATTGGATCTGTGACTTTCTGGGGGAAGAAAGTGTCTGTGGTGGGGAGAATATTCACACCCCAAACACAGACACATATTGTTTTATTCTTTTCTCAGTTCCGTGCATTTGGGAAGAGTTGGGTTTGGGTCCGGGTTTGAAATTTTTGAAGCTTTGATGTTTTCGGTGGGTCTTGGGCCAGTGCGCAGTTACCGCACAGCTTGCGGTCACCATGCATTCGGTCCAGGTGGGTGCGCGGTCACCGCACCACTAGTAGTAATCGTGCATTCATACCTAGCGATTGAGTGGTCGCCCAACCATTTTGATAAATAATAAAATTATAAGAATAAATTAAATTGGAAAGAAAATAATAATAGATAAATAACGTAAAGTAGGTTAAATTAAATTAAAAATAATTTTATAAAAGTTTTAATAATAATAAAAATAATTTATAATATTTTTGTTGTTATTATTATTATTATTATTATAGGTTAATAGAAAAAAAGGGTAATCCATAAATATACCTGCAGCCCCCCCTATTTCTCATCGCCCTGCCTGGTTCTCCCTAGGGTCTTCCATCCCTGCGCGGTCTCCCTCCCTGCTCGCCATCCGTGACCCTGCATCCCTATCCGTCTCGCACTCTGGCCACCCTCCGAATCCATGTGACCCCGCATCCCAGTGCCCTGCACATAGTCTCCCCACCCCCATTTTTTTATTCGCCACACGACAACACCCCCACCACTCTCCTACTGCGCTGACTGATACAAGGTGTTGCCCTGGTTCGAGCCATGCCTGACCATGCGCCCTCAGGTCTGACAGTCCTAATGCTCATCCAGCAATCCTGGCAAGGGCTCCTACTCCCTTGACCTGCAGCAAGCCGATGACCCGGCACCGCCCTCACCCGCTCGGTTTCTTCCCTACCGGACTCCTACTTGTGCCACCCCACTACGCCAGACCTCTTTTTTACCCTTTACATCCAGTGCTCCCGCTAGACTCCCTCCGGCCAAGCCTGATCTGGCTAGTCCTCACCCCCTACATTTTTTCCTTGACGACTCAGGCTGGCCATGATCTGGCCCTACTTCACCCCACCTTCTGCTTGACCTGCAGCGTGCCGTAGCCCCACCCTGACCTCCTTCCGTTCGTCTGTCTCCCGCTCCGGCGACCAGCTGCTCCGACGTGATCCCCTCACCAGTTTTCAGACCATCGTCGCCATTTGAGGTGATAGTTTGATTATCACTATAGGTTTTCACACTTTTATTTTAGTGTCATATTTGTGTTTGAAGTCCTAATATTGCATTTTTAGTGCGGTTGATTACTTGGATGCAATCTCGGCTTGCCGTGTGTTTTCAAGGTTTCTACCACCATCTAAGGTGATGTTCTTCATTCTTTGTCAGGTTGCACACTTTTTTAGGTCATTTTTATATCTTTGAGTCCATGATGTTTAATTGGTTGTTTGTTGGTCCTCTCTGCACTGACTTGTTTTGCCGAATGTCATTAGGGTGTTGCGATAGTTTCCAGGTGCGCGCAGTGAGCGAGCTATTGCTTGAGTTAGAAAGCATTGGTTGGGTCCTGCTCTTGAGGTAGGTGTTTCTATAATTTCTCTATTTATGAAGTTTTCCATATCCACCCACATGATTTCATTTAATTTATAAATGTTATACGCACACTTATAATCATGATTTTCTATTAATTTCAATGTCCCATTGTTAGTTAAAAGTGTTAAAATAGATTTAAAATAGTTCCTTTGCTATGTGTAGGTGATTCCATTCCCTTGCTCCTAGTTTTAATCCACTTAATTTCTGTTTTTTCTTAATTAAATCTTATATTGTGTTTTTCACCTCTATTATATTTATAGTTAACTTATGGTAGTGTTTTACTGTGGGAATATTTGATTAAAAGTGGATTTTTGGATGCTCCTCTTTTTACGCACATGTTTATATCTTGCCAACATGGCTAGAACTAAATGCCTTTATCTGAAATGGTATTGTTTGATGACTTGAGTGGTGTTTTATAGTAGAATAATTTTTTATGGAACTTGTTTTTCCTACGTTGGTTGGTTTTATGGAACTTAGTGCTTTTGAAAAAAATGATTTTGCGTCTCTTTGAATTGACATTTTTCTCGAATCCTTGGTTTTATAAGTGTTTTTTGTTTTCTAAATGATGTTTATATCTTAATGTGGTTATTTTAAATTGGTTTGAAAATAAATCCATGAGTATATGCCTATTTGGATTTTTAAATACAAAATTGGGTTTTAGAGTTGTTTTAGAAGAGCTTGTGGAATGTTTTCATAAAGACATTTGATTATGTAAAACTAGAGGCCTGATTTACAACTCCAAGTTTTTAATAATGTGGTTTTGATAAATGAATGATGCGATGGCCCGGTTGGAACTTTGTAGGTTTTAAATATATGCATATATATAAGTATATGGGGAATTCCTCTCTAGGGTTACCGATTATGGGTGAACGCATAAGAAGCGTCCGTGTTTGAGGTAGGCAAGTGCAGTGAGATGAGTCATGCGTGCGAGATCCTTCCTACTTACACAATGTTATTATAACCACCATGGGTTCATATGAATCTTCTAGATGATCGAGTGATGTTTTTTGACCAACCCCGATTAGATGTGTTGGTACCCCCTGGATTTGTTGTTAGGCCAGGTGGGCTTCTCCACTATATTGGCCAGTTAGGGCGGCCAGTAGGTTATAGACATAGGAGCTTCGCCATATGAAAACATGTGGTTCTGAAACCGAGTACATCTAGGGGTCTTATAGGGATGTTTAGGATCACCCATGTTTACCAGATTACTTACATTTCTTGTTTACTTTTCGTTGCATTGGTTTAATTTCAGTTGCACTTTTACTTGTTTTACTCTATCCCAGCTTTTTTTATTTTCTGTTTTGGATTTCACTTATAAAATGGAAAATGATTTTAAAAATGGTGTGTAGCATGTGTTGGGTTTTTAAATGAGAACAACATGTTTCATATTTTAAAATGTGAAAACCTTACTTTTATATCTGTATTTCAAACTTGTGTTAGTGGACTGTTTTAGAAAATAGAATTGTTGGATTAAGTGGTATGTTCTTGGCATCCCTACTGAGCATCTCAGTGCTCAAACCTATTATATCTTTCCAGTTGCAAGTTCAGTTTCTCGTATAGGTTCTTGGTTCAGCAGCTCAGTGTTGGAGTAGCGTGGTCTTGAGTTTGGTGGTGACCTAGGAGGTCACAAGGAGGCTTGTTCGATTTTATTCCCTTTCTACTGCCAGTTTTTATCTTTATCGTCAGTTTTGTTTATCTGTTTATCTTTTGTTCTTGGGAAAAATATTTCCTAACAGTCAAATTTTGATGCCCAACACTAGTTTCCTTCTCGTGGGGATTGGGAACGCCCTTCAGGACTTGTCGTGGACCGGCTCGGGTGACCAGTTTAGAGTCGACCCGGGTGGGTTCATGACACCAACCCCTAGACACCCCCACCCCCTAGACACACCTATGGACACCCCCCACCCTGCACAACCCACTCAACCCCCCTCCCGGACACCCCCAACCCCACTGGACACCAACCAACCCCCTGGATGGCACCCCCACCACTCATAGAAAAGACCCCATCACCTGGACACCCCCACCCCTAGACACCCCCACCCATGGACGACCACCCCCACCCTCATGGACACAAACCCACCCCCTTGGACAGCCCCACCAACCCCCTGGACCATCCCCACCCCCAGACACCCCCACCCCCTAGAAAGCCCCCCGACACCCTAGACACCATACCACCCCCTGGACACCCCCATGGATATCCCCCCCACCATGGACTACCCCCACCCCTAGATATCCCCCCCACCTGGACACCCCCCTCCTAGACACCACCCCACCACCTAGACAACCCCCTGGACACCCCCACCCTCATGGACAGCCCCCACCATCCCATGGACACCACCCCACCCACTTGGATAGCCCCCCAACCTCCTGGACCTCCCCCAACCTATAGACACCCCTATCCCCCCGGACACCCCCATCCCCCCGGACACCCCTACCCCCCTGTGGATAGCCACCCCAAACCCCGGAACTACCCCCCATCCCACTAAATTCTGAATTGAATTCTTTATATATTTAATTAACTTATGAATTATGTGTTAATGGTGTATTGGAGTACTTATTGTATGGGTATACATGGTGTAATTTCCTTATGAATTATGTGTTAATTTTTTATGGGTATACTTGTTGAGATGCTGAATTTTTTTTAGGTGTTGTTTGGGTGTGCAACTGTATAATTTTTTGTTGCAACAGACATGGCATTTATTAGCACTAAAAAATCAATGATAAAGGGTCAGTTTATCATCGCTAAAAAAGATTTGATAAAAAAATATTTATCAGTTCTTATAGAGACCTGATAAAGGGGACCCCCCTTATCAGCGCTGAGCTTTACAACACCTTTTTAGCACAAAAAAAGCCCCTTTAGAGCACTGATAAAGCTCGTTTTTGTAGTAGTGATGAAAATAGTTACACAAAACAATATGGTTTTCCCTGGAACATTCATGTATCAATAAGGTAAATCATTAAAGAGGATCTCATTAATACAGTTCATGATTTCATCAGGGGGTGATATCTTCCTTGAGTCACCCTTGTCACTACACTATTTTTGATTTTAAATTTGAGCCATTTATCCTATATCAATCAATACTACCCAATCAATTTTTGTAATTTATTATAAAAAATTGTGGAAACTATCATACATAATAGAGTAGCTCATCTTCTTCAAAATATTATCTCTAGTGAGCATCATAGTTTTATCAAATAATGGTTAAGACATGGTGTTATGGGGATGGGTCAAGAAATGAAAAGGGATCCTAAACAAATGGTTTCTATGTCTAATTTTATGAAAAAAATTGACATAGATAAGGAATATCATATGATATAATGGAACTACATTATATATATTATTAAGAATATTTTATTGATGGATTGGCTGTGTGATCTCTACTTAATATTTTATTCATATTCATGGATCTCAATCAGTATCATGTGTTGGAAAAATGAACTCATAAAATTTGTGATGTGTATATTCTAGGGTGACTAACTGTCCCCCAGGCATTTCATTTTAGAACAAGATGTTATTTGTAGGAACATTACCCATGGAATATTCAATAGTGAAATTATTAAAAGATATTATTTCTCTAATATATTAAATTTAATTTTTCTAGATGATCTACTATTTTTGGAATGAAAGGTCTAAGAACATCTGGGATTTAAATTGAATCATAAATAAATATATGAAATGGAGTACATACATTTTCTATGTATGAGAGACTAATATTTATACCTCCGATTAATGCTCTTCAAAAAGTTAAAAAATTATAGATACATGGAACGTAAGATCAAAAGTATATTTTCTATATGGAATAAGTTTTAGCCCACTCATTTTGGGCATAATTGGAATCCATCACTTTGATGGGAGAGTTAACCAGAACACCTCCCACACCACTAACTAATTGAGTTTATTTCTCTACTTTGGTGGTAGAATTATTATGGTTAGTAATTTTCATTCATTTATCCATATGAATATATAAACTATATTATAGTTGTTCCAAATATCATAATCTTGAATATTTATTGTTTTTAGAATGAGTTTATATGGGATTCAACAACATGGAAAAATTCACTGGTCTCGGTGGGTGATAATGGAGAAACATATTGAGGAATGTGGGATAAATATAAAAAGTATTGAAATTATTTTGAATTTTATGCAAAAATAATTTTCATGTGATCTACTTGTTTATTTATCTTTTTGGGACACCTTATCAAAATAATAATATGTCTATGATAATTAATTTATGACCAGAAACCATCATTTAGCCACTCCACTTTAGTATAGAATCCAAGGCACCCATTACATTAATGATGACCCATGTTAGATCATGGGGTTCAATTATATTGGGTTTTTGTATGATAAATGATCAGTGGATTTTTTTACTAAATAAGTTGTTTGGTTCATAGCATGTCCTTTCATTCAACGAGTAAGTATCCAAATTCTATAGATGTGGTTCTCGACAGTGGATGTAAATTAATTCAGTAAATTATCTTTTTATTGGATGTATAGGATCGATATGTGTTTATTCCTTCACCTTCTAAGACATTCAATACTTGGAACCTTCATAGAAGTGTATTTGACCTTCACTTTTCTAAATCTTGGGCTATGATTTTTTAGAATTATTTTCCTATCAAATATAACTTTATAATTTGAAATATATGAAATCCTTAACATCCCACTAATTTTGTGTTATAACACAAGTGTATTTATCTTTTTTTAATGTCTGTCTTCTGTGGGAAAGAAAATTGTAAAACCATTTACCTCCAATTTCTAGAAGATGAATAAACCTTATTCGTATTTATTTCCTTGGAACCTATGTTGGGATCTGCGTTTAGCAAGATTCTGATGATATTTTATTATATCTATGGTTCTAGGTCTCCAAGAAATGGGTGATTGAAACTCATGTAAAATAAATTCCTATTTTAATTAGATGATGGATTATTTGGGACACTCACAATGCATAGTAAGACAATTTCACATACACATAACTCATTGGTCAGATGGTTTAGACGTTGTATCTAGTTATGTAGCCTACTTGATTAAAGTTAATTTCCATAATTATTTAAATTATTTGGATTCGTATCAAACATTAGTTAGTGTTTTTGGTGTTGGGAGTCCCCATGGTTTTGGGTTTTTTTGGAGAACACCCCAATCCATGATTATATTGAATTCCTATAGTGCAATTATTGATTGTAATTTTAGATGTGGTATCATTATTTTGGATTCATGTGGCTCTTTTTAAACGCACTCAAATTCCTATTATGGTTAAGGTAATTATCTAATAGATTAATCCTAGTCTATGCTTAGTGGTCTTACATTATGTAATTTATACAAATTGATATTGATTGTTGTGTAGTGTAGATCAACCTATGTTGTAAACACCCTATTGGGGTATTCTCTTATTATTGGTCTATTGATTATCTTATTATGATATATAAATGTTAAATCGATCACGATGTTGTTATTTTAGATATATAGAGTAAGGTTAATATGGATAATGATTCCCTTCCATTCAAAATGTTTCCATATTAACCTCTCAAAATTTTCTCTGACACTGGATCCCTTCCACATGATTGTAATGATGTTGTCCTTGAGTATTCCCAATGAATTTATTATTTGATAAAACCATGATATTATTATTATTCATCATCACACCTTAATAAAATTTATAATTTTGAATGAGTGAGTTTTAATAGCGCCTATTATGTCAACACACCATTGGTTTATGATCCATAAAAACCATAGAAGTCAACCATGTTTAATCTTGGTGTTTATGTATTCATTTAAGTATTTTTAACATTGTTTTTTATTGAGTTTTTAGGTTTCAAGGGCACTATCCAATGATAAACCAAGATCATATTGATAATCAGTTAAATTATACACCCTAATTCACTCCTACCCGTTTAGTGTGAAATTTTGGATGTACATGCAACAAGTAGTGTTAGGGCCATACTGTTCATGGTTAGTTAATCATGAAACAATGGACTATCAACATGTAGAATGTTTATAATTCCAAAATTTTGACTTTAATTTATTGGAATAGTTTCTAAATCTATATGAATCAAATGATGTTAAAAATATTCTATCTTTAACTCATTTTCCACTCACCTAAAACTGATAGAATGAATGTAAGTTGTGTTACAGAGTTTTTGAGGATTGGATTTGATAAGGATTTCTTAAAAATGATTATAAAAGAAAAATTATCTATACATTACATTATCAAATTAAATTTATATTAAATTTATGAGTTCAATATGGGTGAAATATATTTTGAATAAAATTTCAAAAATTTATTAATGGGAAAAAATAGTAAAGGATGTAAATTTATAGATCTTTTGTAATTATTTTTTTTGATTTAATGATGGTTTAAAATGAGGATTATAAATGTTTCTTCAACAATATAATGGACTTATTTTTAGAGTGATAAGTGGATTTAGTGAGGAAATAAATTTTGTTGATATTATAGTGAATATTATTAAGATACTACAAAATTTTTACAATCCAATGGTGTTAAATCTTTATGAAAATGATATTATGAAATTATCACATAATGATATTTATTATAACATGATTTCATATGAGATGATTTTGAATCAAGAATGTACATAAACAAATTTTTCAAAGGGATTTATAGTGAAATTTGGGGTTAAACATGATATTCATGAGGTATAATAAGTGAAAGAAGATGTATGTAACGAGTTCTTATTATGTGTTTAAAGAACATTTGAGTGAGTTAAAGGGAGATTTGTAGAAAAATTACCACCGTCATGTTTCATTCATGTTTCGGTCAGAATGAAGTACTCAATATGGGTTCATTGAGTATCTAATAACAATTTCTACTTTAAAAATATTATAAAACAATATACAAGAATTTATAAATCATTTAGTTAACTAATACAACAGGTATATTTAAATTATGTTTTTTAAATAACCTATTTGACACATGATCAAAACTCCGATATAATTAATTTTGGTTATCCTAATCTTTAGATATTATTCAATTCACATTAAATAGTAAAAATATCAGACAAAATATCTAACCATTAATGTAAAGTTTTTCAAAATGATTTTAAATATATTTTTTAAAACCTAGTAATATTTTTTTTAAAACAAATAAATGATCTAAAATAAAATAATTTATGTCTCAGGAAAAGACCTAATAATCTCTATTTGATAGTCTATAATTGTTTATAAGTTTTATTAAATTATAAACTTTTCCAAAACTTGGATCATGAATACTAATTATAACATCACACAGAGCTACCTAGGATTTGATCATGCCTCTTCCACAATTACCATGGGACTAAAAATATATTGGAAAATTGGTAAGAGTGTCTAAGTTCTATTCAATGACCAACATGAGTATATTATTTAGTATATTAAAAAAAATATCATCCATATCTCAAATGTAATAAAATAAGTAAGAGATAAAATAATGTTGTATGTTGAAATATATCCATGTTTAGTTGTTCTGTAGAGGGATATTCTCAGGTTGACATCACCTTCATTTATCACATGATATATGAAGACATAATGGCGTTATCAAATTCTATGGTGAATTTAAAATTATAATATAATATAAATTTCATTGAAACATAGTATTGTTTCATGTTTTTTCACTCATAAAATCCACACTATTTTTATCTAACTTTAATCATCATTAAAAAGAAATCTCTTTCCAAAAATCTGATTTTGAAAACTAACCATTCATATAATCGTTCATGGTATGAAATTTGGGAGCATTAAATTCCTCTTCCAAATAAAGTAATTATGTACATAATTTTGTTTTAATATATATTGTTAAAATATAATTCCCACTTTCAGTCAAAGGTTTTTTATGTGTGCAACATTAAAATCTCCAGGGCAGTTTCAACACATAGCGAGAATTATGAGTTTAGAAGCCATATAATGTTGTGTGGTTGATCCATCAAATGTACAACCCCAATATATGAACATGTGGTCACATAGATTATATAAAATAGATTATATAAATTTTAAAAATCCAAATTTATCATACGATCCATCAACGTCACCATGTAGTTGATTGGAAGCACCTTGCAGTTGCTATAATACATTATAATTTTATTAATCAAGTGTATACAATATGGTAGACTGACATCAACATGTGGTATCTATAAGTCATTTAGTTGATTCAATAGCAGGTGAAAAAATAATAACCTCAACATCAATGAGAAACAACATGTGGTCCCTTAGATTGTTCTTATGGTCAATTGGATACTCATTCTGTTGATTGAGGAATAGGAAAGAAATCATGCAACATCCATCTAACAGTCATGCAGTCGATCAATTTTACTAATGGTGAATCTAAACGTTTTAAAAAAGATAAAAGTGTTCAAAGTGGTTTCATGTGGTTGAACGATTTCTTCTTTGGGTCAAATAATTACTCTTATAGCCTCCTTATCACTTAGGAAAATTTGAACTATCTAACACACGGTCGATAGTATAGCTCAAATATAATTACTATTATTTAAAAACATTATAATATTTCAAAAATTCATATAAAAATATTTAAGTCCACTAAAATTTATAATTTATTAGAATAAAAATAAAAATTATTTTTTATTATTAAAACAAGGTCTCATTGGACCAATCTATCAATATCCCCCTTTTAAAAGACCAAAAATCATTTTATGAATAACTAAAAAAATGAATCATAAATAAATATAATCCATTAACTAATGATCCCTTTATGTAAAATATTACAAACTATTATAACATGAAATATATCCATTAATACATCCTTTATGAACCCTTTAGGTTTTATTAAACATATTAGATAAATGTTGATTAAAATGTATAGCTAGAAATTAAAAAAGATAAAATAGAAGAAAATAAATATAATAAATAAGGAATGTGAATAAACTAAGGAGGAAATATTATAATAAATAGAATTTAATTGATAATTGAAAAGTGAATAATATTAATAAAAGGATCTATAAAATTTCATAATATGATAAATAATCCAATGAGTTTTGAATATTGTAAGGGGTATCAGAAACTTTTCTGTTTCCAACAATTGGAGAAGGAGAAGTAGTCAGGTGATAATTATACGAATCTCCTGGTATCATAATGAGTTTCTAAATAGTCCTAATATGATTATGGTATTGAGGAATTCTACAATAAAAAGGTCATGTTGGAGGTGTGGTATGAGATGTAGTGTCAATAGTTGGTTTATCTAAGGCTGTTGTAGGAGAATAACAAATTTTGTGTTTATAAAGAGCTGAAGTTTCTAAAACATGGACATTAGTAACATAAATTTATGGATCCAAGATTTTAGTAATATATTTCATATATATAGAACCATTATTAATACTCTATTATATCACATCCTTATTTGAAAAAAATTAATCTTGAATAGGTACCATGATCAACCACTTTTCCACAGTAGCTTTGAAGGTAGTGGTTAAGGGAGGAATCATAAGATATTTGTATAAGGATCTAAAGCGAGTCTTAAGATCTTCATTGGCGAACATTATACTGAGATAATACTTTATAACGAACTTAATGACATCTTTATTCATATTAGTCTTCACTCTTTATTCTTTAACCATGTCATAATGATTTTCACCATGGGTAACAAAATCAATATATACTTGAATCCTTACATAGTTGACACTACTAAACAAACTTTGAATTTACCCATTCACAACTCTTCTGATAGGATCCTGACCTATGGAAACTGATATAGGTGGTGGACTAGAATTTGAAGTACAATGACTAAAAGAACATGTGATGATAAATAGATACCTCATATCCATCGTAGACAATATATTTGTCAGTTCTTCCTAAAGAGATCTAATTTATCCCTATAATCCATTAATATAGTCTTTAAAACATCCAATATCATGATCCATATAATCAAATTTTAGAAATATCTTAGGCTGTATATGAGAAACCACACACTCAATGATAAAGTAAAGGTCTTCGTGACCTATATTATTCATTAGTACTGTAGATATCGTGAAATAATTCATTACTAATTTTTAACAGATCATTCTCAAAATGAAAAAAATAGTTGAAGTAATGAATAATGTTGGAACACAATTATAAAAAGGTTGTTGAGTTGGAACATGACTAGGGCTAAGAAAGTCATTGAAGAAAAAATCTTAAGGTCTCTGTAAGATCAATTTTTTTTTCAGGTATATCTCCCTTTTATTTTTTGTTAATCTTATATTTCAGTTTTTTTTTTCAATATGAAAGTTTATCATTTGAATAAATCTAGTGTTGGGTTTCAAGTAAACATAATAAGGATCGGAGAGTATCCCTGAGGAGATATTTGTTAGAGAAAATTTATTAATGTTCTTGGATGTGTGTTTGTTTGAATTAATGGAGTGTGAATATAAATCAGTCAAGTTATTCATAGGTTATTGGTGATTTGAGAAAATTTAAAAGTGTTTTGGTTTGTTTGAATGAAGAGGGGGAAGAAAATCTAAATGCATAACATTTACACTCCATGCAAAGGGATTACACATTGTGTAATTGTTTGAGGGTTTTAGTAAAATAAATAAAAGGTGATGGGTTTTCCATAATATTCCAATGAAAACATTTACATGACATGTAATAACATTACACACCATGTAAATTACTAACCCAGTTTTTTAAACAAATAGTTTTAAGGAATTATCATTTTTTATGCATATCTTCTCATATCGACCCTATGTAATTCTCTACAAGATTTTGGGATGCCAACTTACCTTCTATACATCTTGTTTGTGTGAGAAATCCAAGTTAATTATTTTTATTTATGTTTGTTACTTATCTTCATTATTATCCAACCATTGTGGTGAAATCCTTTAACCAATTGAATTGTTGGGTTTGATCTAGGAACCACTTTTAAATCACATATATTATCTTCGTCATGGGAATTGGTTGTTGGTATCATTTTTATATCATCTCTTAAATATATGGTATCTAAATCATAGCCCTATAGCCAAGTAATTTCCATGTTTATGAAATATTGTGATTGTTACATCATTATTTACACATGGATTAATTAAATATACAAATGGAATTATTCAATGAATTCCATTTGTTTGAAATTGATTTTAAATGGATCTTGGATTCGCATGGGTTGAGAAATCCATGATTACAATTGAATTGAAGAATGACTTAAAGTATGATTTTCATGACATGTGTCCTAGGGTGATTTATTATTTTTGATTGCCTAAATTTTGGCGTATTGTTTATTGATATAACTTTTAATCAGTTTTGAACTAAATTTCAAGTGAAATTTGAAAAAATAATGGTAATTCTCAAAATTATCCATTGATAACTATGATGTGACATTTTTGATATACATGTTGTATGATAGGGACTATATTCCATGTTGTAATTCTTATATATCGAGTTCATACCAGAAATGTTCTCACTTATTTTTTGTAATAATGATTTTGAGTAGGCTCCACCCAATCCCATGTTGTAATGACATATAGAGAGGTCTATGACTAGTGCCATATAGTAATGCTTTTCAGGATTTTTCCCAGTTGCTATAATCCTTATAAGAATTTGACCAATACTATTTTGAATATACAATGGCTATATAGTTGTGGTTGGAATTGTTTTAATTCATGCTGAAATATATTCTTGCAATGCCCTGAAACAAGATATTTTACCTTGCATATATGGTTTTGGTCAGCATGGCTATAAAACAAGCTCAGAGATATTCTGGTAAGGTGCCAAAGTAGGTTTCTATTAAATTTTATTAAATATTAAATTAATTGATAAACCAAGTTATCTATTTATTACATACACTTATTTTCTGAATATTTTTTCAACATAGTGGTGTTAACATATTGAGTTATACTCACACCTTATTTGGGCTTCTATTTAGTACTCGATAAAATTCCATGGATGAATGGTTGGACAAGGGAAAATGACACTACTATTGATTTCGTGTTTGTAGATGGGATATAGTTTAGATATAGAACGAACATGGTGTTCGGGTGCTAAGAAAACGATCCTTATATTTTATTCTTCTAGTATTTTTCTTGTTTTATTCTATCATGGCATTTAGTTACATTCCATCACATCATTACATTATTGCTTATTGTTAATTGGATTACTCAGTTGGATTTTGTTATTGTCTTCAGAAATGTCTATTATTATATTATTTTGTTCAATTGTGATTTTTTTCTACTTATATGAAACTTCATACTAGAGGTTTTTGTTTACCCACTATACATTCAACACCTCCCTTCTATTCAACTACATCAGGAGTATGAGGAGTAATTCTTGAGGTTTCATACCCAACCCTTTCTGGCCATGTGAACGACTGTCAGATTGGGGGACATTAAAATGTGGTATCAAAGGAATATGTTTTTTTCATCCACATTACTATTTGGGAAAGGTAGAAAGGATACTAGGATGTGTCAGGACATAGTAATAAGATTCTACATGGGATTAACTTACCCATGTATGGGGGAATATCTGAGTTCCTATGGATGGAATTGCTGTTGTGTTTTGTTCTTGTTATAGTTGATGTTCACCTTGGGTGATTCACATGTCATGTGAGGTTATCGTATTATAATATTACTATTTCATGATATTTTTACTTGTGTCCCACTATGGTGTGATATGAGAATACAAGAATCATAATAGGCACATAGAGAAATATTGACATGCATTCTTCTTGATACAGGCATATCTATTTTTGGGTGTCTTATACACTTTCCTGTATAACTGTGACATGAGATTCCTGTTTCAATAGAAAAATTAAATGAGTTTTCATGTCACGATAAAATAAATTTAAGACATATCTAGAGAGACCAAAAGTTAGTTGTTATTTTTTATATTCATATATTGTGGTTAACCTTATTTCTATCATGTTTTCTGAAGTCTGAATTTTCCTTATAGAGAAAATGCCTGCTCGTCATCTTCGACTCGACCTTTTGGAGAGTGGAAATTAGAATGCTTCTAATGCAGCTGAGCTGTCATTTCCTTTAGTTCCTAAGGAGATGATGGATGTTTAGATTCACAATAGATTTCAATAGATCATAGGCACCATGTAAAGGGAGAATATTAGTATCATTCAGTGAAATTATGAGCTGATAATAGTGTTTTAGGTACTACATCAACCAATATTTACTAGGGAAGGGACCCTAAGTAGCTGAATTATGAATTGATTAATTCCAGATGACCATTATTCATCACAATACACCCATGTATAGAAGGTATATTCTTGATATTTATATAATTTTTGGTCCTTCCCAACATTAGTGGGATATTCTCGAGGATGCTGGGAAGTAGGATGAGCAATATTTAAAGAAATTCCATATTCATATTCTAATCCATTTCTATCATGAGACCTTTAAGATGAAAAATATCACGAGTTAATGCATTTAATGCTAAAGGGTTTTCCAGTACTAGATTATACTAAATGTTTTACTAGCATACAGTTCATTGTTCCATATTTGGAATTTGATGAGATATCCTAGAAGAGATGTTTTATGATGGCCATTTTTATGAGATCAGGTCACAAGTAAATGTTTTACATTTATAAAGCTTTGAATAAGTGATAAAATAGGAATTCATCACCGAAGATAATTTGAAAGGGGCCCCCAAAAAGGGGCCATGCTATTTCAGGAGGGTTATTTGGGATTTCTTCTTTGAGTGGTAAGAAGCATCGTTATGAAAACTTCACCAAAGTAGTAGTGGGAAGAGAATTTAGAGTAGTAGAAAAATATCTAAAGATTGTGTTTCATTCCAGTGCTATCTGAATGGAATGTTTAGCCACAAGTTTCAATTGTGTCCTTACCCCATAGTCAAGTTTCATATCTATGGTATACTATACCATCTTCATAGGTTATGTGTGAACATTCTGTATCACACAAGTTGTAGAGGAACCATACTGGAACTAGAATGAGGATGGGGCTTAGCTACCCCTCAACAGATTTGTAGCTAGTGTTCCACTATTTTTTCATGATGCGGAACGGGACATGCTACCCCAGTGAATGAGAAAAAGTACCATGAAAGGGATGTATCTTAAGTTAGTCGCACTGAATCCCAGGGTAGAGTGAAAATTTAGTTGCATGTTATACAGAAAACACTGGTAAACATGGATACAAGACAATCTACCATAAGAGATACAATTATTTTATCATCTACCTTACCTTGTGTTTTGTTTGATATATGGGCATAAAATTATTTTCTACAAAAAAATTCAAAACGTTTGGGTTTTAATGTGGAAATCTTAGATGGTGTTTTAAACATTAATACATTTTGGGGGTGCAGTAAGAGAATATCATACACTACAAGGCTTTTTCTATAGAGATTGATGGTTAAAAAATCCTTTGGAAACTGTTCATGGTAGAAATAAATGGATTTTACATGATTATTTTTATAAAATGGTTAGTTCTATAATAGGTTCATATTGAATGTTATAGGAGGAGATTTTCTTTCCTCTCTCAAGATTTAATATTTTAATTTCTCCATGGTGAGTGATATTTTTATACTGGTTGTGGGGGACCAATTAATGTTAGACTGGATTTTTTCACTACATAGATCATTGGTTTCACTCAAGATAATAGAGTAATGAAGAATAATTATTTTCCTATTGGGTTAAATCATTTTTAGTATGTTTTCCTCGATTACTTCACTGGATTACTGCATGTGAGAGAGATCGAGATCATGTTCGAGTTTGTGCTAGGAGAGGAGCCTATTTCTATCCTGCCTTATTGAATGGAACCAGTAGAGCTTCGAGAGTTTGAATTTAATTTAAAAGATATATAATCTAAATGCATCATAAGACTGAGTATATCTCTAGGGGGTTCTCCAATTCTCTTCCCCAAAATTTCTAATGGATCATTGAGTGTATGTGTGGATTATTAAAGGTTTGGACCATATGAAGGTCAAGAAACAATATTTTCTTCCCCGTATTGATGATATTTTCAATCAGTTAAGAGGTCATATTATCTTATCCAAGATTGAAATGATATCAAGATATCATTAGTTGAGGTTGATACAATCAGACTTACCTTATACTTCCTTTAGGAGTATTTATAGATTGTATGAATTCATAGTGATTCCATTTAGGTTGATTAATGTGGCTTAAGTATTTAGAGACTTAATGAATAAGATCCTGTTGACACTCCTTTCGTCACAGAATCTAAAGACCGGAAAAGGGAATATCTGAGCTCAAAGTGATTCAGCCTTTGAAGAAAACATCAAAAATCAACAAAGGAAGGAAGAAAGGATCAACAACAACCTCACCGCGCAAGTTATCTAACTGGCGCGCAAGTGTACTTGCGCGACTACCTTGGTCGCGCAGGTGACTTGCGCGACCTAAGTGGTAACCGCCCGGTAACCGCCCAGGGTCTTCTTTTGACTATAAATAGACCCTATGGGCCCCCATTCGAGAGGATCTTTTTCCAGAAACTCGGATTGAAGCTCCCGATGCCCAAGTCTCTTCTCAAAGCTTCCGGAACACTTCTAAGGTAATTTCTTACCTAGAACGGAAGATCTAAAGAGAAGAAGGAAGGTCTAAGTGTTGAAACTTATCAAACACTTGCGCGCCGACTTATTTCCTTCAATATAACTTGCGCGTCCCTTTTCTGGAAGAACCTCAAGAAAATTCTAAAGGGTTTTAAAAAGAGTCGCTCAAGTATTTCAATGCTGGTTGAAAATCGCGCAAGTACACCATGTGCCGCGCAGGTATACCTACGTGACCAATACTTGCGCGCCCACGGAAGACTTGCGCGCCTTGCAATACTTGCACGCCCCTATCTTTTTGGGTGCCCATCTTGCCCATTTTTACCCCTCTTAAGCCATCACACCTTTTCTTTTCAAGATTCAGTCTTCAAGACACTCTTCAAATCCATTTTTGGCATGATTTCTTGATTTGACTTTCTTATCTGAAAGGAATTCTGTGGAATCTCTCTCAAAGTCTAGTGATTTAAATATCCTTATGTCACTAAAATACGGAGAGTTCATTCATTCAACCTCATCCTTTAAGATGAGAGAATCCTAACCTGGGTCTCCTTTTCAGGAATAATCCCCAGTTATAAAACCTTTAATCTGGGAATCCTCCCCAGGAGTAAGCCCCAAATTCTTAAAGTTCCCAAACTTGGGCATCCTTTTTCAGGAGTAATCCCCAATCAAGTCCTCTAATATTGGGCATCCTCCTCAGGAGTAAGCCCCAAACCTTAATCCCTAACCTGGGTCTCCTTTTCAGGAATAAGACTCAGTCATAACCTTGGGCTTCCTTTTCAGGAGTAAACCCCAAGCCCCCTTAAATTTCTCTTAACCAGTCCTAATTTACCCTTGATTTGGGTTTCCTTTTCAGGAGTAAAACCCAATCATAAGTTCCCTCCTAACTTGGGAATCCTCCTTAGGAGTAAGCCCCAAGATTAGAGTATTCAAATATCCATGAGGCACATATAACTTTATGGACCTTGTTCATGGATTTTCTCCCTAAAAGTAAATCATAAACCTTCATCTATCTGGGAAGTCATACATGCATAAGCCCCAAACAAATTCTTATGATTGCATCTTTCATGGCACAATTGTCTAATTTTTACCATTACCTCTTGTTTCTCACACCGAGCATGACTTACGTGATCTTAGAGTGTAAAAGTAATTATGACATTCTTCTTTGAGCCATCAATCATAAACATCATACTCCATTACTCGAACTACGTGGGTTCTGATTCATTTTCCAAAACAAAGGATACGTAGGTAGCCCATTTATGGGTTCGATCCCAACTTTGAAATAATCTTTGTCCTTCTGAATGACGATAAACTTCAAGTGCCCCACTGAGTGGCTTTAAAACCAGCCTGGTCATCATAATGACCAAGAGACCTTTATATAAATGTTTTGAAGGATACCATTGACCAGGAATCTCTAAACAGATATAGATGATTCTCTATTGATGAAGAACCTCGAATACATATAAAAGATTCTCTAAATTTCTTGCATATTTAATCATTGATTGTTAAAACTAAAGGAAAGCTCATTTTATACTTGGTAATGTAATAAGGATTCACGAACATAACTTAAATCTATAAAGAGAGTCCCGGAGTAGATAATAATTCCCCTCAAAAAGGTGTGATGAGTCCGACCTCCCATCCTCTTGACCAATGCAAATTCCTAAGCCTCATTAGTCCACAAGATAATGAGCGCCTACCTTTGGAAAGTAGGTCCAAACGGATGTGGAATCATTGGATGTTTCCGGTTCTACGAACAAACCCGTTAGAAACCGATCAGAACGTTTGAATCTCCCGTCCAGGAGGTCATCCCCGGAGTCCGTGCGAAACAAAAATGGTGAACCCGACGTGAATCCTTAACCAAGTTAAAGTGATGTTCTTCTTATTTGTTAGGCCCCTTGGTCCAACAAAGAAATCATTGATATGTGCTCATCCAAAAGATGCAGTGGCCGGAATCATCTTGATTATGTCTGTTATATGGAACATGCACTCTTTTCTCAAGATATTCTGCAAAATGGCTTTCCTTAAATTCACCTCTGTGAATACTGCTGCTGTGAACACCTCTACTGTGAGGTCTGCTGCTGTGAAAACCAATGCTACTACTCCTGCTGGAACGTCGTCAGCTCTGAGAATGAAATCACCAACTCAGCATCTTCAACGCTGGGTTTCTAATGCACTGGTTAAGGAGTACCGTCGCAACGGTACTATCCCAACTCTGGAGGCCGCTCATCAAGCCCTCCAAGTTAACAACTCTACCTGGTCGTCCGGACAACGGCGGCCAGCGATCAAGAAGTAGGCGGTGCTGACTACTGTCTCTAACCATTTCGGGTCGTTATCCCCGGAACGCAATTTCCATTCACTCCCTTACTCTGAGGAAGTGAATGAGAAGGTCCCGCAAAACCTTAATTCAAAAAGACAGGAGTCCTTCTCAAGGGCTCCCATCAACAATTGCCGCCAGACTCGTGCGGTAGTGCGCCCTCAACATGATGAGGGTACCGACTCCAGGTATTCAGCTCAGGTTCCTTGAACCCGAGCAGGCAAGATGAACCGCCAGAGACGGAATCCGGTTAACAATAGGTAGGTTGTCATCCCTGCCATCTCCGGAGAAGTCCACCAACCTAACTTGGTGGCAAATAACAAGCAGACACAATCACCTGCCCGTTTTAATTCCGCTGTCCAGCAGACTCGTCTGGCAGCATCAAGCCGATCCCGCCAGGCAATTCCGGCGGAGTACCATAGGCATGAACATACACCTGCTTATACATCACCAGTTAGTCAGCAGGCTCGTCTGACTACATATGATGGATCTTGTCAACCGCGTTTGGCGAAGTGTAATCAGCAGGCACATACACCTGCTAATACTAATCAAGCCTGCCAACAGTCTCGCTTGGTAGCGCACAGAGAAGTCAGTCGGAAATTCCCGACGACAAACAGGAGGCAGACTCAACTCTCTGCCTCCACACTTGAGTACTGTCAGGATTCACTGACAGGAAAAGGAGGACAAGAGCAGGCACATAAACCTACTCCAAGCCCGGAATGGACGTATATACCCGTTCCGGCGACTGAAGTCACCAAACATATTTTGTCAATGGTGAAAGAGCAGAAGCAAATTCCTGCTCATATTCTGGATGCTTTCCAGGATATCATAACAGCTTCGGCATCATCTCAGGGACAGACACATAAATCTATCCCTAGCAATGGAGTGACACATCAACGATTCACTCCGGAACAGACACACACATCTGTTCCAGTCCAAGAGGGTTATGGGGCATACTCCCCCATATCATACGGACAACCAAGTCAGGCACATACACCTGATTTGAGTGGAGATCATCAGCCTAACCTGACCATCTTTCATGATCACACACATACACCTGCTCAGAGAAATCACTTTCGTCATCAAGTGGTTTCTAAAGCGAGTAAGAAGGCATCTAAGAAAAAGATCCGCCCAGCATAGTCAGGAGATCAAAGGCCAATCTGCAACAAGGCCTTTCTCGATGTTGGAGTTCTTGAAGCCCTCAGACATTTATCTGTCGGAATTCAAGATTCTACTCCCTCAGTTCCCAATAACGGGAACATTAATTCAGAAGGTCTTCAACAGACACTTCCTCATGAAGACTTGCTTCATGAAAATTCGGTCAATCTTGAAGTTTCTTCTTCAGATGAGAGCCACAGGAACCCTCTGTGTGGTCATAAGACCAAGGAGCAAGAGATTTCATCTTTTGCTGTAACCAATCATGACGGTCCTCCTCATGATGATGAACTTAGCTGCAAAAGTCCTCTCCACAGTAGTGATTCACGTTGTCTCAAAAATTATTCAGAAGGCAATGTAGTGACGAGAAAGCCCTCCTATCTCGCGGCACTTGAAAACGTAAAACCAGTCATGTATGATGCTTTACTATCGGCAGGTGAAACTCTTTCTCCATCAGAAGATAGCCTGGGGTTCAAGTTCTTCTCCGAACCATCCCTGGGTCATTCATCTTCCAGCATGAATAGTGATTTCTCTACCAATATTGTTGAATCCGAGGAAGCAACAAGGAAACACCAACTCTGGTCCAAACAGGTAGAAGAATCTTCATTTAATGATAAAGAGGAAATTCTGAACATGAGAAAAAAACTGGCAAAAGGTGAAGTACCAGTCATGTTTTGGCCTTTGGATGACTCCCAGTACGACATTCCAAAGATGTTGACGGATGAGGGAATCCATGATATTCGTCTCAACATATGGAAGACTCTTTGTCAATTGAAGAAGAAAGTATTATCTTATGGTGATTATGAAAATCATATTAAGATAATAGAAGGGTTACAATGTCAGATTGATTTGGCATCTCTATCAGTCTCTCGGTATCCGAAGGCTGAAAAGCAACAGAGAACTCTTCAACATTCATGCCTTGGCGCACTAATAAAATTGCGTCAGTTAATTGCCAATGCTCCATCTGATGTTCATATCAGAGGATGGGGTGTTCACGGAGCACTACATTTCACAGTGCTTTCCAGTCATCAAAGCCCGCCGAAAATGGTCTCATGCAATGTTATTGCCCATGGCCGGCCACAGTCAATGGGCTTTGTTCATAATCAAAAGCTTGCTCAAGAACAGGCTTCAACTAGTTCCTCTCAAAATCAAGTATATAGAGAACAAGTTGTTGAATTGCTCCTACATCAAGCAGGCGAGAATATTGCACAAGCCACTCATCTGGAGCAAACACGTCATCAAATGACAGAAGTTTCGGAAATCATCCAACGGTCTGTTGAACCAGGTGATAAAAGTGGATACAGGTTAATGCATCCAGCTAATTTCCGAACTAAAATTCGCAAGATCAAGAGAGATTTTAAGAAGATCTCAGACATAGCATGTCAAGAGACACCCCAGCTTGCCAGACTGGGGACTTCTCTAACCCAACCCTCAGAGTCAACAAATGGGATTCGAGGAGTTGAGCGGAAGTAGCAGGAACATCCCCAGTCTACCGGACTGGGGACTTTTTCAAATCCTCAATCCCTCCCTCAAAGAAAGTCAGTATTCTCTCGATTAGGGAATAAGCCTCAAGAGGAACGAAGAGCCAAGCTATCAAGAGATTCTCTCCAAGTGACGGTTCTCCAAGAAGTTCCTAAGGGATCAAGTCAATGGAATCATGTCTCATCATGGACATGGAAGAAGACAATATCACAGAAATGCTGAAAGAAAGGATTCCATGCAATATGCATCCATTAATGTCATCAATGCCGTTGCTGCTGATTCACTAGATGAGGCTCAATCAGAAGGATCAGACGAAGAGGTTCTTGCTCAAGAAGTTGCGCACACAGACTTAAATGAAGAAGGTGTGCGGACACGTAATCAAAGGCTTACCCAAAATCTGGGTATTCCTTCAAGTAACCCACTTCCCCCTCTCCGAAAAGGATCCAATAAGGGGAAATGAAAGAATCAGGTTACTTCTCAACCTTCCTCTGAAGGAGATCAATCACTCTCATTAGAGCAAAGGTTTGCACAACAGGGGGAAGAAATGAAAGAATTAAGAAGGTTGAATGCAGAACTACTTCAGAGTAGTCTTCTTCTTAAGAATGATAAAGTCCGACAGCCAAAGGAATTTTTTGTAACTACTGAGATGGATTAGGAATATCCTCCTCTATCAGTACACCCTCAGAGGTCTAATCCTACGGGTCAAACGCAGCAACGGTTGGCAGAACTACCATCAGTTGCAGCACCAACCACCACGTCTGTCCAAGCTCCATTCATTGCACCTACCCAAAACCAAGTTCAACCTGATGTTTCTCAAAAGTTAATAACTACTATTGAGTCATTAACAGCTCGGTTAGAAACTATGGAAGGGAAACGGGTGCAAGTTCAACCGGAAAAGAAAGTTTACCCTGAATGGGTAGATTCAATTTTTCCTCCATCCAGTTTTGGAAACCCCGTTTTCCCTACTTTCAATGGATCAGGCGACCCCGAACAACATTTGACGCATTACGTGTCCTGTTGTGATCCTATGATGGGAACTCCAGAGCAGCAAGAAGCAGTGAAACTCAGATGCTTCATCCGAACCTTGCAAGGACCATCTTTTGTCTGGTATACAAGCTTGCAATCCCGGTCAGTCATCATATGGGAGGATCTTCGTAAAAAATTCCTTCTTCAGTTTAGCTCAACTTTTCCAAAAACGAAAGTTTTCGATCTTACAAACTGAAAGCAAAGGGAGAATTAAAGTGTCTCTGATTTCATTGCTCGTTGGAAGGGATTAACTTATTCCTTGAGTTTAGCACTCCCTCAGGAGGAATTGTTTCCAATCTGTGTGGCAAATTTGCGTGGCGAATTACGCACGCCATTGATCCCTGTGAAATACACAGGAGGGTTTCGAGACCTTACTTCAATCGCTCAACAGATTGAAGATTCCCTTGTACAGGCTAAGGTTAAATCTCGTATAATTCCATCAGCTCCAGGAAGGAGAATGGGTAAAGTGCAAACTGCTACAGTTATGCTTAAACAAGCACCTGTACCTATTTCTACTTCAAAACCTTCATCTTCTCGAAGGGCTCCACCTCCTGAACGCCAACAACAAAGGCTGTTTCATCCAAATGATCAAAAAGATCAACGACGAAAACAATTTGAGGATATGAAGAGTAAAACTTACTCTTTCCGAAGTGAGCAAGTTCCTGGTTACTTCATTTCAGCTCTGGAAAATAATTTGGTTCAATTACCAGTGCCGAAGAGGCCAAACAAGGAAGGAGATGAAGACCGTCCCAATTATTGTACCTTTCATCAAATGTTGGGGCATCCCATCCAGGAGTGTTTTGTCTTTAAAGACCTCCTGCAAAAGATGGTCGACTTGGGACAAGTCAAATTGAAGGGTTCTTCAGCTCATGTAGCATGTATTACTGCTACAGATCCAGAGGAAGGAGGCGAGTGGCAGGAAGTCAAAAGCAAAACTGCAAAAAAATATGATGAATGGATGGTCAGAAAGACAATCAATCGGACCCATTCCATTTTGCGAACACAATTGAAGAAGCCAATTGTGTCTCCTACAAAAGCTGCAGTAAAGCCTCCATCAAAAGACAAATCCTCAAAAGGGCAGCGCAATTCAAAGAAGAAAGAGGAATCAGGAGAAGATGAGTATGTATCAAAGCCTAAATTGTCTTTGACTCTGGCAGATTTCATGACATCTACTTCGAAGCCACGGGCACCGTCCCACCAAACGGCACAGCCTAAACAGGCTAACCAGGCAGAGTCTTTATCAGACGAAGAGTTAATCTTTGGTTCTGTTAATATGATTCAATTAACAGATCCATATTCCAGTCTTGATGAGCCTGAATTCCCTGTATCAAATAAGGGAACCCGAGGAAGTTCTATAGGTTCAAGATATAGGGGAAGACGTGGATCTTTCCGAAGCCACTACTCTAATTCTACCCCTGCTAGCACTGTATACGCAACAGAAACTCGTGGTAGAGCCCTTCAGCGAGCTCAAAAAGAACAAGCAAGTTCTTCTGCCAATGGCCAACTCAGTTTCAGCACAGTTATTTTGGAAGACCGATTAAAATTTCCATCTTCTTTATCTCAGCAAGTAAATGGATCTAATCAGTCTAATCTGCCAAAACCAAGGATGTTTCCAGCTTCAATACAAGATGCATCAGCTTCCAAAGCATCTGCTTCCAAGGTACCTGCTAAACCGCATATTCCTATTGGGAAACGCAGACCTCTAGATCAAAAGTATGATATATTTAAACACTTGGCCCAAGTACCAGCCAAGTTATCAATTTTGGATGCTTTGAATCTGTCAAGATATCTTCGGGAAGCACTCATCGAAGCTTTGTCAAGTCCTCAGGAGTTTGAAGCTGAAATTGCTGCAGCTGAAATCTATCACATAGAGAATAATCCTGCAGAATTCCATGCAGTGATATCTTTTACTGATAAAGATGAAGATGATGTTGTGCATGGGCACATAAAACCTTTGTACTTATCTGGCAAAGTCAATGGTATAGATGTTCGAAGAGCTTTCATTGACAATGGTTCAGGAGTCAACCTCATGCCCATTTGTACACTTCGTCGATTGGGCCTCACGGAATCTGATTTATCTCCTTCTACCATGATGTTGCAAGGATATGATAAAAATGAACAAGAACCACTGGGAGAAGTTACGCTCAGAACTCAGTTTGGAGATCTTGTTTCCAATTCGGATTTCATGATTGTTGATCAAGACTCAGCTTTCAATATCTTGCTTGGAAGACCCTGGCTACATCAGCATGCAGCTATTCCGTCATCATACCATCAATGTCTCAAATACTGTTTCGATGGTCAAGTTGGAACATTGTATGGTGATAAGGTCCCGTTCAAGACATGTGAGTCTCAATACATTGAGGCGGAATTTTATCACATGAAGGGAAGAGAAAAATCTACAATGAAGGAAATTACAAAAGTTAATGCTCCATATGGTTTGGAAAAAATTCCAATAAATCCATTTTCACATGTGAGTACAGATTATGTGTTACCTATCAGTCAAATTGACAAAATATGCCCAAATGAAAATACTCTTATGGAAAGATCCATAATGTCAATTACGGCAATCGAGCCAGACAACATGGGAGAAATTGGTAACTTACCAAGCAGTGATGAAAGCATAAGTGGTGACATTTTCATTTCATCTGCTGAAATCCATCAAGTCTATACTTCGCTAATCAGTCAGAAGAAGTTATAGCAACACCAGAGGTGAATAATGATGTCGATTCTCAATCCATCATCTCCTCTTTATTTCCCAAAGAAGACCCTTTATCATCAATAGGGTCAGAAATGGAAGCTTCTTCTTCAAAATGTGAAAATGTTGACATCTCTTATGATCATGAGAATTTCGTTTTTTCATCTACTTTGCAAGTAGAAACAGAAGAAATAACACATGATGAAGAGGAAGAGGAAGATCTTAGAGATGCTCCTCTAGCATTTGAATAGGGTATCTCTACCACTGTGGATGAACTCAGAGAAGTAAATCTGGGTACAGAGAAAGATCCACGCCCCACTTTAATTAGTGCGGCCATGACCCTTGAAGAGCAAGAGATGTATATTTCTTTTCTAAAGAAAAATAAATATATTTTTGCTTGGAATTATACAGAGATGCCTGGCCTTGATCCTGATGTTGCTACTCATCATTTGGGTTTACCAAAAGAACATCGAGGATTCAAGAAAGCCGCGAGAAGAACACACCCAACCTATGCTTCCAAAATTGAGGCTGAAGTGGATAAGCTTATCAAAGATAACTTCGTCAGAGAAGTTCAATATCCGAAGTGGTTGGCTAATATTGTCCCTGTAAAGAAGAAGAACAGAAAAATTAGGGTTTGCATCGATTTCAGAGATCTTAATCGATATTGTCCTGAAGATGATTTCCCAGTTCCGATTACAGAACTCTTAATTGATGCGACGGCTGGATATGAAGTACTTTCTTTCATGGATGGATATTCGGGATATAATCAGATTCGAATGGCCCCAGAAGATGAGGAATATACAGCCTTCAGAGCTCCTCAAGGTGTGTTTTGTTACCGGGTGATGCCCTTTGGTTTAAAGAATGCAGGTGCAACATATCAACGCGCCATGCATCATATCTTCAAACCTCTTTTAGGGAAGTTTGTTGAATTCTATGTAGATGATTTGGTGGTTAAATCCAAACAAAGTTTTGATCACTTGGCTGATTTGGAAGTCATATTCCACAAGCTTCGACAACATAATTTAAAGATGAACCCCTTAAAATGTGCTTTTGGGGTAACCTCAGGAAAATTCCTCGACTTTTTTGTACGCCATCGTGGTATTGAAGTCGATCCTAAGAAGACCAAATCAATCCTTGGTATGTCACCTCCTCAGAATTTGAAAGAATTAAGAGGACTTCAAGGACACTTAGCCTACATTCGGTGTTTCATCGCTAATTTGGAAGGCAAAAGTTTACCCTTTACCAAATTATTGAAGAAAGGAGTCACTTACCAGTGGACTGAAGAATGTCAAGAAGCATTTGATGTTCTCAAGAAATACCTCTTGAGTCCACCAGTACTCATGCCACATGTTGAGGGTAGACCTCTTATCCTCTATGTGACAGCTTTAGAGCGATCATTGGGTGCCTTTCTCGCTCAAAAGAACGATGCTGGGAATGAAAATAGTCTCTACTATCTCAGTAGAACTATGCTTAAAGCAGAAACCCGATATTCAAGTATTGAAAAGTGCTGCCTAGAATTAATCTTTTCAGTTCAAAAACTGAGACACTACCTGCAACATCACGAGGTCCAATTGGTATCTCATAATAATCCACTCAAATTCATCCTTAGTCGTCCAATGCTTACAGGACGTCTAGCAAGGTGGGCGGTTATTCTACAGCAGTTCGACATCCAGTATGTGTCTCAAAAGGCAATTAAGGGCCAAGCTCTGGCTGATTTCCTGGCTGAACATCCTTCAGTGGAAGAGACGTATTCAGATATCGAACTCCCTGATGAGGAAGTTTTCTCTATTCAAGAGAGTCCTCAAACATGGGAAATGTATTTTGATGGTGCTTCTAGAAGTCCAACAGGGAAGAAAATGGAAAATCCTAAATTCAACAAAGTTGGTTTAGGAATTGTGATCATTTCTCCAGATAAGGCAGTGTTACCTTATTCCTTTTTGTTGTGGGAAGGTGGTACCAATAATGAAGCTGAATACCAAGCTCTCATTACAGGCTTGGAGTTAGCGATTCAAGCACAAGTGAATCACTTAAAGGTGAAAGGTGATTCAGACCTGGTAATCAAACAAGTCAATGGGGATTATGCCATCAGAAAAGAAGAATTAATCCCTTTGTATGATTACGTCAGAGAGTTAATGTCGGAATTCCCTTCAGAACCGACATTTTCTTATGTCCCAAGATCACAAAATGCTCAAGCTGATGCACTGGCTAATATAGCCACAGCTTTAGCAGATCCAAATCGGGACGAAACAACCATCTGTATTGCCCACCGTCGTGCAATTTCACCTTATGTTCAAGTCAGAATAGAGGAAATTAATGAAATTAGTCCCATTCCTGAACCGTATGGTCATACTACAGGATGGATGTCACCTATCAGGGAATACCTTCAAAATAGAACACTTCCACCTGATAGAGCCGAGAAAGAACAAATTCGGCGACGTGTGGTCAATTTTACTTTTTATGATAGCCCAAACCACCTCGAGAAAATTCTCTACAAACATGGTTTTGATGGAGTTCTCTTCAGATGTATTGATGGTTAAGAGACAATGGCTGTCATAAAAGAAGTGCATGCAGGAGTCTGTGGTGCCCACCAGTCTGGACATAGACTATCTGATCAAATTCGAAGGCTTGGATACTTTTTGCCTTCAATGATACAAGATTGTGTTAATTTCACAAAGAAGTGTCATTCATGCCAAGTATATGCCAACTTCATTCATAAACCTCCATAGTTGCTTCATACAGCTAAATACTCATGGCCATTTTCCACATGGGGAATGGATGTGGTGGGACCTTACCCTTCAGCTACGGCCAAGCAGTTTAAGTACATTCTTACTGCTACTGATTTCTTTTCCAAATGGGCAGAGGCAGTACCTCTCAAAGAAGTCAGTTCTAAATGCATTGTTAGCTTCATCAAGTCTAACATCATTACTAGATTTGGTGTCCCTCATACCATATTGATGGAAAATGGCACCAACTTCTGTTCTTATGAGGTAAAGAAATTGTATCAAGAATACAACATTAAGTCCAACCATTCATCTCGATATCATGCAGCGGCTAATGGCTAGATAGAGGCCTTCAACAAGACTCTTTCAAATATACTGCAAAAGATGGTGGATAAAGATAAGAGGTCATGGCCTGATAAACTCTTTCATGCTTTATGGGCTTATCGGACTACCACTCGCAATGCAACGCGGTCAACTCCATATTCATTGGTATATGGAACAGAAGCAGTCTTGCCAATTGAAGTTCAATTTCCCTCACTCAAAATAGCTATTTGTGATCAGTTATCAATAGATGAGAAATCCCAAAAGCAGTTGAATGAATTGGAACAGTTAGATGAGAAAAGATTGTGCACTTTGCACCACTTGGAAATCTATTAGAATTGGATAGCACAAGATTTTAACAAAAAAGTTCATCTTTGTTCATTCATTCAGGGAGAATTGGTATTGGTTCTCAGAGCACCAATGATACCAGGAAAGAAGCCTCCCAAGCTTGAACCAAAATGGGAAGGACCTTATTCAATACATAAGGTCTACTCCAATGGAGCATATTCTCTAATCTCAATGGATGGAGAACACATCACGAATCCAACTAATGCCAGATTTCTGAAGAAGTATTTTGTATAAACACAAAATATTGTTCCCAGATCCAAAACAATCACATTGGTTCATGATATGTCCGAGATGACATTAAACTATATTTTGTCCTACATGACACTAAACTGTATTATGTCCTACATGACAATAAACTGTATTACGTCCTATCTACATGACATTAAACTGTACAGAAGTTCCTATATTATGTCCGAGATGACATTAAACTATATTTTGTCCTACATGACACTAAACTGTATTATGTACTACATGACAATAAACTGTATTACGTCCTATCTACATGAAATTAAACTGTACATAAGTTCCTATATTTTGTCCGAGATGACATTAAACTATATTGTGTCCTAGCAACATGACATTAAACTGTGTGGCACTTCCAACGTCCAGCATGACGATAAACTGTAAAAATTCCCCAGAACTGATATCCTCATATTGGTTCACCTTAGTCCTAGCTACATGACTTTAAACTGTACAGCACCAGTTCGTCCTTGCTATATGAAATTAAAACTATACAGCAATGGTCCAGTATGACTTTAAACTGCAACTTTGTCCCACGTGACATTAAACTGTGAAAAAGTTCCATGAACCGTCCAGCATGACCTTAAACTGCATCATCCATGGTCCATGTATATGACCATAAACTATTTGAAAATATGTCCAGCAAGACGTTAAACTGTGACGTCCTAAACTACATGACACTAAACTGTATAAAAGTCCCTCACATCCGAAAAGACGTTAAACTATATAATCATCAAAGGTCCAGCATGAAATTAAACCGCACCATCCACGGTCCATGAATATGACCTTAAACTATTCGCACTTTCGTCCAATATGACGTTAAACTGTATTATCCCCATCGTCCTAACTACATGACGCTAAACTGTACAGAAAGTCCTTAATATGTCCTACATGACATTAAACTGTTATTTTGTCCCTGCTACATGACATTAAACTGTGCAGCACCAATAGTCCTAACTGCAAGACTTTAAACTGCATAGTCCCTTTTTTATGTCCTACATGACATTAAACTGTGCATCGTTAAGGTTGTTATTACCTCTTGTTTCTCACACCGAGTATGACTCACGTGATCTTAGAGAAAATATCAACCATAATACTCCCTTTGGGCCACTAACCATGTGTAAGTGCCAAAAACATTTTTTATTAGATCATTGTCCCCAAGAACAACTTGATCATTAATTCATTCTTTAATTTAACTACACGGACTTTGATCCTTTCCCTCCAGGCTGGGTTTGTAGGCAACCTCCCAGGGTTCAAGCCCAAAAATAATCTCTTCACATCGGTTCACCACCATCTCATATGATGTTGATTCGTGAAACCGCCCCTAGAATCAATATTTTTTACATTGATTCACTTTCATCCTTGTTATATGACGTTAAACTATGCAACACTTGTGTCCGGTACGACAATAAACTACAATATTCTTTGATTTCCTCATTTGAGAGAGAACTATTATTGACATTGATTTTTCAATCATGGTTTTCATTTTCAAAAGACTACATGCATACATGGTAATGCCTAAACTTTTTATCTTAGGTTAAACCATCATTGCACTAAAGTCCCCTTTCACCCTTCACATGTACGAACCAAATTTGTACAAAGGGTAGTTCTAGAACTACGTGGACTTGATTCCCATCCTTATGGGATACGTAGGAACATTCGAGTGTCCCTCGAATCCAGTCCCAAGTCTTTTGGGCCTAACCCCAAATTTCACTTTCAGTCCCTTGGCTGAAAAGTCCTCATGAAAACACACACTGTGTATTCATTATTATGGTCCGAATTCTATGACCCTAAACTAAGATCACTCATAATTTCATCCTGCATGACATTAAACTGCATTTCAAGAACTACGTATGGCTTAATTATCATTCTTATGAGATACGTAGTGAAGTCCAAAATTTCAATTCAGGACCCAGCCACAAAATGATCATGGTTTTCATTGACCTATGTATCTCTATATACATTGGACAATACCCATATTTATGTATTATAATCCTAACCTTAAATATTTTCAGATCTTCATAACCTTTTTCATGACTTCTAGTCACAAAAATGTCAAACTTCTGAGAATTCTTTTGCCTGACTATGCAGCACGTGCCCATAGGTGGCCTTGCATAAACAGTCCACATAACAGACTTGTCAGCCAAAAGATGCTATTCATTTGACCATGCAGCCAATGCTCATAGGTGGCCCTGCATATTTCAACCCCCTAACGGGATTTGTTAAATAATAGTAACTTCATTCTTGGGAAGAATGCCTCTTTTGTCCTTATTTGTCTTAAACGACAGTATGTAGGGATCCGCAAAGAATAGCCATCCTTAACATATTTGTCCCATATCCTTTTTCATGATCTGAAAGTATTCAAGTCTATGGTTTATTCTTCTTCCCTACGTTTGGGTCAGACCTTCGTAGGAGTGATATTCATCCAGTTCTTCGATATTCTTGTTCGGAAATATCTTCTCCATATTCAAGTACCTCTTTCCATACAAAAAACTCTATAATTTAGAAAATTTTAATCTCCATAAACTTTCACTGGATTTTAGCACTAGGAAAGTAAATTTCTGGGAGTTCTTTTGCCTGACTATGCAGCACGTGCCCATAGGTGGCCTTGCATAAACAGTCCACATAACAGACTTGTCAGCCAAAAGATGCTATTTATTTGACCATGCAGCCAATGCCCATAGGTGGCCCTGCATATTTCAACCCCCTAATGGGTTTTGGTTAAATAATAGTAACTTCATTCTTGGAAACTACTTCTTCTAATGCCTTTTAGCTCCTTTTCATATCATTCCTCAGATTCAAATATTCTTAAGCCATAGTTTACATTTTTTTCCCTCATACTTGAGTATGGTAATATGTTTTCAGATAAATTGTCAAGGAATTGAATCCATTTTAATCCATTTCGGTCAAAGCTATTTCGACCTTAAACATTAGCACCTTTATGTCCGGCGTGCATGACTTTAAACTGCCCACACAAAAGACAAAGGAACTCTGAATAAAAGTCAAGTTCCAGCTCACTAAATATACATTTTTTGTATGATTTAGGTAATATTGAGAAATTAAAAGGTTCAAAGTTTGTAGGATTATTTATAATAATCCTAGTAAAAATCAAACTATGCTTACTAGGCCCATTGGCTTAAGTAAATTTGAAGAAGGTAATGAAAGAATGCAGGTACAAATGATTGAAGATGAAAGTGTTTTTCATTGATACACAAGAGTTAGAAGGACATCCACAGACTGAAGTCTCTTCTCTTTTTCGATAATTACAAGAGGCTTTCAACATAACACTTAATTTGATTTTACGGCATCCCGAGCTTCATCAGTAACCACCTGGAATTCATTCATTCAACTGGATACAATAAGAGATGCAGTGATACCAGCTCTTCTTGGAACAATTGTAAAAGGATGTTCTTAAGTGCGGTTTGAGAAAATTTTCTGCTGATCAAATAGTGACTCTGTTTCTTTCCAAGAGACTTGGAAGATGGATACATGGATTTGAGAATGGAGCATTGGAAGTAAAGAGCCATTTGGAGAGAGTACTCTTTTTAGATATTGCTCTAATATCATGTTTGTCTTCTCTCCACCAACCATTAGTAGAAAACATTTCAGCCCATGGGTTTGCCATTTTCATATCTGTAAGGGAATGACATGGAGGAAGAATTTGAAAGTTCACACCATTGTTGTTACTCTTAATGCACAGCATAACCGAAATAGAGAAGTAGCAGTGCAGCTGCATCTCAGGTGTATAATTGTTTGCATTTGGAACATTGACTCCTTGCAGATGACCATGAACACACAGAGATAGGTAGATGCTCTGTGGGAAATTAAGATGATATTTCTTCAAGTACTTATCCAAATTTGGGAAAGTGCTGTCGCAGATATCATAGTAATCATGGCCAATAATGTTCATCATGTCATCAATCCGCTTGCTAGCCAGTTCATCAGCCGTTCCAATTCCATCAGGAGCCATTGAATCTGCACAAAAGTTGAACAAATTTAACTCTTAAATGGGTTTATTTTTCATAAAATTTGTGAAAGAATTCGGAAAAAATGGCTAAAGGCATTAAGTCGCGCAAGTCTAAACAAGGACGCGCAAGTATTTCGTGTGCCGCGCTAGTTTTTGACGCGCAAGTATAAACCGCGCAAGTACGAATACCTTTACAGGAGCGCGACAGCGAGGGAACAGTGGAAAAGAGACTTGCGTGGCTTAGGTGACCTGCGCAGCGAGAGCTCGAGAAGGGATGAAGTCCGGAAATCCGGATACTTGTACGGAGGTGAGGCCGTGTATTTATAGGCCAGGAAGCCTACCTGCGCGCCGCACCCAGAGCGCTTAAGTCCTGCGCGATGCAGACTTGCGCGCCGCCCTCTGCGCACTGAAAGACTTGCGCGCCCCCCCTTTTCCTTTGAATGGATTCAATTTCCTCAGAGTCAAATCCTCATTTCTCTCCGGATCCAACTCTGAGGGGGGACTTTTGTTGACGCTCCTTTCGTCACAGAATCTAAAGATCGAAAAAGGGAATATATGAGCTCAAAGTGATTCAGCCTTTGAAGAAAACATCAAAAATCAACAAAGGAAGGAAGAAAGGATCAACAGCAACCTCACCACGCAAGTTATCTAACTGGCGCGTAAGTGTACTTGCGCGGCTACCTTGGTCGCGCAGGTGACTTGCGCGACCTAAGTGGTAACCGCCCGGTAACCGCCCGGGGTCTTCTTTTGCCTATAAATAGACCATGTGGGCCCCCATTCGAGAGGATCTTTTTCCAGAAACTCGGATTGAAGCTCCCGACGCCCAAGTCTCTTCTCAAAGCTTCCGGAACACTTCTAAGGTAATTTCTTACCTAGAACGGAAGATCTAAAGAGAAGAAGGAAGGCCTAAGTGTTGAAACTTATCAAACACTTGCGCACCGACTTATTTCCTTCAATATAACTTGCGCGTCCCTTTTCTGGAAGAACCTCAAGAAAATTCTAAAGGGTTTTAAAAAGAGTCGCTCAAGTATTTCAATGCTGGTTGAAAATCGTGCAATTACACCATGTGCCGCACAGGTATACCTGCGCGACCAATACTTGCGCGCCCACGGAAGACTTGTGCGCCTTGCAAGACTTGCGCGCCCCTATCTTTTTGGGTGCCCATCTTTCCCATTTTTACCCCTCTTAAGCCATCACACCTTTCCTTTTCAAGATTCAGTCTTCAAGACACTCTTCAAAGCCATTTTTGGCATGATTTCTTGATTTGACATTCTTATCTGAAAGGAATTCTGTGGAATCTCTCTCAAAGTCTAGTGATTTAAATATCCTTATGTCACTAAAATATGGAGAGTTCATTCATTCAACCTCATCCTTTAAGATGAGAGAATCCTAACCTGGGTCTCCTTTTCAGGAATAATCCCCAGTTATAAAACCTTTAATCTGGGCATCCTCCTCAGGAGTAAGCCCCAAATTCTTAAAGTTCCCAAACTTGGGCATCCTTTTTCAGGAGTAATCCCCAATCAAGTCCTCTAATTTTGGTCATCCTCCTCATGAGTAAGCCCCAAACCTTAATCCCTAAACTGGGTCTCCTTTTCAGGAATAAGACTCAGTCATAACCTTGGGCTTCCTTTTCAGGAGTAAACCCCAAGCCCCCTTAAATTTCTCTTAACCAGTCCTAATTTACCCTTGATTTGGGTTTCCTTTTCAGGAGTAAAACCCAATCATAAGTTCCCTCCTAACTTGGGAATCCTCCTTAGGAGTAAGCCCCAAGATTAGAGTATTCAAATCTCCATGAAGCACATATAACTTTATGGACCCTGTTCATGGATTTTCTCCCTAAAAGTAAATCCTAAACCTTCATCTATCTGGGTAGTCATACATGCATAAGCCCCAAACAAATTCTTATGATTTCATCTTTCATGGCACAATTGTCTAATTTTTACCAATACCTCTTGTTTCTCACACCGAGCATGACTCACGTGAGCTTAGAGTGTAAAAGTAATTATGACATTCTTCTTTGAGCCATCAATCATAAACATCATACTCCATTACTCGAACTACGTGGGTTCTGATTCCTTTTCCAAAACAAAGGATACGTAGGTAGCCCATTTATGGGTTCGATCCCAACTTTGAAATAATCTCTGTCCTTCTGAATGACGATAAACTTCAAGTGCCCCACTGAGTGGCTTTAAAACTAGCCTGGTCATCATAATGACCAAGAGACTTTTATATAAATGTTTTGTAGGATACCATTGACCAGGAATCTCTAAACAGATATAGATGATTCTCTATTGATGAAGAACCTCGAATACATATAAAAGATTCTCTAAATTTCTTGCATATTTAATCATTGATTGTTAAAACTAAAGGAAAGATCATTTTATACTTGGTAATGTAATAAGGATTCACGAACATAACTTAAATCTATAAAGAGAGTCCCGGAGTAGACAATAATTCCCCTCAAAAAGGTGTGATGAGTCCGACCTCCCATCCTCTCGAACAATGCAAATTCCTAAGCCTCATTAGTCCACAAGCTAATGAGCGCCTGCCTTTGGAAAGTAGGTCCAAACGGATGTGGAATCATTGGATGTTTCCAGTTCTACGAACAAACCCGTTAGAAACCGATCGGAACGTTTGAATCTCCTGTCCAGGAGGTCATCCCCGGAGTCCGTGCGAAACAGATCCTTGAAAATTTTTCTGATCAGTTTGTGGTGTTTTTCATTGAAAATGTCTTTTTTACACCTATCTAGATGAAGATCATGCCAAATTCTTGAAATCATCATTTGTACAGGAAGCGATAACTGGCATTATACCCAGCTAATGAAATATAGTTTCTAGATTAATAATGTGCACTTCTTGGGAAATGTCATCATAGAAGTTGGAGTGTTAGTTGACCTAGAGAAATTCACAATAGTGATATCTTGGGAAAAACTTAATAATGTATTTGAAATCCATACCATTCTAGGATTTGGATGTTATTAATAGTGTTTTATATAATATTTTAACAGTTTGGCAACACCAATGAATCAGATTACAAAAAAGGGGTGAAGTTTGTTTTTTATGATGCCTTTGAGAGAGAATTTCCATCTTTGAAAGTAAAGATGACATCAACAGCTATCCCCACATTATATGTACTAGATGAAACCTATAACATGTAGTGTGATGCATCAATAGTCAGACTCAAAGAAGTTCTGACGCAGGAGAATAGAGTGGTAGCTTATGGATCCATGCTGGTGAGAATACATGATAGGAATTACTCTACTCACGATATGGAGTTATTGGAAGTGTTACATTCCATGTGATGTCAGAGATAATATATCATGGGTGAGATGTTTTTGGTATACATGGTTCCTATGAGCCCCAAGTACATATTTTCTCAGCGATATATCCACATTCTTCAGAGTAGGTGTGTTGTGTATCAAAATAATTTTAACATTGAATTAGACTATACATTAATCATGCAAAATGTTGTTTCAAAATATTTGATCCAAAATACACATATAATGTCAGTACATCAGTCTTGTGAAGAGTGAAAGATAATGGCCCTCTCTACAAACATGCATCTGGATATTAAGGAATCTCAAGGGTGAGTATCAATGACTTCTAAATCTATGATACCCATGATTTTGGACAAGATTAATGAAAGGGAGTTCTATAATCTAGAGGTATTAGTTCTAATAGAAAAATTATATGGTGGGGAGATTCTAGAAGGATGGTATCTCGGTTATGAAAATTATCTTCTTTTTCGTGGCCGAGCATGGGTTCCAATGAGATTATGTGAGGAATATATGAAGGAGTTTCTTGATTATAGAAGTGTGGAGCTTCTTGGTTTTAAAAATATTTATTGTAATATATATAGATAGTATTAGTTCTCATAAATGAAGAAGTCAGTGGAAATATTTTTAGATAGGTGATTCAATTGTAATAGGTGAAATCTGAGAATCAGTGGCTAGTTGGTATTTTTCATCCTCTATCCATTCAGAAGTGGAAATTTGACGATGTCGTGATGAATTTTTTTACGTCAGTACCTAGGATGAACAGTAAGAATGATGATTTATAGGTTTTCATGGATCTAATGACTATGTTACTCTACTTATTACGTATTTTGGAAACCTTCATAATTGATTATATGTGAAATTTTTAACTTCCAAAGGTGGTTCTGTTTCATGATGTTTTAATGAGTATAGTTTTATATAGAGATACTAATTTCACATAGCATTTTATTAAGGGTCTTTATAATTCCCTATGATCAGGAGTTATTTTAAGCAAACCTATCATCCACATACAGATGGTCAATATGAGTGGACTCTTCTGGTTATCATATATATGTTAGGAGCCTTTTTTTTAGATTTTATTGGTTTATGGGAGAAACATATGTAAATCATGGAGGTTGCATAAAATAATAGCTTCTAGGCATAAATATAAACAGATCCTTTTGATGATTTGTATGGTTGTCCATCCCATCAACCTCTTTATTGGGTGGAGGAATGTGAGTAGCACTTGTTGGGTTTCGTCTCATGCATGAGACATTTGAACTAACCTAGTTGATCAAACAGTGGATGGTGACCATGTAGAGAATGTAGAAATCATATTTTGAAAGCTGTATATGACTTATGGAATTAGATTTTGGTAAAAATGTTTTCATTTTGGTGTCACCTATAATAGGAAATTCCACATGAGAGAAATTGGGAATTCTTACACACAGGTTTTTTGGGCCTTTTGAATTACTTATTGGTTAGGTCTAGTTGCATACCATTTGGCCCTTCTATAGTAATATAGTTCGATGAATGATGTGTTATATGTTTCATAAAATTTAAATATATCATAGAGACCCTCACCATGTGATGGGTGATCTAGATTTAGAACTTTTTGTTGATTCTTTATTTGAGGATAATATGATAGGGGTTGTGGATTGTAGTGAGAAATATCTTTTGGGTAGGCCTATACCATTGGTTCAAGTGTAGTGGAATAAAGGGTGAGTTAAATAGGAGACTTAGGATATGGACTCTAATATGTGAACATAGTGTCCAAACATGTTTGCTGGGACCTCACAGTGATGCTTGGAGAATCTCAAGGATGATCTGTTATAAGGTTGGAAGGTTGTATAATCCCATCTCTTTTCATGTATGTGTCTCTCCAAAAATTTCATAAATCATCTATTTCAGTTCTGCTTTCATCTGGATAGTTTTTCATCTAATTAAATGTATTATTCAGGTATATGAAAACTTGATAAAGACTCGATATTATCCATGAGGAGATATTTTTTAGTGAAAATGACTTAATGTTGGTGGATGTATGTTTTTTTAAAAAATGGATTCTGGATATAAATGTGTTTTAGAGTTTCAAAAATTATGGGTTAGTTGAGAAGATGTAAAAGAGGTTCGGTTTGTTTAAAAAGAAAATGGGATGAAAATTAATCTACAAAACATTTACACACCATATAAAGGTATTACACATCATGTAATTGTTTGAGGGACATAAAAAAATAAATCTGAGGGGATGGTCATTTCTGTGTATTATTTTAAAATCATTTACCCGACCTATAATAAAATTACATACTATGTAAATTCACAACCTACTATTTTAAACATGTTGTGTGGATGAATTGTCATTGTTTTAGATATAGATATTTTCCTATCAACCCTATGAATTTTTACAGGTGATTTAAAGGATCCAACTTCCCTTCTAGTCATCCTGTTTGTGTGAGTGATCCATAATAAATCTTTTAGTTAGGTTTCTTCTTTATCCTCCTTATTCTCTAACCTTTTTGGTGAAATAATTTTAACAATTTATTTTTTTGGTTTTGATATTGATTATTTTTTTATTTAGTAACATATTTTTAATCATTTTCACCTCATTCTTTGGGGGAAATGGACTTTGGAATCATTTTTGGATTGTCAGTTAAAGGTATGAGGTCTAAATATTAATGTTGTAGTTTGATAATTGCAATGTTTATGAAATATTGTGATTTCACCATCATTGTGTATAATAAAATTAATTACACAATCAAATTAAATTATTATTTGATCTTTATTGGTTTCAAATGGATCATAATTGGATAATTGTTTCTCATGGGGTGAGAGAACCATCATTATATTTTATTTGGAAAATGGCTTAAATTATGTTTAGTATGACATGTGACCTAGGGTGATTTATTATTATAGAGTGCCTAAATTGTGGTTTATTTATAATTGATATAACTGTTAATCAATTTTGAGATAAATTGAAAGTGGAAGATTAAAGAATAATTGTAATTCACTTAATCAATATTTTATAATTGTCATGTGATATTGGGATATCCATGCAATATAATAGGGATTATGTTCGATGATAAAATTCTTATATATCAAGACTGACCCTAGAAAATGAATACTTATATGCCGTAATGATGATATTGAGGGGGATTGATCATATCCCAAATCAAGAATTCTTATACAGAGTAGGCTATGACCAGTCCCATGTTGTAATTCTTATAGGGCTTTGACTAGGATTTTGTAATGTTTATAGGGTTTCGACAATGTTTGTTGTGAATATACCATGGTCATATGGTCGTGGATAGCATGGTGCTGAAGTAGGTTATTTTAACTTGGTTATATGGTTGTGGTTTTCATGGTGAAAATACATGTTTAGAGATTTTCTAACATGTAGTCGAAGTTGGTTGTTTTTTTATTTTATTAATCGTTAAATTAATTAATACACCTCGTTATCACTTTATTTCAAAAACTTCTTATCTAACTGGTATTATTTAGACATAGTGGTTTTGGCCTACTAATTTATACACATATCCTATTCGAGTAGCCATTTGGTACCCCCATCATATTTCATGGATGCAGGTTTAGACAATAGAAACCTACCTTGTTTTTGATTGCTTATTTCTGTATGGGCTAGAGTTTGGAGATGGGAATGACATGTGGTTTGGGATCTGAAAAAATGAGTCTTTTAGTTGAGTCTATTAGTATTTTTACTATATTATTCTATCATGACATTAATTTACATTCTATAATGTCATTACAGTATTCCTTGTAATTTATTGGATTATTTCATTGGATTTTGTTTTTGTCTTGCACTATGTGTTTACGTTGATTATTTCTGTTCTATTATGATTTGTTTCCAATGTTATGACACTTCATACTAGGGGTATAGTCTCCCTAATATACATTTCCCACCCCACTACTAGTCAGTATCATCTAAAATATGGGGAGGTATGCTTATGGTCTTATAACCAACCCTTTACAACATAATGAGATAGTTCCGAATTGGGGGATGTTACATCTCAACATAGATCCTTTAAATTTTGATGAATAATAATTTCCATTATCAATATCTAGAACTAATTGATCCAAGTATTTAGGCTCTACACCTTAGTCCATGTATATGAATCATATATGGGATCAACCTGAAAAATTTTATCTATGTCAGGTTTGGGAGAAGTAGGTTTAGCATATCCTTAAGGAGTAGATCAAAAAATCTATTGTAGAAAATCTCGAGGACCCTATCCTTAAAGCACTAGAGTTGAAGGATCCAACTCAATCTTCTTCAAGGTACAAGGTAAAACATGAGTAACCATTACACTATATTTGGGTGGAAATTCACCATTATTAGAATTCCCATAATTATTCGGAATAGTTGGATCTATGATAAATAAAGGAGATTTAGTTTTTGTAAAATCAAAAATTGTTACAACCTAAAAATATAAAAATAGAATACTATTTGAATATTGATTATCATCATTATCACTCTTTTAATAAATGATGTTATATCTATATTACATTGAACTAGGGTCTTATAACCATGTGAAGTTGCTACTTTTTCCCAAACTAATTCAGCCTCTTTAGAACTTTTTGATTTTTGGAAAAAACTGGTCTAGGATAGAAGCCTATGCTCCTTTAATATACCCTTTCATCCTCATAATTATTATTAGAAGTATATTGTTATCTATTCTCCTAAGATGAGTAATCCGTTTCAAATGTCTGCCCAGGATCGAAGTCCTTATCTATTACATCCTTTGGTCTGGTAAGGTTCTGTATATGATTAAAATTCTCACAATGATTATCCTTATCTACTACTGGCGTTTTTTTTCATGGGTTCTAGGTGATTCTTATCCTATTATAAGTAGTTTTTTTAATAAAAATTCCACCTAAAAATAATGAAATTTCTACTCCATTAGGAATATCTCTCTTCTCTCTGAGTATGGTTGAAATAATAATTAGGTAAGGCACAATATTAAATCGTGAGGAAGTCTTACTAAACTCTTCAATATGTCCCATTGGAAATATATGTAGATTAATATGAATCTCATGAACAATAAAATATAGTTAAAATAGGTAATGATTCCTAATAGTGCTGAAATCACCATTTCTTGGGTTGATGGTATGCTTTATATACATTAAAAATTTGTGTACAACCATGAAATAGGTATACAATGCAAGGAAGAAAACACATTTAAATCACTGGACTAGGGATTTGACATCGAGGCCATGCCCCAAACCACTCCCCACCCTTACCACCGCACCCAAGCATGGTGGTATATGCATAAAATTCTTTAACGATAACCAAAATTATCTATTCAATTAAATAACACAAGAATTTGAGTGGTTCTATCTCCAATTAATTACTATGAAAAACTTCCAATATAAATATGTTGATGATCTAAAGGATAAGTACATTAGTAATACTCATAGTCACCTTGATGTCATAATTTTAGGATATTGACCAAAATAACTGAATAAAAAACACATTCTTGATAATTAAAAAATATTCAATTGAGATCCTACAGATTTATTACATTAAAAAATATATCCTAATAAAATTCATTTACTATCTAGCGATAGAATTCTCTATTATCATCTAGGAATCATTCAGTCCATCCTTATGAAATCACAACTATCAAAAAAAGTTAATGACTAAGTGTAAACAACTCCACATCTAATTTCTTATTTTGAATGAATTAGTTCAACAAAATATGTGGTTTCGAGATATTTTTAGTTCCACCTATTCTTTCCTTAAATATTTTTCATGCATCATGGGAATCATGAGTATCTTAATTGAATGACCTATTTATAATGACCATTATCAAGTGATATTATTGAGTCAGAAAGCTGGGGTTTTTCTAAATAAATAGACAAAATAGGGATATGATTAAGATTCCAGAAAATTAGGTTGATTCAGAATCAAAATTGAGCAATTGAAATAATTTAAGTTTTTATCTATAGTAAATCATATGAAATACATTAAATACACTTCAAATAATATAATAAATTTACATGGTATCCTGAAATATTAGGCACATAGATTGTGTCTAAAATGAGTAAAGAAAATTCAATCAACAACACACACATTTTTATTGACCATATGATTATCAAAATCATAAATTTAATATTACATTCTAATATAATAAATTTAATAAGAAATTATCTTAGATAAATTATAAATAAGACACAAAAATATGTATAAATGAAATTAGACATAGTGAATCATTCCTAGTTCATGTATTATATAATTCAATATCCCATAATTTATAGGATTTGGATAAATGTTAGTGAGATGATGTTCAGTTCCTAGGAATTCAAGAGAGATATCCCCTTTTTGAAAATGATATCTCAAAAACTGATTCTTATATTAATTTCCTTTGTTTGGAAATGAGATACATGATTTTTAGAAATGTTAATAGCACTTGTGTTGCTAAAATTTATAGCTACACATCCAAACTGTTGTCCACAATCTAGAAAATAAGTGTTTCATATATTGAATCTATGATAAAAAACAGTCTATAGTTATGTACTCCACTCCTACACTATATTAAGTAATCAAATTATTCATTTAACTACACTAAGATACTAAAGACTTGCCTAAAAATGAAACATTTCATAGATCCTCATTCTATCTAACTTACTACCACCAAAGATAGCTTGATAATACATAATTAAGTCTAGAATAGTGTTTTTGTAAATTGGTGTACTTTTACATTATTTAATAATACATTAAACTGTAATCAAATGAGGTTCCATGGGATTTTATAGAAAATGGGAAACAATATATGCAAACACTAAACATGTTGTCAATCTGACTACATATTAGTTAATGTATACTCCCAATAAATCTTCTATAAATGGTTTGGTCAACTGGTTTCCAATTTTAATTATGATCCAATTTATAGGTGGTTCTCATTTGAGTATCACTTCATTTTGAAATATCTAAACAATTTTTAAAGGATCTTTAGTATACTCATAATAGTTTAAAATAATTAATTATCTATTTTTAATGATTTTATGATCAATAAACAATTTTATTTTTTCCATCAAAATAATTTCAAATTCAGATTAAATAGTTTTGAAAATTTTGTACACAAATAATTTCTCGAAGAACCAAATATAATATCATCAACACATATTTTTCTAAAAAAATATATTTATATTTTCTTTTGATAAATAAGATAAGATTATCAATACCTTTGGTTTAAAACCATTTGAAATAATAAAAGTGATAAGCCTATCATTCCACCCTCTAGGAACTTTTTTAAACCACAAATAATTCATGTCAATTAAAATATTATTTTTAAAATGTGGATTAGAAAATTTGTGGGGTTGTTCAATAAAAAAATACTTAAGAGAATAAATATTTAAAACTTAAATATTTACATCCATTTGATATATTTTGAAATTTATCTACGCTACATAAATAAATAGTATTATAATGGGTTCAATTATAGATACAAGAAAAAATATTTCTTTATAGTCGATGAATTCTTCATGATTATATCCTTTTTAAATTATCCATATTTCCTTCTAATAATATTGTAAATTTCATCAACCTCGTTTCTATATAATAACTTATTTCTAATAGTAAAATGGCCTTTATGTCTCAAAACTATTTACAATAGTATATTCCATTCAAACTGATTCAATTCCTCTTATATATCAATCCTAAAATATTCAACACAGATTTCATTAATACTATAATTGGGTTCAATCCATGATAAAAGGCCTGATGTTCAAACTAGTTTCTATGTGATGATCAAGATTTGTTTCCTCTATTTTGGTCTATAACAACAGTATCTAAATAGTGATTTCTAAGACTTTAATAAGTCTGGTCAAACTATTTTCTTCTATGTTTTCTTTTGGGATTTGTTCCCCAATATGGTATATTCTATGGTTTTTCAATAAAATCAGAAGGAATTTCATTTTTCTCGGAGGTATTTTTTTTCAAATTGGACATATCATCCAACAGATTTTCTAAGGAAACATTATATTCATTTGGGTCTCTCTCATAAAAAGTGATATGAATCGATTTTTTCCATAATAATTTTTCATTTGTTAAAGACTCTATAGGAATTAATGGATGTAGAATAGTCAATGAAAATTACATCATAGCACTTGGATGAAAAATTATATATATTACACAATTTTATTTTGAATGTAATCTTTATAGAAAAAAACATTTAAATATTTTAACTTATTATTTCTCCTATTTTATTTTCATATGGACTCTTCTATAAATGTGGTATTTTAGAGACCCTATTTATAAAATAACAATCTTTTTTCACAGAATCAAACCATAAGTAGTTTGATAGGACATATTCCATAATAATGGTCTGAGGTATCTGTTGAAGAGTCTTATTCTTTCTTGAAACCATGCCATTCTGTTAATGTGTACGAGAAGTAGAGATATTATCAACATAACCATGCTATGAAAAAAATGACACAAAATATTGATTTTCTAACTCACATCCAAGATCACTTCTCCCACTCTTAATTGTAATTCCACTATAGTTCACTAAAAAATTTTATAATCTCCATCATATCTATAGTCTTCAATTTTTTCAGTCAGAAAATACACCCATGTAATCCTTCAATAATAATTAATAGTTACATAAGAATTTCTTTACCTACTAAACTAGAAATTCTATATTATTTTAAAAATTATCTGTGAAGATTTTCTAGTGGTAGATAAGTTGAAACCTATTTGATTGGTCTGAAAGAAACTTTGTTCTTCTTTCCCTTTTGATAGTAATTACACATATTCCATTATGGGAAAACCAGTTTAGGTATATCATTGAATAATACCTTTTTGACTATCGTTCAAAGAGTTTATATTTTATAGTGTATTAGTCTTCAATTTTTTTAACAATTATTCATAATAAAAGGAACTTAAATAAGAATGTTTTTTAGAAAATAAATTATTTAAATTCACTACTTAAATATTTTTATTTCTCAAATCAAGAAATATGAATTAAAACATAAAATCATACATCTTATATTCATTATTTCAAAATTTTCGATATAAAAAATCGTCACTAAGTTGATAAGTTCTCAACATATTATACTTATTCACATCAAAATAAACATTTAGAAATTAATTAGGTTTTATAATTATCAACTTTTCCAAGGGAAATAATTGTTCCTTTTCCAATGTCACTGATGATGACATAGCCACCATCCACTATAGTCAACCTTTAAAAGATTAATAAGATTCATTCCTTGTGTGTGGAACACCCAATGTCAATAAAAAGGAAATTATTATAGGAAAATTTCAATAATGCCTCCTAAAACCAATTAAAAAGACACTAATTTTGGAAACCATATCTGTTTTCGTTAAGAAGGTTTAATATTAATGTATTTTAAATATATATATTTTTGAAATATTTATTACCTTATTTAAGAATATACTTAAATGAATATAAAAAATAAAAAATTTTGTATCCAATCTAGATTTCTCTATCATTAGAAGTTCCTGAACTATTTCTTACTACTAATTTATTTATAGAATTTTTACTATGAATAAAATCGTTTTTATAGGTTTTGTATTTCAATCCTGGGTGGTAACAAAAACTAGATCCTAGATTATATACACCATCACTAATAAGAATATTATTGAGGGATAAATTTCATAAGGAAAAACCATCAATGTAACTATTTTGATTGCTATTCACCAACTTCAATTCATTATTTTCATTGATAGATTTTTTTCCTTTTCAATAATAAGAATAGGTTTAATAAACTAGATAAATCATAATGTTTCATTAAATTTTTATATTTATCTTAAACCTCATTAAATGTCTCTTCCAAAATATTAGACTACTTAAAGTGATATACATTATAAATATAATATTCATCATGATTTCCATGTTGAGAATGATAAATAAATATGGGAATAATAAGTAGGTTATACTGGTAGAGAAATAGCTACAGATTATAGATTTTCATTTTATTTTTATATTTTGGGATACCAACTATGTAATTTGAGAAATCCTCATAGGCACTCTAAGTTTCCATTATTTCCTTATTGTATTTTCAACCTTTATCATCATACTTTTTCTTATATTTGTACTTCATAAAATAGGCTTTAAGGTTCCAATTTCCTGGACATTTATAACATAAAACTTCTTCTAATGATACCAACCTTTTTCCAATAACCATTCATGTCAATATTTAATATGATGTTTGATTTTCTAAAAAGGTCATCATTCTATAAGTATTCATTAATCTTCTTTCCAAGTAGTGAATCTCCTCAACACTTGTAGAGTTACCATCAGTTTCATTGGAGCTGTCCTCATTGACCACCTCTTTGGATTTTGAATGAGATGATTTGAATTTAATTGATTTATTTAGTTCATATCCCCCATTCTTTACTTTTATTTATTCCTTTTGGACCATTTATTATTTAACCAAACCCATTATTAGCAGCATAATCACATCACTAATTTCATGAATGGATACAATGGTTTCTCTCTATCTATTAGGTAAGAATCTTATTTTCCTCAATAATTGAGAGTTTTCATTAATAATATTTCTAAATGAATTTATCCTATTTTTAATCTCATTAATCCATTTTTACATTAGTTAAATACACTCAATATAATTCATCTTAAAAAAATTATACTGAATATTATAAGTATTTGAACACATCTAATAGATATAAAATGTTCCCTCATGAGACTGAAATATGGAATCCCAAATTTTATAATCTCTAGCACATGAAAATATTAAATTGAATTTATCCTCTCATAGTTCAAAGTATTGGTCATTCAGTTCTTTAAAATTATAGTCATAAGTGTCCTTAGTATAATCACTCCATTATACTCTAGCAGCATTTAGTTCATTATATTGATCTTCAATTTAATTCTATATATCAAACCTTATACATTCAAGATGTATTTTTTTATCTTTGATTGATAACAATTTTTTCTATTAAAAAAAGATTCCACTTTGTATTTTCACCTCATGTTTATTAATAACCATAATGTTAAAAAATTATACAAAATTGGAACATGATTACTTTAATTAATAACACAACAAAATATAAAAATAATAAATAAATAAAATATTTTGATACCAAATATTGGTTGGGGTGGAGTACACAAGATGTGGTGAATTGAGTGTCCTTTAAAATTTTCTATTTAAAAATGATATTAAATAAAATCCACTGATTTATAAATTGACATGTTAAATAATACTATTGGTATATCTTGTTTAATTTTTTGAAATAACCTCTCTTATACTTGATCAAAATACATTTAGAATGACTTCTGGTAATTCTAATATCTATTGAAAATTGATCTCACATTAAGTAGAAAATACATCACATGTTAAAGATAAAAATCAAATTAAAATAATGAAAAATATATTTTAAAATCAATTTTGTGAGTAGAGTAATATAAACACTAAAGAACATTGAAAAATTAAAATTCCTATTTTTGAGTAACAAATTGAGACCTAATACTCTCTATTTTATAGACATATCTATCCAGGAAAATTTATTAAACAATATAATGATCCAAAACTTGGATTAGGTATACATTGTATAACAACACACAAGGATGTATAGGCTATGATCAAGCCTCTCCATAGTTTTCATGATAGTAAAAAGATAAAGGAAAAAAGATGGGAGTATGAAAGTACTCCTCTATGATCTACAAGAGTGTGTTATATATCATATTTATAGAAAATATCATCAATAACTCAAATATTATTAAAATATGTAGAGAGAGAAAAAATGATTTATGTAGAGATTAATGGTTAATCATTTTATCTGGGGCCCTTAACTTCTCAATTTATTAGTAAATTTTTTAGAATAGATATGAAAACAAGAATGTGTTTTAGGTATTGGAATGATGTCCACACATAATAGAGTAATGAGTGTTTGAAAAAAGAGTATTGGTTAATGTTTTTTCACTAGTAAAACCTACTAAATTTTTTATTGAACAAAATATTCCTTAAAAATAAATATCATTCCCAAAATATATACTTTAAAAGAATAACTAGAAATCCAAAAACATAACATGAAATTAAAGATAATTAAATTCCTTTGACCAATCATTTAATTCTATAAAAAGATGGTTATAATATATATAATTAAAATATAATTACTAGTTTTAATTATGGTTACATGAATTATTCCATGTTAGATTATATTTGGTTGCTTCTAGTGTTAGTAGAAATGATGATTTAATAATTCATAGAATTTGTTATGGGGTATCCATAAAACTTAATATCTCTTCAACTGAACATGCGATCACTTGGAGTCCATTTGATTACTTTAACACATTTCAAAAATCCAACTCTATCATAACATCCTATAACTTTACCATAAAATTTATTAGAATTATATTTTGATAACTATAATACCATGTCATTTTTTTAGTAGAAGGGTATACCATATTGTTGATCCACTTCAATTTGTGTTAGATTATGTCGTATTTTGGCCTCAACACCTAAAGGAAAAAAATGATGGAATTGTTGGGATAGAACATATAGCCATTATAATTTTTCTTGTGGCCTCTTAGTTATTCATGGGGTCAGAAAATTACTTGGATATAACCCCACCACGATTGATCTAATAAGAATTTTGTTGATCAATTTTCCATGAATTTGATCCAACACTTTGAGAAAATTTTATAGGGTTCCACATTGCATCATGTGTTTGATTGAATCGTTATTACTATAAATTGATTAGTCTTATGTTTTAATAAGAACATTGGAAAAGGGATAAATACATTTATAATGATGTTGTGATATTAAGGAAGAATCATTAAGTTGAAACAAAAACAAGGGGTTATAAATGAAATATGTAGTTTAGAGTATTCACTAAAAATTATTTTAAATGAATATCCTATTAAGGAAGAAAAAGTGTCAAAAAAATTTGAATAAAAAATTCTCAATAACACTAGAAATATTGGTATTTATATTTAAGTAGATACATCAAAAGTAGGATAATCTACAATGATATGTAATGGTATGTAAAAAAATTAGATGATAATCCTCAGACATTAAGAGCTTATCAATGAACAATGAATTATTCAATATCTAGTAACTTATGGTGAGAAAGAAATGAATTTTGTTTCACATATGAAGTTTTATTCTTGAATCTATATTGGCCACACAATGATAAATATGGATAAATAAAAGAGTCATATGAGATGATAATAACTATAAGTTTAAAAATTTAATGACAATATATCTTATAATAATGAGAAGAAATTATTTGTATATGTATTGATTTCCTTTTTTATCTTTTTTTATAGAGCTATGGATTATTGGAAAAAGAGGAGTCATAATTACATAAATGAGATGAAATGGGTGATAAATCTAGGATCAAAATATGATATAGATGCTCAATATACAAGAGGGGGTGAATTTTATACTTTAAAAAATTCATTTGGAACTTTTATAGATGGTAATGTTTAACATAGTTAAACAAGGTAATTCACTAGACCTCTTATTTCTACAAACTTTCATGATTCCGGATATATGGTTCTGGAAATGAAACTTAAGAAAAGTATACAAAGATAAATATTCTACCTTAAAGCATATAGAATCTTACTAATCAGAGTACAAGTATAATATATTATAAGATAGTTATACATTCCTTATCAATCAAAATGCAGAGGAAAACAAACTTGAAACAATACAAGTAACAAGTAAGAAATCTTTTAACCCTAATAATAGGGTTTCCAACAAACAGTGGATAAAGGTCCCTTGATTTATACTTTCAATAAAGTCTGTCTTACCCACACCAGGGTAAGCCCTTGATACGAATATCAGAGTATATATTGCTATCCTTACAAGCCCTTGAACTTCAAGGTAGTCAGCACCCCTTTCTTCCTATCCCTGGAAGCCGTCGAATGTACTCAGCAACATTTGGAGTCACACAAAGCAATTCTAATCAAGATATTCAGTACGCACAAAGTATTAACGTCTCTCTCTCTAGAAATCACCTCAGCATCATTTAATCTCTAGATTGATCAACTTTATTGAGCTTGTTCAAATGATATCCTATTTATAGGCACATCTTCAACGGTCGACTCCTTCCTCCAATATTCATATTGTTCCTTTAATTTCATAGGTATTTGTACACGTGTCACTCAAACAACACTTGGTTAGAAATAGAATTCACAATATAGTTTTATAACTCAAAAAAGAGTAAGTAAAAAAAATTGTTGCTTATCCCAATTCAATTTTTTGAAGGCAAAGGAAAAAATAGAATTCAGAGTCTAAGAGAGTAAGCCTCCAGAGTCTATGTTACAAGGATATATGGATACTAATTTTCAAGGAATTATGAATATGAATTCTAAGGAATTCAGAGTCTGAATTCTAAGGAATTCAGAGTCTGAATTCTGAGGAATTGAGATCCTGAATTCTAAGAAATTCAGAACCCAAATTCTAAGAAATTCTGATTCAGAATTTCAGAGAATTGAAATTATGAATTTTAGAGAATTTTGATTCTTAATTTTAGAGAATTCGGATTCCGGATTTCATAGAATTCTGATTCTGAATTTCAGAGAATTTGGATTCTGAATTTTAGAGAATTAGGAACCTGAATTCTGATCCGAAAGACAGAATACTCTATATCTAATTATTTATAGAATTTCAAGGTTTTAGATGTGAAACTGAATTTTACCCTTAGTAATAAAAAGATTTCGATTTAGAGAGACTAAAAATATGAACAATTAAAACAAGTCAAGGATAAATTTCCTTGGGGAAGGAAAATTTTCCTTATCATGATGAAACTTATGGAAAATGATTTTTTCCTTAATATAGAGTGTTTGTGATTTTCAAAACATAATTGAATGGAAAATTCAAAATGAAACTTTATTGACTCAACAATCTCCCCCTTTTTTGAAATCACAAACATCCTTATGAAAAAGAATATAAGAACATATAAATTTTAGGGTTTTGTAAATAAAACTTATCTTCCTTTATTTATGGATCAATGTGAATATGACTAACTCCCCCTTAGTCCATAAAAACCAAAAGGATCATATTCTGAATTTCTTGAATGAGATTTCTCATTTTGTTTCATTTGAAAATATTCTTGATGAAAACTCCACCTTAGATGAACTCCCCCTTAATTAGGGAAATTTCTTCTTTACTAAGTATTCTTTTTTGACATTCCTTTCTCCCCCTTTATGATTTTCAAAAATAAATACAGGGAGTTGAAATGAAATTTTGGTACCTAAAATATTAGTACTAAACATCCAAAAAAATTAAGAGCAATAAGGATTTCATTAGGATTGAAATATTTTGTACAATAAGGAAATACAACAAAAGATCATATTTAGAATGAAATTATCCTTCCATCTCCTTAGGCATTAGCTTTTTCCCTATGGTACTGAGCTTCTTGAGTTCATTGTGATCCTCCTCTACATGTTTGAGAAGCTAATCACGATCTTCTATTTTTTTCTCTAGGGCTTTTATTTTTTCTTCCTAAGCCTTAAAATAATTAGGTTGACCCTTAAGAACTGCTTCTTACTTAACTAGGTTCTCTTCTATCTCAATTATGATATCCCTTTCTCTCTTCCAACTCTGGGAAAATGAATTCCACTTTGCATTCATATCTTTCACTTCTTGCTTCAGAGAATTTTGTTCCAGAGTTAGCTTTTCCTCAAAACTATTAGTGAGATACTTGATCGTCACATCTTCAGTGTCAAAAGAATCCTTGAAACTTTTGTGGAATTCATCAAAGATTCTCATCTCTTAAACTATCTTCCTTTACCATCTTGTCATCTTTTTGCATGATCTTTTGGTGAGGTTTCTTTTTCTAACTCTGTAACTTTCCTCTTCGATGAACAACCATCTACTTTCTTCTTTACCACATACTTTCTAGTTGTATCAACTACGACCTTTTTTCCATTATTATCCTTCGGAATGACTTCCCATTGTTCAGGAGATTCATGTTCACTATGAGATAGTTGAACAATTTTGTCTTTATCAATATCTTTCTTCTCGGCTCCTGCCTCAACATCCTCTGGGTGAATGAAATCTTTATTAATGCTTTCTTCCCCAGAATGTTTATTTACTTCATATTCACCCTTCTCTTCATCCTTCTTCGGAGTAACAAGATTTGACAATTCGGCTTGAGTGGTTCGGGATGATAATTTCTCTGAAGGGCATTCCTTCACATGATATTCTTTTACCCACTTAAAAACAACTTTGGAGTCACCACTTCCATCTTCTTCTTCTTCATCTACTTCTTCTTCATCTACTTCTTCTTGATATTTTTACAGAATTACAAACTTCTTTCCCAGAGTTTTAGGAAGTGGTTCTTGAAGAAATGACTCTGGTACCAGAATATTTTCAGAGGCTTTCTTAGAAGATTTCAGAAGGTATTGCACTATCCCAGCTTCAGACAACTTCTTCCTTAGCTTCTTTTATTTTTCTTTCTTTTCTAAAATCTCAACAGCCTTTTCCTTCAACGCTTTTTCCTCAGTAGGGTCTAGTCCAAAACATATATTCCCCTTCCTTCCTATTCTTCTTATCTTTTCTCCACATAGCCACTACTTCACCAGGATATTATTTTTTGCATCTTTCTCTTTGGAGGTTCAGATTAAGTTTCCATAGCCACTGGGGGTTTTCCTTCTCTTCCGGTTCCTTCACCTTCATCTTTATTCCTCCCTTTATAGAAGTTTCAGCCACTTCTGACATCATTGAAAATGCATGATTTTTTGCTTCCAACAAATCATTAAATTATCCTGACTGACTATTAAAGCCAATATTTATCCTCCTTAGAGTATCATGACTCAAAAGAAACACCTTAAAATTCTTCAACTTAGAACTGCAAGGTATCATGAAAGACTGAAGACAAAGAACAATAATATTTCAAAGAATGGCCGGATACATAATAATCTGAGCCTTCATATTTCCATCCTTTATATTCTTAATTGTTACGATGAAATGATTAACAAGATTTATATTTATTATATTAACAAGGAAATCAAGAAAATATATATCGTGTTTCTTATGGGTATCCTTGTCGCCTTTTCATTGAATTAGAAATCCATTAACCCATAGGTGAAGAATCCTAATATTTGTAGTGATATGGATAATTTTCGGAGTCTTAACTTCTTCAATACCAAGACAATCAAAATCTTTTTTCTTATCAAAGGATCTTATCTCATCAGGTAGCTTGTGATAGAAAAATTCAGCTTCTCCCTCAGAAGGAATTTCTATCAGATTTGCTGCAATGTAATAATAAAGGGAATACATATTTACATAGATTTTGAATGAAAACATATCTCTTCATCCTTCATTTAAAAAGCTTATTGTCTCGTAAAATTCAACAAGCAACTCCGGATACACCAGATCTTGTGCTTTTGGTTTCGATATGCAAACACTCTCCCATCCATTCAGCTTTATATTCTTAGAGATAATGGAAACATACGTAGAAAAGAAAATTTGGATGAACCAACCTTTCACTATAAATCTTTCATTCCTAGATTCCCCTTATAGGAAACATTTTTTGAGAATAAGCTTTAGCAAACATTCAGAACTGAGAAAACCATGAAGATCTGAAACGAGCTTATGTAGGAGGAACATAGCTTTAGCACGTGAAGGCTTGTGTTTGATGTGGGAAAAGATATCTGGGGTCCTTTATATAGTAAATCTACGTGATGGATTAATATCCCGAGTTGATCCAACAGTTGAAATATTCTTGAGAACATCTTACGGTTGAGATGATCGCCAAAGAAAAATTTTAATTGAATCAGATCTTTTGAGGTTTTTTTAAGAAAAAACATTCGGATTTAAGGAAAAGTGAATCCAAAAAATTTAAAACATAATGAAAATACAAATAGGGAAAAGGTTATTACAAAAATCTGAGAAAGAAAGCATACCTTTCAGATTTCTAGGAAGATTATTCGTATTGAGGAAAATTATTCTTAACGAACATTAGATTCTGAAAAAAATAGGATTACGAAAAATTCGACTGTGGGAAAAAATTATACTATGAAAAAATATTATATTTCAAAAAATTTTGACAATGAAAAAATCTCTGATTACGAAAATTTTGACAATGAAAAATTTCTGATTACAAAAATTTTGACAATGAAGAATTTCCGATTACAAAACTTTTGACAATGAAAAATTTTATCTATGAAAATTTTAACTATAAAAATTTTGACTATGAAAATTTAAAAAATATGAATGAATTCTGTAACAAAAAAATTCACTAAAAATGATTTATATTATGAAAAATTTTCATTACGAATAAAAATTATTCTAACTCACAAGTTTATGTACTCCCCCAATGAAAAGTTCTTTCTTACTGTAAGGATATAAGTTTCAAAAAGAAGTTAATAATAAATATTACCTTATGGTTATCATTCCTAACATCTATTTTATGTATTAAAATCTATCAGATGATAAAGATTTTGTGAAAATATCACCATGTTGATCTTGCATTCTGATAAATTAAAAAATGATATATCTTTTTTCTATGTGGTCTCTATGAAATTGATGCCTAATATATATGTATTTTGTATGAGAGTGATATGTAGGGATTTTAGTTAAGGAAATGGAACTAGTATTCTCACACAACATCTGTGTTTTAATAAAACTCATACCATAATCTGTGAGTGTGTGTTGCATCCACTACACTTGAGCACAACAACTTCCAACTGCAGCATATTCTGCTTTAGTAGTGGAAAGTGCTACTATGTGTTGTTTTTTTCATGACCAAAAAACTAATTAATCTCTAATGAAATGACAATTTCTAGATGTACTTTTCCTATCCATTCTATATTCACCAAAGTCAACATCTAAAAACCCTTTTAAAACATATTCATTTCCAGAAGTTTAAAAGAGCCCAAGATCCATGGTTCCCTTTATGTTGAGAAAAAATAATTTTCATTTCCATTAAATTAGATTCCATAGCATTAGATTGATATCATTCACATAAACATACTGAAATCATTAAGTCTGGGTTACTTGATGTCATGTAATGTAGACTTCCTATCATACATATAAAAGATGTTTGATCTACTGGTTTCCCAAGTTCATCCAGATCAAGTGAATTTGAGGTACCAATGAGAGTACATATACTCTTAGTGTTTTCATATCCATACATTTTATGAAAATCTTTAACATACTTATGTTGGTATATATAGATTTCTTCGTTTTTTTGAGAAATTTGAAAACCTATGAAAAATGTTAACTCACCCATCATACTCATTTCAAACTCATATTTCATTAGATCTGCAAAGGAATCAGTTAGAGAATGATGAGTTAAACCAAATATAATGTCATCAACATAAATTTGAACAATAAAAACATTTTTATTATCTTTCTTTATAAAAAGGGTTGGATCATCATTTCCCTTAACATTATTATTTTGAAGAGAAAATCTTGTAATTCTATCATACCAGGCTCTAGGTGTTTGTTTAAGTATATACAAAGCTTTGGTAAGTTTAAAAACATGTTCAGGATGTTTTATGTCTTCAAAACTGGGGCGTTGTTCAATAAAAACATCCTCTTGAACATAACCATTATGAAAAGCACATTTAACATCTATTTGAAAAAGTTTGAAATTATAGAATGCTACAAAGTCATGTAGAATAAGAATAAATTCAAGTCTATCTACTGTAGCAAAGGTTTCTTCATAGTCTATTCCTTCTTGTTTATTATAGCCTTTAGCAACCAATCTAGTTTAATTTCATACTATGATTCCATATTCTCACATTTATTTCTGAAGGACCATTTTACTCCAATAATAGATGTTTCATTAGGTATTTAAACCAAGGTCTAGACTTTATTCCTTTCGAAATCATTTAGCACATCTTGCATAGCTTTTATCCAATCATCATCATGTAAAGCTTTATCAATGCTTTTTGGTTCTATTTGGGAAAGGAATGCTAGATGTTCTACTTCATTTCTTAAGGAACATCTAGTCCATACATGTTTATTTAAATTACCAATGATATTATCACTGAGATGATTCTTAAGAAACAACTGATTTGGGTATTGTAAAACCTGTTCATCAACATTGGGTAGGAAGTCTTCTGGGGTAAATGTTCCAAAAAATACATTCTTGAACATTTTCTATATCAAATGGATCATCTATCATGGGTTGAAAATTAGTTTTTTCAAACACATCCAAAGATGTAGGTTGAGGTTATTAAAAAAAAGGATTATTTTCATCAAATTTAACATGTACTGATTATTCAACAGTGCATGTATTTTTATTGAAAACATTGTAAGCCTTAGAACTTGTGGAGTAGCCTACGAAAATTCCTTCATCGGATTTTGGTGTGAATTTGTGTAGATTATCTTTAGTATTCATAATGAATACCTTACAACCACAAAACTTAAAGTAGGAATATTTAGGTTTTCTACCACTCCATAACTCAAAATGAGTTTTATTAAGAAAAGGTCTTATCAAAACACAAATTATAGTTTAGAAAGTAGTACTTACAGCATCAGACCAAAAATGTTTGGTTACTGAATATTCACTCAACATGGTTCTTGTTATCTATTGAATAATTATATTTCTTCTTTCAAAAACACTATTTTGTTGAGGGGTTCTTGGTGCTGAGAAGTTATGAGTAATTTATTATATACTACAAGAAGTTTCAAAATCCTAATTTTGAAATTAACCTCTTTGATCACTATGAATAGTTATCAATGGAAGGTTTTTCTCATTCGTTACATGGGATCTAAAAGTTTTGAAATAAGAAAAAGTTTCATATTTCATTGCAAGAAAATATACCCACGTAAATCTAGTGTAATCATAAACTAAGACAAATACATAATATTTTCCTCTAATTCTTCCAGTTTGTGTTGGACCAAAAATATTTATATGCACCAACTATAATGCATCAGTGGTTGAGACTTCACCAACTGATTTAAAACATGATTTATATTACGTTCCACATTAACAAGGTTCAAAAACTATAGAAGAATCAAATCTATGCTCTGGTAGATCCTTAACTAGTCTATACATAGAGATTTTGCATAAGTTTCTAAGGCTATAGTGTCCTAAACTTCTATGACACAACTAAGAATGATCTTTCATTACACTAAGTCAAGGTAGATCTTGGTTTCTAAGATCTTTTAAGTTTAGTGTGTAAACATTATCTTGCCTATTGGAAGAAAGAATAAAATCTTCCATGGAATTGTGTTCTAATAACTTATCATTCCTAAAATTCACAGGGTAACCTTCATCATATAATTGAATTATGCTAATGAGGTTGTTATTAAGACCCTTAAAAAATAAAAAATTTAAAATCAAAGTTTTTTCAAGAAGAACTATGTTACCTATAACAATAATTTCTCCCTTAGCATTATCTCTGAAAGTTACTTTTTCTCCTTTCATCTTTATGATCTTTTCAAAAAGGTTTTAGTTTCCAGTCATATGTCGAAAACATCCACTATCCTTGTAACATGTATTTTTGTTGGTACTATCATTATTTTCATGAAAATAAGAGTGTTATAATTTCAGAACCCAAACTTTCCTGGATCCGGAAACATCCATAAGAAAAATTTTATTAATCCACATTTTATTTGAAAAATAATCATTATGAAAACCTAAAGACTGAGATTTTTTAAGGAATAATTTTTTCCCAATTCCCACCACACTAACACTTAGTGCAGAAAGGAGCACTTTGAGGAACAAAATAATTGTTTTTGAAAATCAGTTTTGAACTTGTATAACCAAAACTAGAATTATTCTTTTGAGGTCGAATTTGTGAATTCATCTTATCAAAATTTTCCTTACCCAAGGTAATGTTTGACAAACACTTATTCAAGGAAAATATTTCTAACATTATCTTCATAAATAAGTTATTTTCATCAAAAAAATTATTTTTAGCACTAGAGTTAGGCTCAAAAAAATTTTCTTAGAAATTACTTTTTCTAGATCCATAGAAAGTTTATCCTTCTCATAATTAAATTATTCAAGGTTTTTTTAAATACTTTCTAAATAAAGGGTTTTCTTATCAATATCTTAAGAAAGATCTTATATTTCCATAGTAAGAATAGAAATCCTAGAATTTTCCTTTTCATGATTTTTCTTGACTTTAGAAATTTCATTCTCAAGGAGCTTTGCAATCCTAGAAACTTATTCATTGGTAGGAAAAGTATTTTCATTATCAGAAGAAGATTATTCATCAAAATATTCATAAATTTACTGTCACTATGTTTATAATTCAAGGATACATTGATTACAAATTCAACATTGTGTTCCTTAGCCGTTAGACAATGATTTTCAATAGGTTTCTTGGAAAGTAAACCAAGATTATTCTGTCTAAAAGATTCATAATCTGAGTATTTATCAAATGTGTCTCCACCACTGGCACTCCAGGGGTCATTGGATTTCAAAATTTGCATAGATTTATCTTTTTAGTAATTATTTCTATTCCTATCAGAATGATTTTCCTTTCTATATTTTCTCTTAAACATAGGACAATTTGGCCTTATATTCCATTCTCTTTTGCATTCATAACAAGTAACTTTAGAGACTTTATTTTCCTTTATTTATTTATCATTATATCTATACTAAATTTCCTTCCCAACTGTCTTGTTCATCAATTGAGAAAGTTTAGCTAGTTCATTCTTAGAATGTTCACTTTCACTTGATTCAGATAAAATAGTGACCTTCTTATATTTAGATCTTGTAAATCTCTCAGGAGTCTTGGATTTTATATGATTTGAAGTAGTTGTAAAAGAAACACTCCCATTCCCATTACTTTTATTAACATTATCAGCATCTCCCTTCATTTTAGTCTAATGTTGAAGAAGAGTTCCAAAAAGATCATCAAGAGTAATCTGTGGGACTTTCATATTCTCATCTGTTGATGTCCTCTTGGATTCCCACTCATTAAGAATGATGTCAATAATCTTGTCTACAACCACATCATCATCAAAAAAAGTTCACCCATGGATTTTAAACTATTAAAAATATTCATAAATCTATGTTTTACCTTATATATAGGTTCTCCATAAGGAATGAAAAAACCATGGTACTCAGCTCTAAGAATAGCTCTTCTAGTTTAAATAACTTTGGATGTACCAAAATGAGTTACTTCAAGATTCTTCCAACTACAATTTTCTACATCATAAGAAAAAATAAGTCTATATATATTCATGGTCATGGAACATAACAAAGTATTGTATACCATATATTTTAGTTGATATTATGACTTCTCTTGATTAGTAAATGTTCTGACTTTCTTATCAGGAGTGTTGTAATCTCTAGTCAACATAACAAAGTTTTCCACTCTAGTATTAAGGAAAAAAGTATTAATATGATCTCTCTACTATTAATACTCATTCTAATCAAAAATAGGTGGTCTGGTAAGATTAATATTGTCACTCGAACCAACATTCATTCCTTCCATCTCAAAGAAAAAAATCATTCCACACAAACATGTTAGTAATAAAAGTTTGTAAACAATAATAAAAATAACCAAAGAAAGGAAAATATATAACAATAAAAACTTGATCAATAAAACTTATATGTGAATATAATTATTTCAAAGACATGTGATTCTCGCTGAAATTTACCCAAGAGAAGAAGGTCGGACGGTCCTTGTATTTTAGCTTGGGTTGTCAAATCCTCAGAGACCTAAGAGATAACCTATAGACACGTACATTATATGGAATGTTTTTGGCTTTGAAGTACCCAACTTGGGTTAATTTTATATGGGTTTAAAGGAAATATTAGATACTTAAGTGAATTCAATTTAAAAGAATGAGTTGATCCTAGGTTATTGCTCGGAGTGGATTGGACGTATTTCCTTTTCAATGATTTCAATTTCTTAAAATTGAGATGGGTTCATTTAAGGAGATAAAACAACATCATCACTTACAGGTTAAATTCCTAAACCATTTAATACTAATCACATATACACTTGAAGGATCAATGTTTTGAGCACTTCAATGTAAAGGTTTGTATTAGCACATGAAGTTTGTGGCCTTAAATTCAACAAGGATGATGGAGGTTTTAAAATAATCAAATAAAAATATCATTTAAAATAACTTACTAGCCATTAATGGAGTGATAAATAACATCCAATATAGCCCCTTTCTACCCCCTTGGATCAACCCACAAAAGAGTTAGCCCTCCATTGTTGGCATGTCTTCAACGAAAGCAGGAAGTAGACTTACAAGGGTGAAATTGAAGAAGTAAAACAACAACAAAAATCGATCACTCCTCCATTGTGTGATAAATATCACAAAGTATGGTGTGAATAAATTCAAACCTTGAACCAACGATATCAACGTGATAAGTAGAATAATAGAATAAGAGTAAAATAATATCTTTTATTAAGAAACAACGATGAATTAAAACAACTTACATGTGGAAGACAAATTTGAGACAACAAAACCGCAGCATAACATTACAATGAAAGAAAGATAAAAGATTAAAAAATCCTTCACCACCACTGCCTTAAATAGGAATTTTGGGAGCCCTCGGTCAAGCCTCCAATAGTACAAGTCATCCCACTTGAGTATAGTAGGTCTAGGGTGGTGGAATGTTTGTGGAAAGAAGACTTTCCACCCTTGACCCGAAAAGGCATCCAGCTTGCATATACCAAACATAGGCACATGAAACATCTTTTAGATGGCCGAATTTGGGTGGACCATATAAGAATTAAATTAAAATACAGAGGGTTCCTAACATACTGTAAAATATCAGCCCTAAAGGAGTTATGGGTTTCGAGATATAGTCTAATTGGTGGGCTGTTTTTCTGGGCCGCAGAATCTGGCCCAGAATTTTATCTCTAAATTGGGCCGCCTAAATGGACACCATAGAGGCCGAATTAGCATTGGATAATGAATAGGGATTTGTTACTCTACATGGATTCTAGCATCACACGAAATGTAGGATTCATTGGGCCTTTATGTTGGGCCCCACCATCTCATCAGTTGGCTGGTGTCCAATCTGCCTTCTCTAGAATTGCTTGCTTTCATCACAAAATATCCCCATATTCTTCCATGAATTCTCCATTGATACCTTAATGAAACATGTTCATATTGGAGTGTAGATAAATTTCCAAAAATATCAAATTAAAATATGTATAAACATATGAATCATTGGGTACTTCAAATGATGTTCAAAAATGTACCACATAATAGTGCATTTTAAGAAGGCATTACAATCATAATGTGAAATGATGTTCAAAGTGTAAAATGCACTAAAATGGTGTTTACCAATAATGAATAACATGAATATTATGTATATTAACAATGAATATTATCCTCATTTAGAGGCTAATCAACATTCTCTGATACTAAATGTAGGATTGCGATATGATATAGATGCTTAATATACAAAGAGGGGGGGGGGGGGTGGATTGTATTATTTAAAAAATTACTTTGGAACTTTTAATGATGGAAAGATTTAACACTGTTAAAGTAGGTAAATTCACTAGACCTCTTAGTTCTACAAACTTGCATGATTTTAGAAATATGGTTCCAGAAATGTAACTTAAGAAAAGTTTAAAAAGATAAAGATTCTACCTTAAAGCATATAGAATCTTACAAATCAGAGTACAAGTATAAGAAAGTATAAGATAGTTATACTTTCCTTATCAATAAAAATGCATCGGAAAACAAACTTGAAACAATACAAGTAAGAATTAAGAAATATTTTAACCCAAAGAGTAGAGTATCCAACATCCTTGGATAAATGCCCCTTGATTTATAAATTCAAGAAAGTCTGTCTTACCCACACCACGGTAAGCCCTTGATTAAAATATCAAAGTCTGTCTTGATATCCCCTCATGCCCTCGAACTTCAATATAGTTAGCACCTCTATCTTCCTATCCCCAGAAGCCCTTGAATGTACTCAGCAACATTCAGAGTCGCATGAAGCAATTTTGACGAAGATGTTCAGTACACACAAATCATTAAATTCTATCTCTAGAAATCACCTCAGTATCATGTAATATCTAGATTGATCAATGTTATTGAGCTTGTTCAAATGAGCTCCTATTTATAGGCACATCTTCAATGGTCTTCTCCCTCCTCCAACAGTCATATTTTTTTATGAATTTCAAAGGTACATGTACACGTGTCACTCAAACAATGGTTGGATAGAAATAGAATGTACGACTTCATTTTATAACTTAATCAAGAGTAAGTAAAAAAATGGTTGCTCAACTAAATTCAATTTTTTGGAGTCTAATAAAAAATAGAATTCTAAGTCTAAGAGAGTACGCCTTTGGAGTCTATGTTACAAGGATATACGGATTTTTTTTTCAATGAATTCAGAATCTGAATTGTGAGGAATTCGAAGGCTGAATTATGAGGAATTCGAATTATGAATTTTGTGGAATTTGGAACCCGAATTCTGTGGGATTAAGAACCCAAATTCTGAGGAATTCGGAACCTAAATTATAAGGAATTCAGATTATGAATTTTAGAGAATTTAGATTCTCAATTTAAGAAAATTATGATCCTGAATTTTAGAGAATTTAGATTCTGAATTTCAGAGAATTCAGATTTTGAATTTCAGAGAATTCAGATTCTAAATTTTAGAGAATTCGGAACCAGAATTCGGATCCTAAAAATAGAATACTCTATATTTATGTATTTATAAACTTCTAAGGTTTTAGATGTGAAACCAAATTTTAAACTTTGGAATAAAAATATTTATATTTAGAGTGACTAAAAATATGAACAATGAAAACAAGGTATGGATAAATTTCCTTGGGGAAGGAAAATTCTCCTTCTCAAGATGAAACTTATGGAAAATGAATTATGACTGAAGATAGATTGTTTGTGATTTTCAAAACATAAAATAATAGAAAAGTAAAAAAGGAAACCTTATTGACTCAACAATTAAATCACTCGATCAAAACCTGGTTCTATTATGGGATATGATCTCCTTATAGGAAGAAGTGGTGGAGTATAATCCCCCTTATTATACAAAAAGCAATTATGAGACACTTACATATGTCACAAATTTACTTAGAATATATTGGAAGTAATAGAGAAATACTAAATAGGTAATGTTGGTTCAATTTATGTTAATGAATCAAAGAACATAATTTTATATATCATTGATAGTGGGTGTTTATCTCATATTACGAAGAACATGGAAATTTTAAATAATTTAGAGGGATGTGTTGTTATCTTGGATTATTTTTTGAAAGCAATGAAGCATTGAAAATCAAAGGAAGTAGGATGAAAATTATAGATATAAATTAACAGAAAATTAGATAAGTGATCTAAGTAAGTGGTCTATTGTATATCATATTGGGTATGAGATAGCTTTATGAATTGGGACATAAAGTAACATTTAACTGGAAGGGAAAAAATCAAAGGCATGTCTAGAAACTAGTTATTGATGTGATAGATAACAAATCAATAACTATAATAGTTGGTTTACTAGGATAAAAAATTCTCCCTTATAGTGTAAGAAGAAATATTTATATGAAATTTGGGGCTCATTCATTTAAATACTAAGAGAATGTAAAATCTATAAAATATAATTTCTATACACGACATTACATATATATGATGTAATCAGAATTAGAATTTTCATGCTTGTATAAGAATAAATAATATAATCAAAATCTTCTTGAAAAATAGTTAGAGGGATCCATATATACTATATATAATTCACACTTATTTATATATTCTAATTAAGGCTTCTGAAACATGTGGTGAGAAATAAATTATCTTTTTTGATTATGATTATTTTATAATGGGTTGGATTACGTCCATGAAAAAAAATATAGAAGCAATATGGTGCATTAATAATTTTCAATGGATAGATGAAATTGAGGCCAGAATAATGGTAAAAAATTAATTTTTTAAAAATTATACAGAATACTCATCCACTTAGGAGGATTATTATTTAAAATAAGCATGGAATACAAAAAAATTTATCACCAATGATGAAAAAATCGACATCATGTAGTGGTAAAATAAGAAGGTATTGAAAATAGAAATAACATTTCTTATATAGAATAGAATATGAAGAAATTATTGTAAATATGCAGTTCATGTGGATATTTATATAGAAAATTGGTCTTTATTAATCACTAAAGAGAAGATGAAACTCTATTAAATGTTGCATGTAGGAATGAAAAAACATAAACCTTCTTAATTTTTTTAAAGCAAGTGTTATATAAAAACAAAGAGGGATATATATGAAATTATAGATATACTATATATAAATAGATATATTTAATATACTTATTAAATTGCAAGTCATATTCATCATTCAATAAAAGTATGGAAAAAATTATGGAGAGAAAAAATGCAAAGCCAGTTATTTAGAAGGATATAAATAAACATAAAATTTAGTATTTTAGTGGAAATTTTGATAATGAAGGAGATATTAATATTTTTTTTTATTTTCACATTCTGACACATGAAGAGAACTCTGAATATGAATTTTATGCTAAAGAGACAGGAAAAGAATAACAATAAGTGACTTAAAAAGTAAAATAATAACATATATTGTTTAATAAAATATCAATATAGATAAATCTAATCCAATATCAAAACTAGGAATTAAAAAGGTTGGGAACACTGTACTATTATACAATGTAGATCCATCATCATTTGAAAAAAATATATTAATATATGAATCATGATTTAGTTTACAATGAGGAATTTTATTAAATATAGAAAAATTAAATATTTGAACCCTTAAAGAAAATGATGAATCATAATGTCATATTAACCAAATTGGTATTCATGAAATAGTAAGATGAACTAGAAAATGTGATCCAAAATAAGGCAAGGATATTGTGAAAAGGCTATATTTAATTTGATGTGGAATAAAACTTCAAATTGGAAATACGTCTTCCATCACATATATTCAGTCTAGATATGGTAATTCAAATGACAAGAAAGTTTATATAATTGATTCATTGCTTAATTTTTTAAAAGGATTTCTTTAGGATAATGTTTATATTAAACATAAAATGGGATTCTTTATTAGGGTGGATGATTCAAATGTTTTCAAATTAAAGAATTAACCATATGGCATGAATCATGAACCCCAGCTCTGTATGATCAACTAAATAATTACATGAAGAATATATATTTTAAGAGAGGAAGTGTTGATCAAAAAAATTATGTGAAATAAACCATGGATGATTTATTCATGTTTTTATTTTATATTTATGATAATATATTTAGTTTTAATAAGCTGTTGTTATTGAGAAATTTTAATGATTAAGGGGTTAGTGATATCAAATGTAAGTGATTATTAATGTCCAAATCATTCTGATATTAAAATAATGACTAAAATTGAAATTATTTCAATTTCATACCAAGATAAATATATTAGAGTGGTACTAAATAATTTTAAGATATATGATTGAAAACTATTCACAATAAAAATTATCATTATAACTAAATATGGGAGGTATAGATACAATATTTCCATTGACCTAATAATTTATTGAAGAATCATTAGAGGTTAGTTGAACTTTATAGTTACAATTTTTGAAATTATTTCAGATACATTATTATAAAACTTATTTTATAGTAGACCAATGAAGGAACATATAACTTTTGTAAATATAATTATTAAGTTCATTCATGGAATAATAAATTAATTTTTTTGTATATTTTATAGAATTATTGACGCTTATATATATATATATATTCAATTGTCGATTGGATGGGATATGTTGAGGATCAAAATTAATTATGTTGAGGAATATTCATCATCAAAAGAAAATTTATTTGATGGATTAGTAAGAAATAGGTAACCAAGCCTCTTACCAAAAATGAATATGAATATGTCTCCCTTTCAAATCAATGTACCCAACTAAAATGGATGAAATAACAATAAGTGAATATCAATGGTGATGTGAAGTTTCCAATAGTGGTTTACTATTATAACCAGAGTGTAATTGAGCTGATAATGTTTTCTGTACAATATTCACACATCAATAATATTGAAATGAATTATCATTTTCTTAAAAATATTTGGATCAATGAGCTATAAAGATATTGTATATGGGAAAAAATAAAATAGTGATGGATATTATCTTCAAATCATTTCCCATACTGTTATTGATATGAATATGTTTATCCTTGGTGTTCAAACACCTTCTACTCATAGAGGGGGATTAGAAACTCTACTCTATCTATAATATTCCTATTTATAATCTGATTAATTATGTCGTAATAGGATATTGACCACTTTGGAATTATTCTCATGTGGTGAGAAAAGAAGTGAAAAGTGAAATATAGTCTCAATTTACCATGTTGAATATGAGAGAAAGTAATTATGATATAAAGGGGGGTTATATGAGTCTATATTTTTGGGGGAACTAATTGAATAAATAAATTGGTTGAATAAAATATATATTTTTAAGATTTATGGTGTTTTATATAGATATATATCATATCATATAGTTGTGCCGACAAGTGTTTTCATAAATCCCAAGTGGAGAGAATGTTTAATCCTAGGGTAGGGTTTTGGGATATTGGAATTATTGATGGATGATTATTTTATTGTGAATATTTTTTATCAATATTTTTTTTGTTTATATTTCTCTTGATGATATCTTGATTTATTAAATCTTTAGAGATGTTTTTGAGGTGAATTGGTGGAGAATTAAGATGATCTTGGTGGTGGTGGATCTCACCATAGGAATTTCAGAATCACTATATCATGGTGTAGGTGAAAAAATAAATATAATTGGTTATGCAGGTGTTTTATGAATTTTGGTATAAATATTAAATTTTTTCTATAATTGATTTTCTTATGTTGTGGTAGAATCTAGTTTATAAAGATATTAATGATAAATAAAAATATTTTATAAAAACAATTTTAGTGCTATATACCATTTGGGCTTTAAATGGATGATCATGGCTAACTTATATGATTTTGAAATATAGTGATTTCTAAATAAAAGACATCCCATATGGCATTTTTCATTTATATTTTTTATTATGAAACATGGATTCTAAGAAAGGGTGTGTGTAAGTTGTTCTAGTACAAAAAAAGTATTGGAAAAATAATATTCTAGATAAATCCAATTCCTAACATTAGGGGTTTTCAAGCATCAAACCTTGATGGATTGAATTGAAATTTCCATTTTGGCCAATTCAAATTTGGATTACCCGTCATTTCAACTATATATAGTCTATAATTTCATTTAGGGTGAATTATTCCATATGTGGTCATGAATTGATTGGTTTCAAAATTAAAAAATCCAAAAACAATCATTGGTATATAATAAGAAAAATTCATGGACATCATAGGTTTTTACTAATTTAGATAACTAAAATGTGGCTTTTTAGAATCATTATTCCATGCTAGATACGTTTTATTAAAAACATTGTGATGTTGGAAGATTTGATTATAAAATGATAATGACATGATTAATGGACATTAATACATTCCATAATAGACTAAATTAATGTTCCAATTGGACAATGACTTATTTGAATCAATATTGAAAAAATTTGAGGATTAAATAAAATATTTTTTAAAGAGGAGAGGTTATTTTTTAGATAAAAAACTACTATATTAATAAATATATAAATAAGTAGAAACAAAGGATCTCAATTAAATATACAAGCATTTATAGATGTAGCTGAGTATTAATAATAACACCCTTTTTGTCTCACTGTTTATTTTCTCTGATGATTTCATTATAATATAACTTTGGGATTTCAACATTTATTCATTATCTCAATTATTTGTATAGAGAGATAAGTTGAGAGAGTGACCCTTGGATAAAAAATGATCCTTTAGAAAAAATTAATCATCTATATAATGTAGTGATATATCATAATATGTCACCACATAATGAATATGTGATCTTTTGTGTTTCCCTTAGTGGTTAACTTCGTAAAATATAGGTGTGTTATTATTTATTTTGAATATTTTTTATATTTTTTGTTCTTGAGATGGAAATGTTTCATGTCTCCTTCCAAGCATGAGAAAAATATCTATTAAACAATGAGATAAATTATAAAATCTAATTCACCCTACTATTGTGGTGTACTTGGTAATATCATTACAATAATTATTAGTAATATTTATTATTTTAAAATATATTACTATTAGACCATGGATTAAGAGTTTTTTGTTTGATAACATCATTTATTGATTTAATTTTTAATTTTCATCACTAATAGTATTCTTTTCTTAGTAATACAATACACATCCCCCATGATTTAAAATTTTATTCATTTTTATACACTACCATCAGGCCATCTACTATGACAAAACCATTTCTAGTCTACTCAACCATTATACTATACCACATCCCTACTAAGCTCATAAAAATTATTACTCTCTTCCCCAGTCACCTATATTAGATCATGGGTGTCAACTGAAAAAATTTCATGAAAAATACTTAGAGTTCTGTGCTATATCATAGAAAGTTTGAATGAACTGGAGATAATGAGATCAATATGGTGTAGTCATTAGATTTAACACCTCTACTATTCAAATAAAATGGATATAGGGTTTGGTTGAGTTTTTCGCCACCACATGATAGAGTAAAGGAGTCCAAATAAGAAAATAATCTTCATGTAATGTTAAATTGTTTTTAATAATAAATATAAATATTTTTATATAAAATGAAAAAAAAATCATATTCATTTTTAAAAAAATTTATTAATTTGTATATATTTAGAATTTATAATTATAACTTTTTAGCTAAGTATAAAAAACTATTTTTTTTTATTTTTTAAATAAAATGTAAAAATATTGTGAAATTTTACTTTGGTTCTTAATACATAAGTTCATGTTAAAAATAATCCTAAAATTATTAGGATACTTATTCTCTAAAAAATATAATTTTTGAAGAAATAATTTTTTTATAAGAGGGTAATAACTATTATTTACAGAACAATTTTAAAAAATTTTCATGCTATTGGATGAATGTTCAGTAAAAAATTAATTTTATTCTTAAATGTGTCACTTAAACTCGAGAAATACTCTAATGATTGATTTTATTTATAAGTATTGTTATGAATGTTATTGTTTTTTTATCTATTATATTTATTGTGAAAATTTTATTTATCAGATTTCAATTCAATTATTTATGTAAAATATATTAAAATAAAAAATCATCTCAATTTATTAAATATTCCCACTTAATAATATAATACAATCAAACATATATTGAAAATTAATACTCACTAAAAAAGGATGGTATATAATTTTTGAATTTTTATCTCGCACTCCCAAGTGATTTGATGGATGCCACTATACGACCTACTAATACTTTCAAATCCATTATTGATTTTGGAGATTATTCACAGAGACTGAATATCCCCCATGAAGTGAATTGGATCATTGGTAGATGCTAATGGATATTAATTAAGTCATAGAATTATGTTAATGATCTATACTATTACGTAAATATTTTAGTCGACCGCAAAAAATTTGAATCAATGACCATCATGAGCTCTGAAGAACCACCTCACACTCTATAGGATGTACACTAACAAAGAGGGTCTATTGAAAATGGGTGACACTATACAACACATGAAGATAATTATTAGAGAATATAATAATGAACCATCTTTCCTAATGAGTATTATAAAATGAGAAATATAGCTAAAATCCACTCATATGAAACATAAATCCTTATATAACTCAATATAAGACCACTATAATTTGATATATGGACTATATCTTAGAAATATTACATATAATATAATCTATATAAAAATTTGAACCAAAAATGTATAAATGAATGGTAAAAAACCTAATATCAACTTGACATGTGACTATTCTTAGTCCCATCTCCAACCCCTCAAAGTATAACTTCTTAACCATTGATTGTAAGGATCTTTTCCTTACCTCTATCCCTGATCATGAAATATGTATGAATACTCTTATTTCCATAGAGGGTGTGAGTAAATCTTAGTAGGTCTCCACAAATTGTGTCTATAAAAAAATATAGAATATATCTATGAATGCATGTGAGAATATTGTAATGGATAAATATAATAATATAACTATAACATCAAGAAAATATTAGTATCCAATCCATTGAGTGACCATGATTTGTTTAGAAATAGCTGAAAATAGATTAGGTTCACATAGTCAAAACATAAAAAAGGGGGAGAAATTTATCACCATCCCTATCAAACTTTACGGTGAAAGAACTATCAAAATATAGAATCTATGGTGAATAACACATAAATTCCCCATCACATATAGAGAATGAGATATCGATATCAAATCATCTACAGTGAATGTGGTTTTTTCAAATCAAGACACCTAAGAGAACAATATTTCTTTAATAATCCATTTTTTATGAACAATATATCAACAAATCATATGGAAGGTGAATAATATATCAATATCTTCACTATCCAAGTCAGAAGATATATCAATTTTATCATCATTAATGGTTGGCTAATGTACCACGAAATCTAAAAATAAAGTGAATTATACATCACTATACTAATCAAATGTTTCCATGATATACCTTGAAATCCATAATCATTATGAGTGACACATCACTAGGAAAAAATACTTTATAAGCCCCTAAATTAGGGATTTATTATTGATAATGATGAATTAGTAAATGATATAATGAATATATGGAATAAGAGTAAAAATAATACCTCTATAAATACATTTAGAAAAATAAAACTCAAATTATAGCATGTATGATGGAAGAATAATTCTTTAAGGTGGAAAAAACAAAGATGATGGGTAGGAACATGCATTTTATGAGATGAAAAAAATGAAAGATATCAATTTATTTATTCTGTAAATAATTATATACATTTATTTAAAACAAAACACCATACATGGAAATGTCGCAGTGTGACCATATGTATTAGATTGATACATCTAATTCATGATGAATATTAAATCATACTACAAAATAGTTGTTGTATGTTATTTCCATTCATGGAATAACGTCAAAATCATGGTCAACAATTACCACATGATACTTTATTCCCAAAATCACAGTTTTTTCTTATTTAAAAATGATATACCATATTGTTGTGTGACATTAAAAATTTAACATGACACCAACCTATTATATATTCATTTCCTATAATATTATTCCTACACTGTATTCATGACATGATCTTCTACCTTTATAGGGAAACCTATTTCTATATATCATAGCTCCTTCTATTATGACATAATTCCCCCCCCCCTAAAAAATTCCCCTTATTTTTATTGGATCATGACATGGTCTAGTAACCCTTATAGTATGGATATTCTTTTCTTCAACAAACAACAAATGAAATTCCCCAACACATTAAAGATAAAAAAATTCACAAGTTTTTTCATATAGATTAAGAAATTATTTACATTGGGATATATTGGTTTTTCATTTTCATTTATAGATGGAGAACTCTAAAAAACATACTTTTTTCATTTGACTTGTTGTTTAGATAATAATTATTTTAGAATCACGGTATGAATTTTTTTTGAGAATTTTTTTTCAAGTGTTATATATGTGATTTCTTTTTATATTTTTTGAAAAAATTATAATTAATGAGTTGGAATCAAATTAGATATAATATTAGATACATTGATTCAAATTTTTTTATTCAAATAAAATTAAATCATGAATAAGATATCACTATATAATGATTATTAGGAAAAAATAGTATTATATTCTTATATTGGAATAATGCCACATACCAATGTTATTGTACTATAAGTAATTTTTATGAAATCAAGAGATCTTTATATGAGGATATTTCACTATAATGACAAGGATGTTATATTTATATGCGGGGTTATCTCGGAGAGATAAAAAATCATGATAAAATACATACATTACTTCCTCACTTATGAGTTTGTACTGTAATGAGAGAGGCTATAAAATAATCATTATAATCTATTTTGAAATGTCAATCCCTCATACCACAATTACTAATATCCACACTATTATAAAATTATCTCATATATTATCATATATATTGGTAACATTTTAGTATTTCTTTTCAATATTTTAAGGATGTCAAAGATGATATAGATTATTGTGATTTTTAAAACAAATATAACTAATTATTTCAGATTTTTGGACCATTCTACAACACATAAATATATGTTGTAATGGAAGTGAAATATATGAAAATATGTGATCTACCATGGAAGAGTTATGATGTTAAAAAATAAAATATTCAATAAATGTTTAAAGAGTTTTCTAGAGTGTATTATGATGAATTTTTTGAGATGAATGAGGGTGTGAACATGATCCATTCTAAGAGGAAATCAATGAAGAAGGTGAAAGATTTATCTACATATTTATTATCATCAAGATGTTTCTTATAAATGAATATCATGACCATATTTTTGAAACATTACTTGTTTTTTATGATATAATATATAGACATATATAATGAGATGAAAATTATTATAAATCAAGTATTAGAAATATGATAAAAAATAATTTGGTTTTATTCATGATCCTATAAACTAACCAAATAAAATAAAAATTATTTTCATGTAAGTAATTCAACAAAACCTAATTCAAACTTATCCCCCTTTTATTGGCCACATACCCTCTTTCAATCCTTTAATTTTATATGAAAGAATATAATGAAGTTCTAGGTATTCTTAAGGATCTGAGTTTATTCTTTATCAAAAATAGTTTTTTGTAAAAGTAGTTAATTGAAATCATGAATACAATAAAAAATGGTCACCCCATTCTTGTTGTAATAAGATCCCATATAAGGGTGGGTAGGATGGTTCAACATAATCAATCTCTTGTATTTCAAATTTGATATCACATAGAGTAGTAAACATATTCCTAAAATTGGGACAACCAATATTTTTCATAATAAAATTTATATTAAAGTTGATGGGGGACATTGTAATGTGTTACTATCTCTCCCTTGGGTAAGTTCATGGAAACAATTATAGGTTTCAAGAAAAAAATTGGATTTTTAGAAAATAACATGGTATCCCCACTAGAGATAAGAAATTCATGATCTTGTGATTAAAATCACTTCCTCTTATTTTATATATATTCTAAAGGGGGAATATGGTTAGAAGAATGAGGTATTAATTATGGTGAATAGAAATGTAATCTCAATTCAGGTTTTTGGATATGTTCAAGATGATTCAATATAATAAATGAAATTTATGATAAATTTTTCTCATAAGTATTATGATACGATTTATACCCCTAAAAATTAAGGCTTGGATGAGTGGTCCATTTATATTCTCAGTAATGTCTTGATAGTATATCAATTTATGAGTGGTCAAGTATTAAGGATAAAAGGAAAATAAAATAATAATACTATATTGAAAGATTCTAATGGTTTGAAATAAAATGAATCTAAGAGGTAAAATTTAGATGAAACTAGTTTAAAGGATTATTCTATGTATTTTAATAAATTCAATTTTATAATTTTAAATGGAAAGTAATGAGAGAAAAGTAAATATAATTAGAACATAAACATATTGTTATCTAGATTGAATAAACTCAATCATTATTTTTTCATATACTACATTATCCTTAATGAAAAAATATTTTATTTCAATATGATTTGATCTTGAATTTTGAACTAGATTTGTACACATATATATTACTTTCTAGTAATCACACCCAGTAACTAGTGGATTTACTAGTATAACATTCATGTAATCAGGTTGAATATTCATCTAAATTATTTTTTTAGATTATAGTGATATATATATTTTCTAAGCCCTAGTGGAACTCATAGTGATATTGTATTATTTAATGGAATGTAATTTCACACATATACCACCAAATAAAATTTATCCTCATTATATTGCCTTTATATCATCAACATGACTTTACAAATCAAAATTTGTATAGTCAAGTAATTCCATATTATCTTTCTCCTAATCAAATAGGAAATAGTTGAATATATTCTAAGTATACCTCAGAATCCTCTTGGTTTTCATTAAGGGTGAGTGCTTTTTAATTGATAGATATTTACTATATATTTTGAAAAAAATAACAATATTCATACTTCTAGAAGACAATTAAAACACACAACAAATAAGTTTTCTATATTCTTTCTTATTAACAATATTCCTCTGATAATCCCTATGGAATTTTATTATGAATTTAATTTATATATATACTTATCATTATTATTTAATACCAAATATCCAAAATAATTCATCGGAATATATTTCCTGAGAGATTAATATATTTTCAATATCTTCATAAATTTATATCATGGGATATAGTTCATCTCACCAAGTGGGGTAATCTCAATTCATTACATCATTAATATGGTGAATTAATCAAAACATTTTCTCAATCACATTGAATGATAATATAAAAAACATATATTATTACAATCTGTGATGTACTATTGGTCTTCTCTAAATAAAATGTTGTTCACTTTTCCATTTTAAAATTTCATTCTTCTAATCTACTGTTTCATCTTGAAATATCATCCTAAAGTGTAATTTTTCACCTAATAGACAATATTAATCAATTTTAAAACCTTTCTTTCATATTCATCATGTATAAAAACCTTATGTCATTTTATTCATACAGCACCATTTAGCTCACCAATTATAAATGAATATTTTTCATCAATTCGTGGGACCATATAGTTCCCCTGATTTCAAATGAAATAAATATTCTAATGGTCTCTATTGATTCCCACAAAATGCAATTAGAAATTATCAAATTGAAGAAATACATGATGCATATGTATTATATTCTCTAAAAAATGATGAAAGAATGGAATGACTACAAGGTGATCAGAAAACAAGGTTACATAGTACAAGTGAACCTCAAGAAGACATGCGATCTCAAGGCCTTGGAAATTTCATATAGACAAGTTGTCTGGTTCAAATGATATATGGATGATCACATGATACCCCTACAATAGTCTATTATTATCATTAAAAGGAGACCAAATGACCTTTTCTGATCATGTGACATGTTAACCAACTAAATCAAAGAAATCACCCAACCCCCCCTAATGAAATTAAACATGAAAATAAAGAAGATTCATGTGATAAAAGTAACATTGATTTGTAGGTGAATGACTCATATGTATCACATGAGTAGGTCAATGATAATTAGATATCCCTAGTTCTATGTCACACATTCCATATAAAATTCTATGGTATTTTTACCTTCATCATTTTAATTCCATAGGATGAATTTATTACATCATGTGACTCTTGTTTACATCCATACAAAACCAATGTGACAACAAATGACAATGCTTAAACAGCATCATGAGACCCATCATTGATCATGTTTCACAACATATACATGAAAAGTGACCATCCACGAAAATTCACAAACACTGTTGTGAGACCCAATATTGATCATATGATTCCATAAAGGACAACCAATGGGAAAAAATAAATGCACCTAAAAAATAGAAAATAAAATAGTTGGAAAATGTGGAAGCCTCATATGAAAGGAAGTAAAAATGTTTTTCATTAAAAGGGTGGATGTGATATACATGATCATTCCATTTATTACAAATAATCCCCACCAACATGTTAGCCACATCACATGATTTCTGCTATACTTGTCACATATGTCATGTGAATGATCTCAAAGATGTCCATTTGATCACATAATTCCCTCATAGACAATATATAGGTGAGAACTATTTTCTTTTCAAAAATAAGCTAAAAAAGAAGTTAACCTTATGGGTAGGATGGTTTTGATTTTTTTAATGTGAATACCTTCCAACAATCCAACATGATCTCATGAAGGCCCCTATAAAATGTCTCCATTGATCACACAAAATCCTATTAGATAGGAAGTCTAATTTTCAAAAATACTTATAAACATATCAGCCTGATCATTTAATGTCCCTTCAAAAAATCAATTTTATTAGTTGAAATTCCTTAGAAGTGTTTAGGGTACAACAAATATGGAAATAAAGGAGTGATCTCATGGTCACTATTTATGATACGACAAAATCATGATGCCATGTATGCCCCACTTTAGGTCCATTCAAAACACAAGATACTCGACAAACTCAAGATAATATCTATGATTTATGCACCAAATGAATAAATGTATAAACAAGGTAACAAGTCCTATAAATTCCTCCCCCTATATAAAAAAATTGACACATGGGAGTGTAAAGGTGATAGAATCCTTCTTAGAGTGGAAACCAACACAATCACAAGGGTCTTCCCCTAGGTAAGCCTCATGAAAAACCTAATGGTTTAAAAAGATTTAATATAATATTCACAAGATCACCATATTGACCATGTGAATGTCTTATGAAGTTATGGATAAATTATGAAAAGGAGTTTCCATGCATCGACATGGTCATACGATGTCTTTATAGGCCATAACCTTATGAAAATTGGGGAACTTATGCAATAAATTTTGAAAATGGAGTAAACATTACACAAAGATGGATATGTGGATTTATATGAAACATGATTATGAAATTCACTTGACATATTCATTAGTCATTTAACAACACCAAAACATGTCATCCATACCATTTAAAATTCCTCTGGGAATATCAAAATGTTCATAAGATGTCAATCAGACATAACATCCAGTTATAAGAATTCTTTTTGGACATACCATCCTTGATAATGCAACACCCATGGATTCTTTTTCATCGATCATGTAAAGACTCCCCATACAAGTGATATAAATATGTTATATTCCTCCGAGCATATGAGCTATAATACCCAATGTTTTATCAATGGAAATTACCAACTTATAATTATGTCATATAATCACATGAGATCAAAACTCAATTAAATACTAAGAAATATGTTACCTTTAAATATAATACCGTCACTTTTGAGATTTGAATATCTAAAATCTAACATACATGGTTGCGATCAGTAAGTTGTTTGGATTTTGATAAGACAAACATAATTTTTGGTGAATAGTAACTGACCCTTATGAATAGTAATGTCACCCTTATGAATAGTAATATGACCCTTATGAATAGAAAATTATCCAAGAAAATTTCAACCTTACTAATGAAAGTATAAATAATGTTTTTCTTTATTTTATATGGAAATATGATAGTGTTGGTATTTTGATAACTCATAAATATTTAATTAAACCTAATTGAACAATTTAATAATTAAAAAACAAAAATTGTTAAAACAAATATTCATAAATTATTGTTTTGATCTCTTACAATTATAGGATAATTTTATGAGACCATAGTTAATTTTTCAATGTTTTATAAAATTTGTTATTATTTTAAAATATGTATTTTTCAAGTAAATGATGATTTATTTGAAATTTTAATTTACCCTATTTGGAATTTATTTCAAAAAATGGAGTTCATTTTTGGATTTTACACATTGAAAAATGGTTTTGGTGATTTTTTTGGATTTTTCTAAAATACTTGAATTTTTTATAAATATTAAAATATGATAATTTATAATAAGTGAAAAAACCAGAATTTATGCATCATGCTTGAGTCATGGATGATTTAAATGACCATTGGTTTGAACTGACATGAAATTATTTCTATTGATTTCATAGAATAACAAATATTTCTTTTCATGTGGAGCAATAATAAACTAATTACTAAAATATTAAGAAAACCCTCCTCTCATCCACTAAAAAAACCACCCACATTCCCCTCTTTTCCTCACTCTTCTCAAGTATTTTTAGATGCCTAAATTCTACTAAAATTTCCCCATAAGTTCATTCCCCACATAAAACACCATGTGGTCTCTTAAACAACAAAATCCTATCCCCATAAGAGTCTCTCAAGTAATAGTAATTAAATAGGTAAAATTTCTCAATTCATTTATTTTACTTTCTTTTCAAGTTACATTTTTTTCATTCTTATCTTTACTTCTCCTAATACGAATATTTTTAGAACTCCAGTACATTAAATGTACTATAATTTTTTTATTAAAATGTAATAAGTTATTATCCTCTCCCCTTTACCATTCATTTATAGTACAAATGAAAACACCAACCAAGATGTGTTAATTCATCACATTCAAGGACAATGAGTTTTCAAATTCTTTTATTACCTTCAATTCTGGTAATAAAACCATTTTTACGATTTATCCAGAATATAACAAATTAATAATGTCTTATCTATGGTTCTGTAATTTTTTATACACATGGTTTTGATTTATAAATCAAAATGTGTTCGTTGTGATAAAAAACCACCAATTAACCCAAAAGGTTATCACAAAAGCTTTATATAATGATAAAATTCACTCCAAGTAACCAAATTAAATTAAAAAAATTATAACCTTTTGAATGATCAGTAAGAAAATATAACTCCAATTTTATTTAACCAACCTCATTTTACATGGTTATCCTTTCATGTATATAAGTAAACCGATCATGAAACAAACAGACCTGAATGATGAAATTGAACCTTTTAACCTGTCAAAAATGCCATAAATGAACTTAAAAAGGTTATCATAAATCTATTAAATGTAAAAGTTTTTCTGGAGATATTAATTATTGAACCTCATTTTATTATTCAGATACATAATATCTAGGGGATAATACCATCAATCTCAAGGTAAGGGATTCTACCCGAACCTCCATTATTCCTTTGGGTTATTGTTATTCTATTTTTACTCAAATGAAATCCTATATTCAATTTATTAAAATATTTTAATTTCTGATTATATGTAAAAACAAATGTATCAAGGTCTAATCATAATTATATTTTGGTTATATACATGTTTTTAAGTGGTTCCCTCCCCAATGCTTCGCAAACACCAAACCCCTTAAAGGGAACCTACCGAATTCGTACCCAATTTCAAGTGCACTATAACAAATATTTTAGGCCACCATTTTTTTAAAAAACCAGTGTTTTTTGGAAACCTTCTTGTATCACTTTGGTTTTTATCCAAAATATTTTTCTCATTTCTATTTTAAATTCCTGTTAGTGTTTCCCTTAAAATCACACTAAAATGTTTTAAAGATAAAAATTATTAAATACTCTTTTTATGTGTTGTAACTTTTATTTGACATCACATTCCATGATATATGCCTATATTACCTTATTAATGTTAATATGTGTTCTAATTCATTTATTTCTCGGGAACCTTTATGTTATGCCCATTTATTATGCTTTATGACAAGATTATGATACCCATATCATTCCAAGGGTGACCTTATGCTTATGATTGATTATATATAATTATATATGTGGAATGAATATTCATGAACATGTGAGGATGGGTGCACCAAGATAGTTCTCAAAATAATTGGGTAATTTTGATTCTCATGAGATGTTAGGTGAAACGGTCTTGGCAGTTAGCCTTGACTCATGCTTCCATGTGAAATGGTCTTTGTGGTTAACCTTGACATGAGATCTTATATGTACAATGATCCTTAACTCGTGCTAAATTCATATTTTTTGTTTCTTTCACATTACAATGAATCCTTTTTTATATGATCACATGTTTATATGTTACGATTCCATGTGATCCATGCCTTTTATTTACATTAATCCATGCCTTCTAACAAATGTTCTAACGATTTATTAAAATTCTTTTTTCCCTAATAGGATTTTAGATCTTCCCTTTTTTCATGTTATCCCCATGTTACCCTATGAAGATATATGAGAATAATGTAAATTAATAGTTCTCTATGAATATTAAATAAAGAAAGGTTTTATTTAGTCCCATATTTTCAGATTTATGTACCTAGTCTTCAAAGACACTATACTTCACGATCCTTGGATTGTAATATGATGTTTTATTATTCTTAAAATCATGCAATGATATGTGGAAAATTATAGGGTCCCTATAGTTGGTATTAGAGGATGGTCTAGTTATTTTTGGAGATGAGAAATAAAGAACTTTAGTAAGAACAATAGGGACAAGAATAATTATAATAAAGCATCCCTAAATGTTAGTAGTATATATTAAGTAGGTTATCATGAAAATCCATCCTTGTATGGATACCAATAGGTAGAGGCAGCTCTAGAATATATGAATCTTGGGGTAAAAACTGAAAGCACCTCTATGAGATAGACTCAAACAGGAACTAGTGCACGACAATGCGCCTTGCTGCACTCTTGGTTTGACACTCGTAGAAAATATTATATGGTAAATTCATGAGATCAATACAAAAAATTATTAGGGTAACAAAAAAAGAGCCCATAAGAATATATGTTAAAAAAATATCTAGGATAACATATATGTAATCCTAGGGAATCCGAAGATAGAATATACATATTCATTACATGTTTATACTTTTATGTTTAATGTTTACATTGTATGCTTAATAGTAAAGTATTAAATCCCTCTAATTGTATGATTTTTTTTCTCAATTAATGGTGGAAAATATAAGAACACATGAGAACAAAAAATTTGATAGGGAATGTGAAGAGTTCTCTAATGATATTCCAAATATTATTGGAATGGGTGCTCCAAACTTCATGAAATTACTTGTTTAACTACTTCAAGTTATGAATAATAACTTGATTAGTGTGGAACACCCCCTCCCCCTAGTAAAGATAATGCTTCCATTGAATAATTCACGTGGAAAAAGGATCCATTGTTTAGTGGATCTTCTGATTCCCTCCTCGTGGAACAGTGGATTATCCCTATTAAAAAGATATTCTCTATCCTCCAGTGCTCATAAGAAGAGAAAATCGTACTGGCGGTCTATTGTTTTCAGGGGGAAGCTAATCATTGGTGGAAACTGATCATGAATACAATTTCCAAAGATGAAATTTATTACATGGATTCAGAGGAATTCATAAAAATATTTCTCAATAAATATTTTCCCTGAACACCCTACCTCATGATGGAAAGAGAGTTCCTCAGACTCAAGAAGAAGGAAGATAAGTCTAATGGGGCATATGATGAAAACTTCACAATTCTTTAAAGATACTCAAAAGGATTTCTCATGAACACTAAAATCAAGGTGGATCCCTTATTTAGAAGACTAAAGTATGCTCTATGAAAATCACTAGCAATTCGAGACATTGACATTTATGAGGACATTTTCCATTGCGCCCTCATGGTTGAAATAGAGATCGGAGACTCCCAGTGGTATCAGGGGATTGGCGACAAAAAGCATAAGATAAGGCCTAATAGGGGTGGTTCAGAAAATAAATACCAAGATGAAAATAAGATCGAACATCCAACGTGTCCAAATTATTGGAAGAATCATCATTGGAACTAAGAGTTCTATGTTATCTTGTGCATGGATTGGCTATCTTTATACAAAGACACAATCAGCTATCGGGAAAAGGAGATCACACATTATATCCTGAAGAATCCTATGATTTATTACAAGTGTAAGGAGGAAGATGAATCTCTATTAGAATCATGGTCTAATGTGTGGATATTACTGCCTTTTGAGAGAGCATGTCTTGCTAAAACTTTTGAGATAAATGATATGATACTTCTCAAAGATATTCTCATCTTGATAGATTACACTGTCGTATTCCCTAAATAATTTACTAGTCATCCTTTTTATTGAGATTTTGAGTTATCAATTAGACTTATTCCTGGATTTTAGCCTATATTAAAACACCTTATAGAATGTAAAACATAGAGCCAAAAGAGCTGAATAAGTAGCTATAGAAGAATTTGGAGAAGTGGTTTATATGCCCGAGCACATCACCATGGGGTGCTCTATTCTTCTTAATCATGAATAAGAATAGATTAATGCTCCTCTTAATTGACTATCGTGATCTCAATAAAATAAATATAAAGAAAACGTATCCCTTACCATGGATATATGACTTGTTCGATCAGCTTTATGGGACCAATTATTTATCTACGGTGGACCTTCGGTCAGGATATCACCAATTAAAGGTGAAGAAGGAAGTTATTCCCAAGATATACTTTTGAATGAGTTATTGAAACTATGAGTTCATAGTGATTCAATTCAGACTCACTAATGCTCTAGACGTTTTCCTGGATTTAATCAATAGAGTCTTTAGATATTACCTCAAAATATTTGTGGTATTCTTTTTCAATGATATTTTAATATACTACCAGAGCATGGAGAAACACAAGTAGCATTTGAATATTTTGTTAGGGAATTTGTGAATGGAGAAAATATATTAAATTTATAGTAAATTTGAGTTTTTTATGGATTAAGTATCATTATTAGGGAATGTTATCACCAACAAAGGGATAGATGTGGATCCTTCTAAGAAAAAGGCAATTGAAGAGGGGCCCTAACCAACATCTGTAATGGTGATTCACAACTATCTGGGTCTAGAAAGGTATTATTTATGATTTGTGATGAACTTATCATGATTTTAAAACCCAATGAACATGATGACATGGAAGGGAGTGAGGTTTTTCTATACTCAAGAATGTGAAGACTACTTTAAGCAGTTCAAAAAGTGGCTTATCACTACACCAATACTCACACTCCGAACTAGTGGAGAAATTTTTGTGGTGTACAATGATGCTTCAAAGAAAGTATTAAGATGTTTACTAATGAAAAATGATAATGTGATAGAATATTCCTCATGATAGTTGAAAACCCATGTGAAAAAATATCCCCTGCATGATTGGGAGTTGGCAGTTGTGATCATTGGATTAAAAATATTGGGAAATTTTCTCTATGGGGAGAAGATTGAGGTATATACTGATCACAAGAGACTCGAATATATATTCACACATGAAGATCAAAAAATGAATCATAGAAGATGGTTAGAGCTCATCATGGATTATGACTGCTCAGCCCACTACTATCCAAGTATGGAAAACAAGGAGGAAGATGCTCTAAGTTGAAAAGATCCTATATATTTATCAATGATGATAATTTAAAAATTTCCAATATTATTATATTTTTAGAGGATTGAAATAGGGATAATTAAGAGTGGAACATATCCAATCCTTTCTGAAATGATATCTCAATCATCGCTCATGGAGAAAATATTTGTTTCTCAATAAAATAATGGGAAAATTCACAAAATGGTGGAAGCTATTAAAAAAGGGAAATCCTATAAGTTCAAGATTGATAAGGAATGAGTTGTATGATTTGGGTCACTATTATGTGTATCATCTGATCCAGAGTTAAATAATGAGAATTTGAATGATTCACATAGCGCAACCTTCTCTATTCACCCTAGGAGCCCAATGATGTATCGAGATCTATGAGAGAACTTTAGGTGGGACAATATAAAGAAGGAGATTACTAAATATACGTCAATGTGCCAATTATGTCAAAAAGTAAAGTTTGAAAGATAAAATTCTAAGGGTATTATTCAACCACTACCCATACAATCATGGAAGTGGAAAAACATATCCATGGACTTTGTTACTGGACTTATAAGGACATATAGAGGAAACAATGCTATATGTGTCATTGTGGATCATCTTACAAAGACAGATCAATTTATTGTAATTTGAGAGGAATTCTCATTGGATAATGTTTCAAAAATATATATCAATGAGGTGTTAAGGATGAATGGAGTAACACTATCTATAGTATCTGTTAGAGATCTGATATTTGCCTCGTTTTTCTGGAAAAGTATCCAACATGCTCTAAGCATGTAATTGAACTTCTGTACACCCTATTATCTTGAAAATGAGGGAAAATCCAAGTAAAAACTTCAGAAACTATAAGACTTGTTGAGATTGCGTTCTGTGGACTTCAAAGGATGGTGGGGCCAACATCTTCCTCTTGTGAATTCTCATAGAATAACAGTTTCCACTCCAGTATCAGAATGGAACCATGAAAATTCATTTATGGGAGAAGGTAAAGAACACTAGTGTGTTGGGAGGATGTCAGTGAGAATAAGCTGTGAGGACTTGAAATGCTTTATTAAATGGTGGATAAGGTGAGAATCATTCAACAGCACATAAAGGAATCCCGAAGTTGACAAAATTATTAGGCAGGCAATCATCGATGAGACCTTGCAATCAAAGTTGGAGACATGGTATTCCTGCACATATCTCCATAGAATAATGTTATGAGAATTTGCAAGAAATTAAAGCTATGTCATAGGAACATCGTCCCCTTCAAGACTCTTGACCTTGTTGGGGCTATGGCCTATCGATTGGGTCTTCCACCCAGAATTTCTAAATTACATGATGTCTTCAAAGTATCCCTCTTAAGAAAGTACATACCAAATCCTTCATATGTACTCTCTTCAATGGTGGTGTAATTGGAGATGATATTTCTTATGAGGAGCATCCAGTGAAGATCTTAGATCATAGAGATAATGTTATAAATAAAAAGACTACTCACCCGGTCAATGTACTATGGAAGAACAACATGTACGAAGAGGAAATGAATGAAAAGTTCATGCACCTATAAAAAGAAATTTTGAGGGTGAAATTTCATAAGGGGGGAAGAATTTAATGACCCAATGTTTTATCAATGGAAATCCGCTTCTTAAAATTATGTCATATATTCACATGAAATCACAACTCAATGAACTAATTAGTACTTTGTGAGATTTAATCATAATAATATCACTTCTGTTATTTTAATTTCCAAAACATGACATACACAGTTGCAATCAGTAAGATGTTTGGATTCTGATAGGAAAAACATAATTTTTAGTGAATAGTAAATTGCCCTTATGAATAGTAATGTCACCCTTGTGAATATTAATATGACCCTTATGAATAGTAAATTGGACAAATAATTAGAAACCTTAACAATGAATGTATAAATAATCTTTATCCATCTTATAAGTGATAATATGATAGTGTTGGTAAATTTATATGTCGTTAATATTTAATTAAAATTTAATGAATAATTTAATAGTTACAAAAAAAATGTATTAACATAAAATTTATTCATAAATTATTATTTCGATAATTTATAATTATAGGATAATTTTATGTGACCATAGATAATTTTTCAAAGTATTATAAAATCCGTTATAATTTTAAAATATATTTTTTTCAACTAAATGATGATTTTATTTAATAATTAAATTTCAAATATTTAGAAAATTATTTTTCTAAAATGGGGTTCAGTTTTGGAATCTACATATCAAAAAATGGTTTGGGTGTGTTTTTGGGATTTTTCTAAAATACTTGACATTTTGATGAATAGTAAAACACGATAATTTATAATAAGTGCTATAACTCGATTTTCTACATCATTATTGAATCATGGATGATGTTAATGATAATTGATTAGAACTCAAATTTACTTATTACTTTTATTGGTAATGTAATAATCACTATTTCTTATCATATAATGAAATAATAAACCAATGATTAAAATATTATGAAAACCCTCCTCTACTACACTATAAAAACCTCCCACACTCCCCTCCTCCCTTAACTCCTCTCAAGCCTTTTTCTATGCCTAAATTCTACTAAAATATCTCTCCAATATCATCTCCCACATCCTACATCCCTTTATATCTTCATAGACAAAATCCTCACAACTTAAGAGGCTCTCAAAGAAGATTAATTCAAAAGGTACAATTTCTCATTTTAGTTCTTTTACTTTATTTTCAAGTTCCTTTGTTTACTTTTCTAACCGTACCTCTCCTATTACAAATATTATTACAAATCTAGTACCATACATGTTCTTGAATTTTTTTTATTGTAATGTAATATGTTATTATCATTTATCTGTTACCCTTCTTTTGTACATGAAATTAAAACACCATCTGAGATGTGTTAATTCATCACATTCAAGGACGATGAGTTTTCAATTTCTTTTACCATCTTAAATTCTGGTCATGAAACCATTTTTAGGGTCTAAAAAAAATATAATATATGTATAATATCTCATATATTGTTATATAATCTTTTTTTACATATGGTTTTGATTTTTAAATCAAAAATGTGTTCGTTATGATAAAAAACCCCCAAATTAACCCGAAATCTAATAACAAAAGTTTTATATAATGATTAAACATAAATTAAAGTAAAAAAAGTAAATTTAAAACCTTATATAATTCTGTATGTTAATTAATAAAATATAAAACCAATTCTAGAAAACAATCCTCATCTTATATGGTAATCCATTCATGTATATAAGTACATTGATCATGAAACAAATGGGCCCGAACAACGAAATTGAACCTCTTAACCCATAAAAAAGGCCTATAATGAAATTAAAAAGGGTATAACAACTATATATCATGTAAATGAGGTTATGGAAATATTAATTAAGGAACCAAATTTTATTATTCAGGTCATTAATATCAAGTGGAGAACACCACCAGACTTAAGGTAAGAGATTCTACCCGAACCTCCATTATTCCTTATCGTTATTCTAACACTATTTTTTTCTAAAATTAAATCATATATTCTATTAATTTACATATTATAATTTATATTTATATTTCCAAACTCATGTATCAATTTCCAATAATAATTCTTTTTTTTTGTGGATATACATGTTTTTAAGTGGTTCCCCCCTCAATGCTTCCTGAAAAGGAAACCCCTTTAAGGGAACTTCCCGAATTCATACTAGATTTCTAGTGCCCCATACCATATTATTTAAGCTAAAATAATATTTATAAAACCAGAATTTTATTATAAAAACCTTCTTGGATCACTGCTGGTTTTTTACATAATATTATTTCCTTTTCTATTTTAAATGCTTGTTAGTGTTTTCCAAAAAAACCGTAGTAAAATGTTTTAATGCTAAAAATTATTAAATGATTTTTTTTACATTTTGTCATTTATATTCGAAATATCATACCATTATGTATGTCTATTTTAATTTATTAATTTCTTTTTATATTCTCAGGACTTTCATACTTGGACACTTTTATTATATGCCAATTCAATATGCGTTAAGACATGATTATGATACCAATTTATTTCCATGGGTGCCATTATGTTTATGATTGATTATATATGATTATATAAGTGGAAATAATATTCATGAACATGTTAAGATATGTTCAACCAGATATCTCTCTAATTAATTGTATAAGGTTGAGTCTCATGAAATGTTATGTGCAACAGTCTTGGTGGTTAGCCATTACTTATGCTACCATGTGAAACAGTCTTTCTATTTAACCTTGAATTGTTCTCCTATTTGTTCAATGAGACTTGAATTATGATAAATTCATGTTTTATGTTTCCCTCACATTACAATGAATCCATGTTCGTATGATCTCATGTTTATATGTAATTATTCCATGTGTTCCATGCCTTTTTTTCATTATTCCATGCCCTCTATCCCATGTGCTAAAGATTTATTACTATGATTTTCCCCTTACTAGGATTTTAGCTCATCCCTTTGTTCATGTTATCCCCATGTTACCCTATGAATATGTATGAGCACAATGTATGTCCAAATATATTTATGAACATTAAATAGAGAAATATTTTATTTAGTCCCATGTTTTCAGTTTTATGTACTTAGTATTCCAAGACACTTGACTTCACGATATTTGTCTTGAAATATGATTTCTTATTATGCTTAAAATCATTTAATGATATATGTAAATGTATAGGGTTTCTATATGAGATAGTTCAGGTGATATCCTATGAACATATCAGCCATTCAATGCATCATCCCTCCAATATTGCATCCTTGACTACATGAAAGTATGTGGAAAATATGCTTTAATCATCAGAATCACCTTAGATATGAAATTTTTTTCATGCAAAATCCCATTGAAAATTCATATTCGATTATATAGAGAACCCAGATACATCCTCAGTAATAAAAGGTGGATAACAATGCCATTACAAGAATAAAATCAAGACATGTCTGGATCACACACTGGACATGTCAAACATATACCCCACACACATGAGGAAAACTCTCTGGACATGTTGCGTGGAAACCCTCAGAAATTCCAGCCTTCTCTAGCATTAGTATATAGGAACGTTCCCTCAAACCATGTGAACACCAAACCATGGAATTTTCTCAGCTAGTCACTCATGGTTCCTACACTTTATACATCATAGGGTAAGGGTACTATATTTTCTAAAGGCAAATATCCTTAGTATAAGTCCCTCAATGTCATAGACACTCCAACTTATGGTACCAAAGTATTATTATGGGTTTATCATCATCCCTCTTCCAAAAATAGAATGGGAAGATTATTGAACTATAAGGAATTTATAAAGACCCAATAATTTAATAATATAAGTTCATCTTTATCTAATTAAATGTATTTTTTTGTAAAATGGTTATATAACATATGAAATTCATTGGTTTTATGTTTTTGGATTTCAAAGAAAAACCAATTAATAATTGTTACAGATACTAATATAGCCATTTAACAATGGTCAATTGATTATTATAAATATAGGGCTTTAAAAAATCCAATTTACATAGAAAAAGGAAGTGATGGCCACATCCAGTAGAATTTCTTCGTTCAAAGCCCATTTTTCGGATCTTGGAAAGGAGGTGGAATCATTGGGATTTTCTCTAGACCAATCCCAAGCTGAGATTCAACATATAAAGTTCGAACGGAAATGCCTATAGGAGAAGTGGAATTTGATAGAGATTACCACCCGAGCGATGTTATCCAAGCCACCCCAAGAGCCTGTCACCATCACACACATTACCCTTAGGTATTATGCGGGTGTTATAAGGGGTTATGTAACAGGACCCCAGAACTATGATTATGTGCATTATATTTGTATAGAATAAATAATATACATTCATTTCATTATTGTTACATTGTAATGATTTAAACGACAAATAGTATTTTAATTTAATACTCAATTAAGAAATTTATTTTGATGAATTAATGTATTTTTTTATAAAATAATATTATAATAAAATATTATTACTAAATTAATTTTTATTAAATATAATGATCATATAATTTTTATGAATACATTTGTGATTTTTATTAATGTTTGAAAGGTATTTTATCAAAACCCCTGAATTTTTTATAAATGTGGGTTTTTATTTTAATATTAAAGAAAATACATATTTATAATATTATTTAGATAAAATGAATATTATTTTTGGAATCATAATGTTGAAATTGTCCAATAGTTAATTTTTCATAATTTTCTGAGACAACATAATTTTTGGGTAAACATTACATACTGTTTATTTATATAATATGTATTGTGACATCATAATGACCCAATAGTGTTGTAATAATATACTAAAAATGATATGTTCTTACAATATATGTTTTACAATTAAAATAATGTGATTTTAGGTTTATTTGATTTATTTTACAAAGCTATAGTGGACCCCAAGAAATATAAATTTTTTTATCATTTTAAAATAATTCCCTTGAGAGTGTGACTCAAATCCACATAACAAAGACTAATATATTAAGAATTTACGACATTGGAATTATAAAATATTTTATCCCACTCCCATTTGTAAAAACCATGGAATAAACATCAGACTATTTTGTGGTTTTGATTAGATTCATGTGTGGTGTCAAAAACCTAAATAATAAAGAATTCTCCATATTTTACATTGTAAACCCACACAATCTCCCACTTCATCTTCACTCAAAGCCTTTGGAGCTCAAACTACCTATTATCTCCTCTATCCAAAATCCCCCAAGTCACCCCATGCTCCCAATAAGCCTCTCTCAAACCTCTCCCAAGCCATTGGGATCACTCTTCCAAGCAAGGGATTCCTTCATTTCTTATATTTTATCCAAGTTTCTTTATGTTGTAATAACCTATTACATTCAATTAAAAATGTTTTGGTAGGAGTTAGAACCTCAATTATATTCCCATTTTATGTTTTAATGACAAGATACCACTTTTTACCTAATGAATGCATTCCGTGTTCTCCAATTACCATGCCAAAATTCCCTAAAGAATTTCTCTGTTCTCATTCGCATTCATGAAATTGTTTTGTTTTATGAATATAAATCCCATTACATTTGTTGGAACAAATATATATATGACCCCATTACTATCCATTTCACTTACATATTATGATACTCCACTTTCTCTTTCATCAAAATTTTTATGAAGTCTTATGTCATGTCATTATGATACCAAAATTGCATTGTGATTTTTCTCAAGCCAAAGTCATTGTGTAGTGAATACAATGCCCATTTCTATATCAAGGGTATTAACCTTTATACACATTTACATATTGATTATAGAGTTTAATTTATGAATTCTGCATTCATTTATCATGGAATAAATTATGATGTTTAATCATACCATGTTGAATGATCCATGTTGCAAACATATGCATGAAACGAAATGTTTAAGAAGGGTGTGCCCTGATAGTGATCCAATGAATTGAGTAAAGATTATTATCATGATACATAAAGTGAAATGAGGTTTTACTCATGATAATTGAAGTTAAATATGTTTTTAATCATGTTCCATGTGCAATGAGCCTTGGACCATGTTAATATCATGTTAAATGTTGATGCCACATTCCCATGTTATGATAATCATGATATATAATGCCTTTATGTTCTTGTTTATCTTATGGTCCATTGATATTCTTATTGACTAACATGTAATGTATTCTTCGTTTTATTCCTTTTTTACTCCCTTACTGGGCTTTATAGCTCACCCTTTTCTTATGCATGTCCTCAGGTTATCCCATTCAGTGCAAAGTGCTACGAAATGTTGTAATATAAAAGGTGTTTTCAATAATGATGTTTTGTTTTATGTTCTATATTTTTATGCAATGTTCCTAATAACCAAATACACAATACCTATCGATATTCTATATTTTATCAGGTGAATAATTTATGAAATAAATTATGTTTAAGTGTGCAATAAAGAGTAGGGTTTTTATAGTTGGTATGGGGGGATAGGTTTAGTTATTTTTGGTATTAGGATAAGAAACCATAGTGAAAGCCTTGGGGATAAGACTAAGAATAATAAAAAACATAACTAAATTTTGGTGATTTTTGAGTTAGTGGTTTATCAAAAAAAATACATCCCTTTCTAGACATGAGCGGCTAGAGGCAGCTCTGGAACAGATGTATCCTAGGGGTGAAACACGAAAACACATGTTTAGGCTAGACTCGAATGGAAACTGGTGCACAAAAATGGGCCTTTCTACACTATTGGTTATGCCACTCCCAGGGGATATTATTTGGTAAATTCATAAGCTTAGTATGAACCCTTATTAATGGAATAAAAAAATTCCCCTAAGAATATATGTTTGGAAGTAGATCATGGATAACATAAATTGAAGCCTATAAGTTCATAAGTTAAGGAAATAAAAGTAATTTATAAGTAACCCATTTTTTCTTTGGATTACCAATTTTGAGTTACCCCTAACATTCCTTTTATTCCATCCAATGGTCTATCATAAGAGGACTCGGGCAAACAATCGATGCTAAGATCAATGAGAAGATTGTTCTAATGAGATGCCCAATCCGATGGGAGCGCGAATCGCGCTCTTTATCATTATAATCTCTCAGTAAACTCATGTTTTGAATAGAAACATGGGTTAAGAGGAACATTAAGCCCCAATAAGAATGAAAATGTTGCAATTGAGGGATTCATGAGAAAAAGGCCTCATACTTTTAATGGATTTTCATATCCCTCAGTCTCCGAACAATGGATCAACTCCATTGTAATGATTTTCTCCATCATTCAATGTTCCGAAAAAGAGAAGGTTCTTCTGGATGATTAACTTATAGAGGGTGAAGCTGATAAATGGTGGAAAAAGATAAAAACTACAAAGCCTGAGGAGGATATCATGGTGTTGGAATGGAATAATTTTTGAAAGATGTTTTTCGATAAATATTTTTTGTGCACCCTCCGAATTAGGATGGAAAGGGACTTCCTTGCCATAAAGAAAAAAATTGATGAATCTGTCGGAGCATATGAGGAAAATGTCAAAAGGATTTCACGATATTCTTAAAATTTTTTCATTACCTCCGAATTCAAGGTTGAACACTTCTTTGGTTGGATGAAACCTAGCCTATGGAAATCCCCAACGATCCATGACATCGATAGCTATGAAAAAATTTTAAGATGTGCTCTCAAAGTCGAAATGGGGATCAGCGAATCTCATGGGTATCATGCAGATAAGAAGTGTACAGTGGAATTCGATTATGACTGTTTGATGGAGAAATCCAACAGTTCTAAGAAGATCCAACAGCCCACTTTCCAATGGGGCGGAAAGAAGCACCCAGGAAATTGCCTGAAAGGGATGAGGAAATGCTTTATGTGTGGAAGAGAAGGGAACCTAGCTATTAATTGCTGACAGGAGAAACTCGAGGCTGCGACATATGAGAGGAACGCTCCATTCGAACCTCAACTCTTTTTACATTACTTCAACTACAAATAACCAGGGCACTTTCCAAATTAGTTCCCTAAGCCAATGGTTTTTGGAGGCAACCAACAACCTCAAAGGTAGAATGGGCGAGCTTTTTCCATCTCTACCGCAGAAGTGAACCTCAAAAACTAAGTGGTGATGTTTATTCTAGTTATTCATTCAAGAATAGAGAATATAATTTTTGATTCTAGTTCTACACATTATTTTATATGCCTAATGTTTAGTTGAAAAATCACAACCCCACAAAAAATCATGGAAGTAAAGAGGTCACTGAGTACGAAAAATGAGGCAATCACTGAAACCCATGAGTATAACTCCTCCCCTGTCAAAATTTGTGGATTAAAATTCCATCAAACCTTGTCATAATACCTCTAGTGAAATTTGATGCAATTATTGACATGGATTGAGTTTCCTTATATAGAGCCAACATAAATTGTCGTGAGAGGGAAATCACTCTCTATATGGTGAATCGGCCCTCGATTCTATACAAGTGCAAGGAGGAGGATGAATCTTTTTTAGAACCATCATCTAAAGAATGGATATTACTAACCTATTAGAATGTGTATATTTTTTAGAATATTGAGTTTAAGGAAGAAACAATGCTTGAATTCATGCCTATTATGATGGAATTCGTTGATGTGTTTTCAGAGGAATTTTTTGGTCTTCCTCCTAGAAAGATATTGAATTCTCAATTGATCTTATACCTGGGGCCTTTCCAATATCCAAGACTCCATATAAAATGGATGTTTTGGAGCTTGAGGAGATGATGGAACAATAAAGTAGAATCTGGCTAAAGGATTTATAATCCCAAGGGCATCACCATGGGGTGCACTATTTCTCTTCATCAAGAAGAAGTATGGGTCAATGTGCCTTTTCATTGATTATCGTGAGCTCAAAAAAGTCATGATAAAGAACAAGTATCCTCTTCCCCGAATTGATGAATTGTTTGATCAGCTACATGGAGCATAATAATTATCCAAGGTGGATTTACAGTTGAGATATTAACATGTAAGGCCGAAGAATGAGGACATTCCCTAGACTTCTTTTCGTACAAGATAGAAGCATTATGAATTCATAGGAATGACTTTTAGACTCACTAATGCTCTAGAAATATTTATTGACATGATGAATAGAGTCTTTATAGATTACCATGACAAATTTGTGGTAGTATTTATAGATGATATTCTATTATACTCCAAAATCAAGGAGGATCATGAGGAGCATCTAAGAACTATACTATAAACTTTGAAAAATGAGAAGCTCTATGAAAAGTACCGCAAGTGTGAGTTCTGGTTGAAGAGTGTCTCATTCAGGGGTCATATCATCACAAGAAATGGGATATATATGGATCCCTCTATGAGAGATGAAATTGGGGGATGGCCAAGACCAACATCGGTAACATATATCCATAGCTTCTTGGGGATAGCCGGATATTATCACAGATTTTTGTGGAATTTCTCATGATTTTCAAACCATCTTAACAAGATAAATCGGAAGGGAGTCAAATTTTCTTTGAGTGATGAATGTGAAGATAAATTCAAGGAGTTGAAAATGGGGCTTATCACAGCAAACGTGCTCACAATACCCACATGTGGATAAATTTTTGTAGTATTTAGTGATGATTCAAAGAAGGGCTTGGGTTGTGTGTTGATGAAAAATGAAAAAGATATTTCCTATTCTTCAAGGAAATTTAAAGATCATGAGAAAAACTATCCAACACATGATATGGAGTTGGATTTTTTAATCATCTCTTCAATGATTTTGTGACATTACCTCATTGAGGAGAAATGTGAAATATACATGTATCATAATATCCTCAAGTATATATTCAAATAGAAAGAGTTGAATGTGCACCAACGAAGATAGATAGATATGATCAAAGTCTATGAATTCTCAATACATTGCCTCTTTAAGATAAAGAACAAGGTGGAAGATGCTCTATGTAGAAAGGACCCTGCAATTCTGTCATTGATGAGAATTGAAATGGATCCAATCTTCTTAGATTTGATAAAGATGATCATGTGAATCATAATAAAGGGAAATCATCAATTCTTTCAGAAAATAAAACTCAACCATCTCTTTTGGAAAGGTAAAAGGATTATTAAAAGGATGATGTGGGAATAAGAAAAATGTGGAAACTATTAGAAAAGGGAAATCATTTGAGTTAAATGTTAATAAAGAAGGAACTATTAGATTTGGAACAAGACTATGTCTTCCATCAAATCCGGAGTTAAAGAAAGAACTTTTGGATGACTCACATAGTTCAAATTTCTCCATTCACCCATGAAACACAAAAATGAATCAAGATCTCCAGGAGAATTATTGATGGGATAACACAAAGAAGGAGAATGTTGAGTATACATCAAAATTCCCTGTATTTTAACAAGTGAATGTAGAGAGGAAAATGTATAAGGGGATGATGAAACCATTACCCATACTGACATGGACATGAGAAAACATCACCATGGACATTGTGACCAGACATCTAATGAGATCCAAAGGAAACAATTCTATCTGGGGTGTTGTGGATCTTCTTTTATAGACTGCACACTTCATTGCAATTTGGGAGGATTTCTCATTGGATGAACTGGCATAGATATATATCAGAGAAGTTTTAAGGCTGCATGGAGTCCCACTATAGATTATATCCAATCAAGATCCAAGATCCACCTCAATGTTTTGGAAGAGTCTTCAATAAGATTTGAATACCGAGTTGAACTTTAGTACAACTAATCATCCTCAAACTGATGGAAAATCTAAGAAAACTATCCAAACACTGGAGGACATGTTGAGAGAATTCTCAATGGACTTTAAAGGAGGATAGGATGAACATATCCCTCTAGTTGTGTTCTCTTACAAAAATAGTTCAGAGTCAAGCATCCAAATGGATCCTTATGAAACCCTTTATGAGAAGAGGTTCATAACACTCACATGTTGGGATGATGTTGGGGGGGGGGGGTGAAAGCATATAAGTCCAAAAATGGAGATGAAATGGTGGAGAAGGTTAAGACCATCCAACAACATATTAAAGAGGAACATAGTCGAAAAAAGAGCTATGTTGATAATCATTGAAGAGACCAAGAGTTTGATGTTAGAGACATGGTATTCCTCTATATATCACTATGGAAGAGAGTTACGATATTTGGGTTGAAGGGAATTCTTATTCCAAGGTACATTGACCCTTTTGAGATACTTGATCACATTGGAGTAGTGGCCTATTGACTAGAACTCCCACCGAACCTATCTCAAGTACAAGATGTATTCCATGTATCACTATTGAGGAATTACATACTTGACCCATCACATGTACTCAATCCAGTGGTGGTCCCATTAGATAATGACCTCTCTTATGAAGAGAAGATGATGAATATCTTAGATTTTTGGGAAAAAGTTATACAAAATAAAACAATTCCCCTTATTAAGGTGTTGTGGAGAAAACAAAATTTTGAAGATGAAAATTGGGAATCAGAGGACGTGATGAGGTAGAGTTACCCGCATCTGTTTTAGTGTGGGAAAAGAAAATTTTGAGGGTGGAATTTCTTAATGGTAGAAGATTGTCAAGATACAAACCTTTATTAATGGAAATTACTCTTGATCTAATTAAATGTATTATTATGTAAAATAGTTATATAACATAATAACTTCTTTAGTGTTATGTTTTTGGATTTCACAATAACCTATTAATAATTGTTACCATTGCTAATATAGTCATTGAACAGTGATAAATTGATTAGTATAAATATTGGGCTTTAAAAAATCCAATTTACTCAGAAAAATGAAGTGATGGACTCATCCAGTAGAATTTCAACATACAAATGCCATTTTTAGAAGCTCAGAAAGGAGGTGACATCATTGTGATTCGCTCTTAACCAAGCCCAATCTGATCATTAACACTTCATCCTCAAAGGGAATTTCCTACGAGAGAAGTGGAAGTTGATAGCGATTACCACTTGAGGGATTTTATCTGAGCCACCCAAAGAGTATGTTACCATCGCACAACATACCCTTAGGTCTTGTGAGGATGTTATAAGGGGTTTTGTTACAAAAACCAATCACTATGATTATGTGAATTATTTTTGTATAGAGTAAAGAATATACATTCATTTTATTAATGTTACATTGTATATAGTTTTTAGAGAAAAAATATTATTTTTATTTAATATTGAATTAATAAATCTATTTTGTTGAATTGATGTATTTTTTTATTAAATAATATTTTAATAAAATATTATTACAAAATTACATTTTATTAAATATAAAAATCATATAATTTTTATGAATACAATTGTTGTTTTTATTAAAGCTAGAAACCCATTTTATCAAAACCCATGAATTTTCGATAAATGTCAGTTTTTAGTTTAAAATAAAAAATCAAGTATTTATAAAATAATTTAGATAAAATGAATATTATTTTTTGAGTCCGGACATCGAAATTATCCTATGGTAAATTTTTCCTAATTTTATAAGACAATTGAATTTTTGGATAAAAATTATATATCGTTTAATTATATAATGTGTTTTATTACATCATAATGACCCAATATTGATGTAATAATATACTATAAATTATATGTTCATCCAATATTTGATTCAACATTAAAATGATTTTATTTATTTTACAAAAAATTCATGTACCCCCCAAGAAATATAAAACATTTTGACATTTTAAAATAATTTCCTTGAGACTGTGACTCACCTCCACATAAGAAAGACTAATATTTTAATAAGTTCATCCATTGAACTTATAAAATTATTTTTTCCACTCCCATTTGGAAATAACCATGGGAAAACCACGGGTTGGTTTGTGGTTTTGATTAGTTTAATGTGTGGTGTCCACAACCAATATAATAAAGAACTCCCTCTCTTTTCCTATATAAAACCACCCAAGCTCCCACTTCCTCTTCACTAAAATCCTTTGGTTCTTGACCAACCATTACCCTATTCTCTCTAAAATCCTCTCAAGGAACCCCATGCTCCCAAGAAGTCTCTCTCAAGCCTCTCCCAAGCCTTTGGGATCACTCTTCCAAGTAAGATATTCCTTCCTTTATTATTTTTATCCATGTTTTTTTATGTTGTAATACCCTTTAAAGTTCAATTAAAAAAGTTGGGGTATGATTTAGAACATCCCTTATATTCCCCTCCTTATGTTTCAATGATGATATAATAATTTTTCCCTCATTAATGCCTTTTTTGTCCACCCATTACTGTGCTGAAATTCTGTAAGGAATTTCTCTCTTCTCATTCACATTCAAGAAATTATTTTGTTTTATAAATATAAATTCCATTACATTTGTTGATACATGTATATATATTACCCCCTTAATTTCAATTTCATGTAAATATGATGAGACGTAAATTTTTATTTCATCAACCATATTTATTAATTCTTATGTCACACCGTTATGATTTCGAAATTGCATCGCAACTTTTCTCATGCCATAGTCATTGTGTAGTGAATACCATGGCCATTTATATGTCAAGGGTGTTAAAATTTATTCATATATACTTATTTATTATAGGCTATAATATATTATTTCCACATTCCTTTATCATGGAATAAATGATGATGTTTAATGAAACCATGTTGTATGATCCATGTGGTACATTTATGCACAATATGAAATGTTTAAGAAGGGTTCGCCCTGATAGCAGTCAAATTCATTGGGTAAATATTAGTATCATGATAGTCCAAGTGAAATTAGTATTTACTCATGATAGTTAAATTTCAATTATGGTTTACTCATTCTCCATGTGAAATGATCCTTGGATCATGCTAATATTTTGTTAAATGTTAATGCCATATTCCTATGTTATGATAATCATCATATATCACGCCTTTATGTTCATGTTCTCTTATGCTCCATTGATATGACTATTGACTAACATGTACTATATTATTCATGTTATGCCTTGTTTAATCCCTTAATGGGATTTTAGCTCACTATATTCTTATTCATGTTCTTAGGTTATCCCATGAAATGCTAAGAACGAACGAATGTTCTTTTCATGTGAAATAAGTTTTCACTAAAGATGTGATATTTTATATTATAAGTTATTATGTAATATTTTTAATCCCCAAAGACACTATACTTATAGATTTTCTATCTTGTATCAAGTGAATATTTTATGAAATAAATTATGTTTAAGTGTGAAATAAAGGGTAGAATTGTTATAGACTCTTATTCCTACAATAATAAGGATATGTATGATTCCTTCTTAAGTCTTGATATCTGTACCAAATACCCCATAACGGATTCCCAAGTACATAATTCCTGTATCTATATGTGGTGAGTCTAATCACTTGTTATACCTTGTTTATCAAATCGATCAAGACTCACATGAGATTATGTATTTTCAATGGCCATATCTCTCACCCTATAAATATACCTCACCAAGGGAATCCTTATTGTTTAAGGCCCACACAATTATATGACATGATTTCCCCCATACAGGGTCATCAACATTAGTGTATGTACTAAATTAATTCATATATTGGGAAAACCTTGTGAAATAACCCATGTTGGAATTAATTACATATCATCACCCATAAGTGTGGTGGTGGTAGATCAAACAATGATTAATCTAATTCAAGTTATGAGAAGGATACAAAGGATTATTTTTAAGTCCCAAGATCCATACATAGTGTATAAGTTACCTCATATATGTGCTTTCCACATGATATTAAAGTACATGATTTGTACTTAAATTAACTACACAAGTTTTAATTCAATTTATACATAGGATGAGAAGGACTTCATAGGAAGGTTCATTCCCATATTTGAACCCCCGATCACCTCCCAGGATGGCAGTAAAATAAAACTTTTATGTTTATATGGCTTGAAAATATATGAAACTTCTGATTCTTAATTAATAATAGGAAATATAGAGAATCATGTATATTTGAAAATTATCTCATCAATAGAAACCCTTTTACATGAAGAAGAATTCAAAACCTAATCATTTTTAGGGTAAATAGTTTGACATCAAAATTTGGATGAGAAGCATGAAAATATCTTAAATCAAAATGAGAGTCCAAAAATATGAAATAATTCCACCCAAAATGGTGTGATGAGCCTAAAAAACCATCCTCTCAACTAATGTGAGCTCCTATGTGTAGTTCATCTAGAAACCCCATATGTTTACCTCTATTTGGAATGCACGTATGTAAATTTGTTACGAATATGGGAGATGATGAATGTTTTTTTGAGATATAAATATGGTAAAACCGATGTGAATGAATATGCAGCCATAATTGAATCTCACACAATCAATCTTCAAGGATCACACTTATTTTAAATGAATTTAAAAATGATGAATCCTATGTGAAAGCACATAATGATATAATAACTGAATCATTATGGGAATTAAGAATTTTGTATCCCATAATTTGTAGAATCTTACACATCTATTCAAAGGAAATAAAAATGGCGAACCTTTTGTGAATCTATTGAATAAAAAAAAATGATCAGTTTTCCATGTCTTCGGTAATTTTGTTTTTTTATCCTAAAAAAAAATTAAATTGTATGATGGACATGATATCCTTCAATAAAATCTTACTGGGGTTCCCATGAATTTAGGCCCTTATCACCATGAAAATTCCATAAGAGAAAAACTATTGTACAAAGACCCAATCGTAATGTACAAGCATATTATATCAATTTAGATGAATATTCAGGACATTAATAAATTATATTCTTGAGGACCACAATAGTTAACTTTCTTTGTAAACATGGAACAAAATCTTCTTACATTGTAACAGAACATAAATGTTTCCCACATAGGTAAACCCCTTTATTACTTATACTTAAAACCGTTCATCATAACCTAGTGAATAAAAAAACAAATGGTGAGATCTTATGATCTTTTATGGTAGATAAATTATATATGTAAGCATAACATGATCATAAGTCTATGAGAACTTGAAAATAACATTTTAAGATCATACCCTACATATCAATGAACATACACATGTGTCATGGAACAAATATTAATAATTTATAATACATGAATAATATAGGAATCAAGAGAATAAGACATTATAGGATAACATAGGAATAAGGCATAGAATGTATAGTGTACATTTAAGAATATAAAATCTTATTTCAATGGTACTTAGCAAGAACTTTATAACATGTTAATAATGGACTAATCACCCATGTACCTACTTTGGGTGTGGGATAAATACCTGTGTACCCTTTTATTTTTAGGATTTGACTATAAACTATGTACCATATTACTTTCCATCTTGGGTTATAACCCATGTACCCTCATCATTTTGGTATTGGACTACAACTCGTGTAACCTATTGTTTTCATGCTTGTTCTATAACACTTGAACTATCTTGCTTCCATTCTGGGCTGTGAACATTGTTCCTTTTTTTTCCATATAACATTGATTACTAAACAATAAATTGGAGGGAGATATTGGTATAAAACATCACATAATGGAGAAATAAATACATTTTCCATAGGATAATAAAACATTCATCACTCTAGGATCTTTAAAAAGAGATGTGTTTCATAAGCATACCATCATAACCCATGAATATAAATAGTCATAATAAAAAATCCATAATATCATAACCAATTTAAAATATATAGGATTATACATTATTTCATCATATAATAACCAATGAAATTAATTGGGCTTTGTAGTAATTTTATCGTGGTATAACCAATAGAAGTGAATCATGTTTCATAAGAAACATTTCATCATAAAACTAAACCATTAAAAAATTATATGAAATGTTTCCTTGGATAATATCCCAATTAAATCATAAAATACATAAAAGTATTTCAAAATAAAAGGAAGTGGATTTGGAATGATCACTTGGAACATTTCATAAGGGAAATAACCTTTCGTTTTAAATCAATTTTTGAGGAATAAAATATTTTTAAAATCCTTTTCATTAAAAAAAACATTGAAAACGTATAAAGTAATATTTAAAAATAATTAAAGTTTTCTTTAGAAAAATATCATTTAAAAACTGAAAAAAATTAATTTTAAAATAAAAAGAAATTTTAAAACCATTTTATTTGAAAGAAAATTGAAAAAAATATAAAATAATATTTCAAATATTTGAAATCATTTTCTTTGAAAGTTACCTTTTAAAAAATAAAAATAAAGATTTGAAAACAATGTAAAACAATTTTTAAACAAATTTATTTAAAACCTTAATTTATAAAAAACTTGAGTACTTATAAAATAATATTCATTTAAATGACGGTCAGGATGGTGGATAAATCTAAAAATTTCAAACATTCCTTTTGCACATTAAATGTTTAGAAAAGTATATTAATCAGAAATAGAATATAATTTTTTTTAAAATTTGATTCTTTTAAAAAGGTGATAAATGTGTAAAATTTTCTATTAAATATCATAGTAAAATAGTATTACATTTTTGAAAACATTTTTCTCAAAAACATGGTTTTGAAATATCAATTATTTCTGATCGAAGAGAGAAGAAAAGTATAATTTTCTATAAACATTGTTTGATATATTAAGTAAAAATTGTGGAAAATGGTACCATAACATGAATATATAATGAAAATAATAGATAAGAATAAAATACATGTGGTTTTCTGAGATATGGATCATAATATCTATCAATGGAAGCATAATCTGAAATAATCATGATAAATGATGAGATTATTGTAATAAACGGTTACCCCATTACTAACATTAAATCATAATCCCCATGAAAGAATAAAAATAAATGAATCTTAAAATATCATTAAAATAATTATATTCATGATATAACATTTTAAAGGTCAGTATATACACCCCATAAAAAATATAGGTGCATTATATGGCACGTGTAAAAAAGAAAAACAATTATGACAAATTTACTTTACCAATTTGGTAGCTTTTGAATGATAAATCCCATAAAAGGATATCATAATATGAATATATAAATAAAAATACATTTATTTTTTTTAAAAAATATAGTACATTCATAATAAGTATATCCAACACAAAAAATAAATGAGTAGTGAATAAGGCATAAGTCGCACAGAAATAAAAGTGAGATGCTAAAACCCTTACCTTATGTATTTAGTTTCATCTAACACATTCAAACCCCCATTATAAAAAATATAATTTTATTATAAACCTACCAATGAAACATATTATTATATATAATAACATATATTATTTTATTTTTACTTTATATTACATATTTAATAAAAAATTCATGTTAATGTTATGTTTTGGGTAATATCCACTTTGTTTTTCATATATGTCTTTAATTGTTATTGTTTTTCCTCTAACATAGAAAATGATTCACTTATTTGAAGATAGTGAAAAATGATATAAATTACACATATATATTAGTTATATAAATATTCATAATAATTCATAAAATATTGAAATATGAAATGGAATACAACTTTCATGGAGACGGTAGATCGTACATACACATTAACATTGTTTTTATTTTCTTATCTTCTTAAAAGAAATAAATTAAATGGAATATATTGATATATATATATTATAATTATAGTATAGTTATTATGATATATATATCATATTAATTTAATAAACCCATCCTTATCACATTCCATGTAAAGTGTGAATGTATCACATCACTTGAAAGAGGCGATGGTCCACACGTCCAAAAACTAAGTTGTCATATTTACACAACATTGAATGTATGAAGGTAGTTTTTATATAATAATTCTACATGAATAAAAAAAGCATAAATTTCATTTACATCATATTAAAACATTATGTCTATCATAATTCCTAATATTTATAGGTGGTAAAGGAAATGTGAATGACATCATTTCGTGAGGCGGTAGTCCGCCATACACATGAACGGTATGCTTTTATCCCATTTTATGGAAGTGTGTGTATTTATGGGATTAAACAATATAATAAAAACATATAATTTTACTAATTATATAAATAATGTTATATAAAAATTTAATAATAATAATTGTGGTGGTTGAGAAAGAAAACAATCCAAAATGAATGTTGAAGGATATTACCTCTTCTTTAGGTAACTCATTTTGGATTGCACCAAGGTGCTTACTTGGTTAGATTTCAGACCAATGTGAAGAATATAGGAAAAGTGGAAAAAAATTTGGAGCTTATTTTGGATGGGATTGGATGATTCATAGTGTCCTTATAGGTGTGAGTAAAGGGAAGAGTCAATGCCATTATATAGAGTACGAGGGGTTGTGTTCTTTTAAATTGAAAAATATTAACACTATTCATAGGCATCCCTTACCACATGTTCATAAAAAATGGAAAAATAATATAGTAAAGTGGAATTATTGTATTTGAGAACCGCCAACATATGTTTATTTTTTTAATTTTGTTCCATAACTTCTATGTTTCCCCACTTTGGTCATTTTTGTTTTTATTAAGGTAAATAGTTTTCTAACTTAAGTAATTGAAAAATTAAAACTAAATTGAAGATAAATTTATTATAAAATTTATACCCAATTTATTATAAATATTATTTCTAATTTAAATAAGTAAATCCCAATTCAGTTGGAAATTAATTTAAAACAATAACTTGCAATGCCAAAAAACACCACTTTAACCTAAACTGTGCTAAAAATGTTTTTTACTCTTTAAAGGTTAATATGTTCATTATAAAAGATAAATTGGTATCTTAATAGACCATATTTGATATTTATTATCATTTTAAAATAATATTTTATAACATATTATTTTTAGTAAGTTTTAAATCTTTTAATAAAATATCAATTATTATAAAATTACATTAATGTCAATTTTGACATTATTAAATCAATTTAGATCTAAAAAAATCAAGAAAAATATTAAATTTGAATATATATTGTGTACACCTGTGTAAAATTATATATTCATATATTAAATGAAGGGCTATAATTCAACCAATTTATAATACATTAATATTTACTATAGTTAATTAATTAGTAAATAATTACCTTGTTCAACAATCGTTAAGCAATTATCTAAATAACTCATCTCTACAAATTAAATGTAAATTAATTAGATGATAAAGATTTATTTAAATTTAAAATTAATTTTTACAAGAAAATTAATGGGGATTTTCTACCCATATCTCGGGGCTTTATAAAAGTTAAATGTAAGGAAGGTTCATTTTTTGACTTTTCCATACTTAACTTATTATATGTTCCACTTTCATAAAATTATGTCCCAATTAAAATAAAATCTTAAATAGTTGGGATATGGTTGAAATATGGGAATCTAATAGATATTTTAAAATTATAATGGTCATTTTCCCTTTCTGATTAATTTTTACCTACTAATTAAACTATTTTTACATTAGTCACCATAATTAATTATAATAAAATTCAATAATAAATTTAAAAAAACTAATTTGGCCTTAATATAAATTAAAAATTATGATTATTAAAAATATAAAATCCATTTTTCCAAATTATAAAAATATATGGGGTATAAATTAATTTAAATTTAATATTGTGGACGTGTAACGAATGTTGGTTTTTTAAGAGAAACATTTTAATAGGTTGAAATGCTTTTATATCCAAATTTAATGTCAAATTCATCCCAATAACCTAAACAAGATTAATTTAATAAAAATTATTGTAATTAATCTTTAGAACCAAATTAAAATATAATTTAACTATACAAATAAATTAGATGAAAAGATAGTTTTCAATGAAAATTCTGCGTTATTTCTCTATTCATCAAAAAATAAAACATCTCGAAAAATTACCAAAAAATTACCAAATGTAAATTTTGATATTCCAATTAAAAATGATATTTTTTAAAATAAAAATTATAATAGTGTAAAAAAATATATTTAAAATGAGTTCTCCATTAAAAGGTGGAAAATTACCTAATTTTAAAATTTATGTTTTTTATTTATAAAATTGTAATTATTATTATTTTATAACCATAAAATATATTGGACAAGTTTTAAATTTTTTTTTGAATATATTATATATTAATTTTATTAAAAACATTAATCATAATTTGTTTTTTTATTTTATTAAAATAATATGGCGTCTGTTCAATGGAAAAATTATTTTCCTAAAAAGGAATTTCATTATTATAAACAAGTTCTTAATTTCATTATAAACTAATTGATAAAAAAATATTCATTATTAATCATTTTGAAAACATATTTTCAAAATTTAGTTTATCTTATTAATGACTTCTATTCTAATGGCTAGGTGATAAATATAATAAAATTTAAATAATATTATTAATAATATATTATATTTTGGTAAAACTAGGTCTTACATGTAATGCATACTATCGATGGAACTCAACATTATGTTTAACAGAAGACAAGCATAGTGTTTCATGTACCAAAATCCATTCCTAGTGTTTCATGTAGTGAAGTCACAACACAGTGTTTCGTACAAAGTAATGATAACACACTTCTTTCATATAACACAATATATATTTAGTGTTGTGTGAAATGAATATATTTAAAAGATTTAATTAATTCAAAATAATCACAGCATCTAGGGGTGTTACATTCTACACCCCTTAAAATTAATTCCTCCCACTAAATTCTTCTTTATTATAAAAGGTTTCATACATGAAAGTTCATTTCACATAAAACCTCATCATAAAATTGAATACCAAATCTTCCATTAAAATTGGAATTTGAAAACATATTGGTTACCTAATGTAACTCATAACTATGATTCAATATAGGAGAACATATATTGGTACAATTTATTGTACATAGAAGAGAAAAATAAAAAACTACAGAGAGTTATAAATATAAATAATTATCAGCACATGAATTTTGAATGAAAAGTTAAGGGCCTCAAAACCATAATTATTTAATGATTTATAAGAATATTGGTTCCTTAGAAATGAAGATATTTAGATAAATATTTTTTAATTTCATTTTAATAGAGTTGGACAATTATGTAACTATATATTTAGAAAAGGAAATATACTTACATTTTTTTTCCTTTTTCTGTGATCAATCTAAACCATTGGTTGTTCCTTACCTAAAATCCAATTCATCTCTTGCCTGAATGACCCAAGGGCCTTATTTTTATTATATTATGGATAATCCCCCTTTTTAAGGGAAGAATGGGAGCCCGTACATGACCCATAAGCCCAAGGCACAAGGCCTGACATGACCTGTAATACATGACCTGAATGCCTAGAGGCGTACCATTCCCAATACATGGCGCTTATGCCCATCCCACTAGAAATGACCCTCCCCAGCTTCTACATCATTGATAGCCTAGCTCCCCACCCTACATTACTGGTCGGAAATCATTTCCTCATACAACACTCTATGTAATGAATGTGAATATTTTATTCATGAAGCTTTAGTGGATCATGAGATCCATAAATAGTTTGATAGAACATTCCATCTATCCTTAGTTAACCTCACAGCAAAGATGTTTTAATAAGTTATCCAATATGAATAAATCTATATGAGGTGATATTGTACCTTACTCTCCATAACCTCATCTGATGTTTAACATAAACCATTGCATAAATGGTTAACCTTATAACCCTTTCAAAAGATGATAATAAAAAATATTATAAATAAGGACATTAATTTTTTTTAAACAAATCTTAGCATTGATCCCCAATATATCATAAAGTAGATAATATTTTTCATATACAAAATATGGGAATAGAATCATCATGTATTCTCTTGATACATGGAAATAAAAAAAATTACCAGAATTCCATATTGAAAAAACAATGTTTCGATATTTCAAATTTTATTATATATATTACGTAAATCTAAAAAATTTATAAACTCTATCCATGAATGAATAAAATAATTTTTCACTATATTATTAACCAATTAAAATGTAATTAGTACCTTCGAATTTATTTATTCATATATTTATCCAAACATCATTATATCAACATCAGGAACATATTTAGGGTGGTATAATCTTAGTCAAAATGTCCCCATGATATTAAATCCCATTTATAGTCCATCGAAACATTTCAACATATCCACGTTGATCCTTAGAGAAAATATAAATAGTAAAATCTTATATAATTTAAAATTAATAATTCATGAATCAAAATACATATAAACTATAATCCTCTAACTACAATGATTAGCATGGAATATGTACTGCCTTGGATTAATAAAAATTCTTAGGTAATGGCGTGTTTGGTAGTTCCCATGTTATCCATAGGAAATAAATTGAACTCCATGGTAGTTCGTCACTCTATGACCATTTTTCCCACATAGATAACGTCCTCCCCTCTATTTTTTGTATTCCTCAAGGTTCTTCTTCCCTTCTTCTTGACATGTAGTAAGCCAAATCTTATTTCCTATATGTTCCATACCATGTGAACATTTATAAAATTCCATATTCCTCTAATTTAATGTGTTAGGAATACCAACTATGTTTACATTATTAAAAATATGTTACAATAGATGATTCATCATAATCAAAATATCATTATATCCAAACATTACACAATTTTGCTTCACATTTTCACCAAATTGACTATCATATTCACTATTTACCTAGTTTCTTTGGGTTCCCTCCATTTACTAAAACCCAAAAGAATATTGTGAGCAACACATATAAGATTATTAAACCATATAATCATGACAAATTTCTTATAGCATGTCACAATTATTACACCTTATTTAAAATATGATACCATAGGATTATCAATAGAGACATCCTAAAAATATCCTTATAAATTCCCATATGTATCTCTATAATGTTTTTCCATCCTATTTTCCAAATGTTGAGTAATCATTTCCTTTGACACCAACTATAGTAACCTAGTATTAACATATAAGGATGTCACATCATTTTTTATGAATATTACTCACATTAGAAAACTAATGACTTGAGGACCATAATAGTTAGGTTTCTTTGGAAATACAGGAAAAAACATGTAAACTTGGTAAAATATCTTAAATGATTCCCACAATGATCTTCCCCTTTAGTACTTCTACTTAAAATATTTCTTGCAAACCTAGTGAAAGGAAACATTATAAATAGTGAGCTCATATTCATACTATGGGTAAACAAAGGAGATCCATAATAATAACATGAGTACAATGGTATGATAATGTGAGAATAACATTTTAAGATTATACCCTGCCTATCAATGATCATATACATGATTCATGGAATAAATATTGATTGATTATTAGACATTATTCATAATGGAATTAATAAAACAATATATCAGATGATAACTTTGGAATAAGAAGAGGAATTTATGGAAAACACATTAGTATAAAAAATATCATGTCTCGGCTACCTACCAAGACCTTTATATAATTTGAGGCTTGGGATAATCACCTATTTACCTACTTTAGACATGGGATTACAACCCGTGTACCATTTTATTTTTGGGCTTGGGATACAACCTATGTTCCCTCTTGTTTTTTGGATTGGGCTAAAACCAATGTACACTCTTATTTGCAGTATTGGGATTCAACCCATTTAACCACTTTTTTTAGGGTTGAGATACAACGTGTGTACCCTATTATTTTTTCCTTGGGTTATAACCCATTTACCAACTTTTTTTTGGTTGTGGAATAAAACTCGTGTGACCTCTTTTTTTTTTGGATTGGGCTACAACCTACATACCCTATTGATTTCAGGCATGGGCTACAACATGTTCAGCCATTGAGATCATATATCATTTATCATTTCCCAATGAATTGAAGGAAGTATTCAACCCTCCATCACATAACTAAATCAGACATTCATGTTCCATTAGATAATAAAACATTCATAATACCATGACCCATAAAAAAAGATAGTTTCATAAACATCATATCATAACCCATGAAATAAAATGGGTATCATATATATTTCATCATATCATAACCTATGGAGAATAGATAGGTTTTATAATCATTTAAATATATAATAAACAATGAAATTAAGTGAGTTTCATATGAATTTTATGAATATATTACACATAGAAGAGAAATAGGTTCATAAGTGACTTGGAATCATAATCTTAAACCATTCAAAAAAAGGATAAGAACAGTGTTCAGGGATAATATCCATAATAAAGATTAAACTATATCAGAGGATTTAATATTAAAAGGATGTGGTTTTTGATTGATCAATTTTATCATTACTTAATAGAAATAACCATTATTTAAAAATTCTATTTTAAAACATAAAATATTTTCCAAATCCTTTCATCTTAAAAGAACTTTGAAAACATATAATGTAATTTTTTAAAATTATTTAAAACATTTTTTCATAAAAAATCATTTCATAATTGAAATATAATTTGTAAAAAACCAAAATTTTTGGAAACCATATTATTTTACAAAAAATTTCAAAACTTATAAAAGAATATTTGAAATCATTGGAATTATTTTCTTTTAAAATAACCATTTAAAACCTACAAAATAAAATTTTAACATAATTTAAAACTCTTAGTAGAAATATAAATTTACTGAAAACCTTTTTAGTTTATAATAAAAATGAAATAATATAAAATAATATTTAAAGAAATGAATTTCATGATTTTGTCTAAATCCATACATGTTAAACATTATTTATACTATAAAAAAGTGTAGACAATTTCTTCGATCAGAAGACGACAAGAATATTATTTTTTAAAAACAGTATTTTAAAATTGTTAACATATGGGTATTTTTTTTAAAATATCATGTGAAAGTAGTAGAACATTTTTGAAAACATTTTATTTTTGAAAACATGGTTTCAAAACTACACAGATTCCTGAACAAAGAGAGAGATAACATATGTTTTTCTTAAAAAAATATTTTTAATTATATTATGTAAAAAATAATGAAAAAATGATACAATTTATTTAAGATGTCATGAATAAACACATTAGAAAAAAATTAATGATATTTATTGATAGGTGTATAATAATATTTAATATATAGAATCATAATTATAAACAATCCTTATAAATGATGAGATGTAGCAATAAATGGTTACTACGTGGAAAAATTTCAATCATAATCCCAATGAAAGAATAAAAATTAAACAAGTTTAAAATATAATAAATTAAAGGATATTCATGATAAAATATTTCTATTTTCAATATATACACCTCAAATGAAAATATTGTTTAAAAAAAGGTTATGTATCTCAACGAAATGAAATTGAGAAAAAATTACATTACTAATTTGGTAACATTTTAACCATAAACCCCATGAAATAGATACCATCAGATAGATATTTTAATAACCATAAAATAATTATAATAATCATATATTACATTCATGGATATTATATAGACCACACAAATTAAATGAGTTGTGAATAAGGCACAAGTCTTATAGAAATAAAAGTGTGATGAAAAAACCCTTACCTGAAGCCTTGATTTAATTCATACACATTAAAACACAATATTTAATAAATATAAGTTAACTATAAATCTAAAAAATATATATATTACTATATCTAATACCATATACTATTTTATTTGGGATTTATATTATATGTTTATTAATAATTATAAGGTAATGTTACATTTAGGGTAATATCCACTCTGTTTTCATATATGTTTTGACTTATTAGTAATAATCCTCTTACATTGATCATGATTTAATTATTTAATGAATTTAAAGCATGATATAAATGTATAATTTATCTTTATATAATTATTTATGGTAATATATATAAATATTGAAATTTGAAATAGAATAAACCATTCATAGAGATGGTTGGTCATACGCACACATGAATGTTGTTTCTGATTTTTCCATATTTAAAGAAAAAAGTAAATTAAAAATATATATATTATAATTATGGTAGAATTATATTTTCATACATATCATATTATTTTACTAAACCTATTCTTAATATATACCATGAAAAGTTTGAATGAATCACGTCACTTTGAGGAGGCGGTAGTCCTGACATCCAAAAATGATGTTATCTTATTTATAAAAAATAGAATGCATGAAGGTATGTTTAATATAAAAAATAAATATTAATAATTATATCATAAATATAAAACAATTGATATAAAAACATAATTTCCACCATAATTTCTATCCATGAGAGGTGGTAAATGAAAAACAAATGACATCGTTTCATGAGGCAGTAGTCCGCCGTACACATGAATAGTATGTTCATTACCCATTTAATGCATGTGTGTGTGAGTGAAGGTATAAATCTTATAATAACAAAATATAATTTTATTTGATATAATTAGGTTATCATTTAAGTATTTAATATGTATAATTGAGGTGGTGGAGAAATAAAGTCATTGAAAATTGCTTGTTGAAGGATGTTACATCTTCTCTGTGTAAGTCATTTTTGATTGCACCAAAGGGATTCCATAGTGGATTTATACCCAAAGCGTGACCTATATGAAAAATTAAAATATTTTTGAATTATATTTGGCTAGGATTTGAACAATAAAAAGTGTCTTGATATGTATGATCATGGAGAAGTGTGAATTCCTTTTTATAGAGAAGGTGGGGTGGAATTCTTGTAAATACCAAAAGGAAAACACTATTGGGTAGACTCTCTTACCCCAATGTTATTAAAAAATGGAAAATTAATATATTAAAGAGGATGAATGGTCGATCTCATCTTCCACTTCACAAAAATAAGATCATATTTATAATTCTGTTCGATAACATGTATGATTCCCAACTTTTATTAGTTTGGGTTTTATTATGGTAACTAGATTTATAAAAAAATAATTTATCCATGATGACTAAACTAAAAAGAGATTGAATAGAAAATATAGAACAAATTAATTCTAAATATGATATATAATTTAAAAAAAAAATTAAATCCCATCTTTGTGGGAATTAATTTTAAAACAACCAAATGTGACACAAAAAAGCACTACTTTAACTCAAACCATGATAATAATGTTTTTACTGTTTAATGGTCAATATGTTCATTATAAAAGTTAAATTAGTCCATCAATAGACCATATTTTATATTTATTTACATTTAAAAATAATTTGGATCAATATATTATTTTAGTAAAATTTAAATCATTTAATGAAATATCATTTTTTATAAAATAAAATTAATTTCCATTTTTATATTATTTACATAATTTTAGTTATAAAAAAATATCATGTAAAAGTTTGAATTTTAATGTATTAAGTTAAAAACTATGTAAAATGAAACATTCATATAAAAAATTTGAAGATATAAAATCAATCAATTAACTTGACTTTAAATTTTTATTTTTGTTAATTATTAAGAGAATTGCTGCATTTGGCATTCCGAAAGTAGTTAATCTAAATGATTTATCTCTAATAATTTAATAAAAACTAATATGATGAAAGAATAAATAAAATTTAAAAATAATGTGTAATTTAGAAATAAGTTTGGGTTTTCTTATCATAATGCTTTATAAATGTTAGTGGTAAGGAACATTCATATTTTGACTTTTTACTTAATAAACTTTTTATATTTGTCACTTTCATTGAATAGTTTCCCAATAAATCATAACAAATGATAAAAGTGGGTATATTGTAGAAATATGGAAATCCAATTGATTTTTTTATTTTTTCTATTTGGCCCCTTAAGATTAATGTTTAATTTCTAAGTAAACTAATTTTTGTCTAATTACTGTAATTAATTTTAATTAAATTCACTAATCTTTTAGGTTAATAGTATGAGGAACTCAATTGAAATTATTAAATATTGTGGTTCCAAATATGGAATCTATTTTTACCAATTGTGGAAATAGAACTATCAGAAATTAATTTAATATTAATACTGGAGACATGTTGTGAAATCAGGTTTTTGAAGTCAAAAAGTCCAAAAGATAAAAAAATTATAACCAATTTTAATTTTAAATTGGTTCCAATGAACATAATTGGATTAATGGATGTAAAATTTATTTAATAATCTTTAAAATAAAATTAAAAATATAATTTAACTATTCAAATCAATTAGATGAAAAGGCAGTACTCAATTAAAGTGTTTTCACTATTCATCACAAAAATTAAAGTTCTATTAAAAATACCATAATTTTTCCAAAATTAAATATTGATATTATGATTTCAAAAATAGTGTTTATATTTTATAAGAAAAATTAAAAAAATTTCAAATTTTGATTTAAAACGGGTTCTCCCTTTCAAAGCCTAAACATTATCTCTTTGGAAACAATAAATGTTTGTGTTTAGAAAACTTAAATTATTTTTATATTATGCATATAAAATCTATTGTGTCGGTTTCATAAAATTTTATTGAATTTATAATATATAAATTATTTAATATGATTAAAAAAGTTTTTTTTAATTTAATGATATATAACATTGATTGTACATAGAAAAAATAGTTTTCATGGAAAATGAATTTATTTATTGTAAAATAGCTCTTACATTCATATCTAACTAATTGAAAAAATATATTCATTTTTATACATGTTTAGTTCATATTTTTATAATTTTGTTAATCATATTCATCATATCCATTCCAATGGTTACGTGAAAATATCAATAATATTTTAATAACGTTATTAATAGTATACTATAGTTTTGTAAAACTGTGTCTTGCTTATAATAAAGGCTATCGAAGGAACTCGACACTCTGTGTAACACATTAAAAACATATTTTTTCATGTAATGAAATCCAATTTAAATGTTTCACGTAGTGTTATCTCTAATTGGTTTTGATTAAAAATAATGAAAAACATGATGCATTCATATAATACAATCTATATTCAGGGTTCTGTGAAATACATAATATTGAAAAGATTAAATTAATTCAAAAAAAATTCAAAAAATATCAGGGTGTTACATTATACCCCCAATAAAATCAATATAACCCAAAATATTAATTTTGGTTACAAAAGGTTTAAAACATGATATTTTCATTCATAGAAACCAAAATTGTAAAAATGAATACTAATACGTATTTTAAAAAGGAAGTTTTGAAAACATAAAGGATATACAAATTAACTAAAAAATAGGATTCCATGTTTGATAAAAAGATGGAGTGAATATTGGACAAGGAAAAAAATTTAAATGACTATAGAGATTGATAAATATCATTGAACATCAGAAAGTTAACAATAAATGGAATGTTAAGGGCCTCAAAACCATAATTTTGTGATGATTTATAGGACCATCGGTTCAATAGAAAACAATGAATTATGATTAATATTTTTCAATTTACTTTTTATAGAGTTGATTAATTATTTTACTATCTAGTTTATAAGTAATTATACTAACTTGATATATTCATTTCCATATGAAAAATCTAACCCTTTGATTATTCCTTGCTCGACTTCCACTTTATCTCTTACTCTATGAAATGAAGTTGAATTTTTCATTCCAAAAGCATTATAGGAGCATGAAAACCATAAATAGAAAGAAAGTTATATATATATGTATTTAGATAACCACAAAAAAATGGTTAGAACATGTTATCCATAACTCATAATTCCACATACAGTGATATAATACATTAACCACTAAAACCTCATATAATCTTTAAAATAAACCATTACATAAATAGTTTACCATATGACACTTTGTAAAGATTAATGTATAAAATATTTTTAATTAAGGTCACTAAATTTACCAAAACAAACTTTTCATTGATCCCATATATATATCATAAAGTAGCTCTGATTTTCCACATACCAAACATTTGATTACACTCATCATGTATTCTCTTGATACATGGTAATATATTGAATGAACATAAACCCTTATTAAAAAAATTCATTATTCCTTATTTCATAGTTCATTGAATATATTCATTAAATCCAAAAATGTTGTAAACTCCATCAATGATAGAATAAAACACTTTTTTAAGAAATAATTAGTCACTTACAAGTTAATATTTTTTCTATTCAATTTACTTATTTATATCCTCCATTTCCTTAACCAAAAAAACATTATCTCAACATCATTTAAATATTAACGGTTATATTCCCATATTAAAAAGGCCTTCTTTACATTAAATCACATTTCTAGTCCATTAAAACCCTTCAAAATATTCATGTAGATCCAGAGAAATAACATAAACTGGGAAATAATTATATATTTCACAATTCTGAATTCATTAATCCAAATATGTAAACATTTCAACAATTCCTCTATAATAATTAGCATCAAATCATTATTTACCTAGATTAGAAGTAAATTATTTGGTCATGTCATTGTGTTTCATAATTCCCATGATTTCCACAGATAATAAATTCAACTCTATGACTATTCTTCACTCTATGAACCTTTTTCCCATACAGATAACATCTTCCCCCCATTTAAGGTATTCCACAAGGTTTTCCCCATCTTTTTTACATGTAAGTTTCCAAATAATCTTTCATATATATTACTTACCATTTGGAAATTTATTAAAGTATGGCTTCCTATTATTCAATGTGTTATGAATATCACCAAAGTTCACATTGTTAATCATATATGGCGATAGTTGATTCAACATAATTTAAATAGCTTTCTATCTAGTAATTATACAATTTCATTAATCTTAATCACATAATTTTCAATGATATTTAATGATAACCAAGTTCCATCTTGTTCCCTCCATTGTATAAAACCAAAAATCATAGTTAGAGCATCAATTATCATAGAGAAACACCACATAATCATGAAAAATCACATATAGGCTATCAAAATAATTACACGTTTTTAAATCTATGAGACCTTATGCTTATCCATAGATACATACCTAGACATATCCATAAAAATTACCAATGGTATATCACAAATATTTTACCATCTTAGTTTCTAAATGATTACTAAACCTTTTATTTGATACCAGAAAAGCGACCTAGGATTAACATACATGGATATTACATCATTTTAGATGAATATTCATCCCATTACAAATGTAAATACACGAGGACTATAATATTTTGGTGTCTTCAAAAACATGGAACCCAATATTCTATCAGGGTGAATGATATTCAATGTTTCCCACAATGATATTCAACTTTAGTAATTTTACATAAAAAAATTATTCATAACATGGGGAAATGAAACCTAAAAAAGAGTGAGAACAGATGCTAAATAAGCATAAATAAAGAAGAAATATTAGAATAACATGAAAATAAGGTTATGAGGACATTAGAATAAAATTTTGAGATCATTCCCTACATATCATAGATCATATACACGAGTCATGGCATAATTATTTACAATTTATATGACATGAATGATAATAGAATCAAGAACATAATTCGAGAGTATAATATAAGAATATGACAAATAATTTTTGGCGTATAGAAAAGCATATAAAATCTTCTATCATGTATATATATCATGACCTTCATAACATGTAAGTCTTGGGATAATCACTTACGTACGTACTTCATGATTAGGATAAAAACCCGTGTACCCTCTTTGGGCTTAGGATACAAGCCATCCACCCTATAGTTTTTGAGATTCTGATACAACCCATATACCCACTTCATTTTGGTCAAGGGATAAAACTCATTTACCCTCTTGGGTTCAGGAACCTCTTAATAACTATGTACCCTCTTATTTTCTGGCATATGGTATATCTCGTGTACCCTCTGGTTTTTGGCCATGGACTACAACCCATATAAACTATTGTTTTCTGGTGTGTGTTATGCCATGTGTAATCTTTGATCTCATATAGAATTTATCACTAACAAATAAATTGGAGAGAGTTATAGGTTACACCAATCACAAAATGAAATCGTGCATACATCTTCCATATGATAATGAACCAATCATTATATCATGAACCATTCAAATATATGGGTTTCATAAACATCATATCATAACCCATGAAATTAAATGGGTATCATCAAAAGATTCTTCAACTAATAACCAATGTAAATGATGTAGGATTCATAGACATTTCATCTGAGAATAACCTGTGAAATAAGGTGAGTTTTATAATCATTTTATCATGGTATAAACTATTGAAGCGAAATGGGATTCAAATGAAGTATTTCATCAAAATCATAAATCATTCAAAGAAAGGATAATAATGGTGTCCGTGGATCATATCACTAAAAAATTATAAACTCTATCAAATTATGTCATCTTATATGGGGGGTTTTGAAAGACCATTGTATCATATCATAAGATAAATTACCTTTCGTTAAAAATTACTTTAAAAAATCAAAATCATTTCCATTAAAAACACTATCAAAATTTATAAAGTAATATTTAATAATAATTTAAAAAATTTATTGGGGAAAATATCCTTTCCACTTTTAAAAAATAATTTTAAATCCAAAAAAAAAATGAAAACCATTTTCTTTGAAAAAAACTTTGAAAAAATATAAAATATGTTTTGAAATCATTGAAATCTTTTTCATTGAAAATAATGATTTTTATCCTAAAAAATAACGATTTAAAAATAAATTAAAACATATCATAAAACTATTTAAAAAAAACCAAATTTTCATAGAAAATGATCATTAAAACATATAAAATATGATTCAAATATGTGACAGTCATGAATAAATATAAATCCTTACACGTCAAACATTCCTTCTGCACCATAAAATATTTAGAAAAGTGTTTTGTTTGATAAATAACTAAAAAATCATTTATAAAACACTTTTTTTTAAAAAAAATTAATACCTTGGTGAATATTTCTTTTAAATATCATAGGATAACATTTGAGAATTTTTTAAAACATTGTTTTTGAAGAACACATATTTTCAACCAAAGAGAGAGATAACATCATATTTTATTAAAAAAAATTCTTAATTATCATAAGTATCATATAGTTGAAGAAGGTACCATTATAGGAAGATATAATGAATAATAGTTGGATAAGAAGAATCATGAGATTTTATGAGATATGTATAATAATATTTCATCAATTTAATCAATATCAAAAAAATCTGGATAAATGATGAGATTTTTGTAGTAAACTGTTACAACTTTTGTAACTTTGAATAAAACTACCAATGAAATAATAATATTAAATGAAACTTCAAATATCATTAAGATAATTATAATCATGATATAAAATTTCATAGGGAATTATATTCACCCCATGGAAAAATGTAAGTACATAACAGGGCATGTGCCTTAATGAAGGAAAATTGAGATAAAATTACTTTACATATTTGGTAAATTTTGAACTATAAGCCCCATGAAAGAGATATTATAAAAGGGTTATGTTAATACCCATAAATTAATTTATTTTAATAATATAATATTTTCATGGGAATTATATAAACCACACAAAATAAATGAATGGTGAATATGGCATAAGTCTCATATAAATAAAAGTGAGATGAGAAAAACATTTCCTTAAGTCTTGAATTTTTTCGTACTAGTTCAAACATATTATTTGTTAAATATAAGATTATTATATATAAAAAATGTAACTTATTATTATATCTAAAACAATATTTTTTTTATTATGATTTTATATTACCCTTTTATTAAAAATTCCATGTTAATGCTACGTTTCAAGTAATATCTACTTTGTTTTTCGTATGTGTTTTGACTTTTAATTATGTACATTATTACATAGATAATGATTTACTTATTTCCATAATTTAAAATACTATATTAATATAATATATATTTTTTATAGAAATAAATATAGTAATATTTAAAATATAGAAATTTTAAATTGAATACACCGTTTATGGAGACAGTAGGTCGTACGTATGAATGAACACTGTTTCTGTTTTCTTTTTTGTATTAAAAGAAAGTAAATTGAATATATATATTATAATTCTAGTAGAATTATTATTATATATATATATATAATATTCAATTACTAAATTCAATCTTTAATACATTCCATGTAAATTGTGAACTAATCATATCGATTTGAGGATGCATTAGTCCACATGTACACAAACAAAGTTATCATATTTTCAAAAAATAGACATACTAAAGATATGTTTAATATAATAATTAAATAATAATACATATATAATATATATAATATATATAGTATAAATATATTATGTATAGCATAATTCCTAAAAATGAGAGTTGGTAATGTAAAAAAATGGATGACATTATTTCGTGAGGATATAGTGTGTCGTACGCACAAACGGTATGTTCGTTACCCATTTTATAAAAGTATGTATGGGTGTAGTTAGAAATATTATAATCACAAAATATATGTATATTTTGGATACATAGGTTATTATATAATCATGTAAAAAGAATAATTGTGGTGGTGGTAAAATAAAATCAAACAAAAGTTCTTGTTTAAAGATGTTACCTCTTCTTTGAGAAACTCCTTTTGGACTACACCCAAGGGATTACATTGTTGGATTTATTCACAAATGGAGTTATCTTAGATTGATGTAATGGTTTAGGAAGATTATTTGGGTAGTTTTGGCTAAGAATAATGGGATTGAGAGTTTGGAGGAAGGGGAAGAGTGAATTCCTTTTTATAGAGGAGGAGGGCCAAAATTCTTTTAAATACCAACAGCTACACACTATTTGGGGGAATATACTAAATAATATGAATAAAATTTACAAATAATGAATTAAATGAGATTTATGTAACACCCCAAGCTTCCATGATACGCTGCTCTTTGAATAATACAATATCATGTGTTGTACGCAACTTCGAGTTCTAACACACAACACAACCAAACAAACTAGATGTTATGAATAGTAATACCCACAATTTGAAATTATATAAAATTTATCATTCAAAATGGACTTCATTATTTGATTCTTAATATCTAAATTAGCTTCGGGTGAATTTTTTGTAATTTTCTAAAAACTGTCAATTTTTGACGAATAGTGAAAAACATTGAGTTAACGTTTAAAACCAAATTTTTATTTAAATAATTATTTATTTTATTTAAATTTATTTCAGGTCTACATAATACCTATATAAGTTCAATGTAATTAATTGGAGTCAATTTATAATAATTATAGATATATAAAAATTTTATTGAACTTTTCACCGTCTTTTACACATCTCCTAGGAGAATTTGCAAATTCACATAAAACGTAATTTTATCGCTTCTGAGAGTATAATTTATAAAATATGAGAGACAAGGTTAATATCAAGGAGTAAAATGTGGTTCAATAAGATAAAAATAATTTTTTGTGAAATGTAACATTTTTCTTTTATTTGCCACGGTTAAATGTAAATATGGTAATTAAGGGTAAAAATGATATTATTATTACCCTAACACATGTCCTAATTCTATTGGATGGGTATAATTGGAACAAAAAAACATTAGGAATAAAATATGAACCTCTTTGGTCCACTTGTATTAGATTAGGACATTTATTATTATTTAATTCAAAGAAGAGTTAAAAGAGTTAAAATCAAAGTTTAATAAGTAAAACATTTTTAATATAGGGTTATACATAATATAAATTATATTATAAGTATTCATTAGAAATATAAAAGTATTTCCTACATAATTATATTTTATTTATAATTTTTAGACATTATATAAGTTAATTTATTTATGACACAATGGTGATGCAGTAATTACTGAATTAATGAAATATTAAAATAATTGATATTATAAATAACCAAACAAATGTTATTTTAGACATTTTATGATTTCAACTAATTTTATAGGTTAATATTACATATTAGGGTTGGTTAGATGAATTTTTTTCAAAGTGATAATGTTGTTATGAATTTACCAAAAACAAAATACCAAATAGAGTCAAAGTTGACATAAAATAGTTTTTAAAACAAATATTATGTTATTAATTGATATTCTATTCCTAAATATATAAGGTTCGGCCAAAGGACTTATATAATGATAGGTGTATCATTAGTGGACCACTTTGGGGTCTCTTGGATGTATATAGTATGTTTATTAACTATATAATATAAAATTACAAAGAGACATGGTAAATGTCAAACTATTTATCTATGAGTTAAATAAAAAATATAAAGTTAATATAGCGACCCAAACCTATATAAAACCTATTAGTTGAGTGGTTTTAGACCTATCCCCACCTTAACCTTTAAATAATCCACTATGGATCCATTAGAATCCGAATATGAATTTATTATAAAATAATATTTCAACCTTTTCCTAAGGTGCCCCTCACCCCTCTTATAAAAGGGCACTCCATCTTCTCTCTAATTCACACCTACAAATCCTTTTGTCTAGGACAAAACCTGATCAAATATTCTCTCAACATCCCTCAAGTCAACCTAGAGGCCTTATTTTGATCATAAATCCAACCTAATAATCCCTTGTGATAAAATTAAAAGGAAGAACCCGAAAAAGAGGTAATGTTTTCCCCACCCTCTTTCAAGTTCCTTTCTTCTTCCACTTCATCTTTTTTGTTATTTATATTCTAAAATAATAACACCAATATCTTATATATAATGTGTTGATATTATAAATATGGTACATCTATATTCAGTATTCTATCCATCCTTTGGATGAAATGTCACCATACATGCGTACGTACGACTTACCGTCTCCACGTAGTGGTGTAATTGTTATTCAATACATTATTATTTGGATGGGTATAATAATGGTGTGTAATTAATATAAATAATAAATATAACATGATAATTATTCTATATATATGATACACCATCCAATTATATATTATTTTAATATCAAAAGAATGATATTTTTGCTCGTGTGTACATACGGACTACCGTCTCCATGAACGTGATGAGATTCATTCCCCATCGTATCCATTCAAGAATAATTCTCATTTGATGATTAAAAGTAATTTTTAAGGACTTGATATCATCATGGAAAGGAATAATATACATCTTATCCATAAAAAACATGGCTTACGTAACAAATCATGTAAAGGAAAACGAATCAGTTAATACCCGAAACAACGATAATACTAAAATATTATTAACAAGGAAATATTATAAGATCATATATGATATCATATTTATGTAGATGATTCTTGTATAATATAATAAAAATGATTTAACTATTATATAGGAGGTTAAACTACCCTTTACCAAGGAAGAGTACAAGTTAAGGCTTTATTTCACAATTTCTTCATTATCCGAGGTTGTTTATACGTAATTATCTATTGAGAATTATTTATCATCCACATCCATGTTTCTTAAAAATTTATTTCAAAACATTATTACTATTTTATATAATATGGGTTAAAGTCATTTATACCCTAGTTTTACATTTTATATGATGTTTATAATGGAATATTTCCATCGTTTTCCAAACAAGGTCCTTTTTAGCCATTTCAATAGAATTTAGGTAAGAATATCTTTTTTAACTTATAAGGTGGGTGAGGATATTTTCTTCCATTTTAAAATCATCAAAGCTTCCCTTAAAATCTTATAAGAATATTTTCAAAGTAAATGTTTTCATTATGTGGCTTTTATATGAATAAAAAATTAAGTATTTCTCTCCAATAGTTTTGATTTCATTTATGTCAACATCCTTTTATGAATTTTAAGCTTATTTGAAGTTGATTTATTATCATACAAAACTTCCATATAGTATTGATGGTTTTCTGATATGTTTGACTATGGATTTGTTATTTTTATACCATTCATCATTTGTGGAGAATGTATTGACATTTCATATGCTAGTTTTAATACGAATGTTTATGGTATGTACAAACCTGTTCATATGAGGAATTCATTGGAAATAATAAGTGATGGGTGGAGCCCGCTATAGATCCTCGATGCATCGATAGGTCTCATGAGACAAACTAGTGTCTTGGAAAAAGGCCTTGAAAGAATATTATTTGTATTCTTGGCACAAGGCCTTGACTATGTGGTTACGATAGTCTGATATTATGCATTCCATAATTATAAAAGTGGTTATTGATATTGCATGTGATTATTCAAATAGTATAATATCATTGTGAGTAAGTAAATTGAATTATTTAATTTTATATTTTCCATATTATGATAAAGTTCAAGATTAAAAGGATTTTGTTTTAGTTATACTTTGCCTTAAATGTTTATTCTTATTTATGAAAGTTTCTGCTATATGTTTATCCTTACAGGGCATCTCAGCTCACCCCTTTCTATGTTTTATTTTTCCCCAGGATGTGAATAAGTATTCTATGAATGATCAGCAGGGGTAGTATGAGGGGATATGAGTGTGGTCTATGGAGACATTATGTTGTTGTAGTTTTTCACTTTATGATGTAATGTAAGGCTTATGAATATATCTAGTGTTTCCAAGGCTACTAAAGTAATAGGTCTTTCCAGACTTGATATTTTGTGATCATGCAAATATTATGTAATAATTCACCAACTCTAGGTAACTGGGGTTGGGGCGTTACAGTTGGTATCAGAGGAAGTTTAGTACAAACTTTGGAAGCTAGATTTAGATAAACTCTGATTAGGGCACATATCCCTAAGATATAATTTGAGGATTAGTATAGAAGAACTTCCTAAAATTATGGTATTGTAGATATTTTGTGAGTTTTACAAGAAATACATCCCTGTATGGATATGAGAAGGTAGAGGCGGCTCTGGCACAGATGTACCTAGGGGTAAAACCTGAAAATACAACTTTGAGCTATACTCGAATGAGAACTGGTGCACGACAATTGGCCTTGCTGCACTCTTGGCTATGACACGCCCGGGGGATATGCTTAGGATAATTCTCATTTTCTTTACAAACCATTATGAAGGGTTTATGAGTATATAATTCCTAAAAGAAATTTTTTTTATGATTATGGATTATATCCATAAACTGTTCAATTTATGTAAAGTGTTTTACAAGTTTGGATTTATGTATTTTGATTCATAAACTAATTTAGTGTATGCCATTGTTTAGAAATGGAACATAGTGGAAGTAATGGAAACAATATCAATGCACACACTCCATGTAGGGATTTCCCTCATGATCTAGATAATTATAGTGGAGCTGGTGATACAACTGGTTCTGATCAGCTAATCACCATACTGGGACAACTCACTAAGGTTATGAATAATAACCTTACCCGTATGAAGCACCCCTGATCCACAACGTGGAGGATAAATGTTAGATAGTTTCAAGAGTCAAAAAACACCAACATTCAATGGGGGTACAAATACACTAGTAACTAAGCAATGGATAAATTCCTTACAGAAAACATTCCACGCCTTGGGGAGTAGCAAAAGGTAAAAAGTTATCATGGCAGTTTACCGCCTCACTAGAGATGCTGATCAATGGTGGTCATTGATTCAAAAAACAAAAGATTATGATGAAGTATAAAATATGTAATAGAGGGATCTAAATGATCTTTTCTTAGAAAAATACATTCTTCGTGCCGACCGAGTAGATATGGAATGGAAATTTCTGAGTTTGAGGCAAAAGGAGGATGAGAATGTTGCAAAGTATGAGGCTAACATTACTAGGTTAGCGAGAAATGCTACAGATTATATACGTAACCCATGAAGTAATATTGATCATTTCTTTGATTGGTTAAAACCATTTATCCTCCAAGCATTAATCTCACAATCATTCTCATCATACAAAGATATTGTCTTATGTTCTATCAATACAGAAAAAGAATTCTATAAGCCTTATGACTTTAAAGAAAAGAAAGAGAAGAAGAGATATGCTGATCACTCTAGAAATGGAAATAAGAATAATATGGGAAAATTGGAATATCCATCCTCATGTAAATGTGGGAAGAAACACCTCAGTACTTGATTGATGGGAATGGGAGTCTGTTACAAGTGTGGTGAAAAAGGCCACCAAGCTCGTGATTACGAGGGGAAGAAACAATCTACTGATGTTCAATACTACAATTGCAGGGTGATGAGAAATTATTTAAATGAACGTCCTAAGCGTCAGGGAAACTTAACTCAGAAAAGGACAAGGGATCAAGGCAAATCTTATGCTATCAGTACTGCTGAGGTAGAAGCTCCGAAAGACATGTTGGCAGGTAATTTAATGGTTTCCTCAAGTTTAGCCAATGCTTTATTTGATTCTATATCATAGCATTGTTTAATATCTTCCCAGTTTTCTAAGAAAATTATATATTTCCAATTTTATTTAACAAGGGAGTTTTCAGTTAAAACTCTTAAGGTAAGTATCATCGCAAAGAGGTTTTGTGAATCCGTTCCCATTAGAGCATATAAATTTTCTTTTTCTGTTGATCTAATCGTCATACCTATGATATAGTTTGATTTAATCCTCGGTATGGATTGGATTTCAGACCATGATACAATGATTTATTTTATGAATAAGGAGGTTATGAATTTTGATGATGATGATAAGGAACACCTTATCTTTAGAGCAGAATCATCACAACCAAATTCTTATCTAGATCCACCCCCAGTAGCTCAACTATATTAAATTATTGGGGAGGAAGAAAATGAAATGACTATGGGTGAGAAAAGGAATGTTCAAAAAGAGGATGTACCTATTGAGAGAGAATATGTTGATGTGTTTCCATTATATTTACCTAGACATCCTCCAGAATGATAAATTGAGTTTTTCATTGATTTAATTCCTGGTTCAAGGCCTATATCGGAGACCCCTTATAGACGGTCCATTGTGGTATTATTTGAACTAAATAAACAAATAGAGAAATTGAGTAATAATGGATTTATTCAACCTAGTGTTTCTCCTTGGTGATCCCCTGTCCTTTTTATTAAGAAGAAAGATAGATCTATGAGGTTATGTATCGACTACAGGGAAATCAATGCTATAATAATAAAGAACAAGTATGACCTACCTCGCATTAATGATTTATTTGACCAACAGCATGGAGATCAATAATTTTCAAAGATTTAACTTTGATCTGGATATCCTCAGTTGTGTGTGAAGATGTAAGACATTCTGAATACATTATTTCGAACCAGGTACAGGCATTACGAGTTTACAGTAATGCCTTCTGGGCTAACTAATGCACCCTCTGTTTTCATGGATCTAATGAACAGAGTTTTCAAGGAATATCTTGATGAATTTGTAGTGTTATTTATTGATGATATCATGGTATAATACAAAAGCCACGAAGATCAAGAAAATCACTTGCGCATTATCCTGATGACACTTAGAAGACACAAATTATATGGGAAGTTTAGCAAGTGTAAATTCTGGCTTCAGGAGATATCTTTTCTTGGCCATATTGTCTTTAAGGATGGAATCTCTATTGATCCTTCTATGAAATGATAAATCCAAGAATTTCTAGCACCAACGAGTATAACCGAGGTACACAATTTTATTGGTTTAGCAGGTTATTTTCGACGTTTCGTCCAGAATTTTGCCCGATTGGCTAACCCATTAACGAAACTCACACATAAAGGGGTTAAATTTGTTTGGAAAAAAGAGTGTGAAGAATGTTTTGAAGAACTGACAAAAATATTAGTCAATGCTATTATATTGAATCTAAAATCAGGTAATGATGGGTTTGTTATTTATAGTGATGCTTCAAAGAAAAGACTTGGTTGTGTCCTTATGCAGAATGATAGGGTTACTTCCTATGCATCACAACAGCTATAAATTAATGAGATAAACTATCCTACTCATGATTTTGAGTTAGCAGCTGTAATATTTGGTTTGAATATTTGGAGACACTATCTCTATGGTGATAAATGTGAGATTTATACTGATCATAATAGTTTGAAGTACATTTTCTCACAAAAAGAACTCAACAAGAGGCAAAGGAGATGGCTTGAACTACTCAAGGATTATTATTAGACAATACACTACCACTCGGGGAAGGGAAATAAGGTTGCAGATGCTTTGAGTAGAAATGATCAAGGAGTTTTGAACAAGATCAGCGTTTAAAAGGATTCTCTATACATGGATCTAGTAAAGATAGATATGGGAATAACCATGGAAAGTAAAACAACAATACTTATTCAAATTTTTGCCAAACCATCTTTACTAGAAAAGATAAAGAGTTCTCATACGGATGATTAAGACTTTAAAAAGAAGATTAAAGCTGTGAATGATGGAAGATTGAGTGACATTGCGTATGAAGAAGGATTTTTGAAATTTGGGAAGAGACTGTGTGTTCCCGATATACCTGATCTATAAAGGGAATTTTTGGATGATGCTCATAGTTCCAATTTCTCTATACACCCTGGGATCATCAAATGTATAGAGATTTGAAGGAACATTTTTGGTGGGACAACATGAAGAGAGAGATTGCTGATTATGTGTCAAGATGTATGGTTTGTCAATAAGTGAAAGCCGGAAGGAAATAGCCTGGAGGAGTCATGCTACCTCTTCCCACACATGAGTGGAAATGGGATAATATTATGATGGACATTGTCATGGGACTAACAAAGACTCCTAGAAGGAACGATGAAGTATGGGTCATTTTTGATCGTTTTACCAAGTCATCTCATTTTCATGCTATAAAGGAAGATCTACCACTTGAACGTTTAACAAGACTATATATTAATGAAGTTGTAAGACTTCATGGAGTACCACTATCGATTATTTCCGATCGTGATCCACATTTTACTTCAAGATACTAGAAAAGTCTTCAGAAATCTCTGGATACTGAACTTCGTTTGAGCACTTATTACCACCCTCAAACAGATAGACAATCAGAATGGACTATTCAAACCTTATAAGACATGTTGAGATCTTTCTCATGTTACTTTCAGGGTATGTGGTATCAATATTTACCTCTTGTAGAATTTTACTATAAAAATAGCTTCCATTAATGTATTCAGATGGAACTATATGAAGCGTTATATAGAAAGAGATGTCAGAAACCAACCCGTTGGGATGATGTTGGTGAAAGAAAACTCATAGGACCAGAACTGGTAGAGGAAACAATGGAAAAGGTGAAGGTAATCCAAAACCATATCAAAGAAGCTCAAAGTAGGCAGAAGAGATATGTTGATAACTGAAGGAAGGATTTGGAATTTAAGGTAGGAGATCATGTTTTCTTGAAGGTACCTCCATTGAAGGAAGTTATACATTTTTGTAAGAAAGGTAAATTGATTCCTAGGTACATAGGACCTTTTGAAATTCTAGAACGAATTGGGGCTGTAGCTTATCATTTGGAAATGCCGCCAAATCTCTCCAAAGTTCATGACGTGTTCCACATATCACTATTAAGAAAATACATGTCTAACCCAACCCATGTACTCACCTATGACAAATTAGAACTGGAACCCGATCTGTCTTATTGTGAATAGCCCGTCAGAATTCTTGATACGATAGAACAAGTGCTGAGAAACCGTTCGACTCGCCTGGTAAAAGTTCTATGGGAAAACCATAAGATGGAAGAGGCAACGTGGGATCTCGAGGAACTTATGATGAAGAACCACCCGAGACTTTGTATCAGGTAATATTCCTTAAATTTCGAGGAATAAATTATTTTAAGGAGGGGAGAATGTAACACCCCAAGCTTCCGCGGTACGCTTCTCTTTGAATAACATAGTAGCGTGTGTTGTACGCAACTTCGAGTTTTGACACACAACACAACCAATAAAACTAGCCGTTAGGAATATTAATACCCACGTTTTAAAATTTTATAAATTTTATCCTTCAAAATGGACTTCATTTTTGGATTCGTAATATAGAAATTATCTTAGGGTGAATTTTTGGTATTTTTCTGAAAACATTCAATTTTTTATGAATAGTGAAAAACACAGAGTTATTGTTTAAAAAAGAATTTTTATTTATATAATTTTTTATTTTAGGTAAATTTATTTTATGTCAAAATAGATACATAATACCTATATAAGTTAATTTAATTCATTGGAGTCAGTTTATAATAATTTTAGATATATAAATATTTTATTGAACTTTTCACCGTCCTTTACCCATCTCGTAGGAGAATTTGCAAATTCACATAAAACATAATTTTACCTCTTCTGTGAGTGGAATTTCAAAAAAACTAGAGACACGATTAATATCAAGGAGTAAAATGTGGTTCAATATGATAAATATAATTTTTGATGAATAGTAGCTTTTTACTTTTATTTACCACGGTTAAATGTAAATAGGGTAATTAAGGGTAAAAATGATATTATTATTACCCTAAAACATGTACTAATTCAATTGGATAAGTATAATTCGACCAAAAACAACCTTAGGAATGACATATGAACCTGTTTGGTCCACTTGGATTAGATTTGGACAATTATTATTATTTTATTCAAAGAAGAGTTAAAAGAGTTAAAATCAAAGTTTAATAACTGAAACATTTTTAATATAGGGTTATACATAATATAAATACGATTATAAATATTCATTATAAATATAAAAACATTTCCTACATAATTTTATTTTATTTATAATATTTAGACAACAAATAATTTAATTTATTTATGACACAATGGTGATGCAGTAATTACCGAATTAATGAAATATTTAAATATTTGATATTATAAATAACCAAATAAATGTAATATGATACTTTTTATTAATTAAACTAATTTTCTAGGTTAATATGACATATTAGGGTTTTTTAGATGAATTTTTTTTTGAAGTAATAATGCTGTTATAAATTTATAAAAAACAAAATACCAAATAGTGTCAAAATTGACATAAAATAGTTTTTTTTAAACATTTATATTATTAATTGATATTCTCCTCATATATATCTATGGTTCAGAAAAGGACATAAATAATTATAGTTGTATCATTAATGGACCACTTGGGGTCACTTGGAAGTATATAGTAAGTTTAATAACTATATAATATAAAAATACAAAGAGACATGGTAAAGGTAAAACTATTTAACTATGAGTTAAATAAAAATGATAAAGTTCATATAGTGACCCAAAACTGTCTAAAAACTATTGGTTGAGTGGTTTTCGACCTATAACCATCTTAAAATTTAAATAATCCACTTTGGAGCCATTAGAAACCGAATATGAATTTATTAATATATTATTTCTAGCATTTCTTAAGGTGCCTCTCCCCCCTCTTATAAAAGGGCTCTCCCTCTTCTATCTAATTCAAAACTACAAATCCTTTTGGCTCGGACAAAAACTACCCAAATATTCTCTCAACTTCCGTCACTTCATCCTAGAGTCCTTATTTTGGTCATAAAGCCAACCTAAGGATCCCTTTTTATCAAATCAAAAGGAAGAACCCGAAGAAGAGGTAATGTTTTCACCACCCTCTTTCAAGTTCCTTTCTTCTTCAACTTCTTCTTTATTTGTTATTTATATTCTAAAATAATAACTCTAGTATCTTATATATACTGTGATGTTATTATAAATATGGTACAACCATATTCAGTATTCTATCTATCCTTTGAATGACATGTCACCATACATGCGTACGTACGACTTACCGTCTCCACGTCGTGGTGTAATTGTTATTCAATAAATTATTATTTGGATGGGTATAATAATGATGTGTAATTCATATAAATAATAAATATAACATGATAATTATTCTATATATATTATACACTGTCCAATTATATATTATTTTAATATCAAACGAATGATATTGTCGCTCGTGCATACGTAAGGACTACCGTCTGCACGAACGCGATGAGATTCATTCCCCATCATATCCATTCAAGAATAATTCTAATTTTATGATTAAAATTAATGTTTAAGGACTTTATATAATTCTGGATATGAATAATATACACCCTATCCAAAACAAACACAACTTACATAATGATGCCTATAAAGGAAAATGAATAAGTTAACACCCGAAACGAAGATAACACAAGAATATTATTAACAAAGCAATATTAAAAGATCATATATGATATCATATTTATGTATATTATTCTTGTATAATTTAATCACAATGATTTAACAATTATAAAGTAGGTTAAACTACCCTTGACCAAGGAAAAGTACAAGGTAAGGGTTTATTTCACAATCTCTTCATTATCCGAGGTTGTTTATACGTAATTATCTACTGGGAATTATTTATCATCCACATCCATGATTCTTAAAAATGAATTTCAAATAATTATTAATATTTTATATAATATGGTTTAATGTCATTTATACCCTCATTTGTATTTTTATATGATTTTTATAAAGGAATCTTTCCGTCTTTTTCCAAATAAGGTCCTTTTTAACATTTTGGACAGAATTAAGGTATGAATGTCTTTTTTTAACTTATACGGTGGGTGCGGCTATTTTCTGCCATTATAAAATCGTCAAAGCATCCATTACAAGCTTATAAAAATATTTTAAAATTAAATGTTTTAATTATTTCACTTTTAAATGATTTCAAAAAAAGAGATATTTCTCTCAAATAGTTTTGATTTCATCTATGTCAACATACTTTGATGGATTTTAAGCTTATTTTAAGTTGATTTATTATGATACAAAACATACATATAGTATTGAAGGTTTTGTGATATGTCTGAATATGGATGTGTTATTTTTATACCATTCATGGTTTATGGAGAAAGTATTGACGTTTCGTATGCTAGTTTTAATACGAATATTTATATTATGTTTAAACCTATACATATAAGGAATGCATTGGATGTAATAAGTGATGGGTGGAGCCCGATATAGCTCCTAGATGCATAGGTAGGTGTGATGAGACAAACATGTGTCTTGGCACAAGGCCTTGACACAATATTATTTGTAGTCTTGGAACAAGGCCTTGATATGTGGTTATGATAGTCTGGAATTATCCATTCATTCATTATGAAAGTGGTTATTGATATTTCATGTGATTATTTGACTAGTAGAATATCCATGTGAATAAGTAAATGGAATTATTTCATTTTATATTTTCCATATTATGATGAAGTTCAAGTTTAAGAGTATTTTTTTTTAGTTATACATTGCCTTAAATGTTTATGCTTATTTATGAAAGTTTCCGCTATATCGTTATCCTCACTGGTCATCTGAGCTCACCCCTTTTTATGTTTTATTTTTCCCCAATATGTGATGAAGTATTTTATGAATGGCAAGTAGGGACAGTATGAGGGGATATGAGTGTGGTCTATGGAGACAAGATGTTGTTGTAATTTTTCACATTATGATATAAAGTAAGACTTATGAATATATCTAGTTTTTCGAAGGCTACTAAATTAATCTGTCTTTCGAGACTTGAACTGTTTTGATCATGCTAGTATTATGTAATAATGCATCGACTCTGGGTAACTGGGGTAGGGGCATTATAATTGGTATCAGAAAAAGTTGAGTACAAACCTTGGAATCTTGATTTAGATAAACTCTGATTAGAGTACATAACCCTAAGATTTACTTTGATTATTAGTATAGAAGGACTTCCTAGAATTTTGTTATTGTAGAGATTTTGTGAGTTTTCTAAGCAATACATCCCTGTCTGGATACAAGAAGGTAGAGGTAGCTCTGGCACAGATGTACCTAGTGGTAAATCCCGAAAACACCGCTTTAAGCTAGACCCGAACAAGAATTGGTGCACGACAACGGGCCTTGTGGCACTCTTGGTTACGACACTACCAAGGGATATGTTTAGGATAATTCTCATTTTCTTTACAAACCATTATGAAGGGATTATGAGTATATACTTCCTCACCAAAAACATTTTTCTGATTAAGGATTATATCCATAAACTTTCAATTTATGTTAAGTGTTTTACAAGTTTGGATTTATGTATTGAGATTCATAAACTAATCGAGTATATGCCATTGTTTAGAAATGGTGCCTAATGGAAGGAATGAAAACCATATCAATGCACACACTCGATGTAGTGATTTCCCTCCTACTCAAGATAATTATAGTGGAGCTGGTGATGCAACTGGTGCTGATCATCTAATCACCAAATTGAGACAACTCACTCAGGTTATGAATAATAACCTTACCCGTATGGAGCACACTGATCCAAAATTTGGTGGATAAATGTTAGATCACTACATGATTCAAAAACCACCAACATTCTATGGGGGTTAAATTCCATTAGTAGCAGATAAATTGATAAATTCTAAGAGAAAATATTCCACGCCTTGGGGAGTATAGAAATGTAAAAAGTTATCATGGCAGTTTACCTCCTCACTGGAGATGCTGATCAATGGTGGTCAATGATTAAAACAAAAAATATGATGATGAAGTATCAAATATGGAATAAAGGGTGTTTAAAGAGATTTTCATAGAGAAATACATTCTTTGTGACCATCAAGAAGATATGGAAAGGCAATTTCTGAGACTGAGGTAAAAGGAGGATGAGAATGTCAAAAAGTATGAGTCTAACATTACAAGGTTAGCGAGGCATGCTGCAAATTATATACGTAACCCAAGAAGTAAGATGGATTGTTTCATTGATGGGTTAAAACCATTTCTCCATCGAGCATTAGTCTCACTACCCTTCTCGTCGTACGAAGATATTGTCTCATGTGATATCAAGACAGAAAAAGAATTCACTATGTCTTACAACTTTAAAGTAGAGCATGGGAAGAAGAGATCTACTGATCACTCTAGAAATGGAAATAAGGGGAAGAAGGGAAAATTTGGATATCCATCATGTAGTAAATGTGGGAAGAAACACCCTGGTACTTTATTGAAGGGAATGAGAGTGTGTTACAAGTGTGATGAAAAAGGCCACCAAGCTCCTGATATCAAGGGGAATAAAGAAGCTACCGATGTTCAATTCTATAACTGCAGGGAGATGGGACATTATGCACATGAATTTCATAAGCGTCAGGAAAACTTATCTCAAAAAGGCCAAGGGATCAAGGCCAAGCTTATGCTATCACTACTATTGAGGTAGAAGCTCTGAAAGACGTGGAGGCATGTAATTTAATGGTTTCATCATGTTTAACCAATGATTTATTTGATTCTGGATCATCACATTGTTTCATATCTTCTCAGTTTTATATGAAAATTATATATTTCCAATTTGATTTAACTAGGGAGTTGTCAGTTAAAACTCTTAAGGTAAGTATCATCGCAACAATTTTTTGTGAATCTGTTCCCATTAGAGTATATAAATGTTCTTTATCTTCTGATATCATCATCATACCTATGATTGAGTTTGATATAATCCTCAGTATGGATTGTCTTTAGGACCATTATGAGAAGATTTATTCTAAGAAGAAGGAGGTTACGATTTTTGATGATGATGATAAGGAACACCTTATCTTTAGAGCAAAATCATCACCACTAAATTCTTATCTATATCCACCCCTAGTAGCTCACCTAAATTAAATTATTGTGGGGGAAGATAATGAAATGACTGTGGGTGAGGAATGGAATGTTCAAATAGAGTATGTACCTATTGTGATAGAATATGTTGATGTGTTTCCAAAAGATTTACCTGGACATCCTCCAAAACGAGAAATTCAGTTTTACTTTGATTTAATTCCTTGTTCAGGGCCTATATCAAAGACCCCTTATAGAATGGCCACTGTGTAATTAGTTGAACTAATGAAACAACTAGAGGAATTGAGTAATAATGGATTTATTTGACCTAGAGTTTCTTAATGGGGAGCCCCTATTCTTTTTGTTAAGAAAAAAGATGGATCTATGAGGTTATGTATCAACTATAGGGAAATCAATTCTATAATAATAAAGGAAAATTATCCCCTACCTCACATTGATGATTTATTTGACCAACTACACGGAACTCAATACTTTTCAAATATTTACCTTCGATCTGGATATCATCAGTTTTGTGTTAAGAATGAATACATTCTGAATACATCATTTCAAACCAGGTACGGGCATTACGAGTTTACAGTAATGCCTTTTGGGCTAACTAATGCACCCTCTATTTTCATGGATCTAATAAAAAGAGTTTTCAATGAATATCTTGATGACTTTTTAGTGGTATTTATTGATGATATCTTTCTATACTCCAAAATCCACGAAGTTCATGAAAATCACTTGCACATTATCCTGAAGACTCTCAAAAGACATGAATTATATGGGATGTTTAGCTAGTGTGAATTCTGGATTCACAAGATTTCATTTCTTGGATATATTATCTTTATGGATGGAATCTTTGTTGATCCTTCTAAGACAAGATCAATCCATGAATTTCCAGCCCCAATGAGTATAACTGAGGTATGTAGTTTTATTGGTTTAGCAGGTTATTATCGACGTCTCGTCCAGAATTATTCCCGATTGGCTAACCCATTAACGAAGCACACACGTAAAGGGGTTAAATTTGTTTTGAAAATAGAGTGTGAAGAATGTTTTGAAGAACTGAAGAAAAGATTAGTCAATGCTCATATATTGACTCTACAATCGGGGAATGATGGGTTTGTTATTAATAGTAATGCTTCAAAGGAAGTACTTGGTTGTGTCCTTATGCAGAATGATAGGGTTATTTCCTATGCATCACGACAGCTAAAAATTCACGAGAAAAACTATCATACTCATGATCTTGAGTAAGAAACTGTAATATTTTCATTGAAGATTTGGAGACACAATCTGTATAGTGAGAAATGTAAGATTTATACTAATCACAGGAGTTTGATGTATATTTTCTCATAGAAAGAACTCAACATGAGGCAAAGGAGATGGCTTAAACTACACAAGGATTATGATTGGAAGATACACTTCCACCCAGGAAAGGCAAATACGGTTGTAGATGCTTTGAGTAGAAATGATCATGGAGTTTTGAACAAGAAGAGAGTTGAAAATGATCCTATATACATGGATCTAGTAAAGATGGATATGGGAATAACCATGAAAGGTGATATAGTGATACTTTTTCAAATGGTTGCCAAACCATCTTTTTTAGAAAGGATAAAGTATTCTTAGACCAATGATTAAGAGTTTCAAAAGATGATAAAAGCTATTAATGATGGGATATTGAGTGACTTCGCATATGAAGATGGAATTTTGAAATTTGGGAAGAGGCTTTGTGTTCCCGATATACCTGATCTAAAAAGGGAATTATTGGACGATCCTCATAGTTCCAATTTCTTTATACACCCTGGGAGCACCAAAATGTATCATGATTTGAAGAAACATTTTTGGAGGGACAACATGAAGAGAGAGATTGCTGATTTTGTGTCAAGATGTATGGTTTTTCAACAAGTGAAAGCTGGAAGGCAACAGCCTGAAAGAGTCACGCTACCTCTTCCTATACATGAGTCGAAATGAGATAATATTACGATGGACTTTTTCATGGTACTACCCAAGACTCCTATAAGGAAAAATGCAACATGGTTCATTATTGATCATTTTACCAAGTCATCACATTTTCTTGCTATAAGAGAAGGTCTACCACTTGAACGTTTCGCAAGACTATAAATTAATGAAGTTGTAAGACTTCATGGAGTACAACTATCTATTCTTTCGGATCGTGATCCCTGATTAACTTCAAGATTCTGGAAAAGTCTTCAGAAAGCCCTAGATACTGAAACACATTTGAGCACTTCTTACCACCCTCAAACAGATGGACAATCAGAATGGACTATTCAAACCTTAGAAGACATGTTGAGATCTTGCTCACTTGACTTTCAAGGTATGTGGGATCAATATTTACCTCTCGTAGAATTTTCCTATAACAATAGCTTCCGTTCGAGTATTCATATGGCACCATATGAAGCGTTATACCGAAAGATATGTCGCACACCAAGCTGCTGGGATGATGTTGGGGAAAGAAAACTCGTAGGCCCAAAACTGGTGGAGGAAACAATGGAAAAGGTGATGGTAATTCAAAACCACATCAAAGTAGCTCAAAGTAGGCCGAAGAGGTATGCCGATAACTGAAGGAAAAATTTGGAATTTTAGGTTGGAGATCATGTTTTCTAGAAGGTATCTATAATGAAGGTAATTATACGTTTTGGTAAGAAAAGTAAATTGAGTCCCAGGTACATAGGACCTTTAGAAATTCTAGAGCAAATTGGGTCTGAAGCCTGTCGTTTCGAAATTCCACCAAATCTCTCCAAAGTTCACGATGTGTTCCATGTATCACTATTGAGAAAATACATGCCTGACCCAACACATGTACTCACCTATGAGGAATTAGAACTAGAACCTGATCTGTCTTATTGCGAAGAGCCCATCAGGATTCTTGATACGAGAGAAAAAGTGCTGAGAAACCTTACGACTCGTCTGGTAAAATTTCTATTGGAAAACCATAATATGGAAGAGGCAACGTGGGAGACCGAGGAACTTATGATGACGAACCAAACGATCCTTTTTATGCTGTAATATTACTGAAATTTCGAGGAATAAATTATTTTAAAGAGGTGAGAATGTAACACCCCAAGCTATCATGGTACACTTCTCTTTGAATAGTACAGTAGCGTGTGTTGTACGCAACTTCGAGTTCTAACACACACCACAACCAATCAAACTGGCTGTTATGAATAGTAATACCCATGTTTTCATATTTTATAAATTTAATCTTTCAAAATGGACTTAATTTTTGGATTCTTAATATGGAAATTAACTTAGAGTAATTTTTTTTCCTGAAAACTTTCAATTTTTTATAAATAGTGAAAAACACATAATTATAGTTTAAAACGAATTTTCATTTAAATAATTATTTATTTTATTTAAATTTATTTTAGGTTAAAATAGATACATAATACCTATATATTTTCAATGTAATTTTTTGGAGTCAGGTTATAATAATTTTATATATATAAAACTTTTATTGAACTTTTCACCATCCTTTACCCATCTCCTAAGGGAATTTGCAAATTCACATAAAACATAATTGTACCACTTCTGTGAGTGGAATTTACAAAATCCAAGAGAAATGGTTAATATCTAGGAGTAAAATGTCATTCAATAGATGAAAATAAGTTTTGGTGAATAGTATATTTTTACTTTTAATTACCACGGTTAAATGTAAATAGGGTAATTAAGGGTAAAAATGATATTATTATTACCCTAAAACATGTCCTAATTCTATTGGATAAGTATAATTCGACCAAAATAAACCTTAGGAAGTAAATATGAACCTATTTGGTCCACTTGTATTGGATTAGGACATTTGTTATTAATTAATTCAAAGAAGAGTAAAAAGAGCTAAAATCAATGTTTAATAACTAAAACATTTTTAATATAGGGTTATACATAATATAAATTGTATTATAAATATTCATTCCAAAGATAAAAATATTTCATACATAATGGAATTTTATTTATAATATTTAGAATTTAAAAAATTTAATTTATTTATGACACAATAGTGATGTAGCAATTACCGAATTAATGAAATATTAAAATAATTGATATTATAAATAAAAAAATAAATGTATCTTGAGACTTTTTATGAATAAAACTAATTTTATAGGTTAATATGACATATTAGGGTTGGTTATATGATTTGTTTTGAAGTAATAATGCTGTTATGAATTTAGAAAAAACAAAATACCAAATAGTGTCAAAATTGTCATAAAATATTTTTTAAAACAAATATTTTTTATTAATTGATATTCTATTCCTAAATATCTACGGTTTGGCCAAAGGACTTATGGAATGATATTTTTATCATTAATGGACCACTTGGGGGTCTCTTGGAAGTATATAGTATGTTTATTAACTATATAATAAAAAAATACAAAGTGACATGGTAAATGTCAAACTATTTAACTATGATTTAAATCAAAAAGATAAAGTTAATATAGTGACCCAAACCTGTCTAAAACCTATTGGTTGAGTGTTTTTTGACCAATACCCACCTTAAACTTTAAAAAATATACGTTGGATCCATTAGAAACCGAATATGAATTTATTATAAAATAATATTTCTAGCTTTTCCTAAGGTGCCCCTCACCCCTTTTATAAAACGGTACTCCCCCTTCTCTCTAATTCACACCTTCAATGCCTCTTGGATCATCCAAAACATGCCAAAATATTCTATCAAACTCTGTAAATTAATCTTATATTCCTTATATTGATCATAAATCCATCATTAGGAGCCCTTTTGATCAAATCAAAAGGAAGAACCCGAAGAAGAGGTAATGTTTTCACCACCCTCTTTCAAGTTCCATTCTTCTTCCACTTCTTCATTCTTTGTTATTTATATTCTAAAAAAATAACTCCATTATATTATATATAATTTTATGTTATTATAAATATGATAAAACCATATTCAGTATTCTATCCATCCTTTTAATGACATGTCACCATACATGCGTACGTATGGATTACCGTCTCCACGTCGTGGTGTAATTGTTATTCAATAAATTATTATTTGGATGGGTATAATAATGATGTGTAATTCATATAAATAATAAATATAACATGATATTTATTTTTTATAAATGATACACCATCCAATTATATATTTTTTTAATATCAAAAGAATGATATGGTCTCTCGTGCGTATATACAGACTACTGTCTCCATGAACGCGATGAGATTCATTCCCCATCATATCCATTCAAGAAAAATTCTCATTTGATGATTAATTTTAATGTTTAAGGACTTGATATAATTCTGGATATGAATAAGATACAACCTATCCATAACAAACACGGCTTACCTAACAAAGCATATAAAGGAAAACGAATCAGTTAACACCCGAAACGATGATAATACTAAAATATTATTAACAAAGAAATATTAAAAGATCATATATGATATTATATTTATGTATATGATTCTTGTATAATTTAATAAAAATTATTTAACTATTGTACATAAGTTTAACCTACCCTTTACCAAGGAAATGTACAAGGTAAGGGGTTATTTCACAATCTCTTCATTATCCGAGGTTGTTTATACGTAATTATATCCTGGGACATCTTTATCATTTACATCCATGTTTCCTAAAAATGTATTTCAAAACATTTATACTATTTAATAGAATATGGGTTAAAGTCATTTATACCCTCGTTTGACTTTTTATATGATGTTTATAAAGGAATCTTTCCATCATTTTCCAAACAAGGTCATTTTTAACTTTTTGATAGAATTAAGGTAAGAATGTCTTTTTTTAAATTATACAGCGGGTGAGGCTATTTTCTGTCGTTATAAAATTATCAAATATTCCCTTACAAGGTTATAAGAATATTTTAAAATTAATGTTTTAACTATGTTGCTTTTAAATGATTTCAAAAAAAGATATATTTCTCTCAAATAGTTTTGATTTCATTTATGTCAACATCCTTTGATGGATTTTACCCTTATTTGAAGTTGATTTATTATGATACAACACTTCAATATAGTATTTAAGGATTTTTGATATGTTTGACTATGGATGTGTTATTTTTTACCATTCATGGTTTATAGAGAAAGTATTAACATTTCATATTCTAGTTTTAATATATATGTTTATGTTTTGTTTAAACTTGTTCATATGAGGAATGCATTGGACTTAATAAGTGACGGGTAGAGCCTTCTATAGCTCCTCGTTGCATCGATAGGTCTCATGAGACAAACTACTGTCTTGGCACAAGCCCTTGACACAATCTTATTTATAGTCTTGGCATAAGGCCTTGAATATGTGGTTATGATTGTATGGAATTATGCAACCCATCATTATGAAAGTTGTTATTGATATTGCATGTGATTGTTCAACTTGTAGAATATCCATGTGAATAATTAAATGGAATTATTATATTTTATCTTTTCCATATTATTCTTAAGTTCAAGTTTAAAATTATTTTGTTTTAGTTATACATTGCCTTAAATGTTTATGTTTATTTATAAAAGTTTTCACTATATTTTTATCCTTACTAGGCCCTTTCTATGTTGTATTTTTCCCCAGGATGTGAATGGTATTTTATGAATGACCTACAGGGATAGTATGAGGGGATATGAGTATGGTCTATGGAGTCAATATGTTGTTGTAGTTTTTTATTTTATGATGTAATGTAAGACTTATGAATATATATAGTGTTTCCAAGGCTACTAAACTAATTGGTTTTTCAAGACTTGATCTTTTGTGATCATGCCAATATTATGAAATAATGCACCGACTCTGGATAACTAGGGTCGGGGTGTTACAGATGGTATTAGAGGAAGTGAGTAAAAACCGTGGAAGCTAGATTTAGATAAACTATGATTAGAGAACATAGACCTAAGATAGACTTTGACGATTAGAATAGAAGAACTTCCTAGAATTTTGGTATTGTAGATATTTTGTGAGTTTTCCTAGAAATACATCCCTTTCTTGATACGAGAAGGTAGAGGCGGCTCTGGCACATATGTACATAGGGTTAAAACCCCAAAACACTTCTTTGAGCTAGGATCGAATGGAAATTAGTGCACGACAAAGGGCCTTGCTGCACTCTTGGTTACGACCCTCCTGGGGGATATGCTTAGGATAATTCTCATTTTCTTTACAAACCATTATGAAGGGTTTATGATTATATACTTCCCCAAAGAAATTTTTTTTATGATTATGGATTATATCAATAAATTGTTCAATTTATGTTATGTGTTTTACAAGTTTGGATTTATGTATTGTGATTCATAAACTATGCTAGTGTATGCCATTGTTTAGAAATGGAGACTAGTGGATGGAATGGAAACCGTATCAATGAACGCACTCCATGTAGGGATTTCCCTCCTGCTCAAGATAATTAGAGTGGAGCTAGTGATGCAACTGGTTCTGATTAGCTAATGACCATAATGGGACAACTCACCCAGGTTATAAATAATAACATTACCCGTATGGAGCACCCTGATCCACAATGTGGAGGATCAATGTTAGATCGCTTCATGAGTCAACAACCACCAACATTCTATGGGGGTAAAAATCCACTAGTAGCAGATAAATGGATAAATTCCTTAGAGAAAATATTCCATACCTTGAGGAGTAGTGAAAGGGAAAATGGTATCATGGCAGTTTACCTCCTCACTGGAGATGCTGATCAATGGTGGTCATTGATTCAAAACACAAAAGAAGATTATGAAGTACCAAATATGGAATGGAGGGAGTTTAAAGTGCATTTAGTAGAAAAATACATTCCTCGTGACTATCTAACAGATATGGAAAGGCAATTTCTAAGTCTGAGGCAAAAGGAGGTTGAGAATGTCGCAAAGTATGAAGCTAACTCTACAAGGTTAGCGAGGCATGATACAAATTATATATGTAACCCAATAAGTAATATGGATCATTTATTTTATGGGTTAAAACCATTTCTCCATCGAGCATTAGTCTCACAATCCTTCTCCTCTTATGAAGATATTGTCTCATGTGATATCTAGATAGAAAAATAATTCTCTATGTCTTACGACATTAAAGAAAAGAATGAGAAGAAGAGATCTGATGATCCCGATAGAAATGGAAATAAGGGGAAGAAGAAAAAATTTGAATAACCATCCTACAGTAAATGTGGGAAGAAACAACCTGGTACTTGCTTGAAGGGGATGAGAGTCTGTTACAAGTGTGGTGAAAAAGGCCACCGAGTTTGTGATTACAAGGGGAAGAAAGAAGGAACCGATGTTCAATTCTACAATTGCAGGGAGATGGGACATTATGCAAATGAATATCCTAAGCATTAGGAAAACTTACCTCAGAAAAGGCCAAGGGATCAAGGCCAAGCTTATGTTATCACTACTGTTGAGGTAGAAGCTCCGAAAGACATGTTGGAAGGTAATTTAATGGTTTCCTCATGTTTTTCCAATGATTTATTTGATTCTGGATCATCGCATTGTTTCATATCTTCCCAGTTTTCTAAGAAGATTAGATATATCCAATTTGATTTAACTAAGGAGTTGTCAGTTAAAACTCTTAAGGGAAGTATCATCACAACAATGTTTTGTGAATCTGTTCCTATTAGAGCATATAAATGTTCTTTATCTGCTGATCTCATCATCATACCTATGATTGAGTATGATATAATCTTGGGTATGGATTGTATTTCGGACCATGATGAAAGATTTTTTGTAAGAAGAAGGAGGTTACGATTTTTGATGATGATGATAAGGAACACCTTATCTTTAGAGTAGAATCATTGCCACCTAATTCTTTTATATATCCACCCCCAGTAGCACAACTAAATTCAATTATTGGGGAGGAAGAGAATTAAATGACTGTGGGTGAGGAATGGAATGTTCAAATAGAGGATGTACCTATTTTGATAGAATATGTTGATGTGTTTCCAAAAGATTTACCTGGACATCATCTAGAATGAGAAATTGAGTTTCCCATTGATTTAATTCCTGGTTCATGGCCTATATCAATGACCCCTTATAAAATAGCCACTGTGGAATTAGTTAAACTAATGAAAAAACTAGAGGAATTTAGTAATAATGGATTTATTCGACCTAGTGTTTCTCCATGGGGAGCCCCTATCCTTTTTGTTATGAAGAAAGATGGATCTATGAGGTTATGTATCGAATATAGGGAAATCAATGCTATAACAATAAATAACATGTATCCCCTACCTCACATTGATGATTTAATTGAAAAACTGCATGGAGCTCAATACTTTTCAAAAAATTACCTTTGATCTGGATATCATCATTTGTGTGTGAAGAAGGAAGACATTCCGAATACATCATTTTGAACTAGGTACGAGCATTACGAGTTTACAATAATGGCTTTTGGGCTGACTAATGCACCCTTTGTTTTCATGGATCTAATGAACAGAGTTTTCAAGGAATATCTTGATGAATTTGTAGTGGTATTTATTGATGATATATTGGTATACTCCAAATGCCATGAAGATCATGAAAATCACTTGCGCATTATCCTGAAGACTCTTAGAAGGCATGAATTATATGGGATGTTTAGAAAGTGTGAATTATGGCTTCAAGAGATTTCTTTTCTTGGCCATATTGTCTCTAAGTATTCAATCTCTGTTGATCCTTCTAAGACAAGAGCAATCCATGAATGGCCACCACCAATTATTATAACCGAGGTACAAAGTTTTATTGGTTTAGCAGGTTATTATCGACTTTTCGTCCAGAATTTTTCCCAATTGTCCAACCAATTAACGAAGCTCACACGTAAAGGGGTTAAATTTGTTTGGACAAAAGAGTGTGAAGAATGTTCTGAGGAACTGAAAAAAATATTAGTCAATGCTCCTATATTGAATCTACCATCCGGGAATGATGGTTCTGTTATTTATAGTTATGCATCAAAGAAAGGACTTGGTTGTGTCCTAATGCAGAATCATAGGGTTATTGCCTATGCATCACGAAAACAAAAAATTCATGAGAAAAAAATCCTACTCATGATCTTGAGTTAGCTGCTGTAATCTTTTCTTTGAATATTTGGAGACACTATCTCTATGGTGAGAAATGTGAGATTTATACTGATCAAAAGAGTTTGAAGTATATTTTCTCACAGAAAGAACTCAACATGAGGCAAATGAGATGGCTTGAACTACTCAAGGATTATTATTGCAAGATACAATACCACCTACATAAGGCCAATAAAGTTGCAGATGCTTTGAGTAGAAAAGATCATGGAGTTTTGAACAAGATGAGAGTTGAAAAGGATCCTATATACTTGGATCTGTTAATGATGGATATGGGAATAACCATGGAAGTTGAAACATCGAGTCTTTTTCAAATGGTTGCCAAACCATCATTACTAGAAAGGAAAAAAGAGTTCTCAGACTGATGATAAAGAGTTTCAAAAGAAGATTAAAGCTATAAATGATTGGAGATAGTGTGACTTTGCATACGAAGATGGAATTTTGAAATTTGTTAAGAGGCTTTGTGTTCCTGATATACCTGATCTAAAACAGTAATTGTTGGATGATGGTCATAGTTCCAATTTCTCTATACACCCTGGGAGCACCAAAATGTATAGTGATTTGAAGGAACATTTTTTGTGAGACAACATGAAGAGAGAGACTACTGATTTTGTGTCAAGATGTATCGTTTGTCAACAAGTGAAAGCTGGAAGGAAACAGCCTGGAGGAGTCATGCAACCTCTTCCCATACCTGAGTGTAAAAGGGATAATATTATGATGGACTTTCTCATGGGACTACCAAAGACTCCAAGAAGGAGTGAAACAATATGGGTCATTGATGATCATATTACCAAGTCAGCACATTTTTTGCTATAGGGGAAGATTTAACACTTGAACGTTTAGCAAGACTATATATTAATGAAGTTGTAAGACTTCATGGAGTACCACTATCGATTTTATCTGATCGTGATACCTGTTTTACTTCAAGATTCCAGAAAAGTATTTAGAATTCCCTAGATAATGAACTTTGTTTGATCACTTCTTACCACCCTCAAACAGATGGACAATCAGAATGGACTATTCCAACCTTAGAAGACATGTTGAGATCATGCTCACATGACTTTCAGGGTATGTGGGATAAATATTTACCTCTGGTAGAATTTTACTATAACAATAGCTTCCATTCGAGTATTCAGATGGCACCATATGAAGTGTTTTACGGAAAGAGATGTCGCACACCAACCTGTTGGGATGATGTTGGTGAATGAAAACTCGTATTCCCAAAACTGGTGGAGGAAACGATGGAAAAGGTGAAGGTAATCCCAAACCACATCAAATTAGCTCAGAGTAGGCAGAAGAGATTTTCCAATAACCGAAGGATTTAGAATTTCAGGTAGGAGATCATGTTTTCTTGAAGGCATCTCCATGGAAGGGAGTTATACGTTTCGATAAGAAAGGTAAATTGAGTCTTAGGTACATATGACCTTTCGAAATTCTAGAACGATTTGAAGCTGTAGCTTATCGTTTGACAATGCCGCCAAATCTCTCCAAAGTTCACGATGTGTTCCACGTATCACTATTGAGAAAATACATGCCTGGCCCAACGCATGTACTCACCTATGAGGAATTATAACTGGAACCCAATCTGTCTTATTACGAAGAGCACTTCAGGATTCTTGATAAGAGAAAACAAGTGCTGAGAAACTGTACGACTCATCTGGTAAAAGTTCTATGGAAAAACCATAAGATGGAAGAGGCAATGTGGGAGCCCGAGGAACATATGATGAAGAACCACCCGAGTCTTTTTATGCGGTAATATTCCTGAAATTTCGAGGATGAAATTATTTGAAGGAGGGGAGACTGTAACACCCCAATATTCCACGATACGCTTCTTTGTGAATAATACAGTAGCGTGTGTTGTACACAACTTCGAGTTCTAACACACACCACAACCAATCAAACTAGCCGTTATGAAAAGTAATACCCACTTTTTGAAATTTTATAAATTTTATCTTTCAAAATGGACTTGATTTTTGTATTCATAGTATCAAAATTAACTTAGGGTGAATTTTTGGTATTATTTTGAAAACTTTCAATTTTTGATGAATATTGAAAAACACTGAGTTATAGTTTAAAAAATAATTTTTATTTAAATTTTTATTTATTTTATTTTAATTTATTTTAGGTAAAAATAGATACATAATACCTATATAAGTTCATTTAATTCATTGGAGTCAGTTTATAAAAATTTTAGATATATAAAAATTTTATTGAACTTTTCACCGTCTTTTACCCATCTCCTAGGAGAATTTGAAAATTTACATAAAACATAATTTTACCACTTCTGTGAGTGGAATTTCTAAAATACAGGAGACACAGTTAATATAGAGGCATAAAATTTGGTTCAATAAGATCAAAATAATTTTTGGTCAATAGTAACTTTTTACTTTTATTAACCACAGTTAAATGTAAATAGGGTAATTAAGGGTAAAAATGATATTATTATTACCATAACACATGTACTAATTCTCTTGGATAAGTATAATTCATCCAGAAAAAACCTTAGGAATAAAATATGAGCCTATTTTTTCCACTTGGATTAGATTAGGACATTTATTATTATTTAATTCAAAGAAGAGTTAAAAGAGTTAAAATCAATGTTTAATAACTACATAATTTTTAACACAGGGTTATTCATAATATAAATTCAATTATAAATATTAGTTAGAAAGATAACAATATTTCCTACATAATTGTATTTTATTTATAATTTTTAGACATTAAATAATTTAATTTATTTATGACACAATAGTGATGAAGTAATTAGCAAATTAATGAAATATTAAAATAATTGATATTATAAATAACCAAATAATTTTAATTTGAGACTTTATATGAATTAAACTAATTTTATAGGTTAATATTACATATTAGAGTTGTTTATATGCTTTTGTTTTGATGTAATAATGCTTTTATGAATTTAGAAAAAACAAAATTTCAAATAGTGTCAAAATTGACATAAAATAGTTTTTAAAACAAATATTATATTATTAATTGATGTTCTATTACTAAATATGTAAGGATACGCCAAAGGAATTATATAATGATAGTTTAATCATTAATGGACCACTTGGGGGTCTCTTGGAAGTATATAGTATGTTTATTAACTATATAATATAAAAATACAAAGAGACATGGTAAATGTCAAACTATTTAATTATGAGATAAATCAAAAAGGTAATGTTAATATAGTGGCCCAAACCTGTCTAAAATCTATTGGATGGGTGGTTTTCGACCTATAACCACATTAAACTTTAAATAATTTACTTTGGAGCCATTATAAACCTAATATGAATTTATTATAAAATAATATTTCCAGCTTTTCCTAAGGTGCCCCTCACCCCTCTTATAAAAGGGTACTCCCCCTTTTCTGTAATTCACACCTTCAAAGCCTTTTGGCTCGGCCAACCCCTACCCAAATAATCTCTCAAATTCCCTCACTTAAACCTAGAGGCCTTATTTTGATCAAAAAGTCATCCTATAGAGCCCTTTTTGATCAAATCAAAAGGAAGAACTCGAAGAAGAGGTAATGTTTTCACCACCCTCTTTCAAGTTCCTTTCTTCTTCCACTTCTTCATTCTTTGTTATTTATATTATAAAATAATTTCTCCAGTATCTTCTATATAATGTGATGTTATTATAATTATGGTACAACCATATTCAGTGTTCTATCCATCCTTTTAATGACATGTCACCATACGTGCGTACGTATGGCTTACCATCTCCACGTCGTGGTGTAATTGTTATTCAATACATTATTATTTGGATGGGTATAATAATGATTTTTAATTAATATAAATAATAAATATAACATTATAATTATTATATATATATATATGATACACCATCCAATTATATATTATTTTAATATCAAAATAATGATATTTTCGCTCGTGCATACGTACGGACTGTCGTCTCCACGAACGCGATGAGATTAATTCCCCATCATATCCATTCAAGACTAATTCTCATTTGATGATTAAAAGTAATGTTTAAGGACTTTATATAATTATTTATATGAATAAGATATAACCTATCCATAATAAACAAAAATTACATAACCAAGCATATAAAGGAAAACGAATCAGTTAACACCTGAAACGACGATAATACTAAAATATTATTAACAAAGCAATATTAAAAGATCATATATGATATCATATTTATGTATATGATTCTTTTATAATTTAAAAAGAATTATTTAATATTATAAAGGAGGTTAACCTAACCTTGACCAAGAGAAAGTACTAGGTAATGTTTTATTTCACAATCTCTTCATTATCTGAGGTTGTTTATACGTAATTATCCACTGGGACTTCTTTATCATCCACATCCATGTTTCTTAAAATTTAATATCAAAAAACTCTTACTATTTTATAGAATATGGGTTAAAGTCATTTATACCCTCTTTTTAAATTTTATATGATGTTTATAAAGGAATGCTTCTGTCGTTTTCCAAACAAGGTCCTTTTTAACCTTTTGACACAATTAAGGTAAGAATGTCTTTTTTTAACTTATACGGCGGGTGCGGATATTTTCCGCCATTATAAAATTGTCAAAGAATCCCTTACAAGTTTATAAAAATATTTTCAAAGTAAATGTTTTAATTATGTGGCTTTTAAATTATTTAAAAAAAAAGAGATATTTCTCTGAAATAGTTTTGATTTCATCTATATCAACATCCTTTCATTGATTTTATGCTTATTTGAAGTTGATTTATTATGATACAAAACTTCCATATAGTATTGAAGGTTTTTTGATATGTTTGACTGTGGATGTGTTATTTTTATACCTTTCATGGTTTATGGACAAAGTATTGACATTTTATATGCTAGTTTTAATACGAATGTTTATGTTATGTTTAAACCTATTCATATGAGGAATGCATTGGACTTAATAAGTGACAGGTGGAGCCTGCTATAGCTCCTTGATGCATCGGTAGGTCTCATGAGACAAACTAGTGTCTTAGAAGAAGGCCTTGAAAAAATTTTATATTTAGTCCTGACACAAGGCCTTGACTATGTAGTTATGATAATCTAGAATTATGCATTCCATCATTATGAAAGTGGTTATTTATATTGCATGTGATTATTAGACTAGTAGAATATCCATGTGAATAATTAAATGGAATTATTAAATTTTATATTTTCCATATTATACTAAAGTTCATGTTTAACAGGATTTTTTTAGTAATACATTTCTTTAAATGTTTATTCTTATTTATGAAAGTTTCCGCTATATTGTTATCCTTACTGGGCATCTCAGCTCACCCCTTTCTATGTTTTATTTTCCCCCTGGATGTGAAGAAGTATTTTATGAATGACCTACAGGGATAGTATGAGGGGATATGAGTGTGGTCTATGGAGACAATATGTTGTTGTAGTTTTTCAATTTATAAGGTAATGTAAGACTTATGAATATATCTAGTGTTTCTAAGGCTACTAAACTAATCAGTCTTTCGAGAATTGATCTTTTGTGATCATGCCAATATTATGTTATAATGCACCGACTCTGGGTAACTGGGGTTGGGGCGTTACAATTTATGTTCTATAAAGTCCTCCATCTCACAAATTAAGTTCGTTTTTATTATTTTGTTTTTTAACTTATATATTTCTCTACATTAATCATGTTAGTTTCTATTAAGGTAACTAGTTTTCTAATATAAGTAATATAACCATTGATATTAAATAAATTTTGAAATTGATTAGAAAATATAGTCATAATGAATTATAAATATTATATATAGTTTATAAAAATAATAAATCCCATGTGTGTGGGAAATTAATTATAAAACAAGCAGATTTATCACCCAAAACCACACATTGAACCTGAATCCAGCTAAAAATATGTTTACTATATAGTGGTAAATATGTTCATTAAAAAATATTTATTGGTATATGAATTGAAAAAAATTTATATATATTATCATATAAAAATATTTTTTTCAGAGTATATTTTTTTAGTCAATTTATCTTTTTTTAATAAAATACCATTAACTATAAAATAACATTAATTTCAATTTTTACATTATTTACATAATGTAAATTTTATAAATATATCATGAAAAAATGGAATTTTAATCTATTAAGATCATATTGGTGTAAAATTATAAATTCCTAAAAAAAACTAAAGACAATAGTTCTAACAATTTAATTTACTTTCAATATTTATTATAATTATTTAGTAACAAAACTATTACTGTTTTTGAATTTCCTAAGCAGTCATTGTGAATAATTCATCTCTATAAATTAAATATAGATTAATATGATTTAAAATTTTCATTACCTTTCCAAAAAATGTGTAAGAAAACTAATGGGTTTTTTTACATATCTAAAGGCTTTATAAAAGTTAATGGAAAGGGATGTTCCTTTTTAGTTTGATTCCTTACTTAACATTTTATATAGGTCACTTTCATGGAATAGTGTCCCAATAATGCAATAAATTCAAAAAAAAGTGATATGGTCAAAATATGGGTATCCAATGGCTTTGGTATTACATTTAAGTCAATTTACCCATTAATATTAATGTTTAACTACTAAGTAAACTAATGTTTACCTTAGTCATTGTAACAAATTTTAATTAATTTCACTAATATTATTGGTCAAGAACTAAGTTAAACTTAATATAAATTATAAATTATTTTGATTCCAAATATTTATTCCATTTTATGAAAATCTAAACACAAAATTTGTATAAATTAATTTAATATTAATCCCAAAAACAAGTTGTGAAAGTGGGTTTTTAAATTGAAAAGTTTGAAATGATTTAAATGTTTTATATCCAATTTTAATGTGAAATAGATTCCAATGGACCACATTGTATTAATTTATCTACAGTTTACATAATAACACTTTAAAAATAAATTTAAAAATAATTTTACTATATAAATGAATAAGTTGAAAAGGTAGTTTTCAATTAAAATTCAGTGTTTTTAATTATTCATCAATAATTGAAACCTCGTCGTAAAATAAGAAAAATTTCCTAAATTAAATTATGATATTACACTTTCTAAAATTAATTTTATTTTTTCAAATAAATATTATAAAATTTTCAAAATTTATATTAAACATCGGTTCTCCATTAAAACATGGAAAATTTATCTTTTTAAAAAATACATATGTTTATTCATATAATTGGATTCATTCATATCTTAGGCCTATAAAATCAATAGGATGGGTTTAAAAATTATTTATTGAATATATAAAATTAAAATTTTAGTAAAAATACTCTTTAAATTGGTTGGAATAATTTATTGAAATAATGGTGCCTATACATAGAAAAAATATTTTTTTAGAAATGGAATTTATTTAATTTAAAAAAGTTATTATATTCATTTAAGAAAATTATAAACAAGAAATTCATTGTCAATAAATGTTTAGATTTTATTTTCAATATATTTTTAATCTTCTTCATAACATCTATTCAAATACCTATGTTAAAACACTAATAATATTTCAATTATATTATTAATAGTACATTTTAGTTTAGTAAAACTAGGTCTTGCGTGTAACACATCAAAATCCAAGGAACCTATCATTGTATATAACACAAGAAAAAGATAGTGTTGCATGTAACACTGGCCAATTATGTGTTTCATTTAGTGTAATATTGAATAATTGTTTCATAAAAAAATAATAACTTGGTGCCTTCATATAACACAAGATGTATTCTGTGTTGTGTGAAATGAAGAATATAAAAAAGAGTAATTAATTCGAAAAAAATTAACAAATTCATCAGGTGTTACATGAGGAACTCAGAACAAGGATAGATGTGTTACTTTTTCATAATATAATGATCATTTTTAACAATTTTTATGATTAATTTATTGATGTACTAATTCTTATTCATCATTGTGACTATAGAAATGGTTTTCACATACAACCTGACTCTAGATCAATTCTTTATCAATAGAATGTTCTTAAATATCAGCTAAAACAGTAACCTCCACTAGTTGAAAAAAATCAACCACCCAATGCATTTAGCTTCTTATAGTGAATATGAAGTTTCGGTAAAACCATTGACATGGTATGATCATGATCCTTTAGGCTACACATAGTGGTATCCAAATGATGAAGTTGACAAGTCCATGTCATTTATGGAATGATTCAATGAAGCTTTGGGTACCTATCGCCACTATAAATTGGATCAGAAGCATACTCCTATAGCATGAATATAATCACCTACAATATATTAAGAAGTTCGATCAATGATCCGACTACGACTCTATCCCAGATCAATAGCTACTTTGGAGGGTTCCTACCAACCTCTATCACAAGAATTATCCCACTAGTTCCCCTCAATCACCTATTGATGGAACCACCTAACAAATTGCAACCCTATATACTCATGCATAGGAGATATCACTGAGTGCATAAAGATAAGGAATATCAGGATTGGGCTCATATCCCATCTTCCACCAATGAATCTTGTGAGTATATTTTGGAAAATTCCAATTATCAAGCACATATTCCTTCTCACTAGGATAAATTTGTACACATCTTCAAATAGAAATCATGAAGAAGTCACATATCCCTTCCCCCATGCATGAATCCCATCTGAATATTTTTATAGAACGATGAGGTTAGGAGTGGGATTATATCCCGTATTCAATGAAATTCATTTTGGGTATATCATATAGGCTATGAATATGTATCCCTATATTCCTGTGAACAAATTGAAAATTTTTCACTACATTAATTAAATAGAAAAAGTGCATTATCAGAATAATATAATACTATTACATATATAGTGATATTCACATAATCCTATCCCGAAGCATAACACCATAACCAATATGAATCATTGGCTAATCTGAATCAAGTTTATGTTCTTCTCTTATCCAAGAGTATCATCATCATATTATAATAATTGTCAATTCATAGGATTTGGCTCATATTGTAGTTCCGACCAGTTCTCACCATGATATTTTGGAACATGATTCATGATAGGCCCACATTAATAACAAAAAAAACCTATGGAATACACTAAAGTTGCAATCCTTGGATCATATACCCATTCTAACAGGGAATAACAACTCATTTTGGAATATTCCTTAGAATAATAACACATTAATGTTGAAAAATATTAGTGGCACACCCCAAAGTCATAGGACTTGTATCATATACCTATTCCGAACAAGTCAAACTAACTCATATTGGTACATACCTTGAGAAAGGTGTGTATTACAATCAAATAGAATAGTTTCATACTCTAAAAGAATAAGAAAAATCTTATATACCAACTCCAACTAAGGTTTTTTTAGTAAAATATATAAATCACCATAGAGTAGGATAAAATCATTACCAATGAAGCTACATAGAATTTTTCACCAACTTATAGAATCCAAAATCATATCCTTACTTATACTAATTAGTTAATGCATTAGAATCATAATGAGGCTATATAAGAGGAGGCTCATATCCCTTCCCCCAAAATGGATGTCCATCCAAATATTCTTATGGGGAATGCATATTTTCACCTTGATCATACCCATGCTTCATCGTTTAATAAATGTTATATTCCAGAAATAACCCTTAGGAAGGTTCATATTCTAACTGTTAATATAGATGATTATGATAATAATTAAATATATTCCTAGAAGTGGGCATATATCTCCACAAAACCAAAAAATTATCAATATATTCTAGTAAAAACCATTTAGAAGTATCATATTCTTTCAGAAAATATAGATCATATCGACATACTCTAATGACTTCTCAATATAAGGATCATAACCCCACAACACCAGACAATTACCAATGTATTCTAGAAACCATCATACATTAATATTATATCCCCTATAAACCCTAAATGGTAGTTTTTCATATTCCATATGTGATGTATAATAAATTTCATATCCCTGATACTTTCATGTCAAGTGTCCATGAGTCCATATGATGCTTATTCCCAACTCCATATGGGTTCATCAACTCTTGAAATGCAGCACAATGAAATCAAATCATCGATATTCCTCCAAGTAGTTGTACAGATAAGTATCATAGGGCATATACTATTGAAATACATTGCGGTAAACCTCCCCAGGGTGATAGATATCACAGAAAAAATTCATCCCCTTTAATAGACACCTTTGTATTAAGAGGTTATGAAAACAAAAAAAAACATTATTTTAGATATGTTCTTAAATCATTGTTATTAACTTTAGATACTTCCCCATAAACTATTATCATCACTTCATCATGGTCAGCAGGTGAACCAGAGAAGAAAACTATATGGGCTCCCCAGGTGGAGGATTTTAATTCTAATAAGTAAGAGTCTGATAAAGATTTATGGAGATAGATAGGGTAAACGACATCCAAACCATGTTTTCCCCATATCCACATCTGTCTATGAAATCCCAAATTTTATAGTGAAGGTGTGCGTGCCATACTTAATCCATAACATTTGGGATTATCATCAGTGATTAACGACAACACACATCCCATATCAAGTATATGAGGGAAATATTTAGATAATAATATAATTTGTTTTCATATGTACATGATAACATTCTCCTTCACCCATAGCCAGGGATGGAAGTGTATGATAGACACCAACAAAGTATTTTTTTCATATCAAAATAACTATCCATCAAATGATTTACATAGGTCCGTCAAACCAACATATCTATGGATAGGGAAAATATGAAGCACTTTACTTCACTATGTCCTTGGAATAGTAAATATCATAAGATATAGAATCTTTTAATAGAATATCCACATGATAAAATTGGGGATCTGGTAACACATAGGCTAGTTGGTCAATATATAAAAATTCTACCACATTAAAGGTAAAAAAACTATCATGAATGGAGGGAGAGGTCCAACAAAAAACTCTTATGATGGTCCGCTTCAAAAAATGGTAATGCATATCAGACACATAAGTCAAAGTTGTTAACTTCCTAATAGTATCCAATGGAAATTTAATGTCATCAGAGTCAACCATTTCAACCACTTATACATGAGAAAATTTACACCAAATCAAATGAATATCAATAGAATATGCCATAGTAGCCACCCAGGAGCGTACCCGTCCCATAGAGATGGGGGGATTTCTACCTTCCCCTCCACACCATGGGTTATGAAAAAATGAAAGGATCTAAGAAATATTAGTGGAAACTAAAAAAGAACCACATCATATAGGGATAAATATATTTTCATCTCAATCACCACAACTTGGTTTATCACTCTCAAAGTGAGCCTTAGAGAAATTAGAAGTTGTTCCAGATCATCCCAAATCCACTACATTGGGGTTGATTTATCTCTTAATTTCAATCTAATGATTTATCAGATCCTCAAATAGAATCATAAAATCCTCAAAAATAAGATCAGAAAGTGTATATAATGTCCCCAAATCAATATCATCCCATGTGTGTGGGAAATTTTTATCATCATTATAACCCTTTACGGAATCTAAATTCTTCATGTTTGGAGGTAAATATCGATGACTGATTTCCCATCCATTTGTCCTATGAAAATACACACCTTTTCTATTTTCGGTCCATTTCGTAAGCATGATTGGAAACTATGATATGCTCATTATTCACCGAACAAGATAGGAGGAATGTATGCAAAAATAAATCAAACCCCATAAAGGATATAAGGAATAATGGTCCAATGTGTTCATAAGTCAATGAAATGACCATGATGAAATCCTCAAAGGAGGAGTAGGTGATAAAAATCACCATATTGTGTGGATAGTAATGGGATAATTTTAATTTCCTATTTCACCTCAGGGAATGTCAACAGAATCATTACAAAATATGATGTAGTACATGAGACAAATGTAGAGGGATGAAATAAATAAACTATACCTTGAGTGGTAGGTGATTTTGAAGCACAAACTAAGGCTTCACATTTATAGGATCAAAGAACGATCTACAACCTAGAACCTCCGAATGATTAATTTTCTCTTCCATGGTTGAACACTACCATATATAAATGGAAAGGTGTTTCTATATCCCAATCACCACCGATAGGACCCAAAATTATATCCATAGTGGAACAGTTGGGAAGATATATGAATGAGATACAAAATCTCAGAAAGATCAATGATTAATTATTCAGTGGTAAATTACTCATAGTTATCTACCTCATACAAGCATGTATACCCCTCTAAACACATATTAGTAGAGATCAGTGAACCTGTAAGAGTTGTATAATACCCTCAAGTTGGGTCTGGATCAAGAAAATCAACCTATATAAATTTGGTAATCGATGATTATCATGAGTATCCACTATTACAACAACAAGATCTTCCAAATTAGGGAGACCATTTAGTCCTAACATGGATCGAGATTAAGTAATATATAAAAACAGGTCCACCTCATCAAGAGTCACCTGCTCCCGGTAGATAAAACGTGGCCTCGACAATAGTGTCTCCAAAACACCTCAATTCCATTGAATTCCTAGATGCTCGAATGAAATCCATGGGAGGGAGACACACACATTTGTATTTTGAAGGGAAGAAATATATTGAATGGGGGGAAGAAACTCCCCCAACTACCTAATTGTAGAAATTCTATATTCTCAACCATTAAAGGATTGTGTGATCCTAAAAAAACATATCATTAAATTCATGTCATACTGTAGCCCAGGGATGTGCCCCCAATAACATTAAGAGGCATCCAAACTGTGATATTTTTTTACTAAATTTTATAATTCTATACTCATTTGATACAAAAACCTACAAGAAAGATTAAATATAGGATCATAATAACTTCGTCATTTATTTCATAATAAGTTTAGCACAACGTTAAAATAAACGGCAACTGTCAACCTTTAATATTGAAAACTACATAAAAATGATATGGTTAATAACATCATCTCTAGATCGAATGTTCTAAACTATCCACTCAATATACCTCCATCATTAGAGAAATTTTTGGAGCACTATGATACAAATATTCAAAATTAATAGCAAATACCTATGGTCCTGATGATGTATCCAGGAAGACTCTGTAGGTTTATAGTGAAGGAACAACTCCATGAAGATTTCATTCATTAATACTTAGAGAAATTTTTACCCATGCCTTCAGAATAGGGAAAAATTCATGGTAAGGTAGATACAGTTGGTGTTACCCCCAAACCAGTATAATTTCTCATTCAAGAACCTATATTGCACCCGAATTGTCCGGTGCCACCTGTTGAGTGATAGAAGCAGCAAAGTCAACATCATCTATAATAAAAAAGAGGTTAGGTTCACCCATGATTTGAGTTATAGATGAGTAAATCACCATCCTTACAGAAGGTGAAGTTCTTCAATTATTTCAATTCATCTATGAAGAATAACCTACTCAAACAACAACATCCCAAGTAACCCAATTAGGTCAACCTCAAAGAACTTCATGACTACTTCCCTTTTCATAGTAGGATGTGACACACTATCTGGGGATAATTTATATTGAATTTTTTTTCTATATCAATATAGATATTTTGAAATTGATACTAGAGAAGGTACATTCATAGGTTACTTGTGTAACATTCACTCCAATAGAAGAAAAGGTAAACTCGAAAAAAGTTTCATCCAGACATGGATAGAAGTTTCCTAACTAGATGACTTGAAAGGTAGTAGAATGATTTCATTACAACATAAGAGAGTAACTTCAAAAACACATTAATATCTTCTTACCTTCTGGGATTCATTGAATACACATCTCATAGGTAGATGTAATCATCAAACACAGGAAAAGTCACAAGAGAAAGTGTTACATATAACTCATGCACCAACTCTGACTATTGCAGACATATTTCCTTCAACATGTAGAGAATGAGTAATTCCCCATAAAATGGAACCATCATTATATGAAGATATTATTTCGGGTTTTATTAAAAAAGTTAAAATAAAAAATCCCTTATCTGATGAGGAATATTTCTCTGAGTATGTGTTCTCCATACCTAACAGTGGAGCCTGATGCGAAGGATATAGAATCTAAGGATATAATTGATAGAGAAGGTGTGGTAGGACCCAATATTTTGGTCACACAAAATAATAAATTCATATATACAGATAAGACCCATGGATAAACACTCCACCAATCCAAACAACATCATAATGATGCCTCAAATTCCTTGACCAGTCATCCAAGACTAGTCATTTTACAATAATTGTTGGAAGAGGTTTTATTGTCTAATCTACCTAGATAATGGGAAGGAAAAAATGTCCCAAACCAATTAATGAATATTTTCATTTGAAATATTCTCAAGCACCGAGGAATTCAACCTCCAAATCCTCAACTCAAGTCCCACATAATTAAAGCATCCCCACCATTGGATGTGAAAACCCATCCCACAATAGTATGACATTCTGAAACAGTTGGGAGTTATTATAGAAAAACAAAAAATCGTGTATACTCTCCATCATTCAAAATATATTTTTGGGGAACCTATAGAGGTCCTCTAGAGCCCACATGAGTTCAATATAGAAGTTATTGTAGCCGAGGATTACCGAGTAGAGACTATTATTTCATAATTTCATGTATCAATCATGTCTATATCACATTATCATGAAGAAGTTATTTCGTGATATATCATACCCATGGATGTTTCAAGAAAACTCATTATTGTCAAAATAAAATTGGTTTTCGTTTAAAATTTCAATAGGATCAACATCATCATGTTTTATACCCTCCTATGTTTGTGATATTGCGAGGGGTACTTGTATTCAATATGGATAACCATTCAAGGGTATGACAAGAGCTTTAAAAGGCATCCCGAAAAGATCTATTTCAAGGATCAGTTTGGTTATCTCACACCTAATTCAATGTTCATGGTTATCTAGCACGACACATAATATAATGTCCTTATTTTAAGACATTTCATTCATATCAATGTAGTGGAACCTTCAACATTTAATCAGTTCTTGAAAAACAACATTTATTATATAAATGACATACTACATGGTGATTGTTCCCACAATGTGTCTTGTGAATCCGTCTATATATTGAGTTAGGTTTTCAAAAGAGGGAAGGAAAATAACAAATGGTGGATGACGATATGTAGGTTATAGCTTCCATTGCCTTGGGGGAAACCCTTTGAAATCCCTATACTATGCTAGAAAATGACAATGGGCTACCCAAAAACCTAATTGAGGAAGAAGACGTAATACCAACAAGATATCAAGGATACTAAACATTAATGGCTCATTTCAATGTGATTGTAGCCATGTTAGCTAAAGGGGATTTATCAAATGGGGATCATGATAATGCTATATCAAGATCTGATAATTACCTTAAGAAATCCACAAAAATTAATAATACCCCTAATACATTATCTACAACTTAGGATTCTAAGGCTCATCCCACCCCTAGTGGTAGAATAAATGAATGTCTCTCTATAATACATCTATATTAAATATAAAAGTTCATGATAACAACAACTCTTCATATAGCCTCTCTTACCTCTATAAGGATATAGATCTACCCATATTACTCACCATATCTAAATATTCCTCAATGAAATAAGGGATGAATCAAGAATAGGATGGCCTCAGGAATTCCCCTCCAAAATTTGAGGAAGTCTTCTTTGTCACCATTAGTGATATTATATAGGTGAATCTAGATACACAAGAAGACTTTTCACCTATATTTATTACCTCCACCAAGCCTCTTGATGACCAGGATATGTGTATTGGATTGTTAATTTATAATAAATACATGTTTACTTGTAATTATAAATAAATTCACATGTCGAACCCTGATGTGTTTACGCACCACCTAGGCTTACCTAATCACCATTAAGGATTCAAGAAGGTATCCCTGAGGATTCGCCCTCCCATGAAACTAATGAAGATTTTGAATATTACAAATTGATCAAATATAACATTTTTTGGGAAGTGCAGTACCCAACATGGAATGCCAATATTGTCCCCATCTTGAAAAGGAATATAAATATCATGGCCTATATCAATTTTAGGGACCTTAATAAACACTTCCCAAAGATATATTTACCAATTCTAATCACTAAGATTTTTATTGATTAAACTAATGGATTCCAAAATAAATCCATCATGGATCAGTATTCAGGGTATAATAAAATAAATTGGGCCCTTTAAAATGAGGAATTCACTATCTTTTAAGCACATTAGTGGATATTTTTATATCATGTCATTGCCTTTATATTAAATAACATATGTACTACATAGAGACATGCCATGAATAAAATATTTAAGCCCCTGTTGAGATAAATAATACAATGTTTTATAAATGACTTGGTACTCAAATATCAACAACAGTGTTATCTACACACGAATATTCAAAAAATATTTAGAAAGTTGAAGAAACATAGAGTGAAGATGAATTTATAATGTTTTATTTCAGAGTAACATTATGTAAATTTTTTGGCATGTTGGTTTGCCACCATTGCATTGAGGTAGACCCATAAAATACTAGTTTAATCCTAAAAATCTTACCTCTTTGGAATCTTAAATAACTAAGTGGGGACTAATGGATAATATCATAAATTTTCAATTCATAGTTCACCTGGATAGAAAATCTCTCCCCTTGCCATGTTAATGAGGATGGGAGTTGGGTAATTATTGGATGAGGAGTAAAAATAAAACATTGAGAGAATAAAAGTACTTATTGAACAAACCATTCTTAATTATGATTATATAAGGGAATCCTATTATTTCATATATGGATGTGATCAAATGATCTCTTGATCCTATCATCACATAGAAAATTGATTTCAAGATTGAAAAATGTCTCTCATACCTCAATCAAATGATTCTAGGTACTAAGACCCAGTATTCCTATATCGAGATAAACTACCTTGCACTATTATTTTTAGTGAAAATGGAGACACATTAATTTCATCATAAAAAATTATATATTCTCTCCAATATTGACCCAATCAAGTGCATCCTTGACCACCCTATGTTGACTAGAGGTGTTTACCGATAGCTAGTCATTCAAAAACATTTTGATATCCATTTTGTTTCACAGAAGGAATTTGAAGGGAAGGCCCTAACTAATTTTCTTATGGAACATACCTCCACGGAACACACACTAGTGGATACAAAACATCCATATGAATAGGTTTTATATTCCAATGAAACTCCCTGAATGGGGTAGATGTGTTTTGATAGATCCTATCAAATTCCATTAGGAATGTGGATATAAAAGCTAAATCTAAATTGGGTTGGTATAGATATTATATTATTTACATAGAAAAATCATTTTTTCCTTACTCCATATCATTATATGAAGGTTTCACTAATAATAATGAAGAATACCATGACCTCATTTATGGATTAGAACTATCCCTACAACTACATATAGCCTACCTTAACATCAAAGGGGATTCAATGTTAGTGTCCTAAAAATTCAAAGATGAGTATTCCATAAAAGGGTATGAATTGGCCCCTATTATTGGTTATGTAATCATTTTGAAGGAAGAATTCCCTATTAAACCAACATTTCATCAAATACCTCGATCACAAAATTATCAAACCATCGCAATGTATAATGAATATGTAGTCATGGATGACTCGATTAAGATGAAGTGGTTTTCCACGTCACACATTGAAGGATTGTATAATTGGTCATCAATTGTGACATTGTGTAAATAAATTAGTCCAACACTTCCCTAGAGCATGATGAAGTGATTTTCACACTTAGATGGATGGATCTCATTTTCAATTACCTCCAAAATGGGACCCTATTGTAATATTGGGCTAGAAGGGAAATGTTTCAGTGCTGAGAAGTGAAAATTAACCATTGGGATGGGCCAAATGGGGAAATACCCTATACAAATGCGGGTTTAATGGAACCCCCTCATATGAATATCAATAGGGGAGTTACACAATTAATTAAGAAGTCCATGCATGCTCTTGTGGTTCTCATCATTCTAAGAAAACAAATCTCCCACCAAATTATAAGGATAGTAAACTACTAGAAAATAAATATACAAATCATATTGTAATTATCAATGATAGTTCTAGAATTCAAAATTCCTAAAAATACCATCCATCACCCCCTGTGTTACCTCAAATAGCTAAATATTATTGTCTTTTTTCCATGTGGGGAATAGATGTTGTGGGGTCATACCCCACAAAAAAATATAATAAATACAAGTGCATAATTAAAGATCCCAGCTTATTTTTTAATGGTCCTAGATAATACGACTCAAGGAAGTCATGAATAAGTATAACAACAACTTCATGAAATACAATATCATCACCAAATTCACTGTCTCTCACAACATATTGATGTAAAACAACACTAACTTCTATTTCCCCAAATTGATGAAATTTTATCATGATTAAAAAAATAACACCATTCATCCCATTACAGTTTAGTGGAAAATGGAAAAGAGGGTAATTCAATTAGACAATGTCACATATATGATAGAAAATGGTTGAACAGGACAAGAAGACTTGGGTAGAAATGATTTTTCATGCATTATGGTCATACCATACCACCATGTGAACTCTACATAGGCGGCACAATATTTATTGGTTTATGAGAAAAAATAGTGTTTCCCATAGAATTACAGTTTACCTTTCTCTACGTATCTATCTCTATAAAACTCAAAGATGATAAAAATTAAAAAAGAGACTAGATGTGTTGGAATGACTGGAAGAGGAAAGGTTGCATACACTGCACAATCTCAACATTCATCTGATTCAGATCATGTGATCATTGAATGAAAATAGTCACCGCCATTCATTAGATCAAATACAATGTGTATTGGATCATAAAACCCAAAATATACCAAGAAAAAACATCCAATGGTAGAACCGAAGAGGGATGGTGCTTACACAATACATAAGGTTTTCTATAATTGAGATTACTAATGGAAAAAAATAGACATGGAATGTGTTGCACATAACAATAATGAAGGTTTTATTTTAAATTATTTTTCATAGCTTCCATCATGTATCCCATTTCCTTGTATGATGAATCTAAATTGTATAGAATCCTAATTCCTAGAAGAATGAATCTAAATAGAACAACATCCTATGTTCTCAAAGAAAGACAATTAACTGCACAAAATCCAATGTCTTATCAGAAAGACTCCAAACTGCACAACATCATATGTCTTGGAAGGAATACTATAAACTAAAAACCATATTTCATCTTTATTAGATGAAAATATACTATGTTGAAATAATCCTCACAGTATGACATTAAACATCATGGAATACATCCTTACCTCATGATGTTAAACTACACTGAGAACATTACATCGTTTATAGTTCACTATATATGAGTTATATCTATGTGAAAGAAAAATTATTTACTCCCATCCATGTGTGTGAGTAAGATCCAATTATAGTGTCTCCCCATTCTAAAACTACATGTGTTTTGATTCCGGCAATCAGAGGATACTATAGTGATGCCTAGATTTCTAATCCTCGGACCAACTGTAATATTAATGTTTAAGTGCCCCCTTTGCAAATTGGTCAGATCTAGATGGAGGTATTTCACTTAAATAACTATGTGTGTCTTGATCCCAGATATCACATGATATATAGTGACACCCAGATCTCAAATCCTAGGTCCTGATAGAATATAACTAGACCCCACCACCCATTAATATGAGTCAGAACTGTATAGATATTTTCCCATTCTGGAACATCGTGTGGATTGATTCTTATTATCACACGATATATAGTGTCACTCAGTTCCCAAATATTGTGTCCAACTATATTATTATTGAAAGAATTCCTCCCTTTAGAATATAATTTATACTTGTGTGGAGAGTTTTCCATTCAAGAACTACATGTTCCTTGATTCAAATTATTATAGGATATGTAGTAACACAAGGATCTACAATCCTGGGTCCAGCTGCAATATTAATTAAAATATACCCACTCTACATATGGGTTAGACCAACAAGGAATGTTTACATTCAAGAAATATGTATATCTTGATTCCTCATATCACATGTCACATTCTAACACCCAGATCTCCAATTTTGGGTCCAGATTCAATATAAATGGAACAAATCCACCCTTTATATATGGGTAAGACCTACGTGGTGATTTTTCTATTCAAGAACTACATGTGGATTGATTAATTCTCTAAAAGGATACATTGTGACACTCAAATCTCAAATACTGGGTCCGTCCATAAAATAAAAAGAAATTATTAATCCCTATACATATAGATCTGACATGCCTGGAGAGTTTTTAATTAAATAATAATGTGTGTATTGATTCAATCTATCACAAGACACATAGTGATTCTTGTATCTCCCATATTTGGTCTACCTAAAATATAAATGATTAAATTCCCCTATACTTATGGGTCAAACCTATATGGAGAGATTACCACTCAAGAACTATGTGCATCATGATTCCTTTTTACAATATGATACATATTGATGCATGTTTTATTAATCCTATGTCTAGATTAAACATATATAATGATAAAAATAAACCCCCTCATCATATGGTATAGACCTTTGTTGGTAATATTTTTTGACCAATGTGTGTCTTGATTCATACCACCATGGGATACATAGTGACACATAGGACCTCCATTTTAGGCCAAACCATGGGTTTCCATCACATGAAATATTATTCCTCCACGAGATTATGATCCCTGTAGATACTGAAGACTATAATAAATTTTGTAAAACTCCACATTTACCCCATAACATAACCTCATGAACCTTATCCAGATTATTGTCTATCCCTGATCTGTCAAGCCAATCATTGATAATGTGAGATCAGAGAACTGGCTAGCCAATATAAATAGAGATACAAAGATGTGTATTGAATGAGGAACCACATATTAGTATTATAACTTTAAACTAAATGAATATATCCTCATAATAAGACATTAAACTACATGGAAACTTCATAGTCTCATGATGATAAACTATAAAATAGGTGTCTTCATGAAAAAAAGAAAATCCCCCCATGAATTTGTATTTTAGAATCACATTTTTTATCCCTTTTACTAATTTTTTTTTCAATATACAATACTATGGAATTTAGGTTGATTTAACCATTCGTGAACATTATGTTTCCCATAAACCAATTACATATATTTTATTTCTAAGTTGATTCCAACTAATTCCTTGTATTGAAATCATTATTTTGAAACTCATGAACAATAGGCTCCCTTGGTCCTAGTTCTACCATGTAGAAAACATGTAACATGGACTAGATAATCCAATGGAACACTTTTTTTGGCTAATTGAAACCCTACCAAAGAGTTTAATCCTAGAGGATATTCAATACAAGTGGATAGGTAACCCTTAAAACCAATATTTTATTTCCTCACTACATGGAATATGGAATTCATCCATTATTATTGGATAGACTATAACCACTGGGTTCCACCTCTAATTGACTTATAAATTCATGGGTTTTATCAAACATTACATTATGAAAATATTAAATAAATTTTGGATAATCTCAATGTTACACATCTATGCATCATACCAATTGTCAAAGTAAGATCGTGAAATCATATCATTTTATCCTTTCATCTCAGGGTAATGAATCTTTCATTAAGACACAGTCACCCTAATTTTTTCACTTTTCTCTAAGATACGACCTAGTTGGAAGAGATCAAACTGCATGCCATATATTTTACCATTCATGACCTAATGTTTTTGGAGTGGATAATTAAACTCAAAAATCACTTCTAGGGATGAATTTTTGGCCTCCAAATCATATTTATATACAAAAATTCCCAATTCCCATGTATGTGCCTAATATATGTAAAATATCTTTTAGTTGAACTTGAGTTTGATGTTGATAATGGTATTAATATAGAATTCCACTGTCCACTAAATATGAGTAAGATTTATTGATAGGGATATCCTTAAAAAAATTATTGTGGAAGGATTCATTCCCTTAAAATATGCATAGGTAATCCCAAGGAATTATAAACATAGAAATATAATATAACTCTCTCTAAATAGTGAATAGTCAAAAAGTTTCTATCTACTTATATACATGTCAAATATCAATACAAATTTCTTTTATTTGAGATAAATTTGCTTAATAAGGGATATATCATATGGTTACCCAATAATAAACATGTGTATTGATAAAATGTGTTTCCTACATCTAAATTCCCCCAACCAAAGAAAAGTGTTCATATGGATATATTGCACAATTTCATATGAGTCCCCTGATCGTTTCTGAATGATAATACACTAAAAAGATGATTTTATCATCACATTAAATTAAATTTCACAAAAATTTCAACCCAACTAAATGACCATAAAATATGTAGATGATAATCCATTATCACTCCTTATCAATGCATAACATGATCCCAAACCTATTTAAATAATTATTTTGGTGTTTTCATCATCTTTATAATCACCTAAATCCATAAATCACACTTTATTTTTTGAGAACATTGGGTTTCCACAAACCATACATGTCCCTTGGAATGGACTCCTAGATTCAAGTAACCCATTGATTTATTTGAATGCCTCCACTAGTTCCTGCACATGAGTTCCCAATCATATACCAAGTGTGTGTTTGACATTAAAAGGGTCTTCCAATCCTTGAGAGACCATAATTATTCACAGTGAACCTCATCACCTTAGAGAGATTCCTGATCAACTTTTTCTTGACTTCCTCATACCATTATTTTTAACCCAATTACCATGAGCTATGATTTATAACACTCTCATCGTCTTCTCATATGGATGTCGGAGTTCTATTGACATTTTAAACCTTAATTAGGATATTGTGTGTCACTACCCTCATGTTGGATACATATTATTCATGACCATAAACTGTATAAACTCTGGTTAGTGGTCTACGATCTTAAACCTTAGCCATTGATGGTCTAAATTACAAGACTGTAAAATTTTATTTAAAAAGAAAAAAATCATGTAAGGATAATAACCTATAAAGGGAGGTCGAAGAAAAAATCATGTCTCAACTCTCTAAATTATTCATCTCTAGAGTTTATGAAAATGTTTAAGCATAAATAATAAGGGAAAAAGTTCATAGGGCCCATAATGTAGCCTTTGTTGAAGACAATCCATGCTCACCAGACCCCCTCTTCCAAGGAAAATTTAGAGGAATTATTAATCATATATAATTGTGTGATAATGTGTTCAATACATGGTGATACTGCTTTTTGGGAGGATAAATCCTTTTTTAAAATTATATTTTCAATATACCACATTCAAATATTTCAATTTTGAGTTGGCACCTCAATTTATTAAGTTTATACCCTTCTCCTAGAACCAAACAACCTTTTGTCATTTCTATTGGTTCAAAACTATTTTGTATTAGTAATAGGGACAAACTGATTGTCATGCACCCCAATAGGATTCATTAGAGAATAAATACCATTCAAAAGATCTTGATCCAACAGGATGTTTATTCCTAGAAGAAACCCCCACCCCCTATATGAATTGTCTGTTGTCCCAACTTTGTGAAATAAAATCTTTCCCCATTACTAATGGTAAAAATATATCCACTAACCTCAATTATAATTTAACTCATATCTTCCCAGACCATGATTTTTAATACTCATTATCACACTATTCAAGAATAATTTACATCCTCAACATTACATCACTGTGTATTTCACCCTTTATGAAAGTCGAAATGTGATATTTAATTTTTGAATCATTTATGGACCACACTACACGAGTCTAAATAATAGGGTGTAGTCCCTGAACATCCCAACTAGAGATTAATTTTTTGTATGGTGTTAGAAACCCAATTGGATAGATCTTTTCTTCATATCAAGCATCATATTCCAAATTATTTAATATTAATAATTCATTTTTTCCCTTGAAAAAGTGTTGGGAACCTTATACTTGAACGTTATTGTAATATCTATGCGTCCATGAATAAGGGAATATAAAACATAAACTAGAGGTGTCACTTCCTTATAGGAAAGGAACTCAAATACTTTTGAGCCCTAGAAACACAATTGTGGAACTCATCACCTTAGGGATAATCCCTGGTATGTATCCCAAGAACATATTAACCAGCTTGGGCTCCTGGATACAAGATTTAAAAAACCCAATTTTCAACTATATATGTGGAATCATTATCACTAAATATTTATATATACTAAAATTTTATTTTTGGAAATATGCAGGGTATCATAAATCATTAGGAATATTTATCCTTCATGTTTTCTAAAATAGAACACGGTTGCATAAATCATAATAAAAATCCATATTTCATAATGTAAATTAAGAATCTAGTGTATCAGAAGCCTTTGTGGATAGTCATTCTTCATAATACCATCAAGGATTTAGGGTTCATGAACACTTCATAAATACCCATTATTCACTACCAATAATATACGATCCAAGCTAAAATAACGTAAATTTTAGTAGAAGATGGTCCGAGACAGAAAAACCTAAACTATAACATTATATGGTCCAATCTAAAATAAACTAAACAATAGTAATAGATGATATGAAGTAAAATAACATAAAATATAGAAATGAATGGTCCATGTTGAATGAGGCTAAACTAAAAAAATAGATGGTCTAAGATAAAAGCTCCTAAAATAAATTAATATATGGTTTAAAAAAAATACAACAAACTACAACATTAGATAGTCCATGGTTAAATACAGTACACTATAAAGATGGTCTCTCTTGTAATATCTTAAATAGCCAAATGAAAGAAACATGATTCACTCTAGGTTAATAAGTCAAAAAGGAACCTTGGGTAAATTTTGAGTCTCTACTCATTAGACATGTACTTTATAGGATGATAAAAATGTTGAGAACTTATAAAATGAAAACAAAAAAAAAACAGGTTGAAACCCCATAAAAGGACAACCATAGAAAAATCCAAGTCCACACCTACTAATATTTACCTATACAAATCTTTCAAAAAAGTTAGGGAAATATAATTAAATGGATAAAATCATGCAGGGATCATTAATTTACAAATATAAGAATCAATCTATGAACACTAAGTCTACTAAGGCATAAATTAAATCAATCTACCTATGAGATACATTTCACCCAAATTACCCTTTTGAACTATGTGATCCAAGATGGCTTGAGTAGATAAATAAATAATGGTTATTATTCCCTTAATGATTTATGGATTGTTATTTCATAATTTATATTATGATTTAAGAATTAAAATTCATGAATTTGGGGTATGATTGATTCTCCATTTGATATTATGTTAATTAAAATCCATTCACATCATGAATGAAATGATGTCAGGACATGACATTTAAAGTCTAGATGATTTTATAATTAACAATGATAAGTATAAGTGGAAATATATAAATTTTTAAGTCTCTCCATGGTTCCATAAGAAACAATTTTTTACTGAATTATAGCAAAATCAGATTTGCTGAGTTTTCTAAATCATCTAGAGTCTGGTGAGTGGCATCAATTGAACATTGAAATATGGTCCAATACATTTCTTTATCCACAACCTAAAGATGATGTGTCTAAATTAAATATGATAACTCTTCAACACCATTTTGGGTGGCCTCAAATAATGAGTATAAAATCAAAATATTCAATCTTTCATAAGAAATGATAAATTATTATTTTGTTCTATGCACTATCAAGTCATCCATCTGTGCATGCAGCTGAGATTATTTATGATTCTATATTCAATAACTCATGAATTTACCTTGTTAATTAAACCCCTGAATTCCTTTAATTGATACCACACACATCCCTCCAATTCTGGAAAATTATTTCTAAGACATAAAAATATGTTTCCTGGTATATTAGAATTGACGTCAGCCGAAGCCACTGGCTAAACACTCATGAAAGAGATTGCGAAGATGTTCCACATAGTCTGAAATATCCTTCAAAGTAGTCTTAATAACCATAGAATGAATTTTCAACAAAATTATCATTCATGGTATCCAAACTTTTGAAGTATGGATTAGGTGAGATGATAAATAAGAAAAATAAGTAGTCTCATGTATTTATCCCCTAAACGGTACATCATCTATCATTGGAACTGAAGGGTTGGTGCCCCCAACAAACCTTGTCTTGAAAATAGGAGGTTCATCAGTATGTGTAAAGATATTACTTGGGGGTCCAAGGATTCCTAAAATAACTCCATTACTACCACATATAAGGGGACATGGGAAGAATAGTTCTTATTCTTCCAATAGAACAGTTGATTCAGTATACCTATCAGGTATAATTCCACCCAATCCTTGTACTATTTACAAGATAGGTAGTTAGGGGGACCAACAAACATAAGAATAAGTTCATCATTAGTATCACAATGTGATATTGTAATCTAAAATTAGAAAATGGTTATGGGATGTCATTTTACACACATTATAGCTAAGGGAATAGGAGAAAACATCTGAATAAAAAAACATGTGCTCAAGTTGGTAAGGGATATATGGATCATAAATAATCAACACATTAATTCAACCTACATGAACCCCATCCTAGAAAGATATTTGTTATAATATCTTTATTATAGATCCAATACAAATGTCAATCATTATATTGATTGATGTGTGATAGGGAATGATGTTGAAAAAATCATGTAATATCAATATGTCAATAACCTCATTAGGACCTAATTGCATTTCCTTGAGCATGAAAACATTAAAAATCATGGAATAAAAAAATAACAAGGAATATCAGTAGTGTTATGGTATTTGTAACACTATAAATTCTCTCATATCCAACTGATTATGAATATGATGGGGCCTCCAATACAGTAGGGTATGTTTATTTGTTTTATATAAACATGAAACTAATAAAGATAGACAAGACATGGCATAACTTGATTAAGAGGCTTCCCCTATACTAATAAAACTGTCATCACCAATGTACCTACTAAACCACCCAAGAATTCATACATAGCTGGTAAAAGAAATCAATTTAAAAAAAATCTATAAAACCCACTATCTAATGACATAAGAATACCTATTTACTTACCTGATATACCCATGATTCATGACATCTAGCATCCAAAATGAAAGAATAAGAGCCTATGATGTCTTGGACCTGTCGAGAAGTAAATCGATGGGGAAATACGGAAATTGTCTAATTCATACTATGACAAAAAAAATGTTGAGCCAATCCTTGAAAGAACCATGTGATCATAGGTTTAGTAACTTCTTTATCTTCTCCTTTATAATAATGATTATGTCCCATAACAAAGATGGTGTTTTATCAAAGTCATCCCAAAAATCCACAATATGAAGGAATTCATCATACAACACATTAAGAAATGGTATCCGCCCAAACTGGTAAATTTCTTAGAGGTTAATCCCGAATTCTCCATGAGACTCATGAATGGAGTTAGTTCTAGGAAACCAAGGACTAACCAATTCTCCGAGGAGTTCCTTTCGATGATAAATGAAAAGATTGGAAAACCATGTCACCTCATATAGATGGATATCCTATAGTTGATCAATGAATTATGAGAAACACTTATTAACCAATAATATCCATGACAACTCATATGATAAGATACTACCAGGATGCAAGTCACACATTTAACACCATCCATATCATCGATTGTGAAAATAGGAGACAAGTGTGTTTGAGTAACTCTGTGAAATTGTTTTATAGGTGAGATCATGACCATATAGATGCAAAGGGGAGTCATCTGACATATAGTACAACCCCATGAGTGGTGTAAGGATAAAATGATCGTATACCAAAATTTACATTTGAATGAAATTGAGTGAATATGAAAATTAGTGAGATATAAGATTATAATTGGATGAATGGATGGAAGTATCATCTAGAAGAATAAACATATACAAAGGTAGTTTTTGAGACATATTGTAGTTATAATTTTGTTGTTGGAAGAAGCCCCTTAAAACACTCATTGTAAAATAATACATTGTTTTGAGGGTGATCATTGAGGATCCTAACAAAAATTTCCCACCAAACATCTACATTTGGAGATGTCTAAAAACTGGAATCCATCAATATAATAGTATAAAGCATACATGAGATAGAGTATCATCCTGAAAAGAGGAATCTAGTAACATAAATATGTAACATGGGTAGAATCATTTCAATAACATGACCCATATAAGGGTTAAAAATTTAAAGACCTATTACTAATCTTGTATAGTAGATGAGCCATTACCGGTGTTAAGAATCTTGTCACCTATGTAATAACTCATGGTCACATTATTTGTATTTACGAATCACGACCATGTGACCATATATATTTCTTGAAAATCACTCAATGATTAAGATATCACATGAAAAAGCATTGCCAGACCATGTTATGAACACAATAAAACCCCATAGTCAATGATGTGTAGCACCACCAGTGAAAATTTCCTTTGATTATGTCAATAATTGATTAAGAATTTCATTTAGATGAGGTGGTCACGAGATGATATCACATGATCGGGTCATGTGAATTTTTATTGAGGGATGGACTTGTGAAGTTGTCACATGATATAGTATGATAAAAGTTCTATAAATATTTAATTATCTGATATAATTAATGGACCCTCCCTCCCATTTTTATATGGTGACCCATAGAATAACAAAGTTCCCATGAAAGACAAACAAACTTCTTAGGGTGCTGATCAGAAATACCCCAAAGGAATTTGTTTCAGATTTACATTCCTTAAAAAAAAATTCCCATACCCTTTATACCTAAATTATAAGTAGGAGTTTTTTGAAACCTTCTAAATGTGTATAAAAAATATAGGGTAAAATTACTACCTAAAGTATTGGTATTATTTTTTCGAAAAAGTAAAGGAAGAAGGAGAAGCATGACTACATGGGGACTAGGATGATAACACTAGTACAAAAATTATTTATCATGTCGATGTTGTTTTCATCGGTTATTAGTAACCGATGTGAAAAGACTTGTATATTGATATATCTTATCAGTTATATTATAACCAATGTCAAAAATTAATTATTTTCATTTATCACAAACGTTTTTTTATTGACGTGATAAATCAAGTATCTCCCTTTATCACGTCGGTTATAAAATAACCGATGTGATAATGACTTTTTTTTCAGTTATATAATAACTGACATTATAAATCATTTTATCACATTGGTTATATAATAACATACGTGATAAATCCAAAGTTTTTACGTCATTTATAGAATAAACTGATGTGATAAACCAAATTTCTTTGATTTATCATGTCAGTTATTAAATAACCGATGTGATAAATAATTTAAAAATCTTATGAACTATTGTTTTGAGTAATTTTTTGTCTTTTCTATTAGGTCATAGAAAATCAGCCTCTCTCGTGCATAAACCATAGGTTTGATTCTTTGATTATGTGGCCTCCAAACACGTTTTTCCAGCTTCATTCATTATATTTTTCATCGACACATCTATATTCTCGACATAAAACTCACATATAATCCTAAAATGCATTGAATTTAGTCGTTCAAGGACTCCATTAATATAATTTTTGTGACATAATTCATCATTTATTTTATTATTGTTTGATAAAGTCAGTTTAGTATACTGATATTGTTTTATCACTAGTCGTTTGCGAATGCTAAATCTAATTTTTTCGATTTCTTTCATTGTTTCTATCATTATTAATTGTAAAAGGTGGTTTAATATACTAATATTTTTTTTACCATTGGTATCCTAGAATTTTTATTTAATGATGTTTTTTCTTTAGTTTCTTAGCCTATTTACAATGATTATTATAAGGGAAAAAAATTAAATACAGATTTTCATTTAGATATGCATACCATATCTCCAAATATGTATTTTGGATGTATCTTGATGTGTTATAAATGGATGGGATGATCATTTAGAATCTAGATGACACTTGTACATATTGAAAATTAATTCATTATAACATCTTATGCTTAAGGGATATATGTGAATGATATCATTTGTGCATTGGTTAAATATTTATAATGATATCTTATTTTTTGTTGCATTCCACTACTTTTAATTTACTATTATTAGAATATATTTAGTACTATTATAGTGTATAAATTTCTCTAACCATACAACCATTAAACTATCAATATTAGTCATGAACCTCTGGAATATGGGGAGGCATGCTTGAGGCCTTACCACTAACCAGTTTGGTTACTATTTATAAAGTGAACTAGTATGAGGAATTCCATGTTAGCATAGTAGCCCCCAAAACAACCTTTCAACATACCTTAAATAGGATATTTGTACCACCATCCCAAGATAATCTAGGTTCTTCTCAGGGCCTATACAGAAGAAAATTTTCCACAAAACCATTTTCCCCAACAAACAAAATAAGAATGTTAAAAATCATAAATACGAACATTAAAATTACATGAAATAAATAAATATATTTCAATTCAATACAATCCTAAGACATTTTTTGTTAATATTTTAGATAATTTTGATAAACAATTATGTAAAAAAACTCATGATGTAATGGTTTAATAATATATTACACTAGGGAATGGTTTTTTATTTTCACATTGTGGTTTTCTATATTATTTCTCTAAAAAATCATTATAAATTTCAAATACACATATATTTGTTTTATATTTCACAATTTTGTTACTTCCAAATTATGAAATATCTTTTATATATACAAAACTAGTTTATGTAACAATATTTTCTTTTGTAAAGATATTTAAAGGCATATATTTTTATGATTTCTCATTTATATTTAAACTTATCTACTATTATTTAGTAGAATTTATAATTATATTTTTCAAATATGAATATATATTTCTTATATTTCCAAAATTTTCTACATTCAAATTATGATGTATTTCATATTAATATTAAATTGTCATATCTTAGTAAGATGTATAATTTTTATATTTTTTATAGGTAATAAGGAGTCAATGTAGGATTACGACACATAGAATGAGTGATGAATATGAGAAAGGTGTTGATGATTTTTTTTGGAATTTTTTAAAGGAAATATTCCAAACAACAACATTTTTTTCTATACATGAATGAAGGGTTTAAATATTAAGAAGTAGAAAAATAGAGTGATAAAAGTTCATTTAATATTTTTACGGTTTTAATATGAGGTACAACCCTTGGATTTAGTATGGTGAAATTGGGTAGAAATTATGATATAATGATGATGATGCTTTGCAAGATGGTAACACTAATGAAATTGATGAAATGATTCATGATATTAATGCAGAACAAATTGAGAAATAACTAAAAATTGAGAATCTATATGGTGATGCTAAAGACCCATTGTTACCTTGTTGTATGGATTTAACGGTTTTATCATCGCTGTTAAGATTTATTAACCTAAATGTGAAACATGGATGGAGTGACAAGAGTTTTATAGAGCTTCTAAAATGTATTAAATACATTCTTCCGAAAGACAACAAGATTACAAATTCACATTATAAGTCCCTGAAAATATTATTCCGGATTGGATTGGGATATAGGAAAATATATGCATGTCTGAATGAGTGTGTAATATATAGTAATAAATATGAATTTCTGTTAGAGTATCCAAAATGTGGGACATCACGGTTTAAGTTGAAATATAAATCACTGGATGATATAGAAATTACAAAGATCCCTTCTAAGGTATTTTGGTATCTTCTTAAAATTCTTAATTTAAAATGTTTATAATCTAATTCACATGATGCAAAAATGTTAAGATGGAATGCTGATGAGTGGATATGTGATAAAACATATTTCATCCAGCTAATTGTCCACAAAGGGGAAATTTCATAAGTAGTATCCTATATTCACCAATGAAGTTATAAATCTCATAATTGGGTTGTGCATGATTGGAATGAATCCATATCAAAGCCTCAGTAGCACACATAGTTCATTGAGTGGAAGGGTAAAATGAATTATTCTAAAAAAATAGTTTTTACATCGGTTATTTTATAACGAACATTAAAAATATATTCTATCACTTTTTTTACATTGGATATAAAATAAACGATGTGGTACAATGTTTTTTACATAGCTTATTTAATAACTAACATAAAAAACCATCCTCACGAAGACCTTTCACGTCGGATAGTAATTAAGTGATGTAAAAAAATTCTTCAGGATCATGAATTTCAAAATTTTATTTTATATAATAGATGTGGTATATACTATTTAATTTGGATATTAAATAACTGATGTAAAACCCTTCATCCTGAAGGGTTTTTTCACGTCATTTATTTAATCACAGATGTATAAAATCTTTATTTGAAGCGTTTTCATTTTGGTTATTTTGTAACTAGTGTAATATGTTATATTTTATGTTTTTTATTTAATAAACGACATGAAAAATTATTAGGATGATGGTTTTTGACATCATTTATTAAACAACTGACATAAAAAATATGCTCAATTATAGATTTTTAATGTCAGTTTTTTTTAACTGACATTAAAGACAATATTTATAATGATACCATTAAGAACAATGGATAAAAATTGACGTAAAAATATTAAAAAAATGATGTTAATAAGGATTTTTTTACAAGTGTAGGATGTGGGGATCGTGTGGCCCCCATGAAGACATGTGATTTCATGACCCTGGGAATGTCACATGGAGGATTCCTGTTCTTGTGTGATCATTAAATGATCATGAGAATACCATATAACCTTCCCTTATGATCTTGTAACATTTTTTTAAGAAAGTTTCTTCCAATCATGTGACCTATCAACCAATAGAGGTCTAAAAATCTCTATAATCCCATAATGAAATAAATTATGAAAATGGAAACCTCATGTGATGGATGTTACATTGATTTTCACACAAAGGGTTCATATGACTCGTGTGACCAGTTCAACGATCATGAGAGATCCCTAGATTAATGTATGCAATTCCATGTGAAAGGCCTTGGTTACATCACCTTCATCATGAAAAGGCCCTTAGACATTTCCATTCGATCATGTTATACTACTTCGTATCTAAAGACATGTAGAGTGACTATCCGTGAAAATGAATTCATTCTATTGTTAGATACATCATTGATCATGCATCCCACCACATTAATGTGAAGATACCATCAATGAAAATTTTCACACACCATCACGAGAACTGGTATTGTTCATATGACACCCAGATGGAAAATCAATGGGAAAATTTCAAAGGTATTTGAAAATATAAAATAAAAATCATAAAATTTTAAATCCTCAGGAGAATGGAAGTTACACTATTTTCCATGGGAAGGGTGGATGTATTCCAAATTATCAATCAATTTATCCAAATAATACCCAAAAAAAATGTTGGACACATCATCTGATGTCCAATGGACATGTCACATCCATCATGTGTTGTATCTTGGACATGTCCATTTGATCATGTGACACCCTAAAAGACAATAGATGGGTGTTCAATAGGCATTGTAAAATAAAATCTAAAAAAATAGGAAACTTATGCGAAGGGGAGTTATTCTATTTTCATGATAAGGATCTCTAATAAGACAACATGATCTTATGAAGGTCCATAGAAAAGTCTCTATTGATCTTGAATTTGAATCATCTATAGGCTCCCTATTATCGTAAATAATCTCTAACATGTCATCATAATCATGAAAATTCCCATTTTCATGTTGATTTGATTATGTGAAAGAAATTTCAAAAGTCATGGATTTAATAAATATGGTGATGATAGAGTGATATAATGGTTGATGTTTATCATGTAGAAAAAATGACACCATGGATGACCCATGATATTTTCATGTGAAACACATGTTACTCCATCAACACAAGTGATAAATTATGATATAAGATTTGTATGAAGTGGAGTATATCTAGGGTGGGGAGGAATATAAATTCCTCCTCATAGACGTGGAAATAGAGACACATGACCACATACTAAATATCATACTTTTTAGAGCGGAAAGCCACACGAACATAATGGTCTTCCACTAGGTAAACCTATGGAATGACATAAGTGATTACATGGAATGTGTATATGATTGACATGATCACTATATTGTTCAAGATAAGTAATTATAATGTGATGGATAGATTATGAAAAGGAGTTTCTACACATCTAATCGGTCATGAAATTCCTTAATAGGCCAATTCCTTAAAAGCATTTAAGAATTTATGAAAAAGTATGAAAATGGTGAATCCTTATGAAAACACATATATGAATATTTTTTTGATACGGGATAATGAAAATCACATGAACTATTCATCAGTCATGTGAGAGCACCCAAACATGTCATCTACATCATGTGACGATCCTCCAAACATATCATCATGGTCATGTGAATTCATCTAGAGATATCATCCATGTCATGTGATGTCTTCCTGAAATACCATCCATTATCACATCATAACATTAGACATGTTTTCATAAATAATGTAAATAATATTTGGACATTTCATCCAGGTCAAGTGATAGTCCCTAGATCATAACATTCAGGTCATGTGAAGTCCTGCAATTATAGTAGCTAAGTCATGAAGCATCCCTCTGACATGTCATCCCTGATCATCTAAAAAGAACAAAAATTGTAATATTTTATCATGAAAAGAAATCCGTACATATCATCATTATCTCATGTAACCCCATTTTCATGTATTCATTGATTATGCAAATAACCTTGAGATATCCTTATACATAATAGATAGAGAATCAAGATATATTTGGAATATAACTATGAAATGTCGGGCTGACAGAATATACATGTTAGACAGACACCCAATGTTTTTCATGCATTCACTCAAGATATTTCTAGAAAACATCCTAAAATTGAATGATTTGATCATGAGAAGAACCCCTTACATATCATCATTGTTGCATGTGACCCCATTTTCATGTATTCTTAGATTATGAGAATCACCTTGAGATATCCACATACATACTAGATAAAGAATCAAGATATTTTTGGAAGATAATTATGAAATGTATGGATGACACCCTATACATGTTAGATAGACACCCAATGATTTTCATGCATACACTCTATATATTTCATGAAAACACCCTGAACCATGTTAGTCTTGTCCGGTAAGAGTACTTATGAAGGTAATCTTGAATCATGTGAACCCCAAGCAATGATATTTTTTCATAATTCCACTCATAGTTCAACTCTTTATCTATCAGAGGGTAAGGTTAAAATATTTTCCAAAGGGGATCCACCTTGGTATAAGTCCCTACACATTTAATAAACTCTATCAAGTGGTACACTTAATCTCTTGTGGTTTTATCATACATCCTCATATATCATCGGATTGATAATTTAATTTAACTATTAGGTATCCAATTCCTTCAATAATCATGACACATAGGATGCCTTCTCAAGGAATACGCTCTATATTAAAATCCCCAAAAGGGATTCCATAGTTCATAAGTCATGTATCAATATGAGGTGAGTCCAATTACATTTTATATATTGTTTCTCACAATTAGAATCACTAATGTGGTATTTGGAATTTTCAGTGATCATGTCACTCACATTATAAATATCCCCCATCCAAGAATACCTCATCGTATAAGCCCCTTTTACTGACATAACACAATTTCCCCCATACAAGGGAATCACATCAATTTAAGTCCCAAATTAATTATCATATTGGGAAACCCATGGTAAATAACACTCAATGGAATTAATTTTCTTTCATCATCCACCAGTAGGTTGAGGGAATATCAAACTATAATGACTCTGATTCCTGCTATAAGTTGGATACATAGGTTGCTTTTATATTTCTTGAGCTCCATTCTGATTGTTTAAGTGTCATCATATATTTCTTTTATGATTGAATTTAAATTAAATGGCTTTAACATAGAAAAATATATGGTGTTTCATTCTAGTTGCAATCAGGATACATAGGACACACCACGAAGGATCAATCTCATCCTTGAACCACAAATCACCTCCCTAGATGGCCGAAATCTCTAGAGTGCTTGGTTATATGTCATGAAAATATAATAATCTACCCTTTTATAATAAAAACTATGAAATTTTAAGATAAAATTAGATACATAAATATTATTTCATCAATATAACCCTCATTAAATGTAGAAATATTCAAAAACCTATCATTTTGATTGGGTAACCAGACCCGCAACGATATTTGGAATAGATTCATGAACATATATTAAATATAATAGAGAGTCCAAAAAATGGGAAATAATCCCCCCAAAGGTTGTGAGGAGCCTAAATTCTCATCCCCTCAACCAAATTTATTTATTAAGTGTCATTAGTCTTCAAAACCCAAATGACCACCAACCTTTGGAATGTAAGCATATACCATTTTATGTATGTGGGATCCATTGAGATTTTATATGGGAGATAAAAATGTTTAACCTGATTACTATCATTGTGAAACTATATTTTAAGACACAATAATCAATCTTTAGATATCATTCCTTTTATGAAGGAAATGTAAAATAATGAACCAGATGTGAAAGCATGTAATGATAGAATAAATGAATTGTTATTGGATTGGGCATCATTCCCTGTGATCATTTGATAACCAAGAACATTTCTCAAAAAAACATTATAATTTGTGTATATAAGGGGAAATGATTCATCTAAATAACTTAGTTCAATTTTAGAAAAACCCATTTAGTTCATTTTGAATATATTTGAAGCAATCCTCTTCTTTCTCGTAAATTATTATTAAAAATCCATTTTCATCCAATAATGTTTTTTATGGTTTCGATAAAAATTACCATTTATCATTTTTTAAATCTAGTTAAAATATTTACTAGTTTCTTAAATCCATTAATTTTACTAAAAATTATCATCAATAGTTTTTATGTAAACCATTGAAATAATTTTATTATGTAAAGATGCAAATATTTTTTCTTATTAATAGCCATTTTATTTGATTGCCAATATTTTTTCCATCATCAACATGGTTTGTAAGTAAATATATATTTTTTTGTGGGTTAAAATTATTCATCATGATCACTAGATTAATAAAAATGAAAATCTACATCATTTTTTTATAATTTAATTTTTTCTATACAATTAAGTTCAGTAGAGGTAACATCATACTCATCATCATCCATGAAAAAGTATTTATTCTCATAATCATTTTCATTGATTATAAAATTATCATAGAAAAATGTACTCTTAGAATTTATTATAGAATCTATAATTACTTATTTTAGTATTATATTACATAAATAACTCCTATTCAACATTCAAATAAAACATTAATAAATCCATAACATTCTTCTTGAAAAAACATGCACTCCCAAATTCTGTAAAGTGCATAAAATTATGATTCTTATTTAACCACATTTTATATGGTATTATATATATGTTATTATCAATAAAACCCTAATTTGGATTAATTATAGTTGTTATAGTGTCAAAAACCAACCCAATTCACTCAACATTTGAATAATTTGATCCATCCTTTAACACAACATACATGGTGTTCCTGATCCCCATGGGATGAAAAATAGTACCCAGGAATCATAAAAAACATTTTGGAATGACTTTACAAAAATAATTTACATAAATAACCCCAAAAAAAATATATAATCAATATCCAGTAATATATATCCAATATACAGGGAATAGATAGGAAAACAATAAACTAATTTCTACAAGTAGTTTTCAAAATAAATTCTCTCTAAACCTATCTTCATACAAAAATGGTTCACTCACCCCATAAATTTAAATTGAAAATCCATTTATCACTACCATAGATACCAACCAACTATAATTAGTGATTTTTCTTTATCTTATCTTGAAAAATATCTAAATATGCCAAAAGTCAAATACAAGGTGTGATAGAACAAATCCAATAAGATCTCAACAAGTGTTTCCTTAGTAGTCCATAAATAATAAACCAAACACACTTAATTTTATATAAATTAAGTCATTATAATAATTTTAAAAGTTTATATTTAAACAGGATAATAAACCATTTCATAGGCCTTTATCAAGACCTATTTATGGAACAGATCCCTTTAATTAATTTATAAATAGTTCATTTATAAAATATTTTCTACTGAAACAAGAAAGGAATATTTCTTAAGAATCTCTTGAACCCTGGTAATATATTTAACATATACATTAGTCTAATTCTCAAGGATCATTTCACTTATCATTTATCTAGGCTACCTACTGCGCACATTACCTAAGATCTATATGCCTAAGGGGATAGGATTCCACCACTACAAGTGTCTCCCAACATCATGAATGTTTTGTTTGTTTTATTATTATCAATTACACTACTATGTATAGATAAGTATTCATATTATACATATCATTCACAACACACAAAAATTACCATGTCCTATGGGTTCAATTAAATATCTAATCATGGGATACGATCTCCATTCATCTGTTTCATCTATCATTTCACAACCAGACCATACTCAAGATTTCACAGGACATGTTAACTGAATTCTAAGAAAACATCATCAATTGTTTTGTAAATAATCATGTCATTTAAATAGATCATTTTCAAGGATATCAAAATATTCCATTCCATCTCAATTCTAAAACCATGATAAAAAAATATCTTTAAAATGATAATATCAACTGAAATCTGTTTTCCTTTCCAGGATTATGCACTTTTGTTTAAAAATCATTCTCAAATGGATTTTCACCATTTTCCATGAAATTATATAATATTTACCAAGATATCATTATTAGTTCTTAAAAAATCATTTTATAGGATAATTTAAAAATAAGAATATAAAAATGGGTTTAATTTAATATAGATTTTGCATGAAACCCCCTACATCAATTATCAAAATGTCAACAGTGATAATGGGGATCCCGAAACTAGAATGAAGATGAAAAAAATGATTTATAGAAACAAAAAACCCTAATCAATATTGATGATTTTACCATTATATAGGGATTTAAACTCCGAAAAAAAGAATGGAATGATATGAAATGATACATTTCATCCAACAAAATGGAAAGATTCACTGATCAGAAACCTCTAAGGTGAACAATGCATAGATCCCCCAATGAATTAAGTGCAAGAGAGATAAGAATAGCCAATATAGATAGTAGAAGTGTATAGATTGTGTTATGGTTTATTTATTAGGTTGGATGAATAAAACTGGGATATTTGGGAAATTACAGTTTTACCCATATAATTTATGATTGATTTTTTGTCATTAGATGGCCTTTACTAACAATCTAGCTAGCCATTAATTGTTGGTATATTGAAAAGAACACAATATTTCTACATTATATATCGTTTATGATCACATACAAGATGATATACTTTCTATAGCATATGACTGACTAGGTCAATAAATTTGATAGTATGTGGCCCTCAATGGTGATTAGTGGACCTCTTGTTGATTTTCTTCTATAGGATCGCATCTACACTTTCAAAAACTCTAAAGGGAACATCCCTAACCCCTAAAGCATTAAAACCCAACATTAACAACAATATATTATTAGCTAATGAGTTAAAAGAAGATAACAATATTGTCATAATTGAAAAAATAATGGTATGTGACATTTAATGACATGCATTAAGAAAATAAATCGATTGAGGGAACACATAATTTTTCATATCACACTTTTCCATTTAACATTTTTGATATTTAAATGCTTTAAGGAAATGAAATTATGACATTAATAGAATCCCTGAAGAATGGGTTCAGTGTTTCATATAAGGGCATGCAATTTTCCCATTATTAATACAATGGAAATTTTTCCCACCATTGAAAAAAATTAAGAAAATCCATTAGATATACATACCATGGATCATCCACAGGCCCATGTGGGACTAGAGTTGACCGCATCTAGTGGTAGCTATCCTGGTACAACCATAAGAATAAATCATAGTGCCCCAAAAGCATTGGGTGGGCTAGTGTATATGGCTCACAGTGTGTGAGCTTGAGAAGAAATACATTTCATGGGCACAAATATCGTAGGGTCAAAGCCCTGGTGGTAGAGTGTGTTGGAGGTACGGGTTCTAAAAACCATTGTCGTCTCGACCAAATAACAGTCACGAATTTAATAATAAACTTTAGGAAATACAACGATAGATTTTGAATTGGGATGATATTTTCATAATAATGTTCACGTGAGTGAGTCCAATCTACCTGGTCATTTTATCAGATGATCTCAATTATTCCTTGAAATACCATGCATCATGATTTCAAACCAAGATGATCTCATGCCATGAGAATTAAAACTAATCCCACACATCAAAAAAGCACCAGTCAACATATTCCACTAGACTGTTCTCTTTCAATCCATGCTTTGGACAACCATCCCCCATAATGGCATTAATATGATGATAGGATTTAACCAATGTAAGACATGATACAATTTCATGTAAGAATTTAAAGAATCGATTCCATCCTGAGATCCAAGTGAAAAAAGTAGTATCATGCCACAAGAACATCCATCCACAAGAGAAATTATTTCATGAAAATCATTGGATCATACGATCAACCAAATACAATCACTAGGATCATCATGAGATGTTTATGACTGTGAGACCCTTCTTTCTTCTCTCTAACTTTTTATCTAAATTAAGCTGAAATTTAACTGATTCATCAATTGTTTTAGGTCTTTCCAACTTGATATATGGATGATTCCATTGTGAAATATATGTCACATGATGTAATGAAAATAAAATGAAGCCACATCAAAATCACGTGATGTTGATCAAAAAAATCCTCCACTACCTCAACTTATACACATGGAATTACCATCGTGAAAAAGTAAATAAAATTTGGCTGACCTCGAACTTTAAATATTCATACTCCACTTCAAAAAACACACAATAAAGGATGATACAGAGCATCAAAGAAGGAAAGTATAGGAACTAAACACATCAGCAATCATCCCTACAGAACCTCCTCATGTGATCATGAGGACCTATCACATGATCATTTTTTGATCAAGTGATCTCAATATAAAATAAGAATCATGAGATTTTTGGTTCATATAAGGTATTCATAAAATTGTATCATTCCCCATAGGGATCATGAATTAACTATACAGGGCCATTGGTTGTCGTTACTGTCCTAGTGTTCACTCCCCTACCCTCATTCTCAAGTCCTCCATTAGGTACATAATTAGAGTCGCATGAATTCCCTAAGATACAAATCTTGAGGAGCATTAATACATAACTAGACTATTCTACATTCTCATATATCACTGCCATGAGGTTTTGGCATGGAAAGAGAGTTCATCACAAGACCCCATAAAGGTCATGTGATTATAGATGGGTAGTCTAGATTCCGATGGCCCTTTCATGTGGGTGTTCATTAATCAAGATCCTTCAATTAGGCATGGTCCAGGATGGGGTATGCAAGCATTAAATTATGGACATGAATCCCCTCAGACATGTGGTGTTTCAGGTCCTTTTCCATGTAACAAAAACACCATGGGCATGGATATCATATTCAATCTTCTCTTATTCACCATTAAATATTCACCATCATCCATGATTGTGATTCCAATGAGAATCTTCTATATATATTTGGAGGACCGATCAAAAAGACCTCATTAGGGTTCCATAATCACCTATGTAATCTATCATTATGAGGTGTCATCAACATACATGTGTCTTTAGTATAAATAAGCACCTTAGAGCATATACCATCTTTTTCCATGTAGACCATACAACATGTTCCTCCAACACGAGTTCTTAACCATGAATTCCCCCAACGTAAATCAACACCCATGTGTTTGAGGCAAGATCGCATAGGGTTCAAAAAAATCAATACTTAGATAGATGTAAGATCATAAATATGTCCACATGACCCCACCATGTTAACAGTATAAGGGCCCATGATCCCAAGATTCCTCATTTATCTCATGATGTCTTTGGGTAGCTCAGTTCAGGTCACTATGATCAAAAGACCAGTCTTTCAAATGTCAGGTTGATCTTGCAATTGTTTATTGACATGTCAACATTTTCATATGGTAGTCTGAAGAACATTCATGATGATCTTGTAAAAAATAATTGAAAATTTCCCTATTATCATTTAGAAGTTATAAGAAAATCCAAGTTGACCAAGTGAAAATCACTTTACATGTTTTCATTTTCATAAGACGGGACATAGCCAAATTAATTTGATCTCAAAAGTGATTATTGACATTTCAGCACGATCATGCGTTTTCCCATTGACATGTAAGCATTGTCATGTGACAGTCCAAAGAAAAGTCAGGTAGATCATGAAAAAGTATATAGATAAGTGATCATTGGAATTAGAAATACCCTAGAACTATATTCTATGATTACGTAATTATTGTTTAATATGCTCACTTTGATTATACGATGGAATCCAAAACATGTTAGTCAATCATATGAAGAACATTCCACATGTATTCTTTGATTATGGATAGACATACAATACAATTAAATTGATTGGATAGATTCCCTTGGACATGTTTTCCCTGATATGATGAAAACCCAAACAAGTAAGGCATAAAATCTATACATGTCCAATAGGCAGCCAATACATATTAGGAAAATCTTGTAGGACATGTCCTCTAGATCCCACAAACGCCCAATATGCATTCCATGTAGACTGCATCTGGGAAACATCAGGTGCATACCTCTTTTGTTAGTGATGCGTCCTTGATGATATAGGTTTATGCACTCAATTGATCCTTTTAGTTTCCTTCTCATAGACAAACCTGTTGTAGTTTTTGTCTCTCATTATCCATGGGAAGATAGAGAATGACTATACAAAAGGGAAACCTCAGTGGGTAAGGATCGATCAATATGGAATCCATCCTGGTATAAGCCCCTAACATTCATAAAACCATAGGTATAACAATACTTTCATCATGTGAGATCATCTACACTAACTCATCACCTATTTATGGATCCAAAAAACACTAAGAACTCTAATTCGTATCGAAATAGGATACATATGGCACATACATAAGACCCGAGCTCTATTGATCATCTACATCAATGTGAGTCCCCTCATGTATCCAAAATTTAACCCATCAAGAGATAAACATTCCCATGGTTTGATAAATCTATCTCAACCATTAACAGATGATAAGAGGGATCATACATGAGCATCATTTTAAGTATCATTCTCAAACCTTCCCTCGAGCACCTCAAACCCATCACTGGGTTAGGGATGAGCTGAACTACAGTGAATCGAATTCCTTTTATAAAACAGGATACATATCATGCCATACTAGAACCCTATCTCTATACCATGTCCTCCATGATATAGGAAATCAAACCTCTCCAAGGGTTTACATTATAGTGTAAACCCCATACATATATCCTCTTATGCAGTTTGTTTGAAATTTTTTATCTCTTTTTTCTCACACAGATTATGAATCATGTGGGATTATAGGTTAAAAATGATTTTACCAATATCAATGGTAGAATTCCACAATTTTGGGGTCACCATTGGGATGTATGTATGATTACATATCATCTCTCCCCAATGGTCCATACTCTCAACAAAGAAATCTAGGGTAGTCTTTTACGCATAAGTCCTGCATGGGGCTGTTATTTTCATATATCTCATGAAATAAAAACTCTTTATAAGAAATATGTAGAACCTAATTCCTATCTCAAATGGGATATATAGGACACCTCAATGATATCATATCCCAATATTTACATCATTACCACAAAACGTTAAACTTCATGGATGGGTCTAGTCACCATACAATAAACCATGTCATAAAAACCATGTGGTTATTGATTCCTGTTTTCATTAGATATGTTGGACACCTTATATATGTTCAATATCATATCCAAGTCACCAAGAACATCCCAGGATGGAAATAAACACCAAAGTACCAGAACAAGGCCATAATGTAAAGCATCATAAATAAATAAGAGAGTGATAGAGGACATGTGATATGAACATGAATTTTCATGTCAATACATGTTCATAATCAAGTCACTGACACAGTGGTAACCATTACCATATAGGGATCTAGGATGTATTTCATGAACAAATCTAAAATCATTAAGGGATTCCCATAGTAGGAAATAATCCCCCCTAAAGGGTGTTCCAAACCTATAATCCTATCATCCAAAGTGAGATCTTAAGATTCATTAGGTTTGAAAACCATATGGATCAGTTTACATTAGAATGTAAGTTCATAACCAGTTATATATGTTGGAAATATTGGGGGTTTCTATAAAACATTAAAAACTGGGAAACCAGTTTCCTATAATTTAGAAAGGTATTAAACCCCCATATATCAACCAACTATTAGGCCTAAATCTCATCCAAGACATTCCTGACAAAACAAAATGGTGAACCCAATGTAATTTTCTTTGACAGTTTCATCCCTTCCATGGGTAATAATGGATAGACAATCGATATTATGTTTGAGATATTTTATTAATAAATATTCTTGAAAGAAAATAGAATACCTGACATTTGTATTTTAACTACACTAAATCATGAATAAAATAAAGGGACTACCCCTTTTTATATTGATTGTGAGTGTAATTGTTCAGAGATGTACTCTTATATATGATGTTGCACTAATGAGGTATCTTGTTTCACATTTAGGAATTTATAGATTCCTTGCAATCAAAATTAAATCATCTATTCTTCCAATGGATTCCAAGATCACTAGGCAAACTACTCTAGCCCTGAGGTCCCAACATGAACTATCACTAATACAACACTTCCAATACCAGTTAGTGAATTTCTTGTTTTGAGAGTTATATATTAATATCCGAATCCCAAATCTATAACTGTCCCATGAAATCCTTCATTGGATGAATTCCCACATGCCAAATTTCCAATTATAATCCATAGGATAGGATGTGGCCCTTATTTCCACATTCAACTTCTTTGGTAGCCTATCCCTAGAGTACAATAACACATAACTTATCTACCTTACATAAATGGATAATTAAAATCCTTAGGTAATTAAATCACTCAAAAGATACCTAGGAGGTCTCCCACCTATCATTTTCATCATCATAACCATTTGACCGTGACTACCTATGGAGATGTAGAGGAAGTTCTTCCAACACCAACTATCAAAGTCGGGGTATCCAGTAGGACAACCAACCAAGGGTATCCAAATTATTCATCATCAGATTTGGATTACATCCCAATAATATCTAACATATCTGAGGAACCCCATTGTATCATCACAGTGGCCCAAAAATAATCCCAGATCATCATTTTCAAGGAGCTTTTGACTTCATCATGGCTAGCCTTGGGGACTACGAAATCCCAAGAATCACCCTATATGCAATGATATGGGAAATCTTATTATATTTTCCCCGAATATCATCTTCAACATAGACTCCAAAACCTCAAATAGTATCATGGGAATTGACCCATTAGACGGTATCATGGGCAACGGCCCCTCAAATAGTTTTTTTTGAATCGACCCATCAAACAGTATCATGGTCAGTGACCCTTCAAATTTAATCATGGGAACCAACCCCTAAAATGGTATCATGGGCATCGAAACTGAAATAGTATCATAGGAAATGACCCCCTAATTGGTATATTGTTCACTAAAAAACCAAATGAGATACTCCATCAAGGAGGAGTACCAGTCCATTTGTGTATCGGCCAATGTGATATTAGTGTGATCTAAAGGCTCCACATCCGATCTAGACAAGAACGGTTTGATGTACTAAAATCGTATTCTACATAAGTTATCTTAGTCAAAATAGGTTGTCTAACCTACTACTGTTGTCACATGACCAAAAAGGATCAGTAGTAACATTCAAGAATCTACCGAAGGTGTTACCGACCATGTTGGGTTATGCGGGGAAATAAAAATGGACCACAAGGCTAGTGGTAGCGGTGGATTTAGCATTTTTGGTCCACATAGGAACTCCCATCATCATCCACTCACCTTATCATCAATAGAGTATATGGTGTTTTTAGGGATCCTCACACCAATTCCCATTAAGATGATAAGTAATTATCTATACAAGAATTAATCACCCAAATCCAATGACAGGATAGGGATCTCTGGGAAATAATTGTGGGAATAATTCTAAGACATCTACCTCGAGATGATATACCGTACCTGACTATAAAATCCTTCCTTGGAGTGAAGTTCCCTAGCATATAGGGTTGATGGAATTTCCATATTTTCCATCCCCATAACAGGAAAATTCAAGACATTGTTCCTCATATCTCGAGACTATAAGGTAGGTGAGTTTCTATATTTTACTCCTCATCAAGAATATTCTGGAATCCATCTAACATCAAGTGTTTCCATAAAAACACATAGGATAGTTGGGATCGTTTAATTAGTGGGAAGAGTTTGTGTCATCAAAGACCCCCAATGCATCAGTACCTTCCCCTGGACCAATAATGATCAGGATTCTATAACTCAGGCTATAGACTCATCCATACAAACTCGTGAATGGAGGCATAGATGAAATGTGGAAAGAGAAGAATTCTCTCCCTTCTGTTGAGGAAAAAATTGGAAAGTATATTCCTTACAAGCAAGTTAGGTTACCATGTCTTTCAAAAATTTCAGTGAAAGAGGTCTTGTAGATCTCCCAGTGACGAGAAGGCTGAGTGAGGATATGCTGTTAAGATATAAAAATCATTTCCCATACCATCGACATCTCATGAACACAATAGAAGGTTGATTTACCTTCAAATACATGCTTCATGTGTGGAAGGAAATGATGATATTGGAACCACTGACACCACAATCCTCACTCCATTCACCTGAGCATTCTGAACCGGACACAAAATTTGTGAGGCAGATCATGATCCATATACCTCCCAAGGATAAACAACCAACTTTCAATTCCATATATAAAAAACATATTCCTTTAAAAAAACATTTCCCCATGTAGTTTTACTATTCCTTGTAAAATGGTTTCATGGAACACCAAATAATATGGAGGCCAATTGAGATGTGGTTAATAGGCCATGAAATTCATTTCCCCAACCATGGAATTCTATAGAACACAATAGGCAACTACTTTTTCTTCATGGATTAGATAGAGTTATAGGTTTGTCCAGGCTTGATGGAGATGAAGGATCCTAAAACTCATTCAATATGAATAAGAGTTATTGAAGCTCCCCCAATGGAGGCACTCTCTTGATAGGTTATTTAGACTCATCCTTACCGATATGTGTTAAACTATAAGGTCTTCGTCCTTACCTACATACTTTAAAACTGCATGGTCATTGTCTTTACCAAAAGATGTTAAATGACATGGTTTTCATCCTTACCACAAGACATTAAACTACCTGAATTACATCATTACCACAATACATTAAACTTCATGTCCATCTTCCTTACTATATTATTTAAATTCCACATGGTAGTCATAATTACCGTATGATGTTAAACTGTATGGTCATCTTCCTTAATATAAGACATCAAACTACATTGCTGATATCTTTTTTTGATAACATTAATATATACAAGTTTTCATGAACTACATATGTATTTATCCTTATCATAATGATATATGTAGGGATTCCTAAATCCTATATATTTACCCATAAACATTTATTCATGTCTTTAACCAAGTATGTCATAATACACATCTCATGTAATTTCCACATGACATTTAAATGAAAGGGTTTTATATAACTTCATACTACATGATTCTCATCCTAATGAGATACGTTGGGACACATGGACCCTATATCATAGATCATCCACTGATATTCACATCCTTTCTACAAGAAGTCAACCATCACAGTTGATGTCTTTTCTGTATGACATTAACTTGGAAGGGTTTTCTGAAACTATGTATGGCTTGATTATCCTCATAGTGAGATAAGTAGTGACAACCTGATCCAATATCCTTGGCTAGCCACCGATATTAATGTAATTACAAAATGATGATAAAATACATAGATCACAACCCTATCAGGGGAAAATATAATCTATAACATATTAATCTCTAGGGAAATCATAAGCATCATGTGGAAATTGTAGTTTCTAGAAGCATCCATTATACAGTACAATCTTAGTCCCATAAATATAAAAAGAATCCCCAAACCCCCCCAAATTCCCATTGGGGTAGTTCACTGATAGGTCACCTCCATACAAATTCAATATTTAGTGTCATGTACACCTTGTAAAATGTGTAATGTTATGGAATAGAGAAATCATGGTCGTACCCATGCTAGTTATAAAAAGGACTACTCTCATATTCGAGCATCAAGAAAGGTGCATATATAAATCCACACCCCATGAATAATGTCTATAGACATATTTTTATGGAACTAGGAAGAAAATAGTAGGATTATATCCACAATTAGACCAAATATATAGACCAACATATATTGGCCTATGAGAGCGTACATGTATATTTTCTTCTATGTACCCTACTAAAGTGCTGGTGCTTTTTGAAAACAATATTGGAGCTCCACCTGTATATTTTGGTTTGGATTTAGGGATATTCATGTATTCCTGTCCCAAAATCTTGAGAATCACAACACTGTGATCATTATTGGAAAGTGGATACTTCAGATCAAGTGCATATCCAATCTCCCATCTGGGATATTTTTTAGTATATTCCAGTAACAAATGAGGCATAATGATGGAGATCATATCCCATTTCCATCAAGGGATTAGAAATTTATAGCGGAACATGACTTCGTATATGTGAATATTCCTGTCACAAATGTTAGGTGACATATTCAAAAGGATCGAGATCATGCTCATATCCCAGTTTAGTATTGGGCTCAACAAGTGAGAGTGGAACATCCCTCAGGGGGGCTAATACCACTATTGAAGAAAGGCTAGAGAAATACTCCAAATGCCTAGAATTTGGATCATATAATTTTTCTAGATAGGGATCCCATGTGAGAGGGGTACATGCCTCAGGAAATGATCTTATTCTTAAGAACAAAAAAACATAAAATATTCCAATATTTTATAGGAGGAGGCCAATATCCCAACTCCCATTCAAGAGTTCCACAAAAAAATTTGATGGGGAATGAATACTCATAAAGGGATCATATTCATATTACAACTATATCACATCAAGAGATATCATAACATGACTCAATATGGGATCATAATCCTATTATGGAAGATCATTAGAATATCCCAATGGTCCATCATTTCTCTAAAATCCCATTATTTATGAGTTCCACTAGTTGATAGGGGAACATTCCTCAAGACAAGATCATATGCACGTCAGATAAGCTCATTGGCATACTATAATCGATTCTCAACAGCGAGCATAAACTTATGAGCACCAAAAAGTTATCAATAGATTCTTGCCGTCATCATAGAGAATGCTTACATCCCTACTCAACCCCAAAAGGAAGGACCTCATATCCCATCAATGATGTAGAGTAAGTATCATACCACTAAACATTCCAATTCCAAGTGTCATTATGGTTGTTAGAGACACATTATCTACACTGTAGGGGTAAATTAACTCTTCATCTTATGTTGAAGGTGATTATTACGGTGATATTCCTCCTCGTGGTAGTGTAAAGATGAATCATCAGGACACTACTCCTGACATCCACCATGGTCAACCTCCACCTGGTGATATCTCCCAAGGAAAAATAATTCCATCCACTAATAAGAAAAATTCTTATAAATAGGTGGTCAAAAAATATGATTCACCTTTATATAGAATGATTCTCACAATACTAGGGTGAACCATATATAGTTCCTTAATGAACCATCAACAACATGTCACTTCGGTCAGCAGGAGACCCAAAGAGGTAACCTCTATGGTCCATCCTTGTAAATGAATATAGATCTAATGACTGAGAAAATAAACTATAAATATAGAGTTCTAGTCATAGTAATCTTTCTAAACATTCTAAAACACATTGCCACTTCCAATTATGAGGTCCAAAATGGGTCAAAAAGGGAGTTCCATAGCATGTCCTGACCATATGACATCAAACGGTACAGAGACATCCCGACCACATGACGTTAAACAATACAGATTCTTCTAGGTTTCATGATTTTAAACTACACAATATTATTCTGACCCCATTTTGTTAAATTTTATAGATTCATCCAGAGAACATAACATTAACCTTGGTGGAGTCCTTCTGGAATCAAGACGCTAAATCGAACAACATCTCATGTTATATCAGAAAGACTGTAAAATACACAACATCTCATGTGAAAACCAGATGACTCTAAATAATAAAAATGACATCGTCACTACATCATGTTAAAACTACACAAGAATCACCATATCACTAATGAATCACCACACATGAGGTATATCTATGCGAATGAAGGATTAAATTCCCCCACCCCGTGCTAGAGTTAGCTCTACATAATGAATATCTTCATCCAAGAACTACATGTGAAATTATTCCATCGATCATTGAGTACTTAATAACACAAGAACCTCAAGAAATGGGTCCAAGAACAATATTCATTTTATTTTACGTCAGGTGATCTCTGTCATTACCACATGATGTTAAGCTGCATGATAGATATCATTTCTACATGACATTAAATGGAACCGGTTCCTTGAACTACATCCATCTTGATTCTAATTTTCAATTATATATGTCAGTACACCTCAATACTATATTCCCTAAACAACTTGATAGAAAATGACACATTTCCATCCTTTAGTTGGATCTTCATGTTTAGAGAAACACTACACATTCTTTGTTTCTCACACTGAGCATAGTTGAAGAGAGCCAATAAATTTTGTTAGGGGATTCCCTACATATATAAATCATATTCTCTCATGATAGGGTTACGATAGACCAAAATATAGGGCCATAAAAGGATCATTGATCCCTCACCCAATGAATTTAAATTGCATGATTGCTTTTCTTTGCACGAAATAAAACTACACATTCCTATGGACTATACCTGAGAAGACCACTATCATTGGTGTGGTTCTCCTACCACACCTCCATTCAATAACTTTATATGAATTGATTCCCAACATCACAAGATGCATTATGATGGGAAAATTTCTAACCCTGATTCTAGTCACACCACATAAACATAAAGATGCCCCCTCTCTACATATAGGTTAGACTTGCATAGGATGCTCCATCCTCCCGAACAAAAAGTGGAATGATTACTATTATTGTAGGATTCATAGTGATGAAAAAATCTATATCCATGGATCCATCCATAATACCAATTTTCACATCAGGATTCCAGCATTGTTGTTGCATGATTTTAAACTGCATGGTTTCTTAAGAACTATGTTTGGCTTGTATCCTATCATCACAGGATACATAGTGAGACCTAGATCACCAATAATGGGCCTAGTTAAAACTATAAACACATCAATATGTAAGGGTTATACCTAAGTGGAGATTTTCCCATTAAAGAACTGGTGTTTCTTGATTCATGTCATCACATGATATGAAGTGATGCCTAGATCTTCAATCCTAGGCCAAGCTACAACAATATATAAAATAGGTGTTGATACATACAAGACCATGTTTTCATTGTATGTGTCAAATCTATGTGTATCCTTCTTGTTCATGTATTATAACTTTCCGAAGTTTTTCATGATGGCTCCCACGTCCTTATCACATGTTGATCAAACTTTAGGGAAATTGTCCTAGTTACATGACATTAAAACTCCACCAAACATAGGTCCTTAACAAATTACATAAAAATGAAAGAAAAATATACTCACTTAATGATTTTAAACCATAAAAAATAAAAAAAATCACTGAAACATGGAATTAAACTATACAGACCATCATCTATCATCATTCCCTATCAAAGAACCCCGTGTTTCTATTATCTGGTCAATAAAAGAGTAGGGTTCTTCCACAATATAATAAATCACCTAAATCTATGTATCAAAATTCATGGATTAAGCACATTAGGTTTCCACAAACCTTTCATAGACCTTGGAAATTAAAATAGATATATCAGTTAGACCATGTTATTGATACATAAGGTCTTCGACACAATAGTTAGAGATATCTTGGCTATGTTTGGAGAGCTTTCTAATACTTTTATGTTTCATGTCACCATAGAGGAACATCGAAGACGAGGGTATTCCAGGTCATCCCTAATAATTTCTATATCATTACTCATGACCTAACGACATTGAGATGTGATTTATGACATCTTCAACTTCTACTCGGAAGCATTTTGGAGTACTCTTGGAATTTAGTTTCCTAATTGGGATCTTTTGTAACATCTCCCATATTAGGTCCATGTGCCTTATGAACTTAAACTATATAATTTATTTTTCAATGTTCTATGACCATAACCTCTATCCTTTAATATTCCAAAACTAAATACCTTAAACAACTGGAAAAAGAGATTCAAAAAATGTCATGTTGAAAACCCATAAATGGTGGTCTAATAAAAATTCAATTATTTTCTCTATAAAATCTTCATCTTCAGATTTTATGAAAATAATGGTGGAAATAATTTGGCATAAACCTCATACGGTCAACTTTATGGACATAGTAAAAGACAAGATATGCCCACTGGACCCCCGACCTAGGAAAATGTTAAAGTAGTTGTTTTTCACATCTTTTTTCCATAATAATGTGTTCACTTGGAAGTGATGTGACTTTAAAGGTACTCAAAACCATCATGATGTTTTCATTTTCCATAAATCACACTTTATTATTTGAGAGACTTTTTTCTTTGCAAGCCTTTCATGGTCCTTTAAAAGAATAACATATTTCTTGTTTTCCCTATCTATTGATGTCGAAGGGATTTCCCCCACTAACTAAGTACATCACATCCTATTATAAATGGATTTATAATTATTATAAGCCTAACATAACTATAGAAGAACCCTGCGTGATTTTACCATACCATCTTTATGACCTGATCACTTTGGACCCTAATTTACAATTCTGTTAACCAAACTATTCAAGTGGATTTGACATCCTCAATGTTGTTTTGTACACTTTCTCAATGAACAGATGAAAAATCAGATCAAAAAACTTTTAATGACCACACCTCATGATTCAGAACTAGAGGGAATAGAGTTCAAGATTCAAAACATAAGATATAAATTTCTCTAGGGTTCTATAGCCCTTCATAGATATCTTATAGTCAATAACCAACTTCATTGGTCAAAATCTTGAGTCTTTGAAAATCATTTATGGGACTTGGGAAAGAGTGGTGATCAACTCAAATTATCCATATATGTAATCCCTAGGGACACATTCATAATGGATTTAACATAACACATAAAGGCATATCCTCTTTTATTGAAGGTAACTTTAATCATCATGAGCCCTGGAAACACTATAGAAAAACTAAGAACCTTAGGCTATTACGAGTCAACCCTAGCATGTTTTTCCCAACACATATTTACTGAATCAAACTATTAGTGTATGATTTACATCACCCATACTTCAACTATTTATGTGAACCTATAATCACATGTATTTTACCCTCAACCAATATGCCCCACATAAATAATCCATGACCCTTGGAAAAGAGTGGAGATCCCTTTGATTGGCCATGATTGCGATGCATAAGGGAATTGACCTGTCAACCAAATGTATCTCCACCTTGGAGGAAAAAAATCTAATTCTCATGAGCCCTAACAACACCATGGAATATCCTAGAACCAAAAGGTGTTCTGGGTCATCCCTGGAATATAGACACCATTCCATATTCAGAAATTAGGTCCATGTTAGAATACCACGAACTAAAACACATCAAAGGTACATGCTAGAAGACCCTAAAATATTGCATAATATAAGTCCAAGATATGAAGTTCCTAAACTGTAGTACATTAAGTGTTTAATAAAAAAAACTCTAAACTACATCAAAATTATGTTATAACATTAAAGACCTTAAAATAACGAACTAAAAGGATATATAATGATTTCCAGGTTGAAAATATGATAATTTAATCATGGAATAAGGTCGAGTCTCAGCTCAATGGACATGTGATTTGTATGATCCAAAAATATTGAGTATATATAAAATAGAAGAGGAAAAAAGACATGTTAGGTTGAAAATATCAAAGAAGGTATCTTAAAAAAATCCAATTCCATGCCTGATATGTCTTCCTATATATGAATCTTAAGGAAATGTTAGGGGAAAACAAATAAAGAGATACAAAGATTGTGGGGCCCACCATCAGTCCTTAGAAAATATTCTATTCTCAATACATCTCCTGATTTTTGATGAATTTAGAGCATACTGGCACATGAATTATACCATGCCCCAATTATCCTTGTAAATCAGACAATCTAAAGACAACTATAGAAGGTGAATCAATGATAATTTTCATTTCAATGGGTATTCAAGAGAATTTTTCAAAGAGAATCCTATGGAAAGATATGCAATCAAATATGGGTGGTTAGATATGTTTGGTATTACACATAAAGTATGGGTTGGATGTATGATTCATGAATCATCTCCACCCTTACATAGATCTCTAACTAGTATTTCATCACAAAATAATGATATTACATTTCCCACATAAGAGATAGATCTACATTACAACATTCCCCATATAGTTATTTATCTAGGAACATAAGATCCATGTGATCAAGTTTGATTAGTTTAGTGGCATATTCTAGAACTACATATTGCTTGATTTCCATTCTCATGGGATACATAGCGTTGTCCAAGTAAATTGCACCGAGTCCAGCCACAATTTCATTTACACCAAATCTATCAATTTTGGAATTCATACACATTCCAATTTTAGGGTCTTCGTGCCTTATGAAAAATCAACTTCCTATATCATATTGATACAAGCACTCATGGTCAGAAGTATCCTATGTGTAGGGAATAAAATTACTCAGTAACATACTCATGAGAAGTCCTTTTAGGAAGCTCAATATCAAATCTCATCATATATTTAGATATGTGAAAAATTTATGAATGTTTACATTAGAATCATATTCTTTTCAACTCGAACAAATATAATTCTATGTGGGCTGTTTTTTTGGAATCCATAAGTATGAATCTTACATAACATCATTGAATATTTTAGATGTTTAAAAACTATGTGGAAATGAAACTATGGATTTTGTGTAATCCTTAAATAATGTGTTGGTTTGGGATATAAGGTCATACATTTTGGCACTAATTAATATATAGAAATGTTTCACACCCTTAGCCAAGAGTTTTTTCTAATCCATTTGATAGCTAGAATAGGGCTCGACCACAGGCCCATGTGTGACCAAAGTGAACCACAGTCTCTGGGAGCCATCCTGGGCCAGTCAGAGGATAGGATCATAGTGACCCACAAGCAGCTGGTGGTCCCATATAGAGGCCGATGGTGTGCTATCTTGAAAATGCGTGTATAGAATGTGCAAAAATCCTACAGGTCTGAATCATATAAAGTAGTGTTTTTAGCTGTTATGTGTTCCAAGATCCATTTCCATCTTAAACAAATAGTGGACACAACTTTTCTTATATACATGAGGGATGGTAAAGTATAATTTTTATGTGGAATAGGATTTTCGCGGTACTATTTATGCAATTGAATCCCCACCACTCAATCATTTGATCAGATGATATATACCACTCATTCAGTTCATGTGCAACACATGTTCAATATAAGTCAATCTAACCCTATGAAAATAAAAAATGATCCCATGTTGCTCCAAATTACCTATCATCATCTTCCTCTCGATGGCGCTCTTTCCATCCGAGCTCATGACAACCCACCATCCAGAATTTCATCAAGAAGAAGCCTGATTCGAACCAAAGTTATAAATGCATCTTCATATTTCATGTATTCAAATAATTGATTCCATCACAATATCCAACCAAAAAAACCATTAGTCAAACACAATAACTTCCTCCCATGTCATAAGAGATTGAGTGGTGTTATTTTGACACATAATCGAGTGAAGGCAATCAATAGGATCATTGTGAGATGTTTGAAACTATGAGACCCTTTCCCCATCTGCATGATTTTTTTATCTGAAATAAACACATATATATTATAATATGTAGAGGTTTTCCAAAATTCCATCATGAATGGACCGATCATGAAATCATGAGAGATACATCACATGAAGGAATGAAGATCATACAAATCCACCTCATGGCCACATGTTTTCAATCTGTAAAAGCCTCCACCACCTCAACCGATACACATGGAATTCCCATCAGGAAAATTTGAATAAACTTCAGCTAGGCTCAGCCTATAAATATCCCTACAAACCTTAGAAAACATGTGAGGAAGACATTGAAGTATAGAGAAAGAAAGAAAAGGAATAGAGCACACTATCAATCACCCTTGAAGAACCACCTTAGGTGATCGGGAGAACCTGTCACGTAATCTTTCGAAGATGATGTGATCGAATGAAGAAATAAGGATAATGTGAAATCTATTTAATAAAAGGTATTCATGAGATTTCATGAAGCCCAATTGGGTTCATGAATTCACCATTAAAGGACTTTTTTCATTCTTATAGTCCCTCTATACACTCCCCTACACTCATTCGCAAGACCTCCTATATGACCTTCATTCAAGTCAAGATACTGTCATGATACCCCTAAATTTTAGTGCATACATACATAAACGAACATGGATTCCTTGACATGTAGCACCCATATAATTTGTTTTCATGGTGGGAGAGTACATCGCAAGACCACTTGGAGGCTTTTCCATTGCATATGGGTTGTCAAGGATTAGATGACAGAATAATATGGGCATTCCATGATCAGTCTCCTTCTATCAGGTGGTACCCAGGTTAGTGTCCACAGGCAACAAATAATGGACATACTAGCCATGAGTCATGCAATTTTTTGGGTCCTTGTCCATGTAACCCAAACACTAAAAATATGGGTCTCATATTCCATGTTTCCTTCTTCTTCATGTAGTATACACCATCATCCATGTTTTTTATACCAATGGGAAGCCTATATGTACATTGGAATGACCCATCGTAAGACCTTATAAAGGTTATGTAAATCACCTATGAAATACATCATGGAATTTTATCATCAACATACAGTGGAATTTAGCTTAAACAAGGATCTACAGTCAAATACACTCATTTTCCATGAATTTACAAAGTCAAGTGCCTCCAACATGAGTTCATAACCATGCATTCATAAAACAATTGTTCACCATGTGGTCATGGAATGATCCATTAGGTTATGTAACATCAATAGATGGATAAACACAATATCATAAGCATGTTCATAAAACCCCACCACATGATTTGTTTCAGGTCACATGATCCCAAGATTCCCCAATAATCTCTCGATGAATTTTAGATTCCTGAGGCATGTTAATTTCATCATAAGATATGTATTGGACATCCCGTGTTGATCTTGTGAAAATTTATTCACATGTTAGAATTTTTTTGTGGCAATACAATGATAATTTAGGATGATCTCATGAAAACTAATTGACATGTCACTATTTTCATATGGTGGTATAAAAGAAATCAAATATGATCAGGAAACAACCCCATAACTTGTGAACGTTTTCACAAGATGGTATCATGAAAAATTAATTATGTACCAGGAAATTTTTTTAGCATGTTTGCATGATAATGCAATTTCTGATTAACATGTTATCATTGTCGTATGATGGTCCAAGAATTGTTAGTTTGATCATGCAAAAATATATAGACATCATCACATTGTCATGTGGAATACCCTATATATGTTTTTCTGATTATGAAAATCATATAATATATTTCCACATTGATTATGAGAAAGCATCTAAGAAGAGTTAGTTGATTATATGAAGGACATTTGGGATGCCCAATTTTATTTTGCATAAACATCAGAGAAAAGTAAATTGGTAAAAAATACACCCTTGGATGTGTCTTCTATGAATGTATGGCACTACAAATATGTCGGTTAGATAATCAAGGAATGTTCAGCATGCATCCAAGACCTATTAGTAAAATACCTTAGGATATGTTCACTTCATCCGCAAGACCCAGATATACCCATTACATGTGGATCCGAGCCTGAAAACATTGGTCGCATAACACTTTTATAAGGGAAGTGTCCTTGATGAGATAGGGTTTCACCCTTAGAAGAACCTATTGGTGTCATGCTCTTGGATATAACTGTTATAGTTTTCATATTTATTTATCCACCAGAAGATAGGGAATGAGTACACAAAAGGGAAGCCTCATCATGTTGCCCCGATCAATAAGAAATCCATCATGGTACAATCCACTTCAATTATTGAATCCTTGTGGATAACAATAATGTCTTTGAGTGGGATAACCTATCTAATCCATCATCAAGTTAGGGATCCAAATAACTACAATAACTCTTATTATGATACAAATAGGATATATTGGATGCCTTTCTAAGGCCTAATATCTAATGGGAATCCACATATGTGTAAGTCCCTTCATGTTTATAACATTTCAATGATTAGGACCCAATCATTCCCATGGGATGATCACTCTACATCATCCATCAGAGGATGTTATGATTTCTCATACATGACCATCATTTTAAGTATCATCTATGATCATGACCTCGATTTCCTTAAATGCGTCAGTGGGTAGAAATCAAACCTCTCAAATGGAAACATTAAGGTGTAATCCCTTTTAAAATATCATCTTATTAATTATGTTAGATATTATTTTATAAGATGTTTCTCACATTGAATATGACTCACATGGGATTAGAGGGTAGAAATGACTGTAGAAGTATCATGATGAGAATTTCCCTAGTGTGGTTCAAAATTGGGAAGCATTTTTTATTACATATCATATTCACTCAATGGACCATAATACAGAAAAAGAAATCCAGGAATGTCCTGTATACATAAGCCCTACTTAGGTCCAGTATTCTGGTATCTATCCAGACATATAAACCCATTATAATAACTATATAGACTCTGATTAATCTCTAGAAAAGGATATGTAGGATACCTCATTCAGGTCAGAGCTTGATATTAACATCCTTACGAAATGATGTTAAAATGCATGGATGAGTCCAGTCACATGACCTTAAAATATATCAAACATACTACTTGGATTTTGATTCTTGTTATCATAGGACACAGAGGATGCCTCATAGAGGCTAAATCCCATCTCGAAGATGACAACCTCTTCAATGGATAGAAATAAACTCCAAATTACTCAAAAATGTCCATAATATTAAGCATCATTAATAAATAAGAGATTGATATAGAACTTGTGATATGCACGTAAGTCGCTCTATGAATACATGTTAGTAATCGAGGTAATTAAACTAGGGTAACCAATCAGGTATTAGGTTATAGGAAGGATTTCATGAGTATATTTTAAATCAATAAGATAGTCTCAGAGTAAGAAATAATTCCCCCCCCCAAAGGGTGTGATGAGCCATACATCCCATCCCCTTCACCAATGTGAGTTCCTAAGAATCGTTGGGTTTGAAAACCTATGGGATCACATCTCTTTGGAAAAAAGGTGAACACTCTGTTATGTATGTGGGAAGCGTTGAAGGTTCTTATAGAAGATTACAAAGTGGGAACCATATGCGGGTGATTGAGAAAGGCATTGAAACTCCAACTATCAAACAAATTTCGGGCCTAAACCCCATTCACATATTTCTCAAAGAAACATTGATGTTTCAAACTAAATTAACAGGGTTATATGAATATCATCAAGGTTAATGTTCTTAAATTTAGTTACTACATTATATTGTGGTGTCTATGGTTCACTAAACACAGTCATTATTAAAAATTTATCAATACTTTCTTAACATTTTATATTTAGACACTCAAATAAATTATCATATCTCATCTTATTTAAAGATTTTTTTATTTATCATATATTATACTAAAACATTTGATAATGATCAAGTATAGTTATTTATGAGACAAAAACTAAATGCATGTCATTATTGTAAAATTATTAATGAATTTGATGAAAAAATTATCTTCACTTCTTGATTTATTACTCAAGTCAATAAAACATTATAGTTAATCTACACAAATAACCTATGATCTTGAATCTCAGGTACTTTGTAACTATTATTTACTATCATCCTTTTGGATTTATTTTCATATTGTGGTATTGTATTTTTCTAATAGAGTAATAATTATTTCTTCCTTGTTATTGATTATCCTTCTCATGTTATTTCATCCTGGATGACCAGGTCTTGATTTCCATATGGTATGTTCATCCTACACACTCAAATTTGTCTTCTACGTCCTAAAATAAATTTACTTGAGTTCTCTCCTTCTTTAATATCACTCATCCACCATTCTACAAAATAAAATACAACTATTTTTCATTAACATAAACTAATTTATGTCATCCTAAAGTTGTTATAAAGTTATCATTCTATGGTACATTGAAAAAAATCGAACTAATTATATTTTAGATCATATTTACCAACATTATCAACTATAACATAAATTATCTTCAACGAAATTTCATTACAAAGGGTTACATCTACTTCTAAATATATTTTAATATTATTCTTGTAATTTATGTTATTTTTCATATGTGATGAAAACTAAATGTATATAATATATGGAATTTAATTTTTATATTCCTCTAATGAAAATTACAGAAAATCTGCCTATTTTATTGATTTTAAATTACTATAAACAGTATTTTATCCTAAAATCTTATTTATTTGAGTTATAATAATGTTAATACACTCATTAAATGTGTCACCTTACCAATAACACATGTTATATTATTACTCTAGTTTCTCATAACTATTCATTTCATAAATATTATTCTCAGAATGTTGATGATTTTTAATTTCCTTTTAGTATTTTTTATTTCCTCTTAGATTATTATTTCTTTATTGTTAGCAATGTGAAAAATTATTCCAAAAACTATAACATTATATGATAATACAACACAACACAAGTACTGTCTCTGAGATATTATTCATTGTTAATTTTGTTTTTATCTTTTTTGGTTTTGGAAGAGCTACATTATAACACCCTTGATTTGATGGTTTCACAAGACCCTTTTTTGGGACACATAACTTTTAATATTTAGGTCTATGATAAATATATTTCATTATTTTTGTCTCTCTTGGTCTGTGGGTATATTTCTTCTTACATTCAAAAAAATAACCAGGATACTAATATATATCTTCTTGATTTTCCCAAAAATATGTTCTTCTTTCAATGTATTATATTATAAGTCTAAAATTTAGTCTATAAAATTTCATATATACCAAAAAAATATTATCCATTTATTATTTATAAAATTATTCATTTTATCTATATCTTGACATTATTCCTGGATATCATGTATCGTTTATGTGTTTCATTTCCATCTTTGATGTAATTTAACATGATGTTATACTCATTATTCTAATTTTAAACACTATCTATCTCTATATTATCATTCCTTTAATCTATAAGGATTGTTGTTAAAGTTATATCAATAATGATTTTATCTCTATAAACATTTTTATGTTGGTAATTTTACATTTCCTGGACTAGATCTAAAATTTTATTAGGAATGTTTTTCATTCAGCATGTTTTTATTAGAGATGTATGTTTTTATCTCTTATCCTTATTATCTCTATTATAAATCTATTGATCTCAATTATCCTAGTATACTCATTAGAAGATTAAAATTATTCATTTATAAACCAACTATCAAGTTAATCATAATCCTTCAAAGATAAATTTTTTTATCTTTTTTATCCATAAGAACATTATTAGTTGTTTATTTCAAATTTACATCTTCATAGAATTCCTCTTTACTAAAAATATCTTATTCAAGTGTTTATTTTTCATTTAATAATAAATATTATATATTATTATTTGATTATTATTTTATATAATTTCTATTATAGGAGTATCATTTCTTGAGTTATAATGTGGTTTAATTATCATATTGACTCTCTTATTTATTTCTTAATGAAAACATGAAAAATAAGTGAAAATATCACAATAATTGTGAAATTTAAAAGTTAACATTCAATGACACTTATCTCATGAAATTTAGTGACATAAATGGGATGATTTCTCAAACCCTTCCATGTTCCCATATTCATGAAGACTAGCCAACTTTCCTTTAATATTTTAATTTTTTTTATATTTAAATTCATCATTATTATTTTATTCACCTTGAATTAAAGATCATAGTATATTTTCACCTCATTCTATATTGAATTATTAATAGTGTTCATCAATAGTGATGTTGTCGATATATCTATTTTCAATGGATGAAATCCTAGAATAATACATATTCAGAAAAAATATCACTAGATTCTTTACAATAGTGGTATATTCAATAGTTTCTCTATATCTTATCATGGTGAATATTTTAATATTAATTATGGTAAATAATTCATAAAAAGATTCATAATATTGTATTTTTATATATTTAAACTGAAATATTTGAATTTTTAGTTTTCTTCCTTCACACACTTATCTTCATGTTAAATACTATAAAGGTTTTTCCAAATATACTTAGTAGTATTGAATCCCCTAACACAAGATAACTTCTTATTAGAAAAAGAAGCTAATAATGAATTTATTACCTCTTAAATAGTAAAAATATTCTTATTATTCGATAGGGACCATGAAAACATCTCACATGGAACTATAAATCCATAGAGAGTAGGACCATGAATCAATTCCAAGGGATATAGGAGAGGGTGTAATTATATACTTTCAAATAAAAAACAAATTACCATAAAAAGATATAATTAGTTTATTTTTTATTAATATGTGATGATTCATCACAATCTTCAAGTATATAAATTTTGTAGGAAATCATCGCTCTGATACCAGTTATTATGATAGTTTGAGTAGATGACCAATACAGGGGGGTTGAACCCTTTTCAGCATCTTTTACCAATTTCATACATAGTCTCCCCTATTCATGTAAAAATATAATATCTCATCTTACATTGATGAAAAAATGGGTAATAAAATAGTTTTAATGAGGTTCATCTCTGTTGTGGAAGACAACATAACTGGTGTATGGTTATTGTTATCCCCCACACAAAAAAATATATTTTATTATCAAATAAAAAAGGCTATAACCTAGAAATTGTTAAAATAGTACTATATTACATTATAAAATAGTCACTAAATTGTTATAATTAATTAAAAATATAACTTTTGAGGAATGATAACTTGATATAGCATGAGCCTCCAATAGACTTGATAACCGCGATATTCTCCCTTAATTGCGCAAAAATAATTTTTCCCCAACTACATCATAGAACATGGTAAATTAAACTAATCCTCAATTATGTGGATACTACCTACTTATTTAAATATGAAAAAATTCATGAAAATAGTATTGTGATCTAAAAACATTTAAACTAGACAAATATTCTCTTGAGAACTCTTCTTTATTTGACCCTTAGTATAAAGAGACAAATATCCTCCATTTTTAAATCCCATTAATTATCATTCATGAATAATATAAAATTTACATGATATTATCATTAAATTATTATAAAATCATATTTTATTTGTTTATTATATCTTTCATAAATTTTTCATCCCTTTCTATATCCACATGCCCACATACATAGAATAATTATAGTGAAAAAATATCACAACACTGTAAAAAAAAATATTTCAAATTGAGAAATAAAAAATTGACTGAATTATGTAATAACACATAATAATTTTATATTTATAATATAAATAACAAAATTGTATCATCATGATTAATCTTATTCTTCTCGGGGAATATAAATTTTAATTGTACATGACCACCTGAAATATCGTTTAAATTTTCTCAAAATTGAAGGTTTCTCTTGCATTTCATCAAATGTAATCATATTTAATATAGGAAAATATTGATTCATTCTTATGTAACATCAAATTATTCTTTAGTATTCACTATTTTAATCTAACATAACTCTGTGTGAACTCATAAATTCTCTTTTAGATCCTTGTAATTTTCAAATTTTTTACTTTTTAGAAACCGTTGAACTCCTTTCAAAAAATATTAAAATTATTTATTCATAATAATTTGGTGTTAATATTTACTAACCAGTTAGTTATAACATTAAATATTACAGAACTCATTAAATTTTAATAACTTCAAAACCTTCACCTAAAAATTTTCAAAACTCAATTCTATCCTTCTCAACCTATATCCAATTATCTTTAAGAACATTAAATTAAGCTCAAATGAACTGAACCTAAAAAAATTTAATGACCAAAAATATAACAACACCATCAATGGGGATAATATTTTGATCTTAATATTAAGATAAGATGAATGTTATTGTTATCATCCTTGTAATCATCTATATTAATTTCTCATATGCCTCAATATTATTCATCCCCTTACTTGGAATTTATCATTCCCATTAGTTTATGTATATTCCTAGATGATGACATGTAAAAAATGATAATTAAATAATTTATGAGGACTATGGATAATGATTTATGTAGAGATAATTTTTCCGTTATTATGTTGTATGGACCTAATTATCCAATAAAATTAAAAGTATTGATTTTGACAATTTATTATTACGTTTTTTGTCTTGAAAATGATATAATAATAATTTTTGTAAGTTATGTGTTAATGTAGGAAAAATAATGAATGTTTAGTATATAATATCCCTTCACCTTCATTATATCATGTGGATAAATCTAATTGATTATTGATCCTCAAGAATGCCACCCAATTTGCCTAAGGCTACTGACTAGCATAGTGGGTGTAGAGAACACCATGGGGAGTCTATAACCTTTGTATAGTGTATTAATGCAATGAAAATATAAAAATATCAGATTAACAAAAATAGAACACATCGTATAACAGAATGATGTAAGATGAACTAAGTAAACAAAATATTAATGAATCGTGTAATGTCAGGATGAAATTTAACTATATGAAATGTTGGAATTTATATAGATAAAAGGCCAAGCTGAAAAAAATAAAATAAAAATACCCATGTTTCACACTGCATGTTAATACTGTCTCCAAGAGCCAACTTATCCCACAATAAACAATAAACAACAAGGTCCCATTCCCTTTTCCAAACCTCTATCCATTTAATCTGCTTGGGTACCAAATGATGTCCTGAATAGTATATGAGTATAACTCAATGGGTCGACACCACCATGTCACAGAAAACCAATTAGATAGTATGTGCATGTAATAAAGTGATAAAATCAGAGTATTTATTAATTAATTAATATAGTTTAATAATCATCTGGGTTCAACACCATGTTTTCATATCTCTGATCATGTAGCATTTCCATGTCCCTCGTAAGCAGAAGTCTAGGGCATAATCACATAGCAAAGAAAAACACATCATTAAAAGTATTTAAATATATACTATCCAATAACTATGAGCATTAAAACATAACTATTTCAATCCCTTTATATAATAATTTCATCATAATATGACAACACCCTATATATGAATTACGACATTACTAGCCCAATATTTCTGTGTAAGTATTTTAGCATAATCAGGACATTCCCAATAATCATTAGAGAAGAACTAGGACAATCACTATAAGTATTAACACATAATAACATAACGTAACCACATCCTATATAAACATTACAACATAACATAAAAAAGTCATAATTGATGTAATAAAAAATATACATTATAAGAAAAAATGGTCGATTCATAAAATTACATTTTAACATTCAATTTCCTTTCATTCATCAAGTAATATCTTAACCAACTAACATTCCAGTGTATATAAACATATCATATCAAGGACTCATAAGACATTTAAATAAACAAGTAATACATTTTCCATGTGATCCTATAATAAGAAATCACCAAAGGTTTCATGTCATTCTAATTTATATTTTATAGAAATACATAGTTCATTGTCATTCATTTGTAGGCTCACCCTATAGGTGGCCACAATATAGGTATCAAAACTAATGGATCCAAAGGGATCTAAGGAGTATAACAAATACATGATCATTATAACCTAGTGTTTTTTTAGTTAATTTTCATGTTGTGTTGGTGCAATCATGTTATATTGAACACACTTAATCAAATAGAAACAGACTATAGGGATTTTTTCTAGACCACCTACCATTATTCACTGATCAATGAAACACTACGAATATAGAATTATAATGATGAATGAAGGTTAAGGAGATCAAATGGAAAACCTAGATAAAAAACATCAATATAAAAACATGATTCAATGGATGTTAGGAGATCACAATGAGATAATAGAGGATAGAGTTAGAAAAAGGGGGACATCAAATAGGCATAACTTAGCATATATTAAATTCTAGAACTAGACACACAACAGAGGAGGAATCACTCAATGATCTCCAAGATTATCCCTAGGGTTTTCCCCTGGAGGATACACAATATATGAAAACAAAATCATATGCACAACTTGTTTTGAAATCATTTGTCACGAGATATTAATGATGTGGACACCTTTCATGAAGTGAATTTATATATTTATAAGATACTATAAAAATTTCATCACCCCTATTTATAATAACCCTAATCAATAATTTTAGGATGCAAATCAGATACATTGAATGTAATTGTCTCAAAATATTATTTAGTTCCTAACATATTCATGAAAATTGGTTCACGTTGTGTCAACCGTTCACAGTGTGAAAGTGTATAGAATGAAACTATCAATTCATCTTATAAAGACAGAACCAAAACCATCAATGAAGCTTTATAATCCCATAGAAAACACTCATAGGATATTGTGAAAAATTTATACTCGGACTTCATTAATCCAAAATAACCTAAATCCCTGAAATTTTGGTCATCTTTCCATAAAAATTTATTACACCGCTAATGAAAAGGCACAACCACTTGGGTTTCAATAAGAAAAGAAATACGAACACATTTTTTTCTACCAAAACTCCAAATGGATGTACCTAGATTAAAAAAAGATCATAAAACATCCAAGCCATAGAAAAATATGACTTAAAATTCTATAAGAATCACTATTTGGTCTCGATGATCATTTATGACCATTGTTCAATCATATCAGATTCCCTCTCTCAGATATCTACTTTCACATGCCCATTCTTCCACTATACTCAAACTTGTGGCATTGTCTTCCACATTAGATAGTTCCCACTATGACCCACTATCTATCTAGGATTCACAATTTTAGATACCCAAAGTTTGACGTACATGGAAATTACCTTAATTTTTTGGAATACTTAATACATAATGAAAACAGACACACAAGGATCATAATATTTTAGTGTCTTTCGAAACTCAGAAAATAATCTTCTAATCGTGGTGAAAGATCTTCAACATCTCCCATAAAGATCTCCCCCTTTTGTTTTCTTACCTACAACCTTTCTTTAAATCCTAGGGAAAATAAAATATATAAAGGGTGAGCTCAAATGCTCAGTAAGGGTAAGCATAGAGAACATAAAACAATCCATAAACATTTGATTGAAATTTTTTTAACATAAAATCTAAACATCAAAATCATGAGCAACGACATAAATCTTGGAAGTACACAAGGCATAGATCATAAAGGAACATTAATCATGATAAAATAGCATGGGAATAAAACATGTAATTGTGTCATCCATTAAGCATAGGATATAATTTCCATAGTAGCCAAGGAATTACTGCCAAGACCATATTAGTGGACAAAGTCCCTTTCTGAATCAAGTTCACTCCTCGTTTCAGTCCTGTAACACTGAACCAGATTAACATACCGTTCCAGCGATGTCTATATCATGAGATATAAATATTTACCCAATGCATTGTAGGGAGATATAGGTCTCACCCATCTCATAATGAAATCATTCTTACATTTGCCACAAAATAAACATAAATCATTCATCATAACCCAAAGAATAAAATGGGTTTCATAAACATCATCACATCATCACATAATCCATATAAAAGAAATGGATATCATATCATAATAAGAAAATTGAAACCATGTAAATCATAGATACATTATACTTGAAACATACACATATGAAATAATGTCATCCTAGATGGAAAATGGTTTTGATAAAACACTTGAAATGAATTCTTGAGGAAAATATCCTTTCTTCTACAAAATCATTTTCTTTCTACAAAATGACATTCAATTTCGAAAGAAATGGATTTTGTTGAAAATATTTATGAAATATTTTGGAGTAATCTCCATGAAATTGAGGCTATATAAAACCATAAAAATACCTTCATGCCATATAAGTTAAAAAAACATTCTCCTCATACTTTTGCCAAAAAAGTCAAAAAGTACCTCGTAAAAGTAAGGATCCTTACATACCATGTAGTAAAAGTAAAAAATGGGTAAAAAGGACTTTAAAAATACATGGAATAATTTTTAGAAAATAGGGACATGGATGATAAATATAACCCCATTAAATACTTACGAATAAACAATCTCGGATAAAAAAGAGATCGGAAAAGTTATCCCTTACCTTAGGTACGATATGCTTTGTACGTATCCAAAACACCTGTATAGTGATTTAAATAATGTCATTGACTTATTACAGAGTCATATTCATTGTTATGATATCATATATGGATTACTTATGACTTTATATTGCCCGTTCTTTTGTAAATTCGATGTAAAAGCAGCAATTTGGGTAAAATCATTTAATTTATTGTACGTGTTTCAACTTGTTGTTCTTGATATTATTACTTATATACTGATTTAAATAATTATAGAATTTAAAAAATGATTTATATATAATATATATTCATCATATACATATATATATGATAGATTGATAAATTTAATGAAATACACCGTTCATGGAGACAGTAGGCTGTACATAAGCATGAACGCTATTTTCGTTTCCTTATTGAATTGAATGGAATTAAGTAGATGAAATATATATATACATAAATCCAGTATCATTATTATGTCATATATTTCATTATTACTTATTATATATACATTATAATCATTCATGAATGGTTAACATGGAGAATGAATCTCATCGCGTCGTGGAGACGGTAGTCCGTACGTACACACGAGCGATGATACCATTCCCATGATCGTGGAATTGTATTGAAGATTATATATAATATTTCAGAATCAAAATCACTTTACAATAATCATATATAGTTATTTATTTACACCATTATACCCATCCATGTACGGTGGTGGTCGAAAATAGATTACACCACGGCGTGGAGACGGTATTCCGTACGTACGCACGCGCGGTGATTTCATTTTTCGTAGAATGGATAGATGGTGAAATAGGGATGTTTAATATTTATAATAACATATCAGTATATAATTAATACTGATGTTATTACTTTATAACAATACAACTAAAGAATAATATGTAGAATAAGAAAGAAACATGAGAGAATCGGAAGAAGAGATTACTTCTTCTTCGACGCACCTCCTTTAAGTTTCCCCTTAAAGAAGTAGAGTTGGTCTTTTGAGAAAACCAGAACCTCCAGAATATTGATAGGGAAGTGGAGAAGAGAAATGGTCAGGGTTTGGCCAAGCATCAATACTCAAAAGTGTGTGAAGATATGAGGGAAGGGGTGCCCTTTTTATAAGGGAGGAGAGGGGCAACTTTGGAAAAACCTAAAATATTATTTTATAATAAAGTCATATTCGGTTTTTAATAGCTCAAAATTGATATATTTCGAAGATAAGGTGGGGATGGGTCTAAATACTCTCAACAAATTGATTTTAGATAGTTTTGGGTCATTATATTATCCTTATCCTTTAGATTTAACTCTTAGTTAATTAGATTGACATTACCATGTCACTTTGTATTTTTATATTGTATAGTTAATAAACTTACATATACATCCAAGAGACCCCCAATTGGTCCATTAATTATAAACCAATCCTGATATAAGTATATTTGTAGAACACTAGTTTTTTAGGAATATAATAACAATTAATAATATTATATTTTTTAAAAAAACTATTTTATGTCAATTTTGACACTATTTGGTAATGGATTTTTGTGAAAATCATATCAGCATGATTAGTTCAAAAAAAGATAATTAATTAAATAATAACATGTCATATTAACCTAGAAAATTAGTGTAATTCATAAAAAGTTTCAAATTACCTTTATTTGGGTATTTATAACATAAATTATTTTAATATTTTATTATTTAGGTAATTACTGCATCACCATTGTGTCATAAATAAATTAAATAATTTAATGTCTAAAAATTATAAATAAAATACCACTAGGTATGAAATATTTTTATCTTTCTAATAAATATTTATAGTCTAATTTATCTTATGTATAACCCTATATTTAAAATGATTTAGTTATTAAACATTGATTTTAACTATTTTAACCCTTCTTCAAATAAATTAATAATAAATGTCCTAATCTAATCCAAGTGGACCTAAATGGTAATATTTTATTCCTAAAGTTGTTTTTGGTCACATTACACTTATCAAATAGAAATAGTACATGTGTTAGGGTAATAATAATATCATTTTTACCCTTAATTACCCTATTTACTTTTAACCGTGGTAAATAAAAGTAAAAAGATACTATTCACCAAAAATTATTTTCATCTCACTGAACCACATTTTAATCCTTGATATTAACCGTGTGTCTCGGATTTTTGAAATTCCACTCACATAAGTGGTTAAATTATGTTTCTTGTGAACTTCCAAATTCTCCTACGAGGTGGGTAAAAGACAGTGAAAAGTTCAATAAAATTTTTATATGTCTAAAATTATTATAAAATGACTCCAATTAATGACATTGAACTTTTATAAGTATTATGTATAAATTTTGACCTAAATGAATTTAAATAAAATAAATAATTATTTAAATAAAAAGTCAGTTTTTAAATAGTAACCTAGTGTTTTCACTATTCAAAAATTGAATGTTTCCAGAAAAATACCGAAACTTCACCCTAGGATAATTTTGTTATTCAGAATCCAAAAATGAAGTCCATTTTGAAAGATAAAATTTATAAAATTTTAAAAACTTGGTATTAATATTCATAACGTCTAGTTTATATAATATTTTAATAACATATCGTTGTTTTGTGAAACTCGATATTGCATTCAACACACGCTATCATGGAAGGTCGCGATAGCTTGTAAAGTAAGCCAAGCCAGGGATGCGTGTAGTGCAAGCTCCTTTTAGTGTAGTGTACAACACAAGACATCAATGAAATTAAAAAAAAATATTTTTCATAAAATCTCAGGGTGTTACATTCTACCCCCCTTAAAATGAATTTCCCCCTCAAAATTCGTTGGGGGTTATAAATGGTTTACTACTTGAAAGTTTCATTCATAGAAACCCACATCGTAAAAAGGAATACCAAAACTTGACTTTAAAAACTAATGTATGAAACGTAACGGTTACCCAAATTAACTAATCACTGGGTTTCCACATTGGAGAACATAGGTGAAAATGTGGATATGGAAGAGAAATATAACCATAAACTTCTGATGAAGAGTGGTAGAGGACATGGCTATGAAAAATCCAACAATCAAACATCCATAAATTTGTGATGATCTAAGGTACCATCCGATTCATCAGATATGAGAGCACTATGACAAAATTTTTTTGTTTTCAAGATCATTTCCCTAATGTTGAAGAATTTGAATTAGAAGAAATAATTACTTTATTTCGGTATCATCTCACCATTTCTCATGCCTCAAACAATATCCACTTCATCTCTTAAAGAAATAAAGTTGAATTTGTCTTCTGTGAAGTGTTGGTAGATTATGCGATAGAAGGATAGGTCATTCCATCTATTTCTATCGCAAAACGTTTAGTAAAATTTATTAAATATACAGAAGTCCATCTATGCTGAGATTAATCGTATATGGTTGCTAAAATGGACTTATACTTTAGATATCATAGCGCTTAATAAAATAAAACTATTTTCTACTAACCAGAGACTTCCTGTAGGCTAGTGGTAGGCGATAAAGGCCTGTCGCTCATCGGTTGTGGCTTCGATTCACACAGCCTTGTCCGACACAATGGGTTGTCTCCCGTCCCACAGGTTGTCCTTTTTCTAAAATTATACTATCATATCATTTTAGAAATAAAAACAAATAGTTATAGCCTTAAGCAATACTATATGATGTGCTTTCCAACCTTTAGTCTTATCAAAAATACTTTTGTCCGATTACTAGAAATTTCATCTACTGAGCATGAGAATTCCTTTATTTGTCCCCCGTATATCATAATATATATCATGTTATTGGTCACATTCCAAACATGTGAATACCTTAATCATGTATTCTCTTGAAAAAATAATACCCATTGAACCTTAGTGAAAAAATGAAAGCTGTCAAAAGTTAACTCTTTCCACATACCAAAATCCCAAAAATTCTATATAATTAAACCATGATATCACTTTGTCCTAATATCAATCATGAGCTCATGAATACTATCAAACATCTCATTATCTCATTATCCCTTCATTATGCGCATATCATCTACTTTCCAAAAAAAATATCTCAATAACCTTTCATGGTTACCGATACCATTCAACATATACTTTCAAATACTTTAGGAAAAACAATAGTGTAACAATCCTTAGATGTGTCTTTATTCCATAGTACCATTACCTACACAACATAACTCTTGATAAACATAAATCATTCCACTACCTTCTTAAACCACCGACTGAGCTTCATCATTTCTTTCATCTAATATATCATTTGTAGTCTCTTCATCATCATCAACATAAATACTACCCATACGACCATGCTGATTCTCTTCACGAGATTTTCTCTTATGGAATTGGATTGCATAATTCCAATACATCCCACATTTAAAACATTTAATCATTATTGATGTCGTAGAAATACCATTATCCTTGTCTATGGTGTTAACTGAACCTTTTCATTTTCACTTACTGGCTTTGTGTCCTTCTTTTCCACACCCAAAGCATCTTCCAGTTCCTTTTAACCAATCTCTATGATGCCTCTTCCTACATGATTTACATGAGGGAAATTGAACTTTCTTTCCTATATGATCATCATGAAACTCCATATTTCTCTTATTATCTGTGTTGAGAAACTTACCAAAGTTGAGATCATTGATTATATTTTGAGATTTATGATTAGGAATAATAACGATGTTTCGCCTTCCAAATCCCATTTCATTTGCTTGATCATGAATAATATCATTCCATTGTCCATCATATTCTCCATTATCGTGAATCTTCCTATTTCCATCCATTTCCTAAAACCCAAAAAGAATAGTGTGAGAGGAAAAAACCAAGCTAGGTAAAAAAACACAATAAAGGGGGATTACCTTCCATATCTAACATCTTATGTTAAATTCTAAGATCGTTACCATAATTCTAGTACTATAACCTATACTTATACTCAACCATAGGTTCATCCCTAGACATACCTTAGAAATATCTATAGGGATCTCACAAAATTTTTCGTATCCTAGTTTCCAAAGGTTAGCTAAACCATTCCTCTGATACCAAATGTAGAGACCCAAAGCTTGGCGTACATGGACATTACATTACTTTTTCGGAATACTCAATACATAACAAAAATAGGCCCAAAAGGATCGTAATAGTTTAGTGACTTTGGAAACTCGGAAAATAATCTTCTCATCATGGTGAAATATCTTCATCATCTCCCATAAAGATCTGCCTCTTTTGTTTTCTTACCTAAAACCTTTCTTTAAATCCTGGGGAAAAGAAAACATATAAAGGGTGAGCTCAAATGCTTAGTAAGGGTAAGCATAGAGAACATAAAACAATCCATAAACATTTGAATGAAAAAACATGAACATAAAATCTAAACATCAAAATCACGAGCAATGACATAAATCTTGAAAGTACACAAGGAATAGATCATAAAGGAACATTAATCATGATAAACTAGCATGGGAATAAAACATGTAATTGTGGAATCCATTAAGCACATGTTATGATTTCCATAGTAGCCAAGGCATTGCTGCCAAGACTATCTTAGTGGACAATGTCCCTTTCTGAATCGAGTTCACTCCTCATTTCAGTCCTGTAACACTGAACCGGATTAACTTACCGTTCCATCCATGGCTATCTCATGAGATATAAATCATTACCCAATGAATTTTATGGAGATATAGGTCCCACCCATCTCATAATTAAATCATTCTTACTTGTGTGATAAAATAAACATAAATCATTCATCATAACCCAAAGAATAAAATGGGTTTCATAAACATCATCCCATCATCACATCATCCATATAAAAGAAATGGATATCATATCATAATAAGAAATGTGAAACCATGTAAATCATAGAGACATTATACTAGAAACATACACATATGAAATAATGTCATCCTAGATGGAAAATGGTTTTGATAAAACACTTGAAATGATTTCTTGATGAAAATATCCTTTATTCTTCAAAATAATTCTCTTTTCACAAAATGTCATGCAATTTTAAAAGAAAATTATTTTTTTGAAAATAGTTATGAAATATTTTTTAGGAAGCTTCATGAAATTAAGGCTTTATAAAACCATAAAAATACCTTAATTCCGTATAAGTTAAAAAAATATTCTCCTCGTACTTTTGCTGGAAAAGACAAAAAGTACCTCGTAAAAGTAAGATTCCTTACATACCATGTAGTAGAAGTCAAAAATGGGTAAAAAGGACTTTAAAAATACATGAAATAATATTTATAAAATAGGGACATGGATGATAAATATAACCCCAGTAAATACTTAGAAATAAACAACCTCGGATAAAAACGAGATTGGAAATGTTATCCCTTACCTTAGGTCCGATATGCTTCGTACGTATCTGAAAATCTTGTATAATGATTTAAATAATGTCATTAAATTATTAAAGAATCATATTCATTTTTATGATATCATATATGGGTTACTTATGACTTTATATTACCCGTTATTTTGTAAATTCAATGTAAAAGCAGGAATTTGGGTAAAATCATTTCATTTATTGTACGTGTTTCGACTTGTTGTTCTTGATATTATTACTTATATCCTGATTTACTTAATTCCATAATTTAAAACATGATTTATATATATTATATATTCAGAATATACATATATATATGATAGATTGATAATTGGAATGAAATACACCGTTCATGGAGACGGTAGGCCGTACATACGCATGAACACTGTTTTTGTTTCCTTATTGAATTGAATGGAATTAAGTAGATGACATACACACACACACATATATATATACATAAATCCAGTATCATTATTATGTCATATATTTCATTATTACTTATTATATATACATTTTAATCATTCATTAATGGTTAACATGGAGAATGAATCTCATCGTGGCGTGGAGACGGTAGTCCGTACGTACGCACGAGTGATTATACAATTCCCATGATCATGGAATTGTATTGAAGTGTATGTAAAATATTTCAGAATCAATATAAATTTACAATAATCATATATAGATATTTATTTACACCATTATACCCATCCAAGTAAGGTGGTGGCGAAAAACAGATTACACCACGGCGTGTATACGGTATTCCGTATGTACGCACACGCGGTGATTTTGTTTTTCGTAGGATGGATAGATGGTGAAATGGGGATGTTTAATATTTATAATAACATATCAGTCTATAATTAATACTGATGTTATTACTTTATTATGAGACAACTAAACAAGAAGATGTAGAAGAAGAAAGAAACTTGAGAGAATCGAATGAAGTGATTACCTCTTCTTCGACGCACCTCCTTTAAGATTCTTATTAAGTAAGTAGAGTTTGTCTTTTGAGAAGGAAAGAACCTCCAGAATGTTTCTAGGGAAGTGGAGAATAGAAATGGGTAGGGTTTGGCCGAGAATAAAGGCTCAAAAGTGTGTGAATAGAAGAGGGAAGGGGTGCCCTTTTTATAATGGAGGAGAGGGGCACCTTTGGAAAAACTTAAAATATTATTTTATAATAAAGTCATATTTGGTTTTTAATAGATCCAAACTGATTTATTTCGATGATAAGATGGGGATGGGTCGAAATCCACTCAACCAATAGATTTTAGACAGGTGTGGGTCATTATATTATTCTTATCTTTTAGTTTTAAATCTTAGATAATTAGGTTGACATTTACCATGTCACTATGTATTTTTTATATTATATAGTTAATAATCATACATATTAATTCCAAGAGACCCCCAAGTGGTCCATTAATGATACACCTATCATTATATAAGTATCTTGGGAGAACCTTAGTTTTTAGGAATATATTAACAATTAATTATATAATATGTTTTAAAAAAACTATTTTATGTCAATTTTGACACTATTTGGTAATGGATTTTTGTGAAAATCATTACAACATGATTAGTTCTAAAAATGTTAATTAATTCAATAATTACATTTCTGATTAACCTATAAAATTAGTTTAATTCATAAACAGTCTCAAATTACATTTATTTGGTTATTTATAACATCAATTATTTTAATATTTCATTATTTAGGTAATTACTGCATCACCATTGTGTCATAAATAACTTAAATAATTTAATGTATAAAAATTATAAATAAAATACCATTAGGTAGGAAATATTTTTATATTTCTAATGAATATTTATATTTGAATTTATCATATGTATAACCCTATATTAAAAATGATTTATTTATTAAACTTTGATTCTAACTATTTTAACCCTTTTTCAAATAAATTAATAATAAATGTCCTAATCTAATCCAAGTGGACCTAAATGGTCATATTTTATTCCTAAGGTTGTTTTTGGTAAAATTACACATATACAATAGAATTATGACAAGTGTTAGGGTAATAATAATATCATTTTTACCCCTAATTACCCTATTTACTTTTGACCATGGTAAATAAAAGTAAAAGGTTACTATTCACCAAAAATTATTTTCATTTAATTGAACCACATTTTAGTCCTTGATATTAACCATGTCACTCGGATTTTCAAAATTCCACTCACAGAAGTGGTAAAATTAAGTTTTATATGAACTTCCAAATTCTCCTAGGAGGTGGTTAAAAGAAGGTGAAAAGTACAATAAAAATTTTATATATCTGAAATTTTTATAAAATGACTCCAATTAATTAAATTGAACTTTTATAGGTATTATGTATCAATTTTGACCTAAAATACATTTAAATAAAAATAATAATTATTTAAATAAAAATTCGGTTTTTAAATAGTAACCCATTGTTTTCACTATTCAAAAATTGAAGGTTATCAGAAAAATACAAAAAATTCAACCCTAGGCTAATTTTGTTATTTCGAATCCAAAAATGAAGTCCATTTTGAATGATAAATTTTATAAAATTTCAAAAAGTGGGTATTACTATTCATAACAGCTAGTTTATATAATATTTTAATAACATATTTTTGTTTAGTAAAACTCGATATTGCGTACAACACACGATATCGTGGAAGGTCACGATTGCGTATAAAGCAAGCCAAGTCAGGGATGTGTGTAGTGTAAGCTTCTTTTGGTGTAGCGTACAACACAAGATATCAATGAAATTAAAAAGAATATTTTTCATAAAATCTCGGGGTGTTACAACCATTATGGATCCCTCTACCCAAAATTATAAATCATCAACATCTACCACATCATAAGAGTTTAGATGATATATTCAAAGCTGTAATAATTTAAACACGTCATCCATAGAATCTTAATTGTTATAGAAGGGATAAATGGTATCCCACTAGAACTACCCTTCCCGTTATCTCGAACATCCTAAAAATCTAGGTGATAGCATCTATTATTTCATGATACAATGTTGAACCAACCTAAGTGACACTCAATGGAGGACACAGTTATCGAAATCAAACTATATAGGTTGTATCTAATAGTTAGAAGATGATTTACTGCCTACAATGCATGGTAACTAACCACTTCCTGGTCAACTGAACCAACATGGATATCTCTTTCATGACACTAAGTTGACCAATAATTGACTCACCATCCTCCAACTAAGAAAGGGGATAATGAAATGGAATTCCATAGAATTACTTAAAAGGTATCAAATGGATAAATTCCTAGAATTTGTTATTATAAAAAATATATATTATTACTGTATGATTCTCTCACAATCAACCGAAATCAGAAACACATTCTTTTAACATATCCTATAAAATCTAAACAATCCATTGATATTGGTCGTTTTTTTATGGATGAAATATTTTTCATATAATTACATGACATCTCAGAGAATTATGAATACTCTACTAAAAGAAATATTTGAAATAATTATCTCTGTCAAAAATGATACTCTTTGGAAAACCATGAAACAAAACTATATCATGTACATAAAGACTATCATGATCATCAATAGTGATGGTCTTTTAGATGGAAAAGTAACGAGAAAACATCACCATTCAATATAATATCACCCTTAATACATCATTTATTTATGGTATCCTTGGTAATACTTTCATAAAATTCAAAGTTATATCATCCAATTTCCATTACAAAATGGGTAGAGCCTATAATAACCAAGCATGCCTCCAGTACATGGATTTAACTAGTCCAAAGGTGAAGCATATCTCTATGAATCCCACAAACACCACCTCATTCTTTGATACAAGTACTATCTATAGAGATCTTGATACCTATTTGCCATAGATTTGTGTACCACCCATCTAGATGCATGAAACTCAATCATCATCTTGTCACAGAAGACTATAAGACCCAATACTCATCAATATAAAGGAAAATTATTATGACTGCCAGGAGACCATACTGATGTTGGATCCCCACCATTTTTGTTTCCCCGTATAGATAATACCCTTAGATCAGATAACAAATTGATCTTGATATGGTCCAAAATACAGGGTATTACAAATGTCGAAGTTAGTGCTACTCATCCCTTGGACTCTTGTACATATTGATGAATATCTGCGAATAGTTCAATCATCCATCGGTTATCAAAATATTCATGTACTTATTATTTATATTCCATCATTCGAAAGGATTTTACAAAAGAATTTCCCTTTCCTTGTCTATAATTCAACATAGATTTTAGTGTTTTTAGATACTTGACCCACAAACTCTACTGAAGGTTCATACCCCCTTGATAAAAATTTTCTTTGAGGATAGTGTGGTTCATTTACACTACAAACTTATCTCTAAAATGATAGTGTCTATACTATCTCAAGATGTATACAAATGTAGACAACTCTAGATCATGTGTAGAATAATTCCACTCATGTGGAATAAGTTACATAGAGCCATATGCAACCACCTGGTCCTCCTATATCAAAACTGCCCCATGTATAACTCTAGATGCATCACAGAACATAGTATATCCCTTACCTGACATAGGGATGGTTATGATTACTGATAAGGTAATCCAACCCTTTATCTCATGAAAATAAATATCATAAGAATCTCACCAAACAATCTTCACACTTTTCTTAGTCAACCTAGACATCTGTGCTACTAGAAGGGTTAATTTCTCGATAAAGCACTAGTAATAACCCAAAAACAATAAAAAGTCCAAATATAAAATTTATTCATAGGCCACTCCCAATATACAAATGTTTAAAACCTTCTGTTGATACACTAACACTCCATCATTTGATATGACATGGCCCAAGATGTGCACTTTATGAATCTATAAATTTATTTTATATAACTTGATGTAAATTAGATATTCATTTAATATACTCAAGATGATATCAAAATATTGGTAATGATTGTCTACTTACTAGGAGTATACTATGATGTAATCAAGGAAAACCATAACAAATTGGTAAAAAAGGACGAATTGTCTGATTTTCCTAGGCCATGAATATCATTTGGGAATTCGTAAGACCAAATGGCATCACAAAAAAATCATACAATATATACGATCTCTTAAAATAAGTTTGAGGTATGATAGATAATCTCACATTCAATTGATGATAGCTGGATCTCTAGTCAATCATAGTAAAATTTTGGGTATCTCCAATATTATTGAAGATATATTCTATACATGAAAGGGGATAGCAATTCCTGATTTTCACCTTGTTAAATCTTTGATAGTCCACACATAAGAATAAAGTCTTATCCTCTATCATGGTGAAAAGAAAAAATGAACACCATGGTGACATAATAGGATATATAAAACCCTTATCTTCCTGAAGTTCAAACTGAACCTAAAATTCACATAGATCTGATGGTGATATCTTATATTGTCAGATATAAATTGGATATTTTCCCAGAAGTAACTCAATCCTGAACTCAATCTCCCTATATTGTGGTAAGACATAGCTCTCTTTTAGAAAAAAAATTAAAATGTATTACCACTAGAAGAGAAGAATCCTTCAACATTCCACCATCATATAGAGTATGACATTCTCTCTAGGATATTATAAAATACAATATGCACTAACTTGGTACTTCATGACTATTATGAAAACCCCACTCGACTTGGTGAAAATAGATCCCTCTATATAGAGATAAAAAGGTAAATCTCCTCTAATAACAGTTGATATGAGATATGTATATAACTATAAAACCCATACTAGTAATAAAAAAAACATATATCATCTATAAAAAACATGTTTGTAAGGGAAATGATAATCACAATTTTCTAGAGAATATGACTTGAAATTTTTGATATTCCATAACCACACTCCCAATGGTGTGTCTATGGTCAAGACACTATACAATATTTCCATATCCAAGACCAAAACCATTTCTGAAAGAGATGATATAAATTAATTTGATTCTCATGTACCAAAAAGATAGTGGAAAGGGTATATGATACAATAATTGTATATATGAAAGTATAATGTTCTGTATCAAAATAACATGAAGTTTACTATATAGCATGCATAAAACATTACCCTATTATCTAGACTCTAGTATAACTCTCATGTGATACTACTTATGGACTGTACTGCTCCTCAACCACAAGGGTACCACATCACATTACTTAACCATACCATATAGTGGAATTCCAGTTACCATTATACTAAGGTATAACTAAGTCTTTCCCAAACTCTAGTACCTATCTTGATCACCTTCCAGTTATCATCTGCTACATGACCATAAAAACCCCTATAGGTGGCCCATCCTACAAAAATCTTGAAACTCCAAAGTGTGGCATGGATTTTAAGGCCTCATGTTTTAAATTTTTTTTACATTGATAACACCATAATAGAACATGATCTAGAGATGTCTACATATTAACCTGACTACTCTACTTGTTGTTTCCTTGGAAATAATAATCATATCAACACTTCTTTCCACTAGAAGTGGAGATCAATGTTTTCCATACTAAAATTGCATGGACACTACTTCAGGCCTCTCTTAGATTCTATTACTTTATTACATCTTAATTCATGATTTTAAAAATGATACTCAAGAGAATACCCTTCACTTATGACATGATCTCATAGCAAATCCCATCTTGGAAATTTCTCAACATGCCTAACTGATCAGCTTCAAAATATAGAAACATAATTTATGGTTGTTAAAATTTCCAAAATGGTCTATCACTAACATTCCATCCCACATCAGGTGCATAAAATCTTGATCCATCAAATCCATCAACATCTCAAGAAAGAAAATTTTTAAAAACTGTTCCTCGAATTCATTCCATGATAACTTCTCATACAATTTAGCATGATATAGAATGTACAACATATGAATGTCTACACCATGAATCATGTATGTATAAAAAATTACCCTTCTATATATAGGTATAATTAGGTTCTTGAATATCATCTAGATTGTCTCGTTACATAACATTTCATCCTAGTTCTCTCTTACCCCAGTGAATGTTGTCACATGCTACAATAATAACTCTCTCATCATCTTAAACATAGATGGAAAAATGAAAAAATATATTCATATCCATGGATAAAATGACCCTTTGGATGATATCATGAAGATGAAGACATATATGATACATAAGATCCAAATGATTCTGGAGATCAGCTGCATTGTGAGTTTTCTAATTTCTACTCTCTTTATGCTCAATTCGAAGATGATGGTGTGTAATTATCTCTACAATACAAACACACTCCTTATAGTATATTATAGAAACATGTTCAACCAAAATTTGTGACAAAAATAGAGAAACAGTGGCTCATGGTCCCTCTAAAAATGGAATTAAAATGATTTTCCATGAAATAACATTTCTTTTATTCCCTTTTTCAGATATAATAAAGATCCCATTTCATAGTTCATCTATGAAAATATAGAACATGAAATAAATATGTCTCTATCATGAATTATTCACATAAATATGTAGACATATGTACCTATCATAAGTCATCAATACTCATTTCATTCCCTACCATGCCAAGAGTAATAATCTCAAGAGACTATAAAATCACACAAATTATGAATCACCCAAGGGGAAATAATATCAACTGTAAAAATTAAACAACATGAACAATAATCCCACCCATGGGGGATAAGATTTTCCCTCATAAATGGGTTATTTACTCCCATGAACATGATAATTACAAAGTCCCAACACATATTATTCTACTTTATATATTTACAAAGTAGTAAGGTAATGTAAAGGAAAACCTAACATATTATACCACTTTGTAACATCTCTCAATCATTCAATCTCTCACATAGCCAAATCACGTTTTTTATGAGACCTCAACACACCTAATAGTATAATAGATTCTTCCCACTAGTATATGGTTTGTAGAGAACATAGTAAGGATATTATACCCCATGGTAAATAGTTTCAAAAAAATCATTAATAAAATATTAGAGTATTGGTAATTGTGGTAATAATACATCATATAATTGGAAGATAAACGATAAGAAATGTAAAAAAATTAATAATGGAACATGTATTATTAGGGTGAAATGTAACTAAATGACACAGGATAATCCATATATATAAAAGACTAAGATGAAACAAATAAACTCAAAATAACATGTCCCAAACCCCATGTAAGACCCATATCCAATCTCTAACACACCCATTACGAAACAGTCGATAACAAGATCCCTTGACATTTCAAACCCTACATAAATGTAGTTTACAGGTATAAAAAATGGTTTCCCACATAGTGTGTTTTTATAACTCATTATCTTGACACCACAATGTCTAAAATAACTAGTCGGTTAGAATATGAATGAAATAAAGTGTTAAAATTAGATTATTAATTAATAAATTAATGCAATCTAACGATCAAACTACTTTGTCACTATGTTGGAGTATCTCTCATTATGTAGAATTATCATGATGGTCATAACCACATATCCTTGGTACTATCACATAACCAGGAAAATTCCCTCTGTATAAGCATTTTAGAATAATCAAGCTGATCCCAATACTCATTACAACATAACTAGGTCAAGCCCTCTATAAAATAATTTTTATATAACTAGGATATAACCTCTATTTGAATTACAACATAAATAGGATAATCCCATTATATAATAATTTTAGTATAACTGGGACAAGACCTATAAGAATTCCAATAGAACTTAGATAAGTCCTATAAGAATTAAAACATAATTGGGGAATTCCCTATATAATCATGACCACATAACCTACAAAACAAGTTATAATTGAAACAATAACACAACATAAATCACCATACACAAATTTCAATTCATCTAACTACCTTTTAACATTAAATTCCCTTTTATTCATAATGTTATTTATTTTCCATTATTATGTCAGTGTATACAACTATATCATATCAAGGAATTACTAGTCATTTCAAAAATCATGTAATCCATTTTTCATGTGATAATTTCATAAGTGTTCACCTATGTTCTCATTTCAAGTCAATTAATGATTTAAGACAATAGCAATTTCACTGTCATTCAATGGTCGGATCATGCTATGGGTGGTCAAAATCTTGGTCTCAACAATAATATACCCCATGGGATCAAGGAGTAGACCAAACAAATGATTATCATCGGTCATTACATTTTGGTTAATGATCATGTTGTTTCTATATAATTGCATGATATTTAACACAATTAAATTAATATAAAAAGGCCATTAGGATTTAATCTAGACAACCTAACATAATTCGATGTTCAAAATAAATGTTTCAATAAGGAACACCAATGAATAAAAAATTTTAAGTATATCACAAGGAAAACATATATCACACAAACATATAGATTAAAATATTATTAAATTGTGGTCAATATATCACACCATGATAACATATAATTGTGGAAGAAATTATGTGAGAAAAATGTTATAGAAATCACTGGATATTAAACACTTGACCAATAAATCATAAAGTGGAGTAATCACCCAATGATTTCCAGGTGTATTCCTAGGTATTGAGAGAGGATACTTTATTATAGATGAAAATATAATCACACACACATCATGCTTTAAAACCTCTAGTCCTATGATATTCCCAACGTGAACCCTTTTCACGACTTGAATTTATATATTTATAAGATATGCTAAAAATGTCTCATATAGAGTTAAAATTACCCTAATTGAACATTTCACGATGTAAACCAGTTTCATAACATGTAAATGTTTCATGATATGAATTTATTAATGAAAAATTCTTAGAAACATTTTTATGTCATGTAAACAGCTCATGATGTGAAATTCTCTAGCATAAATCCCACATCCCAGCTTCTGCAAAAAAAACATGAACCACCTCTGAGTCATTCCAAACCTACAGAGAACCCTTGTAAGCCCCTTTGGCCTATTTATACATTGACACATTAATTAAATCAAGCATACATCCAAGAGAAATAGGTTATTTTTCTTATGAAATGATCTCCACAAGCAATTAAATGTATCGACCACCATGGTTTTAAGAAGAAATGACTACCCATATAAAATTGGTTACAAAAAACTCAAGATGATCATAACTAGAAAATATGGGATCTTACATAGTCACCTATTCAGAAAGATGAATAAACATTATATATAAAAAAATTATCGGGTTGTTCAACATATATAATATATGAATTTTATCTAAAAATCAATCATGGAGACTATGTATCCTCCTTGTACATGTGATGTTAAGATCCAAAATTGAATTAAAACCATTAAAAATGTATTATGTGTTAAAAACACACAATTATTATAAAGTGTTTTAATTAACATAAATATTAATGTGTTGGGCAAAAATCCCTCAAGGTATCATTGTAGTATTTTTGGGTTAATTGTGTTTGTTGACAAAGCAGGTTTCCATGGAGAATTGTCGAGTTCCCGAGAAGTTGTTGACATTCTATGTTGACAAAGAACTATGACAAAGGAAAGGACGATATGGAGGCGGTACAAAAGAGCAGTACAAGGTGGCGTCGTTTCCCAGTGTTTGCCAAAATTATGGGCCTGAAAATCGCCAATGGAAAATGGAGTGATATGTTGTTGGCAAAGGTTGAGGAGAGATAAATGAAGGAGGTGCGCGGAAACATTAAGCGTGGCGAGAAAAATTAGCGGGTTGCGCGAAATCTTGAAGTGTGGCGCGCAAAACAGCGGGTTGCGCGAAATTGTATTTCGCGCAAAAGATGTTTCAAGGCCGAAAGCTTGAAAATCGGTAAAGTCATGAGGCGTGCGAAATTTTTGAGGCGTGCGCGAAAAATTGAAGTGGCGCGCGAAATAGCGGATGAAGTATTTCGCGCAAAAGATGTTTCAAGGTCCGAAGCTCGGAAAATGGCAAAGGCATGAGGTGCGCGAAATTATGGAGCAGTGCGCGGAAAATGGTTGTGCGCGGAAGATTTGTATTTCAGGATCAAAGCGGATTACGCGCTCAAGGAGGGTTTTTCGCGCAGGGTCGATTTTTCCTATAAATATGAAGTGACCCTCCTCCATTCAGTAGAGTTCAAGACATAGAAAATACCCGAGCTCTGGTACGCGAAATTGAAGTTAGAAAGGGTGTTGCGCGTAAAATTAAAGTTTGCGCGTAAAGTCAGCTGTTGCGCGAAAGGCTAAGGCTGCGCAGAAAGTTGGTGCTGGCGCGTAAAAGGAAGATTGCGCGAAAAGTGGATATCGCGCAAAAGTAGTGAATTGCGCGCAAGGCAGTTTCTAGGCTGCGCGTAATATTTGGAGGTTGCGCGAAAAAGGAATTTCGCGCAAATCATAGAAATTGCGCGCAAGACACCGTAAGGGTTGCGCGTAAAAATTGAGGTTGCCCGGTACATCCGGTGCAAAGTGAGATATATCTGCGGGTGAAAGTTGGACTTCAACAGAGAATCTACATACAGAGGAAGATGCATTCCTTCATGAAAATGAAGAGACCTACAGGTCTATAAACTGTGAGTGAATCCCTTCTGGAGCAGTGAGGTTAGGAAGAGGAAAAGGTGATCCTCTCCACCGGCAGTGAGCCAGAGAGAGAGAAACAGGGAGTGACCCTTGGGAAAGCAGTGAGCTGACCCTAAACCTTGTAAAGGCAGTGAGCCTGGGCATAGAAGTGATCTAGCCCGAACATTGTAATCCACAGCTAGTGAAGACTAGTGGAATTTGGTACGAACCGGCAACTTGTCGGCGTATGCTCCTTGGACGTAGCCCTTAGCGGTGAACCAAGTAAAATCTCTGTGTCTGCCTGCTTACTCCCCTGCATTGCATTTAAAGCATCATCATCAGGTAAAGGAGACAAGTGATCACAGTAACCACACAGATCACAATAACCACACAAGTGCAAACAAAGTGACCCTTGTAACAAAGAGGTCAAGATCTATTGGGGCAGAATGAACTTTGAAAAATAATATCCATACCCTGATTCACCCCCCCTCTCAGGGTATATAGGCCCCTATTAGTCCTAACAATTGGTATCAGAGGGAAGGTTGCTTTTATCATATTTGTTTGCTTGGACTTGGTGTAGTCTTTCTGTGTAGTTGAAGATATTGTTTTCACTTATCTCGGTCTACCATGGGGAAAAGAAAATCTTCAAAGAAGAATCAGAAGTCAGGTGGTATCCCTCAGTGTGGAAGTGTTTTTGGAAAAAGTGTGATTCAACTAAAAGAATCAAATAGCTTACTAAAGGAATCATGTAGTGAACAGAAAAATGATTTGGATAAATCATACAACAAAAATACTTACTCATTCAAAGATGTTGACGGAATGAGTGAAGAACCTGACTTTCCAAGTGACGTTGGAACCACTGACGATGAAGAAGAAGAAATTGAAGGAAGAATTGATATGCGAGCTGAGTTGGAGGCTGCTCTTGAAGAGATAGATGTTTGGAGGGCCAAAACCAAGAAAGCTAACAAAATTGTTCGCGATGCAAAACTCTATATGCAGCAGCAGGAAGAAGAGAAATCTGAGATGATGGAAGAAATTGAGAAACTAAACTTATCAACATCAGAGAACTCAGAATCCGTTAGTAAGTATAAGCTGAAGGTTGAAGAACAGAAAAGAGAGATCGATGGCCTAAACAAAAAGGTGGTAGTTGTCTATGGGACTAAAGAATTGGATCAGAAATCCACTGAAGAAATTAAATCTAAAGGCATACAGATCCATGCTCTGGAAACTGAGGTCAACAAGCTAAGAGGCTTAAATCAAAGGCATATTGATATAGTTACTGACCTAACAAAGAAGAATGATTCTCAAGGTGAGGAACTACAGAAGCTGGCTAAAGGAAAAGGAAAACAAAAGGCTGGTAAGTGTGAAGAGAATCAAGAGTCCGATGAAGTTCGGAATTTGAAAGCCAAGAATGATGATCTAGCTACACAGCTGTCTGAGTTAGTTCAGAAGAATCAAAGACTACAACAAGAGAATGCATGTTGCTCTGATTATCTTGCTCAAGAAAAATTGAAAGTAAAAGAGCAAAATGACGTGGTTAGTAAGCTGAAGCATGAAATGGAAGATGAGATGAGTTGTGGAAAGAATCTCAGAAAAGAACTTGATGGTCAACTTGTATCAAGAGATTTGAAGATTCAAAAGTTGGAAGAAGAGCTACAATCAGTCAAGAAGGAAATGGAGAAGTCTAAATCCAAAGATAAGCCCAAGTTGAAGGATGCACTGCACTTATTATTTGATCATCCTTCGGAAGGTGATGATAAAATGAAGTCCAAATATGCTGCATCAGAGGAGAAGCATGAAAGGATTGTATCTTCCCAAAGGTCAACCTTTTTGGGAAAATCTGGAATTGGATATGATAATTCCACTCCTATGGATGATAAGAAAAATGCAGTGAAAAATTCCAAGGGTAAGAAAAATCCTGTAGGTGCTGGAGATAGGCCTATGAGGATAGTTTCAAGGAGTGATGATATGTGCTATTTCTGCGGAGTCCATGGCCACACATCAAGCTTCTGTACAGAGGCTCTGGAGTACATTTCAGGCTGTGAAAAGAGAAACATTAATAAATCTGAGAACAGGAAGAAGCATCATGAGAAATTAGAAAGAAGAGCTTCTCAGAGGAAAGCATACATTAGATGCTATTACTGCGGAAGAATGGGACACACCATGAGCATGTGTCAGGAAGCTCAGGAGAAAAATATCAGAGGAAGAACTCAAGGTGCATCAGACTCTCAGCAGAGAGATGATAAAATGAGGTATGCCTTTGAGGGAAAATGTTTTATATGTTCTCACTATGGGAACATGGCGAGACATTGCAGTAAGAAGAAAGCCGGAAATGGAAAGGAACAAGAAAAGAGATCTCCACCACAGGAAGTGTACAAGAAAGAAGAATGTACTGGGAGACAAAGTGGTAAGGAGAATAATAGGCTTCGAGCCTCGGGGAAATCACATGGAGCTGAACGAAAGGTGTATCAGTCACCTCCTCTGTCATACTCACAACAACTCTCAAGGAGAGAATGTGAGAAAACCTGGAAGATTAAGGGGAGATATACTCCAGCGGTGATAAAGAAGAATGGGCGTTCAATGGAGGACCCACCACCAATTAAAAATAGGGTGGTGACCCATAAATCTGATAAAATGCAGATAAGAAAAGAATGCATCGAAAAATCCACATGTCGTGTTTCTCAGCGAGAAGTGAAGGAAAGAGGAAGACCCCTAAGATGGGAGAAGAAGAAATGGAAGATGCCAAATAGAGAGGTTTCTACTCAGAGAAATAATCAAGGAAAGTGGAACTTTGGTAGAACCTCAAAGAAGGAAATGTGTACCAGTGGGCTTATACCTCAAGCGGTGAGAAAGGCTGAGCCTACCAAATCTACATATCAGAAAAAGGCTCAGAATGTAGGCAATGAATGCCTAGTCATATGGCCAGAACAATTGAAGTTGGCTAGGAAATTGGAGGAAGCAAGAAAGGAGTGTGATGCTCTCCAAGAAAGAATCAAAGGGTTGAACCATCAGGATCAACCACAATCCTTATCTTGAGGAGTCCAGAAGATACCCCTCTCCCTATATATTTAAATGCTATTAACTGATGATTCATGTGTTTCAGGTTTTAGGGAGATACGATCCATGGGGTAGTGGCATCTAAGGATGCGAAGTGGAGAAGTGATTTGCTCTAGAATTTCAATTGATTCAAATCAGGTACTAGAGTTGATGAATAAAGGGAGCAACAGAGCACAATAGGAAGTGATTGTGTTATTAACTTTATCTCTTGTTTCCTACACCGAGTTTCAACTCCGTAGGCTTAGAGATTTTGTTAATGGCTCAAATTTGAGTGGAAGATGAGAACAAATGATGCAGGAGGAAAAGACGTGTTATGGGTCTAAACTGTTGGGCCTAACAACTGGAAGAGTTGCATAACACAGGGGGAGCATTCTATATCCAAATCAGATTCAAGAGCCATCAATGCAATAATTGGATGACTCGGCTCAGGTGTTTCCTATTGAGGGAAGAAAGACACCCAGGGAGAAGCAGCAATAAAAATGCATTTCGTTCTTATCTATTTGCTCTAACAATATGGTATCAGCTGACTGTTTACAGGATACCAAGAAGCTGCAAGAGAAAATCAAAGGCGTCTCAACAAAAATTTGAGAAACCTAGCGGAAATAAATGAAGCCACTGAAAAATGAGTTAGTGAACAACTTCCTGATGGAAGTATTGAGGAAGAAAGCAACATAGGGAGATCAGAAGTGGCTTATGCTGATTCAGAAGAAGACACCAATGATGAACATGAAAGTGTCTAGTTTGTGAGTACAAGGAAGTAAAAATCCTCATCTGCACAACAGTCAAAGAGTTGAGCTGAAATTGACATGCAGAATATCATTGGTGATTAGTTAGCTCTAGATTAGACAAGGAGAATGAAATCACTGCAGAAAACATCTTTTATATCTCAGGTTGAGCCGAAATGCTTTGCTGATTCAACTGAAGATGAAAACTGGGATCATACCATGGATGAAGAGATAGATTAGACTTGAGAAGAATCAGACGTGGGAGATTGTTTCGAGGGTAGATGATAAAAATGTCATCAAGAAAAAATGGGTCTATCAAGACAAGATGAATGAATATGGCATGATGATTCAGAACAAAGCACGACTAATGTGCAAAGGAGACTCCCAGATAAAGAGTAATCAAAGGATGATGAGGATGGCAAGGCAGTTAATATCACAGAATACAGGCAAATCATTGGAAGTCTGTTGTACTTAACTGCAACAAGGCCTGATATTGTTTTCGCCACATGCCAAGCAGCGAGATATCAGAGTAATCCCAAGGAAAGTCACATGCTCGCAGTGAAAAGAATACTTCGGTATATCAAGGGCATGGTGGACTTCAGCTTGACATACAACGACAAATCTCAGACAGAGTTATTGGGATATACTGATGCAGACTGGGCCGGTTCAACAGATGATAGAAAATCAACGTCAGGTGGTTCATTCTATCTTGGTGGATTGTGTATTTCTTGGCTAATCAAGAAACAAGATTGCATTTCATTGAGCACCGCAGAAGCTGAGTATATTGCGGCCACTCAAGCATGCACACAATTATTGTGGATGAAGCAGCAGCTTGATGATATGGGAGTTGAAGTGAAGTCTCCGATCGGAATCCAGTGTGACAACTCAAGTGCTATAAATCTTTGCAAAAATCCTGTTCATCATTCAAGGACAAAGAACATTGAGATTAAGTATCATTTTATCAAGGAGAAGGTTGAGCAGGGAATCGTGAAGTTGGAGTATGTGCCTACAGAGCTACAGGTTGCAGACATTCTGAAAAAGGCCTTACCCAAGGAAGCTTTTGAGAGGCATCTACTGGCTCTGGGAGTTCAGTCGATTCCCCGCACTTGAAATAGTGTGGATGTGGGTCCCCCACCCCCCCTCTCCCCGAGGTATGGTGTGTTTTTCCCTAATGCGCTGATATGTGTTCTCTACTATGTTACAGACTACAAAGGAGTGACCTTTGGGTTCGTTGACAAAGGGGGAGAAAAGTGTTTGTTATGGGGGAGAAAATCGTGCGGATATTTGATAAATCATAATTGATACGGGGAGAAGCTGACAGGTGGAGCATCCAGAAAGGGGGAGCAATGAGAAAGGGGGAGTGTATTAAATCTGACGATGCTAGAAGTGATCGATCAAATCATAGAAATCCCGACAACTGAGGATCGTGATAAAAGCAGAACAGTGGTGTTGGAATGGTGTGAGACGGTGTCCAGCTATCAACAATTGGTATCAACTTAAGATTTCACCAATTGGTATCAGTGTGGTTCAACAACTGGTTTTATTTTAAGAATTGGTATCAGGGTGGAATCAACAATTGGGGTCTGACATGAAGTGATTCATTGATGAACTTTTCATACTACTCTTGTTTCTCATACCGAGCATTGCTCATGTGGGCTTAGAGTACGTGTTAAGTGAATCCTTGAACTCTATCATAATCGCAAGAGGCGAATGGTGGTAGCAGCTGGAAGAAGACTCAGTAAGGTATCAACGTGCAGAAAATAATTCTGAGCAAATTTGTGAAGAGTTGTCAACAAACCCAAAGGGGGAGATTGTTGGGAAAAAATCCCTCAAGGCATCATTGCAGTATTTTTGGGTTAATTGTGTTTGTTGACAAAGCAGGTTCCCATGGAGAATTGTCGAGTTCCCGAGAAGTTGTTGACATTCTATGTTGACAAAGAACTATGACAAAGGAAAGGACGATATGGAGGTGGTACAAAAGAGCAGTACAAGGTGGCGTCGTTTCCCACTGTTTGCCAAAATTATGGGCCTGAAAATTGCCAATGAAAAATGGAGTGATATGTTGTTGGAAAAGGTTGAGGAGAGATAAATGAAGGAGGTGCGCGGAAACATTAAGCGTGGCGCGCAAAATTAGCGGGTTGCGCGAAATCTTGAAGTGTGGCGCGCAAAACAGCGGGTTGCGCGAAATTGTATTTCGCTCAAAAGATGTTTCAAGGCCGAAAGCTTGAAAATCGGTAAAGGCATGAGGCGCGCGAAATTTTGGAGGCTTGCGCGAAAAATTGAAGTGGCGCGCGAAATAGCGGATGAAGTATTTCGCGCAAAATATGTTTCGAGGTCCGAAGCTCGGAAAATGGAAAAGGCATGGGTGCGCGAAATTATGGAGCAGTGCGCGGAAAATGGTTGTGCGCGGAAGATTTGTATTTCGCGATCAAAGCAGATTACGCGCTCAAGGAGGGTTTTTCGCGCGGGGTCGATTTTTCCTATAAATATGAAGTGACCCTCCTCCATTCAGTAGAGTTCAAGACATAGAAAATACCCGAGCTCTGGTGCGCGAAATTGAAGTTAGAAAGGGTGTTGCGCGTAAACTTAAAGTTTGCGCATAAAGTCAGCTGTTGCGCGAAAGGCTAAGGCTGCACAGAAAGTTGGTGCTGGCGTGTAAAAGGAAGATTGCGCGAAAAGTGGATATCGCGCAAAAGTAGTGAATTGCGCGCAAGGCAGTTTCTAGGCTGCGCGTAATATTTGGAGGTTGCGCGAAAAAGGAATTTCGCGCAAATCATAGAAATTGCGCGCAAGACACCGTAAGGGTTGCGCGTAAAAATTGAGGTTTCCCGGTACATCTGGTGCAAAGTGAGATTCATCTACGGGTGAAAGTTGGACTTCAACAGAGAATCTACATACAGAGGAAGATGCATTCCTTCATGAAAATGAAGAGACCTACAGGTCTATAAACTGTGAGTGAATCCCTTCTGGAGCAGTGAGCTTAGGAAGAGGAAAAGGTGATCCTCTCCACCGGCAGTGAGCCAGAGAGAGAGAAACAGGGAGTGACCCTTGGGAAAGCAGTGAGATGACCCTAAACCTTGTAAAGGCAGTGAGCCTGGGCATAGAAGTGATCTAGCCCGAACATTGTAATCCACAGCTAGTGAAGACTAGTAGAATTTGGTACGAACCGGCAACTTTTCGGCGTATGCTCCTTGGACGTAGCCCTTAGCGGTGAACCAAGTAAAAATCTATGTGTCTGCCTGCTTACTCCCCTACATTGCATTCAAAGCATCACCATCAGGTAAAGGAGACAAGTGATCACAGTAACCACACAGATCACAGTAACCACACAAGTGCAAACAAAGTGACCCTTGTAACAAAGAGGTCAAGATCCAGTGGGGCAGAAAGAACTTTGAAAAAGAATATCCATACCCTGATTCACCCCCCCTCTCAGGGTATATAGGCCCCTATTAGTCCTAACATAATGTCATGTACTCAATCCAATGATCTAATTTGTAAATGTTTTTATCACCTGTAAATTTTTTGTATGGTTGGTCACTAGTATTAAAATTCATGCAGTGCCTCCTTTATACTAGTTAGGTTCATGTTTTATATATGGTAATACAAATGATTATCTACACTAGAGGGGTCCATAGTTACTATATCCTATGAATAATATACCAAATTATTTGAATCTTTAATTGTTTTCAAAAAAACATTGTAATGAATACCTCTCATGTCATCACTAGATAAGAACATTGATTCATACAATAATTAATATTTTTAATATTTTTAATATAATTAATTCAATATTACATTACATAGGTTTTAGTTATGGAAATAAATGAATATATAACTTTTCATTCCAATTATAGTTCATATATTACATACTATAATGCCCAATAATAATTATATCATATCTATATAATGCATGTATATACATAACCGTACACTATAACCAGTATCATAGAAACCTGTGAAATTCACTATAAAATTAGATTCTTTGAATTTTTATGAATTTGTAATGACACCCTATTATGAGATTATCCATTTTAATAGATATAAATTCTATTTTATATGTATATTGTGTTTTGTTTGAATATGAAAATCTCACATGTTCCAATCTAGAAAAAATGGCCTTAATACAACTACTTTGATTCCATGTCGACCTATATCTGACCCCATTAAAACCCTACCATGATCTGGAAAGGCCTCGACCCCCCATGCCATCTATATATCCTTCCAGGGTGAAGTTACATGAACTAATAGGCCAAACCAATATGCATGGTATGTATTTATCAAAATATCATATTAATATAAAACACTAAAACTAAACATGTACTAAATATAAAATGTGAATTCCTGAATACGAATTTTTATTTTCTTCTAAATAAGGTCATAATCCCAAAAATGATACCATATAATATGAATCATGCAATAAAAAAGTTTATATTCCACGTATAAATCAAAATGAATAACCCAAAAAAGTAAAATCCAAATTTAATCACCTATAGTATACACCCAATGTCCCATAAAATGAAATGATACTAAAATGACATGAACAAAACACTCACATATAAAATATAGGTAATACACAAATACCAAGTATGTCATTGTATCAATGTTAGTGAGAGGATGGGTTTAATGGACTTTTTTGAGACCTCACATGTCAATAAATAAGAAATATAATAATTTTTGTTGGATCGAGTTATACCAAATACACATAAGAGAGGAGTGAATTATGTCTTCTACAAAATCATCACGAATCGATATGATGACCAAATATGTCCTTTTATATTTATCAGATTATTTATGCAGCCGAAAAATAAACAGTTACAAAACTCATGGATGTATAGTGGTTCGGGGAACAGAAGGCCCCTAGTCCACTCCACAAAAACTATACTCCAAGAGCATGATGATTTTCACTATCTGGTCCCTTTATCAACCGACCATCTAAAACTGAGAGCAGGAAGTTGACACCTTTATAAGTTAAGGCTAAAAACAGAGTATTCTGGTTCATTCATAGAACCAAATATACATTTTAGTATGAAAAGCTTATTACTCAAAATAAAAAAGAGAATTTTTTTAAAATTACTTTCCAATTGTTCTTTATAGTTGCAACATCACGCAACTGACAGTCAATAGATCATCATTTTCAGAAAGAATGATCTTCTGGTAGAAGTGGTTCTGAGAAGATCATGTAGCAATAGATATTGAAATTAATTCAGAAACTCTAACAAAAATGGTTTCACAATAGATCTTCAATGTAGAAATGATGAATCCTCAATGTGTTTCTACTTCATTAGAAAACAGATTTTGATAGATTGTTGTTGTAGTAGATCTGTGTGACTCGTATATCTCTGTAAAAATGTAGTGATAAAATCAAGGAATTGTTCTTCTAATCTTTTCAAAATGAATCATCCAACACACAGTAATTCGATAATAACATAGATATATATAATACAGACTAACATTTACTTTCAAATTTAGATCCGAAAAAATTTCCTTTAAAATAGTGATATTCAAATGTTTGAACAACAGAGAAGTCATAACTCCACTTAATATTTGGCATAAAAATATCCTCTTAAATCGATCCTTTGAAACACAAATAAATGGCCTTGAATCAGTCAAAGATGAGTTTTAAAATCTGGCTTTAAATTCGGCTTGAAATCAGCTTTACAATCTACATAAAGACCATTACTCAATAAAGTTTTATTTTAAATCTCCGACACCAAACATAAGGTTTCAACTGCATAGCATACATTCTATGAATGTAAGGTTCACATTGTGAGGTAGACCGGGAAAGTAAGATTTGATGATCCATTCTTCAAACGTAAGGTTGATCTCAAATGTAAGGTTAATCATCCATACTTTTCTCTTCAACTTTCAAAGGTATATAACATGATCCAACATAAGGTTGTTTTCAAAAGTAAGGTTGGTGAACCATACTTTTGAGAAACTAACATAACGTTCCATACTAATGTAAGGTTCTTCTTTTATACTTTTCCAAACGTAAGATTCCTTCCATAATTTTCTAATAATGTAAAGTTCCTTCTATACTTTTCCAAATATAAGGTTCCTTAAATACTTTTATGATAACGTATGATTGTTAAACCATATGTTTATGATAATTCATAAGCAATAGATTCCATCGTTACGCTATGCTCCTCAACGTAGGGTGTGAACAATGTTTCTAGAACATGCTAAAATGCTAAAATGATTTCTGAATACTTTATCAAATTTTCCACGCTGATTAAATGATTAAATATTATTCCGATATTGAGAAATAAATAATATTAATTTCCTGAAATATAATCAAAGTAAAATCATTAGAATAACAAAAATGGGTATTTGTGAACATCAAAATCATCACAAAGAGAACGAGTATTATTCTCAATGATCTCCCCTTTATAAAATATAGTGTTGTTTAAAACAACACTTGCTCAACAATATCCCCCATTTTGACGATCACCAAACCCATGAAATAACAAATTAAAAATTAATATCATATAATTTAGAATTTTGAAAATATAAAAACAATATTTAATTTAAAAAAAATCCTATTTTTTACATTTCCCCCTTTATAAAGTAAAATAATATATCCTCTTTTATAAATAAAGAATTTTGTGTTTATCCAAAAAATTCTCTTCTGAAAACCGTTACTAATTTCACTCTTTAAATTAAAAAACATTCTTTTATATTAAATTGTATGTATATTATTATTATTTTGTTTATTCATATTTATCCAGAAAATATGTTGTCTTTATCCATATTTCTCCACCCTTTTTGATATAAAAAAGTATGAAATAATAATGAATTGAACACATTTTAATGTATCACTGAACCTAAGTAAATGCAATGATAAACTATTTATCAATATCTCAATCTGTAATACTAGTTTGCTAAAATAAATATTTCAGTAAAACATAAATAATTAACACATAAATATTGGATTCCAATATATTTTGTTGAAAATATAATTATTGGTTTAGTGAGAACAATGAGAATCAAGGTTAGGCTAAAAATGATTGAGAAATGGGTTTCAGTGCCTCTGAATGACTTCCTTGAGCTCTAACATCTGCAGTCTCAAACTTTACCTTAGTCCATTGCCAAACTAGATAGTGTGATCCCATCCATCCTGAGAGAGATGGATGTCTTAAATAAAATTAAATATGAAAAAAATCATATAACCACTCTTCCTTCTCTATAAAATGATTGGAATTCTATGTGAATTTGTTCATCAAAACTTTGATCCCTCATTCACTTGAGGTAAGTTAGTCAACAAGATGCTTTTGATTGTATAGAAGAACAGATAAGGGATCACTGTTATCAGATTAGGAGAAGTACTTGAGGTACCTTCTTGAATATCCCAGATAGTTGGAATCTATTGCTCCATGAAAATATTCAAATCTACCTATTCTGACTTCATAACCATTTCAGATTTTAGTTTTCCAACATCATCTAACATTTCCTTCTTAAAAACATCCACTTCCATTTTTAAAACTATGCAATCTTTCAAGTTCTGAAACTTTTTTCTCTCATTTTCTAATTCTCTTCTCAAAGATTCATTTTCAGCTTGATCATTATTAAATAATTGAATTAACTACTCCACATGATAATTATTAGAATCATAGGCATTATGTGCTTGATTCTTAGTCTGATCTTCCCCTGGATTTATCAGAGCTAGAGGTTGGGAGTCCTTATATGACTTCTCTTCATCATTTTTCTGTAATGGATTATCCACTAAATTTTCCTTCGAGTCCTTTCCTGACTCATCCACATGAAAAATACTCACCAAAAATTTTAGTGTGATATTCAGAAGGGTTTTCTGTCTGATTCATATACACAGTTTCTAGTTCATCTTGAGCATCTTATTCATTGATTTCCTCTAAGACATGTCCCTCTAATATAGGTTCCTCTTGAAAGAATTCTTCTTGAACAATTTCATTCAGATGTACTATTTCAGATCTAGAAACACAATATTCTCTAGGATTTTCAATAATTGGATGAAAAATTTTATTCTCTAGTTGATGAGTCACCTCAAAATAAGAAATTATTGGTTGTGCAATTTCATGTACTATAAGTTCTATAATAAATTTTTATCTTAGAAGAGGTTTAGTTGCTCTAACATTTTCATGAACAGGTTCCTCACCAGCTTGATCCCCTCAATGCCTTATCCTTTGAAGTCCTTCTTGACATTCTATATCAGTAAGTGTATCAACTGCCTCAAATATCAGTGTTCATGAGGTTCCACTTACTCCAGATTCTTCCATGCCTTCTTTAGATTTAGAAGGTTTCTCCCCCTACACCAATTCCTGGTCTTCCTCAGCTCATACTGGTATAATCATGCCTTTCACAGTACTCCATAAGAATCCAATCTTCCTTAGAGTTACAACATTTAAAATGTTGCTGTGATGGCATATAACTCTACCATTTATTAATTTCACCATATTAGACATAAACAGTAATTTTTAAAGGAACCTTCTATTGGGATAGAAATTAATTCTAGCCTCCGGATGACAGCAGTAGTTGAGATATCTCACCATATATCTTGGATAATTCGACTTCATTTCACTCATAAGTAAAAAAATTAAATACATGTTAGGAAAAAAATCTTCTCCATACTTGACATTCTAGGTGCAATCCCTGTTTGCACAAACTTAACAAGAATCTTCTGATCAGGTTCTAGATCCTTTAAAAATATTCTTATTATACTTTTATAACTAAATAAAAATGACATAATGTCCTCTATATTATGTTCATTACCTCCAATATTCATTAAATTAAAATGATAAAATCCCTCATGCGGGCAGTTTAGGATTCTAGAAATTTCACAAATGAGATTGAAAAATACTAATCTTCAAGTTTCACAAATATGGTATCCTCTATTTCTCCAAGACTGAATTGAATAGTTTTGAGAAGTTGAAGAATCTATACCGTATATATAAACTCTGAATTTTTTCCACTGAAAGATTTCTCACGATTCTGAAATGTGAGGGATTTCCATAGCATGAGATCCATTTGATACAACCATTATAGGATGATTAATTTTCCCAATAGAATCTTTCTTCCTACCGTGCACTAACTCATAGCATTACTATCTTCTACACCCTCTATTCTCTTGGTCTTGGCCATTTCTATTTCAACGTTCTGAAGGCATGAAGGTTTAGGTTTTCAAATTATAATCGAAGGTAGACAATGGTGGTAAGGATTATTTAATGATTCGAAAGGTTTTGAGAAAATGAATGGGTTTGGAATTGGAAATGGTATCTTTAATTCTTGATTCCCCTTTCATTATGAACATAGTAATTATTACATTATATAAAAGTAAAAAAACTTTGCGGGAAAAAGTTTAAAGCAGAATTGAAGAAATTTTTAACTTTTTATAAAAACAATTTATAATAGAATCAATAAAATAAGAATTAAAATAACTAATAAAAAATTAAAATTTCATTAAAATATAAATAAACCTAACTCCCCTTAATAAAATCAAACCATGAAGTGGGAAGTGGTTTAGTAAATATATCAGCTAATTGAATTTTAGTAATTCCAAATTATAAGAATATATCCTTTTTAAGAACATGATCTCTTAGAAAATGATGTCTGATATCAATTTTATTAATCCTAGAATGATTAATATGGGTTTTTGATATATTTATTGCACTAGTATAATCACATAAAATAGGTTTGTTAATAAAATTTAGTCCAAACCTGTAGATAAATATTATTCTTCAATAGTTGACAGGGAAACTGAGTGTTGTTTCTTACTATACCATTACACTAAAGATTTTCTTAAAAAGTTTCAATTCCCTGAGGTGTTTTTTTGTAACTAATCTACAGATTCCAATGTCAACATCTGAATATGAAACTAATTTAAAGTCAGATGATTTTGGATAGATAAGAGATTTAAAAACAGTTCCTTTTATGTATCGAAAAATTATTTTGAAAACACTTATGTGATATTCTTTAGGATCAAATTGAGATATAGCACAAAGACATACTGAATACATTATATCTGGCCTGCTAGTAGTAATATATAATAAACTTACAATCGTACCTCTATATAACTTATTGTCAACTGATTTTCCAGTTTTATCCAAATCAAGTTTTATATTAGTACACATAGGAGTTGTATATGTCATGTTGTTTTCAAGTCCAAATTTCTATAGTAAATCAGTAATGTATTTTCTTTTATTTATAATATTTCGAAATTCTTTTTGAAAAATTTAATGTCCTTAAAAGAAATTTAATTCTCCCATCAATCTCATTTCAAATTCTTTTTTCAATAAATTTTAAAACTCATGATAATGATTTTTTTGACCCAAAAATTACATCATCAACATAAAATAGAGTGTTGTTGAAAACAACACTTGATCAGCAATTTTTAATTAAAAAGAACTGTATATGAAAAATATATATTATGACTGATTCCTAACTCCCCATCAGTTTACCTGGTAACCATTGTTAAAAAAACCAAGAGAAAACAATCCCTATACTGCATCAATGGAATCTAAATCCAAAAAATAGTTTTGTTTGGATGATAAAAAATAAATTTTACCCCCAAGACTATGTAATTAGTTGTTATAGAATTCTAGTAAATACATTTGGGATTAAACATCATAATGTAGAATTATGTATAATGAATAATACAATCTATCATTGTAAATATATCATTCAAAATATGGAACTGGCTAAGGAGAACCTTAACTATGTGTGATAGAAGATAAATAAAAACAATGTTCCATGCCTTATTATATAAAAGGAATCCAAAAATGTATAACTATTTTTTGACAGATTGATAATAGATATATTATCCCAATATTATGGTTTTTTCTAAAAGGACTCAATGTTTTATTCCATTATAGAATATCGAATTAAATAAGAAATTATTAAGGGATAATACACATTTCCCCTTATAATATAACCATATCCGATAAAAGTATAATCGCTTAGTCATTTATAATAATTAAATACCACTCAAGAGGATGAATTAATTCATTACAATAAAAATGTAGTTATAATTTAATTTTACATGATTTAATGGGAATGTATGATGGTTTTAGAAAAGGGTGAATGATTTATGAAATTTATTCTCAAAATTGAATTTGATTTTGGGGAAATGAATTTTAGATAGGTAAATAGATTTTTGAATAATTTTGTAAGAATGAAATTTTTTTGAAATTTTATACAATGTGGTTTTGGTTTATTAAGATATTAATAATAAGTTATTCTTTGATTTATATAATATCATATTGGGGCATGTTAATTAACTAAATGAATATTCAATTTATATTCATGTTAATACCAACATAATCTGGTATTATATTATGGAATATATTACATGTGATATTGTTATAATGGGAAAATATTTGAATTATATTGCTTGTGTATAGTTTAGTATATGAAATTAATGAATAAGAATTGGGATGTATCATTTGTGGGTTCTATTCTTAATTGTAGACACTCTTTGGGGTAGATATGGTCATTGATGTTGCATTGGGATATAAAGACATGAATCATTATAGTATGAGTCAAGATAATAGTTTTTAAGTTAATTTTTTCAATTAATTATCTATTTGGGTGTGATTCCTTTTCTAAGGGAGAAAGTTAATACTGAAATTCCATGTATACATGTGTATAGGAATTTATACATTGAGAATTGCTTGTTATACAAGGTGGATAGTGTAGTATGACATGGATTATTAGAAAAAAACCATAGTGACATTGTGTTATTTGTAATGAAATACCGATGTAAGGTAATAATTGAGGGGAATTGATTGTTTATATGATGATAGTGTGTTATTGGTATTTAAATAACATGATATGTTGAAATAGATATTGTATGATAAAATTGAAATTATATGGGTTATCATGTTTACATTTGAAGATGGTTGATTTGTTCTCATAAGTAGAAAATCTCTCGAAGATCAATGCAGAGGTGTATATGAATTTATAATAATCTTCTTGTAGGTGATGGAATCCTTTGATAAAGACCATAAAAGGGTATAACTGATAGATATACAATGAATCAATGAGTTTAATGAGTAGTTTAAACTAGTTTTCATAGGTAAAATGGGAAAAAATGATATTGAAAATTGGTGGGAGAATATCTATTTTTGGTTTGAGCGGATTGGTACCGTAAGGGTAGTTCATGTTTTGTTATATATATCTAAAGAGGAAGTTGAGTTATTCTAATGATCAAAGTACCTTGCTCGCAATAGGGTTTTCAGGGAGATTTCATGAATTGATATCCATTTCCTTTTCATTGAGTATTTCTTCATATCTTTGCAGCATCTGGTCATAAATAAAATATTCTTGGATTTGCAGAAGGATGGGAAGTTTGTAATGAAGTATGACACTTATTTTGAGACATTTTTTTGGTTTTATTAAGGATAAAATGTAGTTGAATTTAAATGGTAATTCTAGGTAGAGTTGGTTCTTAGTTATTCAATGTGGGTTTTCATTTCTTTTTTTCTTCTCGGACACCTAATTAGAGGCCATTGATTGAGAATCATTGATTGAATAGAGATGTAATTACCATAAGAGAAAATGTGAACCCAATTGTAATTATGTTGGTAATGGAAGTTATTTAGATAATAATCTTGGGAAACTAATGATGTTATAAAGTATTATAGTTTTGAAACTCTATGGTTAAAATGAATGTTAATGGTGATATGATAGTAATTTGAAACGATAATTAATATGAACATATAGAGCATAGATTAATAGAATATGTGTCATTCCTATGGAAGAATGAGGCATCTGTAGTGATTTTATTGATGAAAAAAATAAAGTGACCATATAGCTAAGAATGTGATCAGATTTAATTTTTCTAGGAATAACATTAATAACAAAATTATTCCATTGTTAAATCTTTTAATTATTCTAAAATTTAATTATTTAAATTTGATGTAAATTTAATATGTAATGTTACGGGTTATGATATGGGTTGAGTTATTTGGATTCCATGATCTAGGACTATGAATAATGGTCTTCAAGGTATATCAATAATTTGGTATGTCAGTATTGTTTGGCATTGAAATAGAAATTCAAATTATGGGTATCACCTTATATATAAATAATAAAATTACACATATTCATGAGAGGTTAGTGAAATGGTTACTATTATTGGATGGTATTTGGGGAATTGGTTGAGTATATCTTGAGTATTTTCTCATGATCACTGTGATGACGCATCATGTTACAGATATGGAATCTGGTGCCGTAGTGAGCGATCAGGAACCAGTTTAAATAGATATTTGTTCACTAAATAACCCACTAATTAATATATCATTTAATAGGGTATGGATAATTGATATTTTTATAGATATATTTTTTGTAGAGATGTTGAAGAGAATAAAGTATCCAATAAGAAGTTCTTATTACAACCATAATTTAGATGAATCTGATACATGGATAGTTTAATTCTATTTATTAAACATTTTTACCATATTTTATTTTTGGATTCTAGTTGGTGAAATAGATGTCAATAAGGGGTCAATGCATCTATGGTATGAGATGTTGTATGATATAGTGTTTTTAATTGTCAATGTCATTATAGGTAGTATAATAAGAAACAATTTAGACCTTCTGATATTAGAGACCAATAAAAATTTGGATAAAAAATGAACACTAAATACGGGTTATTTGGTCATGTTTAATAATTTTAACATGAATATTTATGTTTTTTTGTTTTTTAGAAAAGGTCTCAGGTGAAATTTTAAGAGTAGGTCGGGTATTCTGGTTGGATAGTGGATACAATATACCACCAAAACCGTTGTAAATGTCCACTAGATTTATGTTGGACTTGTAAATAGTGTTTAATATAATTCTAAGACACCATAATTAAGGTGGTAGAACATCATAGTTTAATTTTACACCTTTCATTTTTAAATTTGTTTTAAAATATTAAATTATTAATCATTTCGAAAATAAAGAAACTCCATATCCTTACTATATCTATGATCTACGGGCTCTTCTCCATTTATCCAATCTTCTCCTTATTCATTATGCAAGATCCGAACAATGTCTATAATCTAATCCATTTGACATATAAAGGGTGAGGATCCCCTTAGTATGGTTAAGGTAAGCCCTATGATTTCTCTCCCTATTTCTATTTTCTCACCATTATTCATGCATAAAACTAATTTAATTTCAATTTTCTTTAATTATTTTATTCCTTGATATTTAAGTTAAGTAAAACAATAATACAAGATGATATAACACTTATATTCTCATGGTAAGTGTCTATATTAATTAACAATATGTTACATGTGTATTTATGAATTGGAAGTGAATGATTTCAAAATTTTAGTTCATGTGTTCTTTATAGTGACTAGTTGATCTCTAAATTATTAATTATAATAATTTTAAACCCTCTAGGAGTATAAAATGTTTTTTAAAGGTATTTTGATTTTATATACTCGTAGTTGATATTCTATTAATGGGTGAAACTAGTAGTTACAATCAATGGACACCAAAGAGGTATGAGACCATGTAAGAGTTCGTGAATTGTTATGAATCATCCTAATACTTCTATCCATAATAATATTGAACCAACACTCAATATATCTTATGTGAATATATAATTTCAATGGGATAATAACTAGTGTCCTAGAGAACATATGAAATCATTGGTGATGATTCTTCCCCTAAAAAATTAAATGAGATTATATGACGCCACCATATATTATTGAAATTTCATCATTCCCCATCCATAATTTGGATTTCTTTTCATGAATCATCCCCTTGGGCCCATGTCATGACTACCCCAAGCCAACCTTTAATAGGCCAGGGGCTAGAAACTAGCACCGAGTTGGAATACCCCAAAATGGGAGGCATTTTCTTAAGTATATGAACATACACACACACACACACGTGTCTAAGAAAAAGTGTTGAAACTGAAAACACTAATTTAACAATCATGAATACCACTAAGATAATAACACATAGTAGTAGAACAAAAAATGGAATGTAAACGGGGATAGAATACAAGACCAACCAAATTGAAAAGTAAAAGATCTCGAAATTCATCTGCATAAACCGCTACCAGAAGGGTAGGTATCAAAATAGTTGTCTAAAGTCACTAAAGTACACCTCATCTATCATGCCTCTATTTAAGAACCCCTTATCCCTGGTACCCCAAGGACTCCGTTAAAGAGTCGATCATCTGCACAAGACACGACATGTGTAGGAAACTCTCATGTTGGGGTGAGTAAAACAATACTCCGTAGGGACCCCGAAACCACAAAGGAATACCAAAATCAATACACAATGAAAAAAAACAAAGTGTACCATAATGTAGATACATGATGTATAGTCACTAAGAAAAATACAGTAAAAGGAGTCAAATTTCCAGCTCACACCAGGTATAGGTCCAAGGTACGTAGATAGGGTCATCCGACAAAATACATAGTACACTCAATAGCTTTGAGACATATAGTCCCAAGGAGACACTCAGTCCCGGTGAGACACATAGTCCAAATGAGACACTTATTCCCACAAAAAAAAACATATTCACGATGATTTTCACCCAACATGGTAGGGGTACCACATGGTGACTAGAGGACCCACATCCTAGTGGGATATGGGAGTACCGACTTAGTGATAGTAAGACACACAGTCTCGGTATGACACATAGTCTCAGTAAGACACACAGTCTTAGTAAGAAAAGTAGTCCCAACAATCAAACAGGTTCTAGGTCAAATCTAGACACATGATTCCACTCATAGAATGCTCATTCTAGTATGACCGTATCATCGAGGACTTAGTTCATACTCCAACTCCACAAAAAATCATGTATTGTACATAAAAATTAATTACTCGTCACATGGGTCCCAAATCCATAGAAATGTCATCAAAAAGACCACCCATTTTGATGATATGTCCAATTTAGTAAAAAGGGACAAGTTCGGTTCGGGTCCATCCATACCCATTCTGGAAAACCTGACCCGGTTCGACTGAGATAACTTGACAAAGTCAGTTCGGGCTATCCAAATGTAGCCTGTGCAATTGAGCCCTGTGATCCAGCCCACTAGGCCACCAATGTGGCTCAATTCTCAATCCTGGCATGCATCGCATGGGCCCTCTTTGCTCCGCTGGATGCAGCCCACCCTGGACATGTCCCTCTGGTCTACATGGTTTCCAAACTATATGGTTAACTAGATATACCCATCAATGTGGTTGGCTTCCACATTCAACGTGGCCATCATTGTGAGTTCCACCATGGTTCTTCTTGGACTGCAGCCCCAGTCACCGCTCCCCCCCCCCACGCCATTTCCCACCCTGACGGTGGCCCGTGTCGTCGTCACCGCTTCAACTCACCACCATAGCTACTTCGCACCACTGTGCTACCTCTTCAGACCACCGAGATACCTCACTGAACAACTACATTTCCTCGACGAATGCCTGGAATTTGAAGAAATCAATGATTCTAGTTTCTCGAGTCTTGATCTACACTTATTCTATAATGTATATCAGTTCGCCTTGAATTTTGGGATCTGATCATACTCAGAACCGTTCCACAATGTCAAGTCTGGAATCGAAGGGTTCCAACAACGAGGTACGTGAAGAAGGGAGGGAGAGATACCAAAAAATAGGTCTATCATCATTGGACATGTGTTATTATCCAATGATCATGATTTGGGGATGTTTGGTATAAAAAGGATTAAACTGTATCCCAAAAATTATCCCCATAACATAATCCCTCCCAAAAGTATTATCAAACTACATATCATCCCGTTCTGGGGTTGGTCAAAATTCGTTATTAAATGTAAGAGTGAGGAAATGAAACACAAAGTAACAACCGATATCTTGAGTATGGATCCTTCAACGTCGAGTATATGTTTCCATTGTCGATCCATCAAGAACTGTTATGATTCACTGCTTCATCATTGTATGCCGTTGATAGAGATTCTACCAGTTATCTCTGGAGCCTCCAAGATATTATAGGGATATGAGCCTAACCCTATGTTCCTTTTCAAATAAAAATATAAAATTTGTTGCCTCATCACTACATCACAACATCTACTTGAAAAGCTAAAACAAAATAATCATAATGATTATTTTATTCATTTAAACGTCCAAAAATTAACATTTGTAGTCGACCCGTGGCGGTCGATGTTAGGCCATGCCTATGGTAAACCTACTACATTGAACTCAACGATACGCTCATAAATATGATATGGGAACCTATTTATGATTTATTCATCCTTTTTAGGAAAACCACGCACCTGAGCTATTTAAATTTATTAATATATTTCAAACATTTTTTATGGGCACACCATGCTTCAGAATCATGTTTCTTCTCAAGTCATGGACTCAATATAATCCCATATAATATTAGAAATATTACATGGAAAATTTAAAACAATAAATTATAACCAACATAGGTATTTCTATACTCGAAATCCAAAACAAAAGGATAAAAAAACAAATGAGGGTACTCAGCATGAATATGACCTTCCTGATCCCATGCGACCTCCTATAGATTTCACTACTGCCACTGAACACGCACTAGATGAATTGACCAATCATGAAGGATCCTCTCTTATTGATCCTCGATCTCCACTAGGTACTCTGTAAAAGTTACCCTATCATCAATTTTCAGCGCTCCCTATTTGATGATATGCGATGGATCATGCATATACCTCCTCAGCTATGACATATGGAAGACATGGTCTCCCTCCCCAAACTCTTGAGGCCTCCATCTCATATCAAAAATTGAATTTTTCTAGATCTAATTTTTCCTCATCCTCTCCTTGATGACCTACCCATTCTTAGTGGTAGCCCATACCAACTCAGTACCGATGCGTTCTTACACCCCTAGGTTCATCCATCATAGTGGTGACATGCATGTTCACCCATACAAGGCCTCGAACCATGTAACACCAATGGTAGATTGATTTATATTATTGTACACAAACTCCTCTAGTGGTAGGTGATCCTCCCAACTACTACCAATGTCTAGGATGCATGCCCATAACATGTCCTCAAGAACATGGATGGTCATCTATATCTAGATATCTGTCTAGGGATGAAACTTCAAGCTCAAGCATAACTGACTCCCAAAAGCCTCCCACAATTCCTTCCACAACCATGATGTGAAACATGCATCATGATCATAGACAATATTAGATGGAAATATGTGATGTCGAACTATCTCTTGCATGTAGTGGAATCCCATGCTCTCTACTAAACTCTACTAATAGATCAATAACAAGTTGGGAAACTTGGTGATTTGGTCAAAAATCAAATAGATGGTATCAGCCCCCCTAGAAATATGTGGTAAACCCATCAAAAATTCCATCAATATCTCATCCCACTTCTACTATGGAAACATAAGAGGTTGGTTCTGGACCGCCATAACATGGTGCTCAGCTTTCAGTTGCTGGAATTTGAGGCAACGAGAAAAAAATTCTACCACCACATTTTTCATCTATGACCACCACAACTAGATTAGGATTTCATGTTACATCTTTCCACCCATATATGTATAGCCAAAGGGGATATATGGAACACCCTAAAAACCTCCTCCCATAACACCTCTGGTACAACCATGCATCCCTTGAAAAGAACAATGTGCTCCCCTCCTTTTGAATATCCATCAACGGCCTGCCTTGTGGACATCTTAGCACATGTAGTCTCACAATTGGTATCTCTGAGCTGTTCATCCTTGACTTGTTGTAAGTGTAGAGGGGTAACTACCATCTACAAGAGATAAGTTTCTCCATCTCCTTCAATAAAGGATATCTATTATTATACCAACTACTATGATCCCTTGTTGAGTAGCTATTAACTTGATCTCTAGCTCAGAGAATCTTCCCCCATGTTCCCCTTACCAGGAGTATAGACAACTGCAATGTCATAGACCTAAAGAAAATATATCCAATGCATCTATCTAAAGATCAAATCATAATGATAAAAGACATAATTGAGACTTTTGTGGTCTCATTGGATGATAAACCACTCACCCATAAAAATCATTAATGTGAATAATACCACTCCTAACTCCAGATCTTGGGCAGCGTAGTTTTACTTGTGTAGTCTTAACTGTCGTGAACCATAGGCAATCATTGCTTTCACCTACGTCAAGAAAAATCCAAGACTAGTTCCTGATGCATCACATAACATCATGAACTCAACACCATCATCTAGAAATATAAAAATGGGAGAACTCTTCAATATCTCCCTCAGCAACTAAAATCTCTCCCTCCACTTATATATCCACATGAATGGTTATCCCATTCATGTTAGAGCTTTCAAGGATGTTGCTACTCTAGATAATTTGGGTACAAACCTCTAATTGAAACCAGCTAACCTAAGGAAACTCTGCACCTTGGTAAAATTGTAGGGTGGCTCCCAAGCAAGCACTGCCTCTATCTTCTATGAATCTACTGTGACTCTAGAAAATGAAATGACGTGTCCTAGAAAATGGACCTCTCAACCCATAACTGGAACATAGGGAGATTCTCATAAATCTAGTTATCTCGAAGCAAGTCCAGGTCCATCCTTAAGTGTATCATGTGCTCCTCCTTGGACATCAATTAAACTTGGATGTGATCAATGAACACCATCATGAACCGGTCCAAGTAAGGATGGAAGATCCTATTCATCAGTACCATGAACACTAATGGGGCATTCACCATGCCAATATGAATCACTAGGTACTCATAGTGGATGTAATGAAATATGAAAGTCATCCTCAGGATGTACTCATTCCATACTCAAAACTGATGATAGCCAAATCTGAGGTATATCATCGAGAACCATCTCACTATGTTCAACTAATTTAAAAGGTCATCAATCCTATGTAGTAGATAATTACCCTTCAAGATCACCCAGTTCAGGTGTGCGATGTAAAAACATAACCTCAAAATTCCATCTATCTTCTTGGAAAACTGCACTAGGGTGGCCTAGGGTGAAAACAAAGGACTCACAAAGCCCTTCCTCTACAAATTCTTCCAACTATACAGTCAGTTCATGAAGATCTTTGGGATCCATCTTCTATGCAGGTGTAGATATCTATGTCAACCCAATGTACAGGTCAATTCAAAAATACTCCTCCCTGTGGGAAGGTAATCTTTGAATATCATTCGTAAAGTTGTTATTGCACTCACAAACCGATACAGGGAACTGAGGACTCATCACATCCATTGCACCGAAGGTCATGTTATCCTACTAATGTGTGATTGGATTAACCCTACTACGTGTGAGTCCATCCAACACTATTTGGGTTTCAGTTTCACTAAAAAAGGAAAACCTAGTCCCATATTTGTGGACACACTATAATGTGTGCTGAAAACAGTCAATCTGGGTATGAACTATGGATAACCGGTCCATACCATGTATAAGGTCGTAGTGCCTCGATGCTTCCACCAAAAGATACCTACTGAAAATATCACCCCCAAGTGTAAGAGAACACTATTGGAACTAGTGTTTGATCATTGGATCACCTTATGTATGAGTCATTAATGATAGGGATCGAGTCAACAATTCCACTGGAAAATTTTTTTCTCGAACAAGGGTCGTGCAGAAAAAAAAGCGATTCACACCTATGTCTATCAAAATAGTAGCTAGTGTGGAAAAGACCCAGATCATACCTATAATCATCCCAAGATCATTGGCTTCATAAGCCTCCATCACCTGATTCTAGCCTCATCACTCTCCACCAGCTCATAGAGACTATGGTGGACCACCTGGGGGTAGAGGCGGTAGTACCTCCACTACATGAAAATTGTATTTTAGCGGCGGTTTTTTTCGCATGGGTTTTTAAAACTACAGCTAAATATTTTTTGTCAAAAAATTATAAGTGGGTTTTTAGCAGCATTTTTAAAATTGTGGCTAAATGTTTTAAAAATATTATCTATAATTTGTTTAAATAATATTCCCAGAAAAATTAAAAATAATTTTAGCGGTGGTTTTATCAAAACCGCAGCAAAATTGAATGAAGAAAATTAAAAAATCATTCATTAATTCATTATTTTTATTTATTTATTATTTACAATAAAATACAGTTTTTTATTAATAATTTTAATTAATAATAATTTGTTAATTAATAAATATGTATAATTATAATTTAATAATATAAGAAACATAAAAAAATCTACAAAAACCAGAAAACCATAATTTGACATTAAATGACCATAACATCTGATCCGAGAGTCCATTTCAGCTCCAAAACTAGACAAATAGAGTCTTATGATATGAGATAAAACCAAGTGATATTTAAATCATGATATAATCAAAGGAAAAAATATATTCAAATTTCAAAAGGGTCAAAAATGAAGCTCAAACTTCAAAAGACCATAACTTTTAATCCGGGTTTCCATTTAGGATTTACCACATATCAAATTGAAGCACATGACAAGATCTATAGAAATTATTTCTAATAATATCTCTTTGAACATTGTGCCCGATTTTCGTCCACTAGAATGGCCTAGAAGGTCTCCGAAACAGAGGTTTTTGTTGCCGACCCCAATTTCTTAAAATTAAAATGATTATAACATTTGATCTAGGTGTTCGTTCATCCTGTACCTCATATCATATCGAATATCATTTCATTATCTTCGATTTCACTAGTTGTGGCACTAAAAATGGTGTCCCAGATCATATTTTATTTTTATTTCAGTTTTTATGGTTTTTAATGGTTTTTAACATTTTACCAGTTATTTATTTATATTTATTTCGCATTTATTTATTTACTTCATAATTATTAATTAACTAATTATTTATTAATTAATTAGCTAATTAATTATTATTTATTTATGTATCTATTTTATATATATATTTTTTAGTTATTATCTAGAAATTAATTATTAATTATTTAATTATTAATTATTTAATTATTAGTTAATTAATTATTAATTAATTAATAATTATTAGATTATTATTCATTATTTATTTATTTATTATTTAATTATAATTTATTACTTATTTGTTTATTAATTATTAAATATTTTCTAACTATTAAATATTGAATATTAAATATTAAATTTTAATTTTAAAATATTAATTATGAATTATTAAGGATTAATTAGAAATTGTATTTATTAGTTATTATAAATTACTAATTATTAATTTTTAACTTTTAATTATTAATTTTTAATTAGTTATTATTTATTATTTATATATTTAGTTATTTATTTATCAATTGTTTATTTATTTATTTATTCTTTATTATTCAATCAGTTTTTTTATTATTTATTAATTATAAATTTATTTTTAATTTATTAAATATTTATTTATTATTAGTTTATTATTCATTTATTATTTATTTATTTATTTATGTATTTGATGTTCGTTAATTATTAATTATTTATCAATAAATATTTATTTATTATTAATTTATAATTTATTTATAAAATCATAAATATTAAATGTTATTTTTTAAGGAGCAAAATTGTCGTAGAATGATTTAGCAACAGTTTAAACCGCCACTAAATGAAGATTTTGTCGTAGTGCTCGAACCTCCACCCCCTCATACTGCCCGTTTAGCTCTTATACCACATCCACTTCCTCGAAGACCTCCATATTCCTACATTTGCCTCTACCTCGGTGTTCCCTCAACCATATCAAGATCGGCCATACAACGGTTTGGGAAATCTCTAACTACATATCCCCGACCCGTCGAATGATTAACAAAGCCTATCCTTCAGCTGAAGCGCTCTACCCTGTTAGCCTCACACTATTGAAACCATGTTATGGGGTTATCCCATGAATGGTCTGATTGTTTGGAAAAAATACCTAAAGGTATCATTGAAGCATTTTTGACGTGATTGTGTTTGTTGACAAAGCAGACATCTATGTTGTGTTTTCAGACAAAGCAGACCATGGTGTATGAGTGTGTTGAAAAAGGGGGTTTACATGGTGATTTGTCGGGTTAAAGGTTTGATTTCAACAATCCATAATTGATTGAAGAACCTTGACAAAGGAATGGATGATCTGGAGGTGGTACGAAAAGAGAAGATAAAAGGTGACGACATTTTCTAGTGTTTGCCAAATTTTTGGGCCTGAAAATCGGAAAATGGAGAGATGAATTTTTGGAAAAGGGAGGACCGCACAAAATCCGAGCGGGTTTGCGAAAAATCAGCATGATGTGCGAAATAATTGTGCAATGAGCGAAATGATGGCATGGTGCGTGAAATCATTGCGAGATGCGCGACATAGAGGGATACATGACATAGAGGGATGATGTTTTTTCGCACAAGAGGTGTTTTGAGGTCCGACGCTCGAAAAATGGCAAAGGCATGAGGTTCCAGAAATATTGGACCAGTGCACAACAAATGGTGTAGCGTGAAATATTTGTTTTTCGCACTCGAAGTGAATTACGTTCTCAAGGAGGGTTTTTCGCACGGGGTAGATTTTGCCTATAACTTTGAAGTGACACCCCTCCATTCAGCAGAGTTCAAGACATAGAAAATTCCCAAGCTCGGGTGCGCGAAATTGAATTTCACAAGGGAGTTGTGCATAATCTTTAAGATTGTGCATAAATTATGGTGCTGCGTGAAAATCTAAGGTTCCACGCAAAAGAAGTCAGTTGCGCGTAAAATGAGTGATTTGTGAAAAGTGAATTTCATGCAAGGCAGGAAAATTAAGCGCAAGGAAGTGTAGAGGCTATGCGTAAAATTTGGAGGTTTCACGTAAAAGGGGTGTTTCGCGAAAAGTGAATTTCGAACAGGGAAAAGGAAATGCGCAAAAGGCCCAATAAAGGCAGCGTGTAAAATTTGGGGTTGCCCGGTACACCTGGTGCAAAGTGAAATTCTTATATGGGTGAAAGTTGGACTTCAATAGAGCATATACATACAGAGGAAGATGCATTCCTTCATGAAAATGAAGAGACCTACATGTCTATAAACTGTGAGTGGATCCTTTCTGGAGCAGTGAGAAAAGGAAGAAGAAAAAGGTGATCCTGTACACAGGCAGTGAGCCAGAGAGAGAGAGAAATAGGGAGTGACCCTTGGGAAAGTAGTGAGCTGACCCTAAACCATGTAAAGGCAGTGAGCCTGGGATAGAGTGACTGTGCCCGAACCTTGTAATCCACATCTAGTGAAGTTTAGTGGATTTTGGTATGACTGACAACTTGTCAGCGTATGCTCCTTGGACGTAGCCCTTCGCAGTGAACCATGTTAAAATTGTTGTGTCCTGTTCAATCTTTACTGTCTGTTTATATTGTGCAACAGGAAAGAGAGAGAAGGGTTTTTTTCTTAATAGTGAAACAAGATCAGAATGGGCTTTAATTTTAAATTAATCATACCCTGATTCACCCCCCCTCTCAGGGTACATAGCCTAGTGGACCTAACATTGATCTTTTTCAATCCCTACGTCATTTTTCATCTTCCTGTTGCCAAAGAATCAAGTACCTAATGCTCGGTGGTAGCTCACACTCCATGTGTCTACTTCACTAGAAATATCTCAACCAGAATATCTTTCTCCAGTACCCGAACATGTGTTAGAATTCTAATGGAAATTATGGATGCCTTGATATCCTGGCATAGTCCTTTATCTAAGGTTTGGGCCCTGAGGAATGGGTCCCACACCATATCTAATTAATAGAGATAATGATCGGTAAAAATTACTAAGAACACCACTACTATCTGGCTTTGCTACTGTAGATATAGTATCTCTTGTATACACATAGAGAATAACGTCATTGGAATGAACTCATCCCTGAAGAACCGCTCGAATTATTCCAAGTGAGGGTGGTCTCCTCATGCATATGGACCACTAAGTTCCACCATCTGCCAATGGATCCCTATAAAAGACTCACATCTTGGACTTCCATTTGGTCAAGAGGAAACCTCACTAGGAAGAATACATGCATGTATGCCTCCAACCAGTCCTAAAAATCCTGGGGGAATGACCCACCCATGAACCTAGGAGGTCGCTTCCTCTGGAACAGATGATCATGTGTGCATCCTCTATCTATAATTCATGTAGTAACTTATACCCTTTGGGTGGTAGTATCAATGGTACAGAACCCATAGGTTCTATCTATAGTATTGGTCCCTCTCCCATGGCCTCATCACTAGGAGGATCATCCTTGTGATCACATCTGAGAATCTTGGCAGGCTGCCTTTGTGGAAGCATCTTGAAACAGAACAAGATGTACTACAACCAAAACTGTATAACTGGTGAGCTGACACTGACTCTGGAAGGACATGAGAACAAAATCAATCCTATATGAGTCATGTTACATTTATTATCCATACAACTAGTGTTTTCATTTACCAATAATAAAATAAGTATTTAGAGTCCTGCAGTATGGATACGTTGGCCACTGCACCAACATTAGAGTTCATAGTCTTAAATCCAAACTCAAAACACTTGACATTTTTTCCCAAAACCAATATAAAAAACTCTTAGTTTATTTGGTAGAACCTCCCTTTGACTCAACTCTATCATGAACCATCCCCGGGGCCCATGTTTTGACTACCCCAAGCCCACCTTTAATAGCATAGGGGTTGGCGATTAGCACCTTGTACGGATATCCCACAAAATGGAAGATTTTTCTAAGTACCTATACATACACAACTATATCCATGAAAATTTTCTAAAAAATAAAAAATATGAGTAAACATGCATACATACCACTGAGATACCCACACAGAGTAACATTAAAAATCCATAAATTAAATGGGTCCAACATACAAGCCCCACCAAAAAGAAAGGTACAATCTCCTGAGAATCATCTGTAGAAAACCATACATGAAGGGTAAGTACAGAAATAACTATCTGATGTTGTTGAAGCTCAACTCATCTATCGGGCCTCTCTCTATGAACCACCCAGCCCCGATACACCAAGGACTCTATTAAAGCATCGATCGCCAACATAGAATATGACACAAGAAGGAAAAGACTGTGCATGGGTGAGTAAAACAATACTCAATTGGGACCCCGAAACCATAAAAGAATACCACAAAAAAATACATAGAGGAACACATGAATTAGACCACAAGGGAGATACACAAAGTATAGTCACAGAGAAATATATTTCCAAATGAGTGAGAAGGTCATATCAAACCATGTATTGGTCCAAGGCACATAGATAAGATCATCTTACATGATCCACAATAAACTTAATAGCAATGAGACACAAATTACCGATGATACACGTAGTCTGGATGAGACAGTTAGTCCCACTGAGACACTTAATCCAGATGAACCGCACCCTACTCGATAGGTGTACCACTCAGTTACTAGAGGACATGTACCCTGGTGGGATAGAGGAGTACCAACTCAATATCAGTAAGACACATAGTCTCAGTAAGACATATAGTCTCGATAAGACACATAGTCTCGGTAAGGCACACAGTCCTGGTAAGACCTGTAGTCTCAACAATCACATAACCTCTAGGTGATAGCCAGCCACATGATTCTACTCATAGGACACTCATCATGGGAGCACCTTCTATTCAAGAAATTATTCCGAATTCCAACATCCCGAAAAAAATAACATAGATTATCTAAAAGGAATGAATCATTTTAATGGTCCCAATTCCATAGACGTCTTTTCAAACATACCTAATATTCATATGATATATAAAATTTAGTAGAATGGGTCAGGTTTGAGTCTGACCCAACCTAGTACTGCTGACCTGACCTCACCCGGTCTGTTTGGGATGGACTGAATCGGCCCGGCCCATTGGGCCACCCAGCCGCATGGTGTAGACTAGTGGGAAACTGGAGTAGCCCAGTTCTCCATCCCAGCCCATTTCACACGGTCCTGATTAGCTCCGCCAGATGTGGCCCACCTTGGTTGTTTCCCTCTAGTCCACATAGCCTCTCGACCACTTGGCCAACTGGCTCCCCCAGCCAACGCAACCATAGGCTCAAGTTCCCCTGTGGTCCCGCTTGGGCCGTGACCCGCATAACTACTTATGACCCCCACCACAATGGGTTCTCCCATGTGGTCCTCCCATGCCCATGTACTGCCACCCTGTCGATATCACGTGTCATCATCACTGCTACAATGGGAATCCTCCACCTCATCAGACCACTGAGTTTCTTTTTTAAACTTCTATAATGCCTCATCAGACCACCACACTTCCTCTCCAGATGCCTATAATTTGGAGGAATCATATATTTGGGTTCCTCGAGACCTAATCAACCCTAATGAGGCTTCTTCTATAGATTCTCCTGGAAATCGGGGGTCTGATCATCCTCTGAACCACACAGTAATGTCAAGCTGGGAACCACATGTTTCCAATGGCAAATAACCCAATGAATGGAGGGAGAAATGCGCAAATCAAAGCTCTAACATCATTTTACAAGTGTTCTTGGACAAAAATCAAGATTGTGGGAAGTCTAGGTTAGAAAGGATTGAACTATATCGCAATAATAATCCGAACAACATAATGCCACCTACAAGTATGATTGAACCATGGATCAACATGTTCGTGGGTTGGTCTGTATTCATCTTTGAAATTAAGAGAGAAGAGATGAAACAAAAAGTAACAACCTCTACCCAGAGTTTTAATCGTTCAACGTTTAGGATCTGTTGTGATTGGTGATCGGTCACAAACCTTCATCATCCACCACTTTTTCATTATCTGTCGTCAAGATATATTCCTCTAGATCCCTCCAGAGCCTCTAGGAAATTCTTGGATTGTGGGACAAACCTTAGGTTCATGATAAACTAAAATAAGAAAATTCATTTCCTCATTGCTGAGTCACTGCATCACTGCATCATGGCATCACTGCGTTGCTGTGTCACTAAGTCACTACAAAATAAACATAATGTTTATTTTATTGTTTTAAAATGTCAAAAAATTTACTTTTTCTACCGACCCATGTCGATCAATGTTAGGCAACAAATAAGGTAGACATGCTACTCTTAATGCAATGATGCCCTCATATTTCTCATATGGGCACCCATTTAGGAGTTATTCAACTTTTTCAGGAAAACTAATCATCTGTGATATTTAAATATTTTAATATATTTAAAATATTTATTCTGGGCACACTAGGTCTTGGAATCACATGATGTATCAATGAATATTTTCAAAATGATCCCATATAATATTTATAATTATTACATGGAAAATCAAGGACATTACATTTCCACATTTAATATGAATCAAATAAAATATTCAATACATAAACATGTGGTGGATATAAGTAAAATAATCAAAAAATAATAATTTAGATCACCTCCCAATCTCTCCCACCTATACCTAGTACCTCTACTCACCCCAAACTTCCATCAACATATTACAACTCTATAATAACCTTTTATCTACATAAATAGTGAAATCCACACAAAACTGTAACTAAAATCAGAAAAGGACTCAATTAAAGGGCCAAAAACATGATACTGTATGAAAATAAATAGTATATCATACGAAATCATGAAATGGGAACCAATTTTTGAATTTGAAAAATAAAAGGGAAATCCGACCTCAATCCTAATAAATCAATACTCAAATTAGTGTCCAAAAGTTAAATCAATGTATGGAAAACTAAAAATACGAGAGTGTTAAATATAGATCTTAGTAGGCTATTAATATCTGGGGATCATATGTAACATTTAATAAAGGACTCATTTTAGGGTAGTTTGAAAATAAGAATAAAATAGTTGTGTTTATTAATTAATTAAATTATAAAAAATAAATATTCACAAGTGTTTTTTCATATAACCTCTTTTTTTATATTAAATATACCCAATTGAAAAAAAAATATATTTACAAAATACAGTCACCATAAGTGAAATCCCATTTATACTTTTTAAAAGATAATTTAAACCATTTCAAAAAACACTTTATAAAACGATCACACATTGTAAGAAATAATAGATCAGGAGAATAGAAAAACATTTAATATATAAAAAAAATAAATGAAAGGATATAAAGTTAGAATTTATAAAATTCTATCACATTGGGGACATAATAGAATGTCATAGAAACCACCTATGTCAAAAAACCAACCAAAGGAATGGTTTCATTGGCTATATCCAATTATTACTATGTTCTATTAACCTCGATCATACTTATCAGGGGTCCAGTGAGAATATTAATAACATGTCATTGGCCAATGGATGGATAACATAATTCACTACTATAACTAGAAGAAAGGGAGTTCATACCATCTAATTCTTCCTATAGCTATGGTTCCCATGACTGAAAAAAATAAATTGTTTGTAATAAACTAGCTCAACGAATAATGATAATGAATAATAAATAGTGATTAATACAAGTATCAAAAATTATAAAAAACTACTCACCCCCTCCACATGCTCCCTCATAAAGAAAACACGTAATAAAAAATCCACATTATTGAAAAAAGAAAACATGCCATGAGTTCCACCATCTCTTCAATTAAAATATAATAGACTTTGAGAGTTCCATATGCATGTGATTTTGTATTTGAAACCACTTTTAGGTTCACAAATGAGCCTTATTAAAAACATCTCATGATGAAAATAAATTTTAATGGTCTGAAATCACATATCCAACCATTATTGAAATTGGTCCTTTAAATTGCATTTCCAAACATGTTTTAAAAGATGTTATTAAAATTAATTTGAAATCAAATTTACAGAAATCAATTCACATTCTATAAAACCACTTTAAAAACATAAACAACATTATTATATATACCCACCCAAAAATACGGAGTAAAATACCACGATATATATCATATTATTTAAAATAAATCTTTGAGTAATATATTAATACATTAAATTATCAGTACCACATTGAATTCCTTGTGAAATATTTGGAAAAATAATTTGAAATCACTATATATTTTTTATAGATTCAATATAAATATTGAGCTATAATCGGGAAATGATATAATTATTGGCATTCATAGTTTAACAAAAAAATTAAAATAACATTTAATATTAGAGAACTCTTTATTTATATATTAATTTTCCTAAAACAAAAATAATAATTCAATAATTCAATAAAAATAATTAACACTATTATGACATAATTAAAAAATAAATTATAAATTTTGAAAATCATTGAAAAAAATTCTAAAAAATGGGGAAAACCTACTTGGATTCATTCAAAGTTGGTATAAAACTCAAATATGGGGTGAGAAAACCTATTGAAGAAAAAATGCCTTTAGAAACATAGAATACCCAAAAAATTGGATCAATTTGAAACACTAAGATTAATCCAATATGGAGGGAATAAATATGGAATGGAAAAAAGGGTGAAGTTAAGTAAGAAGATAAGAGTGGGATAACCTTGGGGAACCAAACATGGAACACGAATAATTGAAGAAGAAAATCAAATAAAAGTGGAGATTGGGAAAAGAGATGTCGTGTGAGAGGTAGGTACACATGAAAGGGGTTTGACCTTGGGGTGTCATATGTGTAAGAGATGATGAGACTAGGAGAATAGAGTAGAATCACACCATGGGAGCTTAAGAGATGGGAGTTTATGAATATTACTTGGTCAATGGATGAGGATCATGTGACATATAGGTTCAAGAAGGAAGAAATAATAATGAAGCAACAAAAAATAAGGGAAAATGGAAATAAAAAGTAAAATAAAATCTTAAAAAATTTGGGCAACTCGAATGGTTTTCCAAACCATGTGGTATCCATGGGACACTCACTAAATAGTCAAAAGTGCTTCACATGGATACTCCTATGACACCACATGGTTTACTACATTTGTGTCGACTATTTCAAATGAGACAACCAAGTGACGGATCCTAACACATGATTCCTTCATGGTTCACTAACCATGAAGACATGTTATGTGACCCATAAAATGAGTAAATATTTTCATAATTAAAACTATTAAATTACCAAAGTCAATCTAAATTATTTTAAAATTAAATAAAGTAAAAGGATATAGTCCCACAAGGTTGTTACAAATTTCCCTACTATGCCACTTTATCCCCCTACAAGGTATAATATTTAAATAAAATGAACTGAATCATAATAAAACAATCCAATCAATTATTGAGGTGGGTGGTTAGGGACAACTAACGAGAGATCAAATCAAAATATATGTATGTGACTTTCTTACTCATCCAAACTACAAATCATAAATCCTAAAATAAAGTATATCAATGTCTCTAAATCACAGTAAGTACATAAGAACCACAAATCCCAAACCAGCTTCTTTGGAATCCTAAGAGAAGTTTGTTTGACCATGGATATCCCCAGAATCTATAATCTATATAAAGGGTGTGATAATTAATTAATAATAAATTAATAGGAGAAAAAGTAATAAAAAATGTATATTTGTATAATAAATAAACAAGAAATCCTCTATAAGAAACTAGAAAAACATTATAAGGGGAAGAACCTAAGGGAACACCTAAGAACCCAACAATCAATGCCACCAATGATTCCATCATCACTGATAAACCTATATAACTACATGAGATTTAAACTCAAGTCACCACATAAAATAGAGTGGTATGATCTCAATAATGGTACACTACTTTATGGATAACCTAACAGAACTAGAATAGACAACATCCAGCCTTTAACTTGAACTGGTTCCATCTAATCCCTTTCCACTAATGAATGCACACAATGTTCTCATCATGTCCCTCTATTATTATCCAAGCCTCATCACCCATATAACACACAAACCACTACTGAAAATTGGAATATTTGTGATGGGGAATTTTCAAATGGACCCCATCAAAAATTCCGCATTATAGAAAATGGAATCACAAAAAATTTTGCAATGACCAGTCGCAAATAGGTACCCTTATATTAATTAAAAAATAGTATTTGTGATGGGCCATTGAAAATACTATTGGAAATGTGTGGTCCCCATCTCAAATGGGTGAAAAAAATATACTAATAAAATTTAATAAAATAATATTATAAAATAATAATTAAATAATATAAGAAAATAATAATAATAATATTAATATAATTATAGGGTCCTGAAAATTTAGAATTCAAGATGAAAAATATTACATCAAACATGGAAAACGAAAGAAATAAAATGGTGAAGAAGTATCAAGGAAGTGTGTTGAAGAAGACAAATTTGGAAAAGGAAATAGTCCATCCAAGTATTGAATCTTGGGAATGATTTGCGGAAGGCATCACCCATGAATCGAGTAGTATTCAAAATGAAGACGCAAACACCAGTTCCCGCAAACCATGTTGTTGGAAAAATAGAGTTTGAAAAAATTTCCCCTGCATATATAATTTCCCACATACAATATCCCCCACAAACCATGTTCTTCATGGGATGAGATGGCATCCCATGCACAGGTAAAAAATTCCCCCACTAAAAATGTTATCCGCGTATCAAGGAGTTCTCTATGGGCTATCCATAAAAGGCTCTACGGGGCCCATTAATCCAGTTCCCCAATCGTACTATATAGGACCCCACAGGGCTCAACACAAGGGGGTTGAAATATGGATAAAATAACTCATTCCCTATACATAAGAAAAAGGGATGAAGTGGTATAAAAAGATAATGTGTGTGGGAGAAATTGATCCCACACCAAAAGTAGTTCGCAGAAGCCATCCCGTGAACCATATGAGGGTGGCCTTTCATGGACTCCATCCCATGAATTGTATATAGAAGACTCATCATGGAAGCTAACACATGGAGGAAGTGTCATTTGTGGAAATGAGGTTCCATTTATGAACCCCACGAATAAATACAATATCACTATGTCGATTCTTCTATATGAAAAATGGTTCATGGATGACCTTTTTATAAAACAGTTCATGGAAGATCACATGTGGAAAACATAGTACACAGATGGACCTATGTGGCTAGCACCTTCGTGGGCTCCCCTATGTGTCCAACTCCTATGCATAAAACATTCGAAAAAAATATGTGGAAAAAAGTACACGGAAAAATCCTACATGAGAAAATCTTATGCAGAAAATTCCAATGCACTCAATGGTCCATACCCTAGAAGTTGCACCCCCATACCCCCACTCATGCTCAGTGCTAGGATGCAGTCATGGAACTCTCGGACGATCCCTTCAGTGGGGTTCTTGAACCAGATAAAAAATATAGAGTCTCACAACAATATTTTTGGACCGGGTCATCGAAATTTTTTGTTGCGCCCTTATGCTTCCCAAACATCTATACCTCTAATAACAAGAGTCAAACTACTCCTCATGAGACTCCTAAAACCCCTTCAACTGACTCCTATGCATGGTTGATCCAAAACTCCATAGAAAGTCCCAGTCTTAATGTTTCTTACAGGCTTGGACACATCCTTCTCTATCCATCAAAATTTGGGTCATGGGTGATTTTAGATATTAATTAACCCCCCAACCATCAGAAATGGATAGTCATTATCCAGAGGAAACCTCTTCTTGACTATGTGCACAATTCCCTAGTGGATCTACATATGGTTCCCACAAAAAGGACACTCAACCAAAGACATATTTATCCTTATGAGAGGGTTTTCCTATCTTTGTACACCATAGTGGCTTCCATGCCTCGTATAATTTATTCTGATATAAGAAACCCCATAATTATTGTTCACAAATTCTTTCCCTCTCATGTTCAATGCATGTCAAAATATCCCAGCCCGATTATCCTATATTTAATCATGAATTCAATAACAAGTGGTCCATGTTGTATGACCTTAAACTACAAGACCCAAAATCATCCAGAGCACTTGAAATTAAACAATCTGGTATTAGTCACTACAACTTGACCTTAAAATGTGATCCCATCGACCACGCTATATAACATCAAAATATAGTATACCAGTCAATTTTGGATCTTCATAAACATCTACGAAGATCAGAAATGGAAGGTTAGTGTCTTGAGGACACATCTATTTTACTAGGTGCACAATGCCCCAACAGCTCTGCATACGTTTCCCACAAAAAAATTCCTATCAACTTGAGTCAAATTATTCTGCAAGAGATACCTTTCATACCATTATATCCCATAATGGATTCCATGCCTTGTTTGATTTATCATGATCTGAGATCCTCCAGAATCATGTTTTACATGATCCTTCCCTCTCTTATTTGAGGCATTTTAGAACATCCCAACAATATTACACTCCATTTAATCATCGTCCATGTTATATGACTTTTATCTATAGTATTACACCATATGATATTCAATAGGGAAATCTTCCTAAGGTAAGTCCCAAACCTTTCCATTATAGGTGGTGATATTTATTCTCTTCATCTCGGCCTAGGATGTGTCCAAATAGATCAAAAAATATTCCTATTATAGATATCATGAAAAGTGAGAGTACGAACATTCAAATTCCACCTCTCTCTCTTGTCAAGCTATCACCCCAGCTTCTTTCACCATCATCCTCCTTTTCCATCAGTAGAGATGGAATGGTGTGTGGTCTGCTGGATCGGCTGCTTCCTATTGTCTCTCGAACCAAGAATGAATCATGTGGTCTTAGAGGTTAATGATGATCAAAACAACCATAACATCTTAAAATGAAATAGGAGACCTCTGATTCCTTCTCTAATCAGGATACGTAGGATATATATCTAAAGGACTGATCCCAAGTTGGAAACTTTCACACATAAGCCCCACCCCAATTGAACTATGAGAACTCTGATTCCTGCTCTAACTAGGATACCTATGATGTATGTTTAAAGGCCTGAGATCAAGTGTCCATCTATCAAGCACAATCCCCTCCCGAAATGAACAATGAGAAATCAGATTACTTCCCTAACTATGATATGAAAGACAACTATCTGAAGACCTGATCCCAACAGACATTCTCCGTGAAAGTAGGTCCCAATAGAAATTCCCCACTGGCTCACTAGGGCATCCTCATTAAGTATATGTCTTGATGCGACTCTTCCAAAAAGGCCTCATCTATAGTGTAAGTCCCAACCATATCCCCTCAAGTGGGTAGCCAGAAGACGTAAGATCCACCGAAATAAATTATGTGACCTCTGATTCCTGCTCGAACTAGGATACATAGGATTCATGCCTCGAGGCCCGAGGTGAAAGGGGATCCTTTTCATAGGTCAATCCCCAATGGTACCGCCACAAACATGGACTTCTTTATAGAATAAGTCCCATATTAAATAGAACTATGAGGGATTTGATTCCCAACTAATTTTGATACATCAGAAGCCTCCCTAAGGTCCAAACCTAATACAAGGACCACCATAGTGTTCATCGGGACATATCACCTTTAGGGCTGTATCCACCTAGAAGACCATTCCTCTCCTAAGTGTTTAGGGCCACTTTGGTGTAAGTCCCACATGAAATCTTAACAAGTAATCCTCTGCCTAGACGTCCTTGTCACAGGACACTAAACATCATGGATGGGTCCCTATCACACGTACTTAAAGAAGTTGTGTCCAGTTAAATGGCACCGAACACTATGGGTTCTGATTCCACTTATGTGGATACGTAGGAATCCCATCTCATGAGTTTGATCATGATATCAAAGCAACTTCCATCCTCTCATGATAAAGATAAACTCTGGAGAGCCTCATAATAAGGCTCAAACTAGCATTGTCTCTGTAATTATCGACCTATGTGTATATATTTTTAATCATGCAACATAGGGTTAACTCGCAGATACATCGTTGGGAATAGAATAATTCCCCCCAAAAGGGTGTGATGAGCCCGACCTCTCGTCCTCTCCACCAATGGAGTCCTTAAGTTTCTTTGTCCAAATCGACATCCAATGAGCTCTTGTATTTGGAATGAATGTCCATGAATCATGGATACCATGGTCATTGTGTGTTTTTTCCTCTATGAATAAACCCATTGGAGGCCATCCAAGAACATCATACCCGATGTAGACCGATTGAACACATGCCCAACCCCATGAAATTGCCCGCCCAAAGTATACAACTGTGGCGCCTCCTTCGCAATACAAAAATTGAAACATTTCCCAGTCCTAGTGCGACCATTTCACCCACCAAAAGGGCTCACGATGTGAATTGGGTCGAAATGAAATAGTAAAACTGACATGAAACTCTATAATAAAACCCAATTAGATGTTATCTGTCAGACTATTTTTTCTGCCCTGGTACGATGCGAATCGGGTTGAAATAACAACAACAAAAAAAATGTTAATATTATTAATTTTAATGAAATTATAATACTAATATTTGTAAAATAAAAAATAAAAAAATAAAAAAATATATTATTGATAATAAAAGTAATATAATAAAAATAATTAAATAATGTTAATAATAAAATAATATTATTATAAATATTAACAAAATAATAATAATAATATTTGAAAAATAATAAAAATCTAAAAATAATAAAAAACTTAATATTCAAAAAAAAATAAAAATAAAAAATAAATTAAAATAAATAATGTAACAAAGTAATAATAAATTAAATAAATAAAAATAAATCCAATATTAAAAAAAATACAAAAAATACACTATATAGAAATGTAAATAGATAATATTACATAAAACATTCTTTCAAATGTTTTATAAGGAAAAAAAATATATCATTGTGGGGTTCTCTGGAGGAGATAGAAGAGACGGTGGAAGGAACTCCTTCCCTAATCCACGAGTTAGATGTCGCATGTACTCAATCTGATTGTACTGCTGCTGCTACCATCGATGCATATCATTATCCCCCTCCTTCTTATATTTTCAGAGATATTCCTACCGTTTCCTTTATCGGCACATGTCCTACTATTATAGTTCACGCATCTCCTCCCGCTCCCTACGTACGTATACTCTCTATAAGCTCACATTGATCTCAAAACTTCTCAAGATACTGTGCAGTAGATGGTGATGACACTCCATGAGCTCATCTGGAGATGGACGACGACATCATAGCGGTACCATAATAACTATCAGGCATCAATCGATATCTGTTACAAAAAAAATCATCCTTTCTCAAAGTCATATTGGGTTGTTTGGATCAATACTGCCTCATCAAATTAGTGGGAACTAGTCTGATCTTCACTCTCAGCCTGACTCTCAGTCTTTGTTTCAAGCATCATAGCCTCATATAACACCTTCAATTGCAATTTAAAATTAAAATAGGTAAAATATTATTACCATTTAATATTAAAACTCAAAAATTAATTATACTGACCATAATATCAAACTAGTGATCACCACTAATCTCTCTAGTGACTGGATCAATGTACCTTCTCCATTAAACATCAAACTCTGTAACATCAAGATGTTCGAATGACTATTTTTATACAAATTAAACCACTACATTTAAAGTTATATAAATTATTTAAGAAATGTACTTAGTATATGTTCCATGTGCTTACTAAATGTATGACTACCGGCTCAATGTGTCACCTCATGTCTCCCTAGGTTTTTTTGACCAATTGATGATCTCCTCTGAAAATGTACACCCAACCAGTGTGAATGTAATCCATCTCAAACCTAAGATGAACTGTAAAAAGGTCGTTGGGTGTGATAATAATCGTCAAACTTTGCCACTTTTTCTTTAATCATTTCATTCCTTCTCATATTATGAAAAAACTGATGGCAAAAGTCACGTATAAACCACTCCTATATTTTCTTGAAAGAATCACTCATTCCCACATCGATGTGATACCAAAAAACCAACGAATAATTTTTAATATCATGTTATTAAATAAATAAATTTTAAAATAAATATTATTTATTTATTTACCAGCCATTGATTGAACATGCAGTTCCAAGCATCAACGAGAATCTCATCACATGTGACCCAAACTATAGAAAAATAATTGTTCAATATAGTGCTCTACTATCCAAAAAGTATATAAGAATATATATATGAAAAAAGAATAAATTATAAAATAATTAGTATATAAATAAATTAATGGAAGTTAAAATGAATAAATAAGTAAGCATACCTCTACATGTGTCGATCGAAGCCAAGACATGGACATCGATCAGGGATAGGGGCATGAATCATCAATCATGTAAGACCACACCCTCTCCTAGTACTCCCTAGGTTTTAAGAGCCTAAGGGTCATATTGTCTATCATCTTGCTCATCCAAACATAGATGAACCTTTAAAACTAATGAAATATATCCTCGTCCATCTGAAACATGAAATGACTGTTGTTAGCAAATGGTGGAAAAAATGTTATATATAGATATATATTATATATGGTTAAAATCAAGATTTACCCTGTCAATTTTCATCTTCATACTCATCTTCGCATCTAACAATTTCAATGTATTCATATTCCTCCTCAACATCATTGATTTCTATATGATTTTTAGTTTCATCATCTCTTGTCATTAAAAAAAATAGAATCATCAACAACATCACCATCACCATCAACCCTTAAAATTGAAGTGTCATCACTGATAATCGTGTCTCTCCATGAAAAATATTTATTTAGAGGATTCTCTGAAAAAATTCCAATTCCTTTCACTTTAGGAGAACCACATTAACATTGAGTAAACTGATTTTCCCAAGATTTAATTTTTATTATGCTCAACCAATCCCCCAACACTTATAAAGTAGCATAATAATTTTTATAATTAATTTTATGTGCCTGATGATCTAATAATAATGGTTCATTTACTATAATAATAATTTTATATTTAATATCAACAATTTCAAGGAGTATATGAACACACAACCCTATCTCATTATCCAACCATTGACATTTAAACATCATTATGTAATTCTATCTTAGATAACACAATAAAATAATTTCTTCCAGCATACCATAAAAGTAAACTTCAGTTTCTCTATGATGATATCCTCTCAAGACAAAACCACTATTCAATTGTTTTTTTATTCTTTTTATGCACGTGTATGAAATCTAAAACCTTTCATCACATCTTAATTATAAAATTTAACCATTTTTGATGGTGGGTTACTCAAAACACACAATTGATTATCAATTTCATTAGCATGTTGAGATACCTAAGAATTTATAAAAAAATTATCAATATAACAAGTAATAAATTGATATTATATGTTAAACCATAAATAAATTATGTTACTAGTTTTTTAATGTAGTTGGAAAATTTATTTTACCAACGTTCTTCAAGATCATTTGATATAATTCGTGGAAGCTATTTATTGATATTAATATCATATAACCTTTAAAAAAAATGATATTAAATTACTTTAACAATGATTATAGAATAATTTATAGGATAACTCAAAATAAAAATGGTGTTATTTCATCACAGCTGAGAAGAACATATGTATGAGATCTGTGATGATCATCATCTAAAAGTCATCGTTCATGAACTCAACCTAAGATAAGATTGGGATGATTAAAAAATGATAATTGATTGCTCATTTCCTCATCAAAATTTCCCATATTATGATCCATGAGGTTGTGTTTTGAGGTATATTCATATTCTTAATAATGAGTGCTCAAAAAATTTATTTCCTCTTGAAAATAATCTTCTAAAATTGATCCTTCAACTGATTATTTATTACATACTTTTTTTCAATTTATGCATGAATATATTGAATGGCTACATCCATTAGAATATTAACAGACCTCCACATTTTTCTTGATGTGTAAAATGAAATATCAAATGTTCTGTTGATTCAATGAATGTTGGTGAGCAGATTTTATCTAGTTTACATAAAATTAAAACAATATCTTATTGTAGTCTTCTTAGTGTATTATAGTCTATTGTTTCCTCAAAAATGTTTCAGAAAAAATGTTATATATATTATTACATTCTAAATCATAGAATTCAATAAAACTCTTAATGAAACTGGCATAAGTCTTTCTATTATATCATGTCAGTCAAGAATCTTTTATATAGTAATATAACAACTTGTGGCATATTTATCCAAAATAGAAGCATAACCATATATAAGTTTCCATTATGAAATTAAATGACAAAATAATATTTTATTTTCTTTATAAAATGTATATGTTTTTTATGAATTCATTAAATTTTGTGGTTTGAAATTTTCAAACATTTCAAGATTTGGTTGCCTGTAAATTTTGGCAAAATCTAATCATGAATTTACACTATCATTGGTCTTACCTTGTGTATCCAAATATTTATGAATAAAATTATCAAAATAGTTCTTCTCAAAATGAATGACATCCAACAAGTCATGGACCAACAAATTCGACCAATATGGAAGATCCAAAAAAAAATGAGTTGTGTTATCCAATTGTGTTCTTTCCCAAAGACATCAATTTCTTGTTGGATTATTGTTGGTCCAAATGTGATGGCAATTAATGAAGAGACAATTGATTTTACCTATGTTATTAATATCAATATTAGAGGTTCATATCTTTCAATTTTGTATTTTCATAAATGATATTTTTTCCTCTGAATATGATGATCCATTAGACCAAATATGTCGTGACAGTCGAAAAAAAAGTTTTATTCCATTGATGAGAATAAATTATTTTTTATCTTATATAGTATAAGGATTATTTTGGGACATGTATACTCAAGCTAAATAACATGCCATATTATGGGAAGTTAATATATTTCCACACAAATGTATCATTTAGTAAGAAATTATGTTTCACTTTAAAATCATATGTATTGAAACCATTACACCATAATGAATTTAAAGAATCAATCAATGGTTTGAAATAAACGTAAATGTTATTTTTTAATATTTACTTGAATTAATAAAGTCTAAAATATATATAACATACAAGTAGGTAAATTATATGGTGAATAATGTCAGGCCAACATGAATACTGACTATCGTAAAAATAAAATGGATAAAAACTTCTTGTAAAAAGTCCCAGTCGCATGTTTTTTTATTCTAAAGAAGAATACAGATACACATTGTCAAAATGATTCCATGAATCACCATAAAATGTATGATTTATGATTTTAACATTTTAAATATTGGTTTTATGCCATGACATCAATGTAGTTTTGTCATGAGACATAAATAAACACTACAATCTTGGTGTAGGAATGAAATATATCAACAGTTTTACAAGAATCAATCCAGAATTCCCTAGTTGAGCCACTTTGTACATCATTTTTCTACATGTGGGAAAACTATCCAATGGCTCATTTTTTCCATAATATAAGATGCAATCATTTAAAAAAGCATGAATATTTTAATAACAAAGTCCCAGATTACGAACCAGCCTCTATCTCACATACAAATTTTTAGGAAACACATTTCCTTCAGGTAATAGTGTTTTAGCTAAAGATAATATCTAATCAAAAAAACTATTTGATATTACGTTATATTATTTAATAACCATAAACTTTTCAACCACTCCAAATTTTCTTATCTTGTATCTAGGATATACGACTTCCTCAATGGACCTCAACAACTCAAAAAATTTAGATGGTTCAAACTCAAGAGTTAAATCAATATAATCCCGAGTTTCAATTTTTTGAAAATACAGACCTAAAATATCATTTACTACATTTTTAAATTACGATGGATCCGAAACTAAATTATTATTATCTTCTTTAGAACTGTGATCACCATGATGATACCAAAAAATAACTATCTTGGTGAAAACCAAAACACAATATATGATCTCCAACATTATCAAATGTATTAAACGTCCTCAGAGGAATTTTTTTATAATGACACTTAATTATCCCTTCTAAAAAAAATTCTGGTTTTGATGATGCAAAAGATAAGAATGCTTCCACACCCTCATTATGTATAGTATTTAAACCAAGACTATTTGGATTCCTGTGTCGATTTATCCAATCACAATAATTTATAATGACTGCTCTGGACTTCCATATTCTATAATTCTATAAAAAATATAAAAAAAATTAGTTTTTTGAATAATTTGATATAATTAAATCACTATCCAAAAATAGAAGATATTTATATTTAATTTTCTAGTAATTATTAATAATTTCAATTACTTCATAGTTAATTAAATGTTTGGTTATAAAATATATACTAATATAAAATAATTTATAATAATTTATACTAATTAAATCTATTTATTAGTAATTAATAAAATTATACTATTTATTTCTAATTATGAGTGGTATAATTTTGATGCGGATCCTCTGCATCTCTAATTCCCAACTGATCATCTCCTTATAACTTACTTTAATAGAAATCACTATGAAAAATCTACTCTGACCTTTGCATATCCATTTTTGTATGCATGAGAATGGAGATAAGGGAGGGATCATCATGCTGCTCTCGATTTTCATGCATATAAAAATTGATTTCTGTACATTAGATCAAATTTGTCAAAGTGATTTTTAATAGAGAAATTTGCAAGCATATGAGTCATCAGGAAAAAGAGCCAATTTTTCCTGACATCTCATCTCCTTTCAACATTCTCTTATAGAAATCAGTATGAGAAATCTACTCTGATTAATGTTGAGTCAATAAGGTTTTCCTTATGACTTTTCCATTCCTTCTTGTTTTGAAAATCACAAACACCTTATCTTTAAGGAAAATCGCTTTTGTAAGGAAAAATGCTTTCTTAAGGAAAATTGCTTTTATAAGGAAAATTGCTTTCTTAAGGAAAATCGCTTTTATAAGAAAAATTATCCTTATCATATTTTCATTCATATTTTTCTTAAGTATGAGTTTCGGATTCACTTTCTCGGAGTCATAAAATCTTTGATATAAAAGCATTCTGTTTTTAGGATTCGGTTCTGGACAAGAACTATAAGGAAGTTTCATTCCGAATTCCGGATATGAATTCTGACTTAGTTCTATTCCAGATTCAGGATACGAATTCTGAAGAAGAATTCTCATTACGAATTCTAATGAAGAAATCCCATTCCGAATTCTCATTACGAATTCTGATGATGAAATCTCATTACGAATTCTGATGATGAATTCTCATTACTAATTCTGATGATGAATTCTCATTACGAATTCTAATGACGAATTCTCATTACGATTTCTGATGACGAATTCCTATTCCGAATTCTCATTCCGAATTCACCTATTAAACAGAATCTGATTATCATTGTTTTATACACTCTGAATTTATTCACTCCGAACTTTCACTCCGAAATTTCTATTCCGAACTTTTATGTTAGAGTTTAAAACGATGTCGTACTTTCTGTTACACTTGTTTTGTTATAAAACGATGTCGTCCATTTTGTTATAAACTAACCGTTGTCTAAGTGACACGTGTACAGGTCCCTCCGAACTTTAAGGGAAATATGACCGTTGGAGAAGGAGCCGACCTTACCTATAAATAGGAGCTCATTTGAAAAAGCTCGCGGCTGATGGATGATGCATATGCTGATTACTGAAAAAGTGCTTACATGCTGTTGAAGTGATTTCTAGAGAGAGAGTCTCTTATTAACTCTCAAAAGCTTCGTGCGACTCCGAATGTTGGTGATTACATTCGAGGGCTTCCGGGGATAGGAAGACAGAGGTGCCGACTACCTTAAAGATCGAGGGCTTTCTTGCTGAGAAAGACAGAGGTGCCGACTACCTTAAAGATCGAGGGCTTTCTTGCTGAGAAAGACAGAGGTTGCCAACTACCTTAAAGTTGAGGGCTTGCGGGGATAGCAAGACAGAGACACCGATCTTCGTATCGAGGGCTTACCCTGGTGTGGGTAAGACAGACTTGCTTGAAAGTATAAATCAAGGGACATTTATCCAAGGTTGTTGGATACCCTTCTCTTTGGGTTAAAAGAATATTATCTTGTTACTAGTAGTTTTACTACTTGTCTTTATTCCGCTGAAATTTGTATCTTAAGGAAAGTATAACTTTCTTATACTTCCTTACTTACTCTGATTAGTTTAGATTCTATATGCTTTAAGGTAGAATCTCATATTGTAACTTTTGTTAAGTTTCAATTTCCGGAACCATATTTCCGGAATCTACTTTTGGAATCTCTTTCCAAGTTTAGTTCGGTGTTAGAGGTGTTGTGAATCAACTTAGTTTAACTTTGTTAAACTTAGTCCTTTCCTTTTCTTAAGGAAACTTTAGTTATTCATAACTAACTTTAAAGGTTCCAAAGGAATTTTTAAAGTATACAATTCACCCCCCCCTCTTGTATATTGAGCATCTCATATTATATTTCGATCCTACAATTGGTATCAGAGGTTGGAAACCTCTTACTCTATACCATTCTTACATTTGGTATCAGAGCCAAGGTTACTGAAATACTTGTACTCACATACAAGTTTTTCTTGCTCACTTTCTATTCCGAAATTTTCTCATTCCGAACTTTTTGATTACGAACTTTTGCTACTAACAAGTTTGTATCCAAGTTATTATTTAGTATGGAAGGAATGAACGTTGGATCTATTGACAATCTGAATCCTACAAGGCCACCTATCTTTGATGGTAATGATTATGAATACTGGAGAGATCGTATGAAGACTTTTGTTATCAATACTGGAGTAGACAACTTTGTCATGCTTACTGGTGATTATAAAATTCCTGACAAGGAAGTCAGAACCTTTACTAACCAGGAAAAGCAAGAATATCAACTCAACTATAAGGTACGCAATACTTTATTATGTTCAATGACTAGAAATATATATAGCCAAATTTCTTCTTGTGAAGCAGCTAACTGTATATGGAAGAAGTTAGAGGTTACACACTTTGGGACTTCTAAGGTGATTGAGACTAGAAGAGCTATGCTTAGAGATGAATATCATGGCTTCAATTTTCCTTATGGAGAACCTATCTGTAAAGTTCAACAAAGATTCATGACAATTGTCAACAGTCTACAATCTATGGGAGAGAAAGGTTTAGATGATGAAGCTCTTGTGGACAAGATAATTGACATAATGCCCAATGAGTGGGAATCCAAGAGAACAGCTATAGATGAGAACAGGAAGGTTACTCAAATTACTCTTGATGAATTATTTGGAACTCTTCTACAACATGAGACAAGAATGAAGAGAGATGCTGACAACATTAAGAAGAAGAATGGAAATGGAACAGTTGCTTTTACTACAACTTCTAATCAGATGAAAGCTAAGACTCCTGAGAGAGTAACCAGATCCAAATCGAAGAAAGTCATTTTCCAATCCGAATCTAGTGAGAGTGAAGTTTCAGAAAATGAATTAGCCAATCTTGCTCGAAGGATGAACAAGATAGCTGGGCAAAGAAACTTTCAATCCAAGTATAAGAAAAAGGACAGGAAAGATAAGAAAGATGGAGAAGTAACTTGTTATGAATGTAAAAGAGCTGGACATATTAGACCAGATTGCCCTATGCTCAGAAAGAAAGAAAGGAAGGAAAGACATTCAGAAAAGAACAGGAAGAAGTATTACAAAGCCAAAGCTAAGAAAGTTCTGAAAGCTAATGATGCCTGGAGTGCCAGTGGTGGTGACTCTACAGATGAATCTTCTGAATATGAATCTTCAGGACAGAAGAATCTTGGTCTTATAGCCAGATTACCCATTGAAAATCATTGTCTTATGGCTAAGGTACGAAATGCTGAATCATTGACCAATGTTTCTTTAAATCCTAATGATAGTAAATATTATAACTCTTCTGATGAAGAATCATCTTCTGATGAGGAAAATACTTTACCTACTTATGAAGAAGTCTCTAGGTTTGCTGAACTTCTTGAGATTGAGAATTCCAAACTCAACAAGAAACTTGATAAGGCAAATTCTAGGAATTCTATTCTTACTAAAGAGATATCAGATCTTTCTAAAGATCTTGATAAGAAAAATGCTAATTTTGAAAGTATTTCAAAAAATCTTGAGGAAGTAAGTTCTGAAAAGAACAAACTTGCTAAAAAATTAGAAAAAGTAATTTCTAATAAAAATGTTTTCGAGCCTAACTCTAGTTAAAAAACTAATGATTTTGAGGATAAAAACTTGGTTGTAAAACTCAAGTCCGAAATTTTTTCCTTAAAGAAGTGTTTATCAAACTTTACCCATGGTAAGGAAAATTTTGATAAGATGTATTCTCAAATACGACCTTTAAGAAATAAATCCGGATTTGGTTATACCCAAGCAAAACCTGTTTTCAGCAACAATTATTTTGTTCCTCAAAGTGCCCCATTTTGCACTAAATGTCAATGTGGTGGTCACTGGGCAAGAAATTGTTCCTTAAACAAAACCCAATCCTTAGGTTTTCATAAAGCTTACTTTTCTAAGAAAATGTGGATACCTAAAATTTTATTGTCTGGAAATCTCGGATCCAAACAAGTTTGGATTCTGAAAATCTAACTTTGTTCTTAATTTCAGGAAAATAAAGAAAGTTCCAGCAACAATATTTGGTACATGGATAGTGGATGTTCCCGGCATATGACTGGTAACAAAAGTTTTTTTGAAAAGATTATCAAAACGAAAGGAGGAAAGGTAACTTTCGGAGACAATGCTAAGGGAGAGATTGTTGGTATTGGTAATATTGTTCTTTTAGGTAAAACTTTGATTTCAAATGTTCTTTTTGTTAAAGGTCTTAAGCACAACCTCATTAGCATAAGTTAGTTATGTGATGAAGGTTACCTTGTGAATTTTAGGAATGATAAATGCTTAGTTCACAATTCCAAGGAAGAATTTATTCTCTCAGCCAATAGGCAAGAGAATGGTTACACCTTAAACTTAGAAGACCTAAGAAGCCAAGATTTACCTTGCCTAAGTGCAATGGAAGATCATTCTTGGTTATGGCATAGAAGATTAGGACACTGTAATCTTAGGAACCTATGTAAACTCTCTAAGAAGAAACTTGTTAAGGATCTACCGGAGCTTAGATTTGATTCTTCTAAAGTTTGTGATCCTTGTCAATATAGCAAGCAACATAAATCTAGTTTTAAGTCAATCGGTGAAGTCTCAACAACCGATGCATTACAGTTAGTGCACATGGATCTTTTTGGTCCAACACAAACTGGAAGCATTGGAGGAAAATACTATGTGTTTGTTCTAGTTGATGATTACACTAGATTTACATGGGTCTATTTTCTAGCAAGGAAATCTGAAGCTTTTTCTTATTTCAAAAGTTTTAGAGCCCAAGTTAAAAATGAGAAAAACCTTCCATTGAAAACTATTCATAGTGATCATGGAGGAAAATTTTAAAATTCTGATTTTGAAACTTTTTGTAGTAAGAAAGGTATTACTCACAACTTTTCAGCACCTAGAACTCCTCAACAGAATGGTGTAGTTGAAAGAAGAAATAGAATTCTTCAAGAGATAACTAGAACCATGTTGAGTGAATATTCTATTGCTAGACATTTCTGGGCTGAAGCTGTAAGTACTGCTTGTTATACTATAAATCGAGTTTTGATTAGACCTTTTCTTAATAAAACTCCTTATGAGTTATGGAATGGTAGAAAACCAAGACTTTCCTACTTCAAGGTTTTTGGTTGCAAAGTATTCATTTTGAATACTAAAGATAACTTACATAAATTCGCACCAAAATCTGATGAAGGAATTTTCTTAGGTTATTCCACAACCTCTAAGGCATATAGAGTTTTTAATAAAAATACTTGTACTGTTGAGGAAACAGTACATGTAAAATTTGATGAATCAGATCCTTTTGTTTTTAAAACCTCCCAACCTACATCTTCAGATGTGTTTTCAAAAACTGATTATCAACCGTTGATAGAAGAACCTTCTGATAAGGAAATTGTTCTAGAAGATAATTCTGAAACATTTACCCCAGAAGACTTTCTACCTTATGTTGATGAACAGGTTTTACAAAACCCAAATCAGGTGTTTCTTAAGAATCATCCCAGTGATAGTATCATTGGTGATGTAAATCAACCTGTAAGGACTAGAAGTTCCTTAAGAAATGAAGTAGAACATCTAGCATTTCTTTCCCAATTAGAGCCTAAAAGCACTGATGAAGCTTTAGGTGACGATGATTGGATCAAAGCAATGCAAGATGAACTAAATGAATTCGAAAGGAATAAAGTCTGGACCTTGGTTGAGAGACCTAAGGAAACTTCTGTTATTGGAGTAAAATGGGTTTTCAGGAATAAATGTGATGAGAATGGAGTCATTGTTAGAAATAAAGCTAGACTTGTTGCTAAAGGTTATAATCATCAAGAAGGAATAGACTATGAAGAAACCTATGCTCCAGTAGCTAGACTTGAATCTATCCGTATTCTACTTGCCTTTGCAGCATTCTTTAATTTCAAACTATTTCAAATGGATGTGAAATGTGCTTTTCTTAACGGTTATGTTCAAGAGGAAGTTTTTGTTGAACAACCTCCTGGCTTTGAAGATACAAAACATCCTGATCATGTTTTTAGACTTACCAAAGCTTTGTATGGCCTTAAACAAGCCCCACGAGCATGGTATGATAGACTTACTGGATTTTTGCTTCAAAATAACTATGTTAAGGGAAATGCAGATCCAACCCTTTTTATAAAGAAAGATAAGAAAAATGTTTTGATTGTTCAAATTTATGTTGATGACATTATATTTGGTTCAACTCAGCAATCTTTGACTGACTCTTTTGCTAGTCTAATGAAATCTGAGTTTGAAATGAGTATGATGGGTGAGTTAACATTTTTCCTTGGTTTTCAAATTTCTCAAAAACCAGAAGGAACCTACATATCCCAACATAAGTATATTAAAGATCTTCTTAAAAAGTATGGTTATGACAACACTAAGAGTATAAGTACTCCCATTGGTACCTCAAACTCTTTAGATCTTGATGAAGCTGGGAAACCAGTAGATCAAACATCTTTTAGAGGTATGATTGGAAGTTTACTTTACTTAACAGCTAGTCGACCAGACTTAATGTTTTCAGTATGCTTATGTGCAAGATATCAATCCAATCCTAAGGAATCTCACTTAAAGGCAGTAAAAAGAATTTTTTGCTACCTTAAGGGAACCATGGATCTAGGATTATTTTATACTTCTGGAAATGATTTTGTTCTAAAAAGCTTTTCTGATGCTGACTTTGGTGGATGTAGAATGGATAGGAAAAGTACATCCGGAACTTGTCATTTCTTAGGAGATTCATTAGTTTCTTGGTCATGCAAGAAGCAACATTCTGTTGCACTCTCCACTGCTGAAGCTGAATATGTAGCAGCTGGAAGTTGTTGTGCACAAGTGTTGTGGATGCAACACACACTCACAGACTATGGCTTGAGTTTTACTAAAACTCAAATTTTGTGTGATAACACAAGTGCCATTGCCCTAAGTAAAAACCCTGCACATCACTCTCGTGCAAAACACATAGATATTAGGCATCACTTTCTTAGGGATCACACACTTAAAGGAGACATTATTCTTCAGTTTATCGGAACGCAAGATCAACTTGCTGATATTTTCACAAAATCTTTACCTTCTGATAGATTTGAATATATTAAACAGAAGTTAGGAATGATAACCGTAAGGTAATCTTCCCCAATTAACTTTCTGTTGAAAAATCTCCTTACAGTAATAAACTCCTTTTCATAGGGGGAGTACATTTGTTTGATTATTTAACAATGTTTTTCAAATTTTGTTTTCAAACTTTTCGGAACGAAAATTTCCGGAATGGAATTTCCGGAACAACAATTTACCAGAAAGGTTATTTTCGCACAGAATACTTCTGGAATGGAAGTATTCGTATTGAAAATTTCCGGAATGGAAAACTTTCGTACTGGTATTTTCATAACGGAACTTTCGTACTGAGTCTTTTGTATTGACTTTTTCGTATTTACTTTTTCGTATTGAATTTTTTCGTAGTCGTCTTTATATTACCCATTACGAATAACTTTCCTAAGCTAATCCGAAAGGTATGATTTCCTTACTGAAGTTTTCGTAATCATATTTTACTTGCTGGCAATTTCTTATAGTTTGTTTTTGGTTTTTGGATTTCTTAATTCTTTATTTTAATAAAACCTCAAAAAGATCGGATTCAAGCTTTCAACCGTTAGATCTGATCTCAGATCATTGTAAACCGTCAGATCAACCGAGGAAGTTGAACCGTCATCCCAATGCCTATATAAAGGGGATCCTATTTTCTCGTCCCACATCGATTTCAAGCTTTTGCGTGCTGAAGCTCTGACTCTCTGATTTAAGGCCGTTCCGAACTACAGTTTTCCAGTTCCGAACTTCAGTCTTCTCAGTTCCGAACTTCTCAGAGATTTCAGATCCGAATGTCTGCAGAGTTAGCTTCTCAAGAGATGTCTTCATCCAAGCCCATTTCTCAGTGGTTAGTCTACAGAGAGCGGTTAGTTCATCCGAATTTCTTCAGCAACTATGATTCTATCATTTCGAAGAATATCAAGTTGAATGGCTGGGAGGATGTTGCGATATCAAAAACTGGCAACCAAGATGAAGTCTACTCTGACTTGCTTGTCGAGTTTTATGAGACAGTTGCTTTCTTCGTGGAGGATAATAGAGAGAAGTTTTCCTTCAAATCGTATGGAAAGACATATAAGCTATCTTACACCAAGGCTGCAAGCTTGGTAGGGCTGAGTTATGAAGGGGAAGCTGAGTTTATCTCGCATGTTCTGCCAGACTCCTTGGGTAGTTTCAACAAGGAGAAAGCCTTATAAATTCTCGGATTGGATGATGATAAGGCTCCGAAAATTGCAACCCTATCTACAAACTTCCGGATTCTGGAGTTATGGGTGCAAGGGCTTATCGTACCAAGAAAAGGAGACAAGGACAGCTTGAAGAAGAGTGAGATATACATCTTGGATTTTCTGATAAATCTAAGAAAGCTCAACCTGATGAAGCATATTCTTCTCAACATTGATAATTTGAAGAAGGGGAATCTGAGAGCTCAGATAGTGATGTACCCGGCAATATTGTCGAAGCTGATTGTTCGGTGCCTAGAATCCTTCAAGGTTGCTTGTAGTTCTAAGCCGAAAGTTTGCAAGATCATGTTGCTCAGTGATGCAACTCTTAAAAGGATGAATATAGCTTTTAACAAGGAGTCAGGGAAATTCATTGATCTACCGCCTCAAGCAGAAGTGACTCCGAAAGTGGCTGATCCGGAATCATCAAAGCCGGTAAGGAAGAGGAAACAGAAAGAAGTGGTAAGTGAAGCTGAGGAACCCAAGTCTAAGGAAGTCCATTCCGCACCTCCTAAGCCTAAGAAGAAGAAGACATATACTGATGAGGTTGCAGCGAAGTGGAGAGCTGACAAGGAGAAGAGGAAGGAAGGAGATCCGCAGTTCGGATTGGATCCTGCAGAGGCTAAAGCTCTGAAAGAAAAGGCTGCTGATGAGCTTGAGAAGCAAGTTAAGGAAAAGAAGCTGAAGAAGAAGTTGTCAGAAGCTGAGGCTGTGCAAGCCTTGTTGAAGTTTAATGAAATGGTTTCAGCAACCATTCCCGTTCCGAGATCTTTTTCTCTGGAATCTCTACCTGAGACTCCAGGAAGAAATCTTGTAACTCCGGAAAAGGCTGTTACTACTGAGGAAGTAGAGCAAGTAGAAGAGGTTGAAGAAGCGGCTGAAGGAAGTGGTGAGACAGGAGATGTGCTCAAACAAGTAGATGAATATAAGGGAACTCCTTCGGATCACCTCTCGCTCCGAACATCTGAAGCTCAATCTTCCAAGCTTGCTACTCCTGCAATGGAAGAAGAAAAAGGAGAAGAAGAAGTTACTTGTCAAGAAAATATTTTACTTGATGCTGCTCAGATGGGAAATGTGGAAGCCAATGTTCAAGAAGTTGCTGATGAGGAAGATAAAATTGTTCAAGTCTCTGATAGTGAGAACAGATCTCCGGAACAGGTTTCAATTCCGGAAAAACAAAAGGGAAAGCAAATTCTTGCTGATACCCAGAGTTCAGGAAAAAGTTTGAGGAAGGAAGCTGGTAGCTCTTCTAAGAGGAAGTTGGAGCTTATTGAAGAAGAAAATTCTCCTAGCAAGATTTCTGATTCGGAGTCATCATCGTTGGGGCACGATTTTGTTGTTCAGTCCTTGAAGAAGTTAGTGGGAACTATTCCAACCTTCTCCAGTATTGACTCTCGGTGCCAGATGCTCCAACATACAATGAATCAGAAAACCGACTCTGTATCCATGGTTATGGATAAATGTGTTGAGATAGAAGCCCAGTTCAAAAATTTCTTTATTGGTTACGAAGCCCATAAAAGATCGTGCAAAAGGATGACTAGCTGGTCGAAGAAGAATGTGGAAGAGATGAGGTTGCTGGATGAGTTTCAGGAGAATGTTAAGGATGCATTTCAAACCGAGGACAAGAAGTTTCATGAGATGTCTGCATCATTCGATGAGAAATTGACAGAGGAAAAGAACATTCGGAGTCAGGAAGTAAGAGATCTGAATGGAAAGCTCAACTCTGTTAATCAAAGTTGGAAATTTGAAAGGGATCATCGGATCAATTTTCTAGAAAGGATAAAGTCTCAGGAAGAGAAAATGGAAGCTCAGGAAGAAAAGTTGAAGGCTTAGGAAGAAATCATTCAAGCTCAGTCAGCAAGAATAGTTGCCTTAGAAAAGCAAGCAGAGGAAGATCATAAGGACCTCAAGAAGATCAAGACAATTCTCAAGGGGCTCATGTCGAAGGAGAAAGATCCGAAATGACCAATCCGATCTTTTTGTTGTAATCTGTTTTTTGTTGCTGACATTTCAAATATAATGAAAATTGTGCTTGTTGTTTTTATTGCTGTCGTTACTAATCTTTTCAGGTACTTTGTTATTTTTTTCCATTCCCTCCAATTCTTTTTGAAAATCACAAAGGGGGAGAAGGAAAAGATCCTTAAGAAAAAGAGGAAATCTAATAAGAGTTTTTCAAAGGGGGAGAAAGGAAAATACCCAAGGAAAAAGAACTCTAATAAGAGTTTGTTTAAGGGGGAGTTTTTCTTAAAGAAACATCACTCCGGAAATATGAATACGATCCTTAGAGTTTCAAAGCCTAAGGGGGAGTTAGTCGTATTCATCTATATTCTTAAACCAAGGGAGATAAGCTTTAATATGTTTCTTTCTTCTTAGAATAGCTTTTTCGTAAGGATGTTTGTGCTTTCCAAAAAGGGGGAGATTGTTGATTCAATAAGGTTTTCCTTATGACTTTTCCATTCCTTCTTGTTTTGAAAATCACAAACACCTTATCTTTAAGGAAAATCGCTTTTGTAAGGAAAAATGCTTTCTTAAGGAAAATTGCTTTTATAAGGAAAATTGCTTTCTTAAGGAAAATCGCTTTTATAAGAAAAATTGTCCTTATCATATTTTCATTCATATTTTTCTTAAGTATGAGTTTCAGATTCACTTTCTCGGAGTCATAAAATCTTTGATATAAAAGCATTCTGTTTTTAGGATTCGGTTCTGGACAAGAACTATAAGGAAGTTTCATTCCGAATTCCGGATATGAATTCTGACTTAGTTCTATTCCAGATTCAGGATACGAATTCTGAAGAAGAATTCTCATTACGAATTCTAATGAAGAAATCCCATTCCGAATTCTCATTACGAATTCTGATGATGAAATCTCATTACGAATTCTGATGATGAATTCTCATTACTAATTCTGATGATGAATTCTCATTACGAATTCTAATGACGAATTCTCATTACGATTTCTGATGACGAATTCCTATTCCGAATTCTCATTCCGAATTCACCTATTAAACAGAATCTGATTATCATTGTTTTATACACTCTGAATTTATTCACTCCGAACTTTCACTCCGAAATTTCTATTCCGAACTTTTATGTTAGAGTTTAAAACGATGTCGTACTTTCTGTTACACTTGTTTTGTTATAAAACGATGTCGTCCATTTTGTTATAAACTAACCGTTGTCTAAGTGACACGTGTACAGGTCCCCCCGAACTTTAAGGGAAATATGACCGTTGGAGAAGGAGCCGACCTTACCTATAAATAGGAGCTCATTTGAAAAAGCTCGCGGCTGATGGATGATGCATATGCTGATTACTGAAAAAGTGCTTACATGCTGTTGAAGTGATTTCTAGAGAGAGAGTCTCTTATTAACTCTCAAAAGCTTCGTGCGACTCCGAATGTTGGTGATTACATTCGAGGGCTTCCGGGGATAGGAAGACAGAGGTGCCGACTACCTTAAAGATCGAGGGCTTTCTTGCTGAGAAAGACAGAGGTGCCGACTACCTTAAAGATCGAGGGCTTTCTTGCTGAGAAAGACAGAGGTTGCCAACTACCTTAAAGTTGAGGGCTTGCGGGGATAGCAAGACAGAGACACCGATCTTCGTATCGAGGGCTTACCCTGGTGTGGGTAAGACAGACTTGCTTGAAAGTATAAATCAAGGGACATTTATCCAAGGTTGTTGGATACCCTTCTCTTTGGGTTAAAAGACTATTATCTTGTTACTAGTAGTTTTACTACTTGTCTTTATTCCGCTGAAATTTGTATCTTAAGGAAAGTATAACTTTCTTATACTTCCTTACTTACTCTGATTAGTTTAGATTCTATACGCTTTAAGGTAGAATCTCATATTGTAACTTTTGTTAAGTTTCAATTTCCGGAACCATATTTCCGGAATCTACTTTTGGAATCTCTTTCCAAGTTTAGTTCGGTGTTAGAGGTGTTGTGAATCAACTTAGTTTAACTTTGTTAAACTTAGTCCTTTCCTTTTCTTAAGGAAACTTTAGTTATTCATAACTAACTTTAAAGGTTCCAAAGGAATTTTTAAAGTATACAATTCACCCCCCCCTCTTGTATATTGAGCATCTCATATTATATTTCGATCCTACAATTGGTATCAGAGGTTGGAAACCTCTTACTCTATACCATTCTTACAATTAATGTATAACCATTCTCATGAATAAAAAAATGTATAACCATACATTGAAGTATATTTTTCATACTGATTTCAATGGTACAATTTTGCATTGAGATGAGCTCTCAAGATAAAGTAATGCCACCAATGTGTTAGAAATTGTGCCAATTTATTACAAATTATTGCGAATTATTTTTAATTATAGCAAATTATTGTGAATTACTGCAAATTATTGCTAATTGTTACTATTTATTTCTATTTATTGCTTTTTATTTCTATTTATTTATATTTATTTCCTATTATTTTTAATTATTTCTATTCATTGCTATTTATTTCTATTTATTTCTATTTATTTATATTTATTTCTATTTATTGCTAATTATTTATATTTATTCTTAATAGATACAATTTGTTGAAAATTATTACTAATTATTTCTAGTTATTTCTAATTAATTCTAATTAAAGCGAATTATTTCTAATTATTTCCAATTATTGAAATTTGTGGCCAACTATTACTATTTAATACTATTTATTACTAATAATTATTACAAATTAATACTAATTATTGTTAATTAATCCTAATTATTACTAATTATTTCTAATTATTACTATTTATTACTAATTAATCATAATTATTACTAATTAAACCTAATTATTACTAATTGATAATAATTATTACTATTTATTACTAATTATTTTTAATTATAATAAATTATTACTAATTATTACTAATCAATCCTAATTAATCATAACTACTACTAATTATTAAAAATTATTACTGATTCGTCCTAATTATTACTAGTTAATCCTAATTATTACTTATCTCCATATTTACTAAAGAAAGCTTTTCTCCTACTGATGTGTCACCACCTCATCCCTCCACGTCACCCATCCCCCACCCATATTTTGGTTCCATCAATCCATGCTGCCATTTCTCGGGATTTTCCTCCCATGCTTTTAGGGTTTTAGACGATTTCGATACCCTCCTCCACCTACAGCCTACTCCATCTCTTCATATTCATCCTCGATTACCCTTAGCTTGCTCCGCCTATAGCTCCTCCACATTGGTTCGTAGGGTTCTCGGCTGCGAAACCACTCCACTCTTCCTAAAGTTCCCACGTAACACCTATTTTCATCCTCTATATGTCGATCCTCTTCAACTTCGGTTCCTCTTAGAGATCCCCCTCATCTGGTCCTATGTTTTTCATATAGAAATTCCGACATTCTACTCGAGGTAACTAATTCAAGGTAATCCTTTATCCATTTCAAAACAATCTCACCCCATTTCATCAAACCCCCTACATCTCACAATTTCTGTCAGGTCTTCTAATGGTACCCACTGAAATTTTTCTGTTGTATCATCCACACCCTACAACCTGATCTAGAATTTCTTCATAGTCCACGCACTCTAGATTCTACAACAACCATCTATTTCTGCAAAAATACTTTCGGCCGATATGTTGCTCGCCCTTCAACTATACCACGTTTCACTTCAGCTTCTTGGGAAAATCAATTTTCAGTCAACATAGTATGCTTTTATTCATTCATTTAAATTGTGACGAGAACATGTAATAATTTGTTCCTCTAGACTTCCCTATAATTGGAATTTTGTGAATTTGTTTTATTTCTCCCTAATATTTTATATCTCTCCCATGTAATATATTCTTCCATTCAATAGTAACTATATTTTTAAGTAGTTATTTATAGTTTGTGTCTCAGTGGTGAATTGTCTGATGATTTTATTGTTTTCGATGAAATGAAAAGTTGTGGAATATCTGTGGATGTTTATAGGAATATCATTTTGATTGAAGGGATTTTCCAAAATGGGGATCTTGTGAAAGGTATGTTCTTAATTTTAGATAATACTTTTGAGTAGTGGGTCTTTTTATTTTGATGCATGTTCTCTTAAGTTCAATTTTATCCATGATTTGTACAATTGTTGTACGTTTCATGGTCATTTTAATGGTGCCAAATATGCTTACATATCATCGTTAATTTAGGTGTATTTATCACCATCACCAGCTTTTGAATGCAATGGCATCACAGATTCAAGGTAATTCTCCTGTTAAATTTTTCTATTAATTAAAATTTTAATTTTTTTTCACTTACACTGTTACTCAGATTTGTGACATGCAATAATTATGTTTTCAAGGAGGTGCGACATCGACAATGTGTAAATATTGTGGCAAAAGGATTCGATGTATTCTCGAAGGTATGGATAAATCCTTCTAAAATGATTGATTAAAAATAATTTATTAATTTTTTCAATTCCTTGATTGATTTCATATATGTGGATATAGATGATCATGTTTTCAAGCATTCTTTTTTGTTTTTTAAACCCATTTAGAAAGGGTCGTGATCATGTTTTGAATTCATTTTGAAATCTACTGTGATCTTTATCCATTTTACTTCCACCGTTGTATTATGACATTTATTCATATCTAATGTAATTTTTTACATTATATTGTCCATTATTTATGCTTTCAGAAGTAGTTCAATATTTTTATCTTTGTTTTCAGATCTATTAGTTAATTATGTTCTTTAAGCCGGAATATAACAAATTGTGATATGTGATTCTTAATTTTCATTATCCCTGTCTTATTATTTATATCTTGTTTTCAATGAATCATGAAAGAGAATTGTCTTGATAGTAGATTTACTGATGTGATTGAGAAAAAGGTTGACACTAAAGAAGATAACTTTTCCATTTCAATTTCCTTTTTCATTTAAATTTTCCATCGGGTTGTGAAACAAAGATTTATTTGATTATTAAATTATTATTCTAAATCATATGTCAATATATTATGTATGCTCTCCCAACTCTTAACACCATCCTCTTTCCTTCACTTCTGTTGCCGCATATTACAGGTAAGATGTAAACTTTAAAGAACTGAATCATATTAATATTGTATGTTTATTATCAATTAATTATTTATATTAAATTTTTATTTAAAATATTTTATTTTTTAAATTTAATGTTTTTTATTATTTCTATTATTTTACATTTTTAAATTTATAACATATAGTTTACTTTATTTTGTGGTATTTTTGGATCCTTGTTGCATGCCTAATGATAGGTATGTTTGAGATTTTCTTCTACTATCATCTTGATTTGAATGAATCTGTTATTTAGAGGGTATTAAGGTTATTGTTGTAGGTTATTATGGCCCATGCCAAAAGATTAACCGGTTATTAGTGTCAATGTGTTTTATACTTTTAATTATGTATACTTCCTTAAAATGGGTGCCTTTCAGTTTAATTTTCTATATGTATTCATATACTCATATTTTGTTATACTGATTTTATTTTTATTTATTTTAGTACACCTAATTCCCAATTACTGAAAGATATAACATTGTAAACTAATTAAATAAGACAGAACTTTCATATCCTCTTTCTGAAACTTCATATCAAATTTTTATACTTTCATGCTAGGAATAATTATTTCATGTCAAAGATAACAATCATATCAATTGATTATCCATTTTTATAGGGATATTATTCATTTCTTAGTGACTTTCCAATTGATATTTCTATGATTTAAATAGTCATTATTAATTTGATGACAGACAATTTTTCTAAGCTCTTCTTTTTCACCTTCATATTAATACATCTTGCTTTATTGAAGTACATGCATACAATATTAAAAGTTTTTTTGTGTTTTTATGCGACATTAATAGGCTATTGTCTTTTAGGGGAATGTTCTCAATTAGGAAGATGCAAGTATTCATTGAATTGACTGTGAAACATTTTGGAAAATTGGATGTACTTATAAATGATGTAGCTGGTAATTTTCTTATTTCACTAGAATATTTGTCTCCGAATGGCATTGGAGAAGGTTATGAAATCATATAAATATATTAGGTGTTAAAATATTCACGTTGAAATTTATATAGGATGAACAAGTTGGAACTTCAAATAAAAAAATGTGAAACATTAAAAAGTTTTTAGTTTCTCCTTTGATAATAAATTCATTTTTTTGAAGCGGAATGATTCAATCAGATTTGGAATTAAATATTGATATTAATTGCTACATGAATTTATTCCATTATATTTCCTACTAAAATAAATATTTCTAATTGTGCTTTTGTGGGGATAATGGATGTTATGATGTTTATTGTCCTATTTCTTCCAAGATTGGAGTTGCTATTTTTGACCTAATATTAATTTCCTTGAATCATTTTCAATATTCTAAAACCAGTAGTTCAGATTAGAATACAAAGGCATTGCTGCATTTTTAAGACCTCCTATTGATTCTAAAATTTCCCAAATGATCAAATATGTTGAACCGGAGTTCAAAAAACCAGTCATGCCGGCCAAATCTTTAACTACTACAAGAAATAAAATGGGTACCGCTAATCCATGTTTCATTCACCATGTCCCTTGCCCCTACCTTGAGATGACCATTGATTTTCCCAAGAAGATAGTATCCACATAGGGACCAGTATTCAAATCATGATAGAAAGTTTCATTACATATTCTTCCATTCATTTTTATAGATATTAAATATTGTATTACATTTCATTATATGTTTCTGTATTTTATTTAACGTGTTTTATTATCCAATATGTTCTATAAATATTCCCATCTATATGATTATTCCTCTTTATTTTAATATCTCGAAGATGGGTGGACATTTATGTGTCAGGCATATTGAACCTGCTCTGAACACATCCAGAATGAGGTGAGCTTTCCTTCAAAACTTTCTCTATTTATTTCCTCCACTTTTAAGTATTCCATTTAACTCTCTTCATACATAATCTTGACACGATATTTCAATAATTTTGCCTTTAGGAATCAGTAATTATGGATCCATTAGGTTCAATGGGAACCAAATATTTACTTCTAAAAAGGTTTGTTCTTCCCTTCAGTCCATAAATAAATATTTCCATTTACACATGAACTTTTCAAGCATTTATACTATACATTTCCAATTCTGATACTCCAATTACACCATGTCCTTATTCTGTTCTGTCAATGTTACTTTATTTATTATTTTTACCATGGTTGTTATAGATTTACACAACCACCTACATTAGAGTTCCAGGATGTTTCGGTATGTCTATAGGATTTCATTCAACACAATTATTTATTAAAGTTTAATTCATGAAGATTAACTATATTTTCATAAATTTCCTTTTTATTCCGTTTGGTAACATGTATAGTTGACATACTGTTTTACTTTACAAGAAATATTTCAGGTATCATGCTCACTGTTGTGTATATCATAAATTTTTTTCATTGTTTCATTCATTTATGTCATTGCACTAGTGTTTTAAAATCTTTGTAGGTTATCACATATCAACCTATTAGTTGTTATGTTTCCATATTAATTAAATAACAATTGTAATGTTAACTATTGGCTTTCCCCATTCATATATCATTAACTACCGAGTTTAACCATTATAAATTATGTTTCTAAATTATTATATGTTGTGCTTCAAGGTGGGGTCAGACCATTGATATTTTTCAAAGGATAACATCATGTCTCACTTTATTTATCCTGCTAGAGCCATTATAGTCTAACATTCTATTAATATCACCTTCAAGTCACTAATTTCTCTTCAACTATTCAGGAATTCCAGAATTCCAAAAATATATTTTCGTCCTTATAACTCATATGATATACTTCATAATAATAGGATTTTTGTTTCATTGGAAATCTATGATTGTTATCAATATTTCATTACACAGCATGAAAGGCTGAAATTTCAGTTTAGATGCCTTATAAAATTGATGGTGTTCTTAAACATTCCAGTTATTTTCATCTATGGTTTTATTATATATATTTCACTATTTTTTATGACATATAATGAAATAGAATACATACTAATGTCTTATTTATTCTATTGGAAATTTCTTGATTTTATATAAATTTACGTAAATTTGAAAAATTGATGATTCTATTGTATAAAAGGGATAAAAAATCAACAAAATATATTATGTGAAAGGTTTTTACACCTACAGTGATTCCTATTTATAGTGACTGTAACATAACTGTATGTAATGTGATGTGTATTATATTAACCGAGGAGTTCACATTATCTTTTTATAGTTATTGAATTATTGTTTTTTAGTTACCAAGAGTTATGCTACTTCATGAAGTGAGAACAAGTTTTTTTAAACCTAATGCATATTGTTTTTATAGGATTCTACTTACAGTGAGTGAAGGCCTTCACTAAACATGATATTGGATACACCTACAACCATTTATATTGCATGACTTCTCCCCTTCCACGGATTCACCTTTTCAGATCTTAACAAAACTCTGAAGCTTACATGAAATATTATTTTTATCCTCTCATACTGTACACCAAAATAGAAGATTTCACATATATTATGCATTGAAAAACATTTCTATCTGTTTCATTTTTTAATATTTTTATGTTTCTCAAGTTTCATCATGTAAATCCACATGCGCATGCCAATGGTTGAAGATTTAATGGAAAATAAAGGTATCTATAGTTACTATATGATGATATTTTCTAATGATCACGAATTCAAGGTTTTCATACCCACTCCATGTTAAATAAAATGTCTACACGCTATGTATACCTCATGGTCAATACAGTTATCACATAATATGATTGTTTTACAAGGTAATTATCTTTTTATAGTTATTGAATTATTGTTTTTTAGTCACCATGATTTATGCTTCTTCATGAAGTGGGAATAAGTTGTTTTTAAACATAATGCAGGTTCTTTTATAGGCTGCTACTTGAAATGAGTAGAGGCCTTCACTAAACATGATATTGGCTACACCTGGAACCATTTATGTAGCATGACTTCTCTACTTCTAGGGATTCACTTGCTCAGATCTTGAAAAAACTTTGAAGTTTACATCAAATAGGATTGGTATCCTCTCATAATCCACCAATTTAGGATATTTCACATATATTATGCATTCCGATATTTTTCAATCTGTTTCCCTTTTTTTAGATTGTTATTCCATTCATGTTTCTTCATGTAAAACCAAATGCACCTGAAATGGTTGATGATTAAATGGCGAATCAAGGTATCTAGAGTTATTATATGATGATATTTTATACTGACCATGAATTCAAGGTTAGTACACCCACTCCATTTTAAATCATGTGTCTGCACACTATGTCTACCTCATGGTCAATATAGTTACCACATAATATGATTTTTTACAAGGTAATTATCATTATATAGTTATTTAATTATAGTTTTTGTGTTTCCAGGAGTTATTCTACTTTATGAAGTAAGAACAAGTTTTTTTTAAACTTTTTCATATTATTTTAATAGGCTTATTTTTTCAGTGCATTCTGTATTTCTTGATTTCATTTGTTCTCTGATTGGAAATTACTATTATTTTTTCCTTTTTTTTATTTTTTATGCACAGGTTCTTTTAAATTTAGGAGTTTTGTTTGCATCTAATAATAGGTTCTTTTATGGGAAGCTGTCAATTCGAATGAAGTTGATACCTTGGAATTCTTCACTTCTTTCTATGTAAGTTTATTCAACTTTCCAATCTAATTATTTTCATTATCTATTCAATTCACTATATTCTAGATTCAATCATACTATTAAATTTTGGGAAAGTGGGATGGATCTCTATAATGGTTTTGGTTTTATGATTTCTTGAGTTTCATTCATATTTTCAGTTGGATGCTCATATATTCTTGATCTGGTTATAGGTGCAATCTTATGATAGGGGATATCATGGTAGTGCATGTTATTATGGTAATATAGCATGACTAAAGTAAAACATTAGGGAATTCATTAAATTTTTGTGATTAATTTATATTTTTTCATGATTTTTCAATCAATAATCGTCAAACATTAAGAATTTTAATATCCTATAATTATATTGAAAGTTCTTATTGATAATTATGTCATGATTTTTTCTTCTAAATTATAAAATTTTACTCATGTAGGTTTCTGTAAAAATTCTGTTTAAAATTTGTTTTATCTGAGATATATTTAGGTTCTCTCTTTTCTGATACATGTGTGATGTCATTCAATTTAATTAAATACATTTTATTACATTTCATAAAAGAGTAATTTATTTGTATAGGGTGTGTTTCATTTTTCAAATTCTATTTCTAATTTTACTTGAATTTTACTAAAACAACGTTGGAATGTTTATAGTAGTAGTATTAATTTCTTAGTTCTATGATTTATTCCATCACATGTGTCTATTATAATGTAAATTTATACATAATTGGATTCAATAATAAATCATTGATGTTAGTCTACACAATGGTATGAAAGCATGTTCTTAAAACATTAATATTGCTTTCATATCTCTATAATGATTTATCTATTTATATTTATTCATTTCTTATGCACATATTAACATAAACTTCTATCAATACATTATGCAGGATTCAAACCATGTTGACTTTTTAAGGATTTCCAATCAACAACATGATTTTTTGACATGTCTCCCTCTATTACTGTCACTTCTGTATAATCTTCTAATGTCTCTTCAAATTTAATGTTCATAAAAATTCACTACCTTTGGAATGTGTACTTCCATTATTTTCACACTAAAATATATATTACACATATATTGTAAAGCGATTCCCCAAATATAATACAAAATATATGTGTAGAAAAATATGCTCAAAGATATTTAACATTTAGACGACTGTGGAAGATGAAGCAATGAAAAAACATTGAATTGGTAATTCTCAAAAAACGATGATGTTCAATTACAAGTAGCATCATCCACCATTTCAATGAAAATGAAGTCTGAGAAGATATACTAACTATCTTTTCCATACAAGTAATGCACTTAGATTAATCTTCCAACAATTTCTTGTTTATAATAACATCAAATTATATATTTGATATTACATTTAAAATATTGTTTATTTTCCAATGTTTTCTAATTAACTGTTGATTGAGTTTTCATTTTTTGTGCACTGATTTATTTATGGTCATTTTGTTGTTATGTAACACAACATGATGGGAATTTTACAATTACGCTCTTGTTTCGGGTGGGTCCATTGCAGGATTCCACTGGATTGCAAATGAAGATATTTCTTGCATGGATGATTATTCTTGGTTAGGCTAGTTTGTCTGTGGATTTATTTTTACCCATTGCTGCAGCTATGTATTGTGGATTTTGTCTTGGTGTTTTAGGGATCCTAAAATTAGAACTGATTTGGTTACCTTTATGATATTGCAGGTTTTTTTGAAATAAGGCTAATTGAAATTAGGGTTATATTCAAATGGATGAATGGTTTGGTATGTTTAATTTTCAGGAGCATTTTTGTTGTCTATGTTTGCATGGGGGTGTACCTTTTCAATCATATCAGAGGCCGAAAGTGGTGCTATTGTGTAGGTTTGATATTTAAAAATTTATTCTACATTTTTATTATTAATCTCTTTCTTTTTTTTCAAATGTGATGTTTTGTTTGGTGTTCTCTTTTGATGTTCATTCTATAATTGTTCCCACATCACCGCAAAGTGGATTTTATTAAATAATACATAAAATGGATTCTCTGTAAAACATGGTTTAAAGAAACCATACCAAATTCTTTTTATTTTGTTTTCCAATTATTTCTTTTATGTTAACATTCATATTATATAATTTTAAAATTCAGTATGGTATTATTATTTTCAAACAGTTTTTCATACATAAAATAATATTCAAAGCTTTTGAAATTAATATTTGTACAATGTGACCTGATTATTGGGTGAATCCTGTAACTTCAAGTCACATTCAATAATTGATACAGTTCTAAAAATAGAGACATGACTACTTTTTAATGTATTTTGTCCCAAAAAATAGATATTCACTGAGTGGTCAGTAAACTCTTTAAGAATTAAATTTTATATTGATAATCCCCCTCCCTATTTGCATCCTCCTCAGCGGCCTCCACCTCCTCCTCTACATTGGCCTCCGACTTTGCCTCTACCTCCACCTTTGCCTCCTTTTACACCTATGCATCTTCCTCCACCGCTACTCCAATATAGTTCGGAGTCCACTATTCATCCCTTCATTGAAATATTTAAATTATTTCTTTTTTTATTTTTCTTTTCCTTCCAATTTCATCCTCATCTCTAATCATAAAGTGACCTTTACGTATGATGATAACCGATTAAAAATATGAACTCTCTACGATAATACCTTTTAAATACACCAAATCAAATTCTTAATGATACTTCATGTTTTAATTTTTCTTTTGACATCATGTTATTACCTTTTCTTTCATTTTCATATATATTTTCAAATACATGTTCTTATTTTCCATTTATTTTCATTATTATCTATCACTAAAGATATAAGATTATCATATTTTAAGTAATTTTCATTAATAAATACTCAAACTATTTAAACACTTTTGAAAATTAGATTTGAATTATATCATTGTACAAATGCATGGATGAGGTACTAGTTATTACAAATTTTGACTAATTAATTTACTTGTAAATAATTATTACTAATTATTTCTAACCATTACTAATTGTTAATATTTATTACTATTTATCAATTTTTATTACTATTTATTCTTAATTATTAGTATTTATTCCTAAGTAGTAAAAATTATTCCTAATTATTCCAAATTAGTACTAATTATTACTAATTATTAATATTTCTTAATATTAATTTATAATTATTAGTTATTATTACTAATTATTTCTAATTATTAATAATTATTACTAATTATTAATATTTATTCCTAATTACTAGTAATTATTACTAATTATTACTAATTGTTATTATTTATTACTAATAATTTCTAATTATTACTAATTACTACTAATTATTACTATTTATAACTAATTATTAATAATTGCAACTAATAATTCCTAATTATTACTAATTATTTCTAATTAATGCTAAATATTCATTTTTGTTACTAATTATTATTAATTATTACATATTATTACAAAGTATTTCTAATTGTAACTAAATATTACAAATTATTTCTATTTATTAATATTTATTCCTATTTATTACTATTTATTACTATTTATGATTTTTTTAATAATAATTATTACTAATTAATCGCAATTATTACTAATTAATCCCTATTATTACTAATTATTACTATTTATTAATAATTATAACAAATTATTTCTAATTATCACTATTTATTACTATTAATTACTAATTATTCCTATTTATTGCAATTTATTAGTATTTATTACTAATTACTACTAATTAATCTCAATTATTACAAATTAATCCTAATTATTACTAATAATCCTAATTATTACTAATAATCCTAATTATTACTAATTAATCTAATTATTTCTAATTAATCCTAATTATTAGTAATTATTAGTAATTATTACAAATTATTACAAATTTTTCCTAATTATTACTAATTTATCCTATTTAATACTAATTAATCCTAATTATAGCTAATTAGTCATTATTATTACTAATTAATCCTAATTATTACAAATAAATCCTAATTGTTACTACTTATTGCTAATTATTATTAATTATTGCTAATTGTTACTAATTATTGTTAAATGTTCCTAATTATTCCTAATTATTATAAATTATTTCTAATTGTTACTAATTATTCCAAATTAGTGCTAAATATTACTAATTAATCCTTTTTATTTCTAATTATTACTAATTAATCTTATTTTATCCTAATTATTACTAATTAACCCTAATTATTACTAATTAATCCAAATTATAACTAATTAATCCAAATTGTAACTAATTATTGCTAATTATTCATATTTATGAATATTTATTAATAATTATTCCTCATTATAACAAATTATTACTATTTATTCCTAATTATTCCAAATTATTACAAATTATAACAAATTATTACTAATTACTCCTAATTATTTGTAATTATTCATAATTGTTAATAATTATTACTAATTATGACTAATTATGACTAATTATTTTTAATTATCACTAATTATGGCTAATTCCTTCTATTTATTATTAATTACAAATATTTATTTAATTTTACTACTTATTAATGCTAATTTTTACAAATTATCTCTAATTATTACTTATTATGACTAATTATTACTAATTATTAATAATTATTACAAATTATTAATAATTATTCTAATTCATACTAATCACATGTATTTGTAAAAATAATAATGCAAAATTAAATGATCAAATTCTTATTTAATTTAATCGCAACTAATTAACAATATTTACAAATAATATCAAATACAATGAATTAACTAAAAAGTAAAAGAAATAGATAAATACCATAAAACTGAATCTTTCGGAGGATTTATGCTGCGAATATTACTCCGATATAAAATGTTTAACTTAGAAAAATTTTGATAGAGAAAATGTGAGTAGAGAAAGAGAAAGGAGTAAACAAAGGAGTGGAATGAGAGGAAAATGGATGAGGGTAGTGGTTAAAAAGGTATTTCTAATGGGACTCGTCACAAATACCAACCTTCAGACATACTATTTTGTGACATGCTTTTATGCCCGTCGCAAATAGCCTTCTTCTGGGTTGACACGAAACTCGTGCAAAAAATTTTGTGATGGGACTTTTCCCTGTCGTAAATACTCATTTTTCTTATAGTGAACAAACCTGAAAAATGCATCTCTATAACCAAACACAATGATTACTAAAAGAAAATTAACATCCCATAAAAACCACTCAAAGAGATCCCAAAGCAAACATCTAAACAATAAGTTCCCAGATAAACCTGAACACCATCCATCACTAATAAAAACCATGTAGGGGATACCTAAATGAGGAGATGCACCAATGAGAACAACCCATGTAATCGTCAATAAAAGAACATCCCCCTAGGTTTACAATTCTCATCAGGTTCTACATGCATCCAACCAAAAGTCTTATATAGGGTTTGAGGAAAAGAAGGAGGTCTGATTCCATCACTATATGTAGATCCTGTGTAGAAATTAAACCAAAAAGAATCTTCTCCAAATGAAAAATAAATCACCTAAAATTTCATCATAAGAGACATGATTTACACTGTTTTTCCTTGACTACTCCCATAGGGAGAATTTAAATAACCTGACACATGAACTCAACCATTTCACTTACCACATATTAATTTATATAATACCTCCATGACCATAATAATAAAACGATGGTGTAAAATATAAAAACAAAACAATACATCAACACATAATAAAACCGATTTTCCTAAAAATCACCATCCATAAATTAAGAATTTCAAAAAACCTTACTAAATTTCAAAGGAAAAGAAAACATTTTTATAACATTTTTTACTTTTGAAATAATTTTTATTTAATAGGGTTAATTTTAAATCTTTTCCCTAAAAATCAAAATTATTTCGAAAAAATATTTCTCAAAACACATAAAATAATAAACCGATTTTTTTAAAAAACCTTATAATAAAGAAGAAATAATTTTTGAAAATAACCCATTAAAACATAATTTTAATCATAAAATTTCTTAAAAACTAATATAATATTTTTTTTGAAAAAATCCATTTAAAATTATCGATTACAGCTAATACATATATAAAACACCACACAACACCATATTAAATTCATTTAAATAATGTCATTAAACCCAAAAATCTTTTTACTTCCCCGTCCATAGGTGAGAATTCAATTTATATTTGACATAAGAATTAAAATAGTAAAAACATTTATAATTAAATAAAAAAACTTCTTGAGGATTTAGCGAAGTCTATAAACCAATCCACATGGGATCTGCGAGGTTTGACATACCATGGGGTAGCTATATAACTCCATATCTTTATCAAACATCTCCAAAATCTCAAGATAACACCAAATTCGCTTATCAATCATTAGGAATTAAAATATCAAATTTTATATAAATCATATAAAACTGATCATAAGAATAACAAAAATCCACAACTCAAATATAAAATTCTATAGAAACTTGAGGATTTAAATGGAAGAGAGTCTGTGAGACTCTCTCCTATGATTACCTCACTAGTTCTGAAAACCTATGTATATATATTTGCTTACTTCCCAAATAAAAATGGGAACTTTTAAACACATGGACTCTGTAGAACCTATCCTTTGATGCCATATTTCATTAACTAGTCTATTCCATCCATCCATTAGATTCACAGACCATCCCGTAGCATTCCAACTGGGTGTCACCAACCCTCTGGGATAATAAAACTAATCATAAGTACCATATGAAATCATTGTAGATTATTTATCCCATAAAAAACTAAATCAGAGTATACAACCCAATAAGATTCTATAGAAATTTTGATATGACCCATTAACAGGCCGAACATCCATGAAAAAATTAATGTGCAAAAAATAAACTATATATAATGAAGAATAAAATAAAATCATAAGAATAAATAAACTAATCCTTCTTCTCACCTCCTAAAATCCCTCACTTAGACATCATACCTTTTATGACCCCAAGTACACTAAACATTTTTCATCTTAAGAATCTCCCAGTCACCACAAAAATAGTGAAATAAACTAATAATTATTTCTAAATGAAGTAAATAACTCATTTAAAGGGTTACCTAGGGGAAATTCTATGAAAATAAAAGATTCTTCCTTCTATGTCTAGTAATGAGCACCAATTTTACAATGATCTTAATAAAATGGTTACTAAACTAAATCTCGAGTATACTAAATTCTCATAGGGGTCACCATAAGTTGAAAAAAGTTCCCAAAATAAAAATATGATAGTCCTAAGAAGAGATCTTAGTAGGACACCACTCACCCTTACAAATGTCAAACATTTAATAAAGGAACATTTTAAGCTAGTTTAAAAAATAGGAGAAATAGATCTTTATTACACAATAAAATTAAAAAACTATAAATATTCAAAATAATTGTATAATATTTCTTCTTTGATTATTTTGAATGAAAACAACCACTTAAATGATTTTTTGGAAAGCACACACACTATGAAATTATAACTTATTCCTTTTTAAAAGATCCTTTAAATGATTTCATAAAATAATTAAGAAAACCATTTCAAACTAAAGGAAATAAATGATCAACAAAAAATAAATAATTTTAGAGATAATATAATGAAATGAAATATGCAAATTAATTTTCTACACAAGTCATGAAAATTGGACATATAATAGAAATTCATAGAAATATTCTACATCAAACAACCTTCTAAAGGGAAGGTGTCATGGTCTAACCCTACCCTTATATAGGTGAACAAACCTACAACATACTTCACTATTGTCTACATAAATGGTTAGTAACACATCATTTTCTAGTGGAGGGATAACATATATCACAAGTATAACTAGTGGAAATAGATTCAATCCTTTCTAAGTCAGCCTACCATAGTACTGGGGTTCCCTAGACCAAATCCAAGAAAGGGTGAGTAAGTAATGATAAAAACTAATTAAAACAATGTCTAATAAACACTGATCAAATCATGTATCACTAAGAATAAAAAACTTCTCCCCACTCCAAGATCCATCTAAAAAATATGACCCATAATAAATCCACTATATCCTAAAAATATAAACCTTTCCCCATACTCCATTACTAAATAAATTGAAATCAATCAATATTTTAGAGGACCTCGAACATGAACACACATTTTAGAGACCACTTGATCATGACAAACACGCCTTATTAAAAATGGATCTTCATGCCAAGACATTTTCTAAGGGTTTGAAATATCATTTAAAATAAAACATAAAACCCGTTCATAAAATTTAATTTCCAAACATGATTTAGATCAAGTTACTAAAATCCATCCTAAAACCCATTTAAATAAATCAATTCGCTTTCTATACAACTAATTTAATTTTTTACATAATTCATATATTTTCTCTGTGACCCAAATAGGGGGAAATCTCTTCTATATTAATCATTTTATTAAAAATAAATATTTGAATAATATAAAAATAAATTTAATTTCATAAACAACTTCAAATTCCATGGAAAATAATTGTAAAAATAATTTAAAACCTAAAATTTATTTTAATAGATTTGATATAAATTTTAAAAGGATAATATGTGATCACTATGAAGATATGGTGTCATGGATTAAAAATTAAATATAATTATTCTTTAAAACCCGAAAACCAATTTTTTCTATGGATGTTATGATAAAACCAAATTTTCTAATATTAAATTCAATAAAATCAATTTATTCTAGTATAAATCAATTATAAAAACAATTTAATAATCATGAAAATCATGGTTCTAAAAAATAAAAGCAAAAGTATGGGTCATACCAACATTGAATTAGTTTAATATAGTCTTGAACTAAAATATAGTGTGATGAAATATTTTAAAATACATCACATAAGTTAAAAAAATAGAAACACACAAGACCAAGAAAATTTGAAACCATAGGTTTTGGCCAAAATGGGGAGCAACGATGGAGAAGTAAAAAACGAAAATAGATGAAGAGGAGAGGAGTAGGTCTTACCTATGAGACCCAACCATGGAATTTGAAGAATATTTAGTGAAATTCCTAATAGGGTATCTCCTGATATGGGAGGTTACGTGAGAGGGAGGCGTTCTTAGGATTCATTCGGCGAGGGGATTATATGTAGATATGATAGTTGAAGTCCAATGGGAGGGATGAGGCACACATCATGGGTGACTAGAAGAGGGGATCTCAGACAAATGGATCATCCAAGGGAGGGATCTCACATGATTCAAGGGATGAATAATTAATAAAGATAAATTAATAAATAAAAAAAGATGGAAAATATAATATAAAAAATAAAAATAATAACAAAAAAATGTGCAAACCACATGGTTAAGCCACATAATTTTCAATGTCACATGGTAATAATGCGACACTCATTGAAAAGTCTAAATGGACTCACTAGATTAATAATTGGACCCTTCCCTATTTAAAATTAATGCACTGACCATGAAAATAACCACTATTATGTGATAAATCAAAATACATGATTGATGTACAATTTACATACCATGCAAGCTTACCATGAGACCCTTATAAAGGTTTAACAAAATATCAACATTAATACTCCAAAATTCAAAAAATTTAAAATATTGAAAAATAATATAAAATAATAGAAAATAAAATAAATTTAAAGTAATAGACGGAAAATGTTATGGCATGAATGTATTAATTTGAAACATATTAATTTAGTCTAATTATATATAAGTTGAAAGGTTATTGGGTAGAGGATTCAGTTTTTGGAGAATCAATGTAATTATGTTTGAATATACATGTTTATGGCCTATAGATCATGAAACCAACTTGATGAGAGTAGAGACATAGTGATATTTATTTCATTGGATAATGATATCCCTTTAATTGAGAATATATGAATTTTAAGATATGGTATAACAGCCAATTCTTCACAAACCTAAATATTTTTTCATTATAGATAAATATTCAATACATCTCATAATAATACACACCCCAAAATTGTAAAGGTGTATTTTATTTTGTGATTATATATATAAATAACTTATTTCATGAGAACATATACTATTAATTTATTCTCGTATAGTACCCTTATTTTACATACTCTACCTAAAACCCTTTTTCAAAACATGGGAAAACAATCTAAAACTAGGAACGGGTGACCTAAGATGATTAATAATTTTATGAATGAGATATATCAATTGGTGATCATATGCATGAATAATATATGAATAAGGGTATTCGATCATGATCATAACATAAAAAATTCATATCTAATTAGCCAGTGATCTTAAATAATGAATCATGAAATATATCTTTGTTATAATGTAACACAGATGCCATATGAGTGAATAATAATGAATAATAAATTGTGATCTATGTGAAAATAACATAATAATAATTATTAAGTTTTTGGAATCATAATAATTTGAAAAAATATATTCATTATCATTCCCATAAATAATCTTATCAGTAAATCAAGAAGTCCTCATACTCACACATAAAAACATGAACAATGATATTGATAATCAACAACATGATTAACATGATAATATTTCGAGACATAAATATCACATTACCCAATTCATTATAGGTCTATAACCAACACAAATATCATACAATCCAAATATATTCATATACATACCCCAATATCCTAAAACATTCATTATATTGTTATATTATAACTCGTAGAAAATAAAAGTGATTCTTAAACATATCACCATCATAATCATAAAAAATTTAGATAAATAATATGGATGATATCATTTATTTATAACTATAGTTAATCATATGTAACACCAAGTTACGTTATAATAGATGAAAACTCACTTCTAAAGATTACGAGAATATTTCTCGATTAAAATGCCATTTTTATTTGAAATACCCCATTTAAAATATAAAAATTTTCAAAATATTACGGGAAAATATTTAATTTAATATAATCATGTAAATTGGTAAAGTAATTTTCAATGAAATGAGTATTTATGATGATGGGAAAATTCATTCATGTGGTATATATTAAACCAATTATGTTTACCGCTTTTTAAAAAAATTAAATTATACGGAAAATATAACAATATTATTTTTAAAAAATTTTTAGATCTTAAAATATTAGTAAAAATTCAGTTAAATAATCATTTTATAACATTAAAAACTTTATTGAATATATTTTTAAGAAAAAATTAATATGTTTTAAAAAAATTCCTGGACAGTGAGAAAATACTGTCTTTTTGGAAAACTATTTTTTTCAATAATTTTAATTTCCAAAGAAAGTAAAATTAAAAAATGACATGAAAATTAAATTAATAGCTAGATTATATGAAAATATATGGGCTTTATGGGATAATACTTATATAATTTCCCTTAATGGAAATTTTGAATATGCAATCGCGAATCCAAATTTGATTATAACAGAAATTCTTGTGGCTGTGGTATCTTTTTTATCATCACTCCAATGAAATAAATAAATTACAATGAAAAATTAAATTAAATTAATATAAATATATTCATTATATATCATATAAAAATTGTAATTATAAAAACCAAATAAAATAAACAAGTGGTGAATATGACATATGCCTCAAAAAAGTAAAAACTATGACTAGAAACCCTTACCTCGAGTCTCAAATTTTGTCATAAAAATTAAAAACTCATGTATAAAAAATATAGATTTATATTGAATATATTAAATAACAATATTATTATATACTAGTCTATTAATAATTCTTTATAATGCACCATTTTTCAATAATTATTCATTATAATATTTTTTCTAGGAGGTAAATTGCCGATTTCCATTATATGTTTCGATTCGATAATTACAATCCCAAAAACATAAGGATTGATTACCAATACCTACATTAATAATCATATCATAATAATAATATTTATTAATTATTTAAAATTTTATAACTATCCATATATGTAGGTTATGAAAAATTAATTACATCACTTCATGGAGAAGGTAGTCTATATGTACTCATAAGTGATGTTTTCATTTTTAATGGAAGAAAAAATAGAATAGAAAATAATATTTTACCATCTAGAAATCATGATAATAAAATATATATCATATATATTCATTATTCATATCTATATTACTTGTAATGTAAATATAAAATTTAAAACTAATCATATCATGTCGTGGAGGTGGTAGTCCACATGTATGCACAAGAAACACCATCACTTTTCAATGGATGAGAAGAAGATAGAAAATGTATATAACATTAACATTAAAATATCATAATGTATATGATATAATTATTTATTAATTTTATGATGTATATATAATATTTTAAGTATATTTAAATATAATCATTCTGGAAAAAATTGGTAAGAACATATACCTCTTCTTCGGGAACCACCTTTAAATATCTTCATAATGAATATATGGTTGGCATTTAAGAAGAATATATCCTCTAAAACATATATTGGGAATATAATTAGATAATTAAGAAGGGATTAGTTTATCTAAGTGTATCATTAATGTATTTATATGGGAGGTAAGGAAGAACCATTATATAAGTGAGGGGAGTGGCCCTCTTGTAATTTATCAAACCATTACAAAATTTTAAATTTTCATTACATGAAATGTGGTTTCAAATTTGATTAGTTTCTTAGTAAATAAAGTATTATTGTGAAAAAAATTCATCTAATCGGATTTTGATTAGGTTTCAGTACATTTTATCCATTATATATGTAGTTTAACCCCCCCTAACCTTTTTTATCCTTGAACACGGTAACAAATGTTTCAATCATTATGGGTTATTAATTTAATTATAATGAAATAATATATTAATAAATTATCCATGAATTGAATTTTAAACCCTTTAAAATTAAAAGTGAAACCTATCGGGTTTTTTATAAATTTTAAATCCAATAAAAAAAATTATATAATATAAAATATCATTAATGTCAATTTGAGGAAATTCATTTAATTTGAATTTATTTTTAGGAAGAAAGTACTGTATTTCAATTATATAACCATTAAAAATTACTTGTATATTATCATTATCCATAAATCTCATTGAAAACCACAATTCTTCAAAAACATATTTATTTTAATGGTTATAAATTCATTAATAAGTGTTTCTACTCTTTTTGATAATCACTTTGTTGATGTAACATAAAACTCTAAGGTAATAAAACCAATATGAAAAATTATAAATAATTTAATATAAATATATGAATTTATTTATATTAAAAATATATTTAAGAACAACAAAAACCTCTTTTATCCCCATAAAAAATATTATTTTCTTTAAAATGAAATAGAGAGTGATTTTATATTTTTATTTATTTAAAATAATATATAATTTAATATCAATGAAAAATGGATGCCAAAATTCCATAAATTAAAATTTGCAATTATTATGGTATAAAAAACTAATAAAATGGATTAATGATATGTTTTAGGGATATTTTAGTGTCTTAAACAATAGTTTGAACCCTATTATACTCATTCTACCCATATATTGTTGACCCCATTTTTAATGTGGTTATTGCTTTTTTGATAAAATATTTAAGGGAAGTAATTATCATTTTTTATCATAATAATTAAAAACATGGGATTAATTTTGCAGGATTCAATTTATAGATTTTGAATAAACTAATTTTAATCTAAATTTTAAAAAATAAATGAAAAATAATTTTCATGGAAATGAATTTTTAATCTAAAAAAATAAATATATTAAAATAATGAATACATTTAATTAAAACAGAATTAATTAGATTAGTCTAAATAAAATAGATCATATGTAACATTAAGAAAAAATACCAAACATATTAATTATCTTTTTAATCAACTATATTTAATTAAAAGAAATTATTTTTTTTGAAAAATCAATATTTTTAACTATCTATTGAAAAATCAATAATTTTAAAATATTCAAAAAAGTATCAATAAGAAGATTTTTATATATTTTTTTAAAGTTGATTTGAATTTTATAAAATACTGTTTCTAAATGATTTAGAAATTAATTATAATTTCTTCATAAAAAATACAATAAAAATAATTTCGGAAGAACATGCATTTTGTTGGCATAAAATGATTTTTATAAAACTTTAATTCTTATTTCCTAGGAATAAATTTTTATATAAATATTGAGTAAATCCTTTATAGATATATTTCCTAATGTGATTTTCACTAGGGATATCCTCTGATACAACTTCCATGTTATTAAGATTTTTCTCAAATAATAATATATTATTGTATATCACTTTTCGTCTATGTTTGATGTTAAGTATAAAGAATGATTTAAAATAAATAATATTTCTTTTAAGAGGATATATTATAAAAAAAGGGGTGATACATTCTACCCAATATAAATAATATATACAATCATTATTTTCAATTATCATTTAATATAGAAAGTATTTAAGGATTTTAATTACATAGTTATGAATCAATATATAGTTTTTAATGAGGAATCATGCATAATATGTTAGGTAAGACTAGAAAACATAGTAAATATTACTAAAAAACATCTGTGTCATTATTGAACACTTAATTATGAATGAGTTTTCTAAAAACATGCCTTGATATCTTATTGATAAAACATAATAGATATTTTCCCTCTTTATTGAGTTAAAAAAAATCATCTACCATCGAGCTAGAAAATCTAAGATAATATGCTTACAATATTTCACTCAAAAATTTCAACCATAAAGTGAATTTGGAGATGTTTTTCATCTCTACATCATCTCATATTCCATATAATAAATAACCACGATGATTTTTTAATGTGTGAAGATGTAAAATTATAATTTAAGGGATCATATGATCCATAAAATTATTACATGTTATTCCTCTTACTTCTATCCATTTAACCAAACCAAAATGGTTAGAAAAGGTTATGATAATATTAAATAAGAAAAATAATTCATATATTAATCATGAAAACCACTATACTGACTCCGAATGATCAAATAACTTAAAAAATATTCATAATATTATAGACCAAAACTGAAACCCAATGATTATAATAGTTTGATCATATATTATTCCATGATGATCATATAAATCACCTTAAAATATTTTTAATATCTCATAAGTTCATATACCCAAAATAAATATACAAAAATCATATACTCTATAACATATGAATTTTTTTCCATAAATATCTATAATCACCATAATGAATCAATAATATCATATATACCTATGGAAATTAACTCGGCATAGACATTCCAATTTAATCTATCTATATAAATCAGCTATTTATCTAAAATAAAAATTATATATCAACATCAGACTCTTATTAAGGGCTATATATCCCTCAATAATTTGTTTTTATTGAAATATCATGTGACCATTAATCACTTTCCAAGGTTATTGGTACCATTTGACACATATTTGAAAATCCATAGAGAAAAACTACTGCTAAAAAATCCTTAAATGTATCATGATTATTATGACCATCATATCATCTAATGGACACTTATAAAACATAATTTTCAAATCATAATACATAAACAAAATAATTATTCCACATTATGGATTATAATAACATATTACCTTTCTTTTTATACTATTTTTCCTATAACAACCCTTCTATTTATTACACATTAATTTTTGATTTATTAAAAAAAATTACATATAATAAAAAATGGATGATCTAGAACTCTATTGAATTTTGGAATTATGTAAATTACATAACGACATAAAAAAATGAATACATAGTCTATATTTAAATTCTTTTTAACATGATCATATTATTCTTTCATATTTAACACTGCATGGGATAACATGGGGACATAAAAATAAAAGGTGTAAGCTATAAATCCTAGTAAGGTAATAAACATCGAATAAAATCAAGAAAGTAATATATGTTATAAAATAGTTATAACAGTGGGGAAATAAGTGAGAATAATAAAAATGAATAATGAGGCATGATATAACATTACAAGATAAAGGGAACAAGGGAATTGTAGAATCAAATTAAAACATTGCATCATATTCATAGGTCAGGGATGACTAATAAGAAATAATCCTTGAAAAATTAAAATAAAGGAATCATGTTCACTACATTACCCAACATGAAACCTCATTAGACTAGACTATACCCAATGCATTAAAGTGATATATAATTCCAAGTGAACTCATCACTTTCATTTCATTCTCATGCTTATGTGTGCCACAAAGATCAAACAACATGAATTCATTTATCATAAAATTACATTCTACAATCAAGGTGATTGTAATATAAACATGTATGTATCATGTAATATAAGTATAAAAGTATAAATTTGAACACCCTTGATAGGAAATGGATATGGACTTCATTATACTATTTTTTTCATGAAAAATCATGGTGAAATTTTAGTAGAATAATGACATCACATAAAGATTCATAAAATTAGTTGGTGATAGAGATAGGGTTATATAATCATTTATAAATAAAAATTACAATAATTGGGACATGAAAAAACACATCACAACAATAGTAGTTTGAAATAGAGGAAATAATATAATGAAGAATATTTAATAATAAGGAGAATGAGATGATACACTATAATATTTCGGTATGGTAACGAGTGTACATTAAGGTTAATGGGTGGAATTAATGAGAGTGAAAGGGTTATCTCATCACATGGAAATAAAAAGGATAGTAAGTGGGAATTTTAATAATGTAACCCAAACATGAATAATGTAAATTTAATAGGTATAACATAATAGATGTTGTTGAATAAAACAAGATAAGGGGGATCCCTTACCTTGAGAGGGTGATTCCAAATGATTGGGAGGAGTGTGTTGAGAGTTTTGGGTAACCTTGTGAGGAGTCTAGAGAGGGTATGTAAGAGTAAGTATGTGATCAAGGGGTTTTTTAGTGACGAGAAATTCATTGTTGGGTGGGTTAATATAGAAAATGAGTGGGAAATGCTTTATCATTTCTCAAACATAGGTTTTGGAATCTATATAATAAAATAAAAAATAAAAAACCCTTTCCATTATTTCTTTCCTTTGTTTTAGAAAAAGGGGAGTTTCTTAATTATTTTAAAAGGCCATGGGACTAAAATAATAAAATAAGATGTGGATGTGAGTCATACTCTTAATTAAATTATTTTAAAACCATAAAACATATTATAGGTTATGGAGGATTCATAAAATCTTTTTAAAATTAATTAAAAAACATAATATTAAATTATTTTAAATAATTTTTTTTTTCTTGGATACACATTATAGTATTTATTACATCACTTTTAGTTCATTATGATTTCATAATACACACCATATATTTATATGGTATTTAATATTAACCCAAAAAATTTATTGTCTTAAAAAATTATATACTATTGAATGTTGGATAAATTTGATTTGTTGATTCCAAAAATAATATTTATTTTATAAAAATAATTTTATAATTATGTAAATTTTTATATTTAAAATAAGAACCATTTTTAATTGAAAAATCTTGGATTTTTAGACAATAACAGTTTTTGAACCCTTATAAAAATTACCTTTGACATCGTGAATATTATATGATAATTTATATTTTATAAAAATTATTTGATAATAATATTTTATTAAATTATAATTTATTTTAAAAATCTATTAAATTATAAAAAAAACTGTAAATTGAAATTGAATACAAAAAAATACAATTTTTCTTCTATCATATCAAAATATAACTTTTATGAAAATTATAACATAATAATTAATAAATTAAAAGAAAGAATAAATATAATAATTAATTAAATTAAATGGAAATATAAATATTCATCAATTTATGGTCACTTATTTCTAGCCTTTTATAAATTATTTTACCCTTAATAAACCTACTTTCACTTTACCGTGGTAATAAATATTTACTGCAATTACAATCTATATTGTTCAAAAATTAAATTGAAATTATTACTTAATAATAATTCAGATTATTATAAATATCAGATACATTTTGTCAAAATATTATCATATAGGTTTAAGAAGTTAATTTAAAAAAAACAAGCTAGTAAGATGGAATGTGATATTTAAAAAATGATTTTTTTGAAGAATGGTTGATTTTAATTTATCTATATAACTTGTAATCCTCACTATATGAATTTCAAAATATATATAATATAAAAATTTAATTTAGGTAATTTCTAATTAGGGGTTATTTTAATTAATTATAATGGAGAAGCATTATACATTTTAAAACTGTTTTTAGTAAAATGTGTTTTTAATCCTAAAAACAAACTTATTCTAAAATCTGGTATTATGTTCATTTAATTATTATTAATTTAATTAAATATAACTAAATAAAAAAATTTTATCATGAAATAAAATTAGAATAATAATTTATCATTTAAACTAATTAATGTATGAAAATAAATGACAATTTTTACTTAAATCGTTAGTTTTCACTATTCACTGAAAAATATTTATTTTCTGAAAAAATCCAAATTTTTTTAAATATGTTATTTTTGATACACTGATACCAAAAAATGGAATTCATTTTACCACATAATTTTTCTGAATATTCAATAAAATAATTATAATAATTTTTCATAAATATAAATAAAACTTCTTTTAGAAAAAAATTGTTTTCAAAGAACAAATAGACATTACCAAAATCTCATTGATTACTTCGTAAGAATATATCAAAATATTTTTTTCATATATATATATATATATATAAATTCCATAAAGTTGTTAAAACTATACATATCATTAAATTTAATGGAGATGTTAAAACAATCATATGTAAATAATCATTTTTTGTTTGGGTTCATTGTTGCGTATCACATTTTCTATTGAACATGATTTTCTCTTTTAAGAACATGAGGTGTTGAATTATTCCCCAATTAATAAATTATTTCTTCTCAATTTTATCTTGAACAATTTATGAAATTATCTAACACTTGAAAATAAATTTATCTCAAAATACACATCGTAAAAAGTGTTAATAAGATATCCATTTGAAAATGGAGAAAGGGAATTATGGAAGTCATTACATTAATATGTTTCCAAGTATGAGAAAATTGTTGGGAAGTGAAAACATAAACATGAAAAAAAATAACACCAAAGAACTAACATAGTGTGTTAAAGAACATAGTTCAGTTAAATTCAATTACTAAAAAACTATAAATCTATGATGGGTGATAAGACCATCCAATCATCAGAAATTTTTTTTAGGGATAACATAAAAATAACTTTTAATGCACGACTTATAAATTTACAGGCTTAAATATATGTTATCCATTGTATATTTTCTATCATTAACACTTATGAAAATCTTTCCATTTAATAATGGTTTATAATGAGATTTTTAATTTTTCAAAACATATCCCATGAGTGTGTCAAGATAGGTGTGTAAAAAAGATCATTTTTGTAAACCAGTTCCGAGTCAATTCTTGCTCGACACTATGTTTTTGGGTTTCACCTATATGTACATTTGTTCAAGATCCACATCCACTTTTTGTATCCTGAAGCAATTTATTTTATTTATAAAACATTTAATAAATACTTACCAAAATTTAGAGATTTTTTCTTATACAAAAACTTCTCTCTAAGGAATTTACTAGAGTTTTTAATCCTAATCTAAAAAATAACTAAACTCTTCCTTTGACACCAACTCTAACAACCCTTTTTATTATTACAAATTAATTCTTGTTTTATTTCATAAAAATAATCATAATAAAAACAATAAGATCATTAATTCTAGTGTTATTTTGAATTAATTACATTGAATAACAACTAAAAATAGGGAATACATCATATTTATTTATAACTTCCTTTACATGATCATATTCATCATTCATACCTAACAATACCTGGGATATCCTAGGGATATACATAAAAAATGGGTTATCTTGTCATCTCAATAATGTAATAAACATGGAATAATATGAAGAGAGTAATATATATTATAAAATATGGATATCATGGTGGAAACAATTGATAATCATAAACCTGAACCATTAGGTAGGGTATATCATGATAACATAAATGGAACAAGGGAAATGTGAGAACAGCTTAAACCACCACATCATAAAGATATGTAATGGATTAATTCCAAGAAAACATGATAATAAGGTCCTATAGAGGTATCATCCTTACAACCTTTCCCAACATAACGTATCACGAGGCTAGACATTACAAAAATCATTAGAGCCCTAGTAAATTTCTATCGCTTAAATTTCATTCTTATGGTTTAGTGTACCATATAAATCATACAACATATATTCATTCATCATCATATTTTACAACACAATTATAGAGTGTAAGATAAATAAATGCAAATACTTATTAAAATAATTATAAGTATATAATGGTAAAAAGGCTTGATAGAAAATGTGTATGTTCTTGACTAGAAAAATGTTTGGGCATCAAATATCATGGGGAAATTTCAAAAACATAACTAAATCATGTTAAGACTCATAAAATTGGTTGATTAGAGTTATAAGCGTCTATCATCATTTTTACATAAAATTGAAAGTAATGTGTATGTGGATAAACATAACCCAACATTATGAGTTGGAAATTGAAGGCAAAATATAATGAAGAAACCTGAATAAAGAGGCGATGGATAAGTTCCCTTACTATATTTCGGTATAGTAATAGGCATACATAAAGGTTAAGGGGAGTGATTAATGAGAGTTAAAACGGTATACCATCGCATGGAATTCAAATGAGAAGTAAGAGTTACGTATAAAAAGATACCCCAAACATGATAAAAGGGAATTTAATATGAATAACATAAAAATGGTGATTCAATAAAAGAAGAGGGGGGATCTCTTACCTTTAAAGGGTGATTCCAAATTCTTTTTAGGAGATTATTGAGAGCATGGAGGCACATTAGGATGACTCTAGATAGGGGATGGTAGACAAAAACGGTCTCTAGGTATTTTTAGTCAAGAAAAATGGGATCTTGGTTGTGTTTTACAGGAAATGAGTGGGTAATTTTTTTATTATTTCTCAAACATAGGTTTTCGACTCTATATAACAAAATAACAAAAAACAAACAAACCTTTTGATAGGGGTTTTACCATGTTTTATACCAAAGGGTAGTTTTTTAACTTATAATACTTGTCCGTGTTCTTAAATTAATAAAATAATACCCCTGATGATGTAGAAGTGAGTCATACTCTTAATGAATGAATTTTAAAACCCTAAAATATATTATTGTTTTTAGAGGATTACTAAAGGCTTTATAAATTGAATCAAATAATTAGAATAATAAATTATTTTAAATATAAACCATATATATGGTCATTGATACCCTTTATAGTATTTATTAGATCAGTTTTCAGTTATTGTGATGTCATAATACACACAGTATACTTATAATATATTTAATTATTACCCAAAAATTCGATTGTTATAGAAAATGAAAATAAGGTTACCATTTAAAAATTCAATATTATCATTCCAAAAATAATTTTCCCTTTATCTAAATAATTATATTATTATTTTAATTTTCACTTTTAAAATTTGAATCCACTTTTATAGAAAAATTATTTGTTTTTAGACAATAATAGATTTCGAACACCTATAAAAATTACATTCAACTTCATAAAAATTATATAATCATTTATATTTATAAAAATAATTTTATTAAATTATAATTTATTTTAACACATTAATTACTAAATACAAATTAATTAATTTAAATTGAATGTTAAAAATACAATTTGTCTTTTATCGTATCATTTTTTTTGAAAATGATAACTTAATTATTTATAATGCAAGATGAATAAGGAATAAATATAATCATAATTTCAACAAAAATGAAATATAAATACACATACATTTAGGGTTAATTTTTTCTATCCCTTTTTAAATTATTTTACACTTAATTACCCTATTTTCATTTTTCCTAGGTAATAAATATTTACTACATCTACTATTCAAATTGTTCAAAAATTAAATCGACCATATTAACTAATAATAATTTTGATGATTATAATTATTAAAACCATTTTTTCAAAATCAATTCAAATAGTTTGAATAATTTATTTTAATATAAAATATGAAAGCATGATGGAAATATGTTATGTGAAAAATAAATTTTTTTAAGAAATAAATGATTTTTCTTTAACTCAATATCTGGTAATATTAATTATATGTATTTCAATTAATATATATATATATATTATATAAACATTTCATTAATATGAATTCTCATTAGGGGTTGTTTTAATAAATTCTTATTGAGAAACTCTTTACATTTAAAGACAATTTTTAAGAAAAATTTCTTTTTAATCATAAAAACAAACATATAATAAAACCAAGTATAAAGATAATTTAAATATTATTAATTTAATTATATATAACTAAATAAATATTATTTTAGCTTGAAATAAAATTTTAAAAAATAATTAGACATTAAAATTAATTAATTTATCAAAAAATAACAATTTTACATTAGCATAACATTTGAATATGATACTCTATAAATCAAAGATCAGAAACCTGAAACATAGCATAAATATTGGTAGTTCATGAGTCATTAATCATAATATAATAAATAACATGAAACATGTGATCATATCATTTGAATAATAAATAGAATTTTCGGAAAATGCATAATTATGTTATATCATTCCTTTTAAGTAAAGGATCATTGATAAAAATATATTCGGGAACTTTATAGGGATTACACCTACCGCGTGGGACAAACCAGCATCCACAGTCAAAATACTTTCCTTATAAGGTATTGTATTTCCCTATATTCATATAGTGTATTGAGTTTCCCCATCTTCTTATAGTTGATCATACCAATCAACTTGATTCTAATTATTATCTCTTGAGATATAAATACATACCATTATCATTGTAGGGGGATATAGGTCCAACCCATCTCATATTGAAATCACATATACATGTGAAAAAAATCATAATCAATCATATCATAGCCAATGAAATAATATTGGTGTCTTAAAAATATTATCATTTCATAACTTGTGGAAAAAAAAATTTCATTATCATTTCATCAAAGCATAACCTGCGATATAAAGCTTATTTCATAAGAATATAACCCATGAAATGAATTAGGTTTCATAAAAATAATTCCATCAAAACATTTACTATTCATAAAAATAATATAAAAAGGAGCATTTGGTTCATTTTCCCATAAAGTCGTGAGTAAAACCAATAGATGTTATTTTAGATGGAAAATAATTGGGGAAGATCTTTTTAAAACATTTTTTAAAGAAAATATCTTTGTCGCTTTGATTTTTTAAAAAACATAAATCAATTTAAATTTTTTAATTTTAAAATAGATTTTAAAAATCATAAATAAATATTGAAAATATTTTGAAAACCAATTTCTTTGAAAGTATCTTGAAAACTCAAAAATAAATTTTGAAAACATCTTGGAAACTATTAACTTTGAAAATACAATGAAAACTCATTAAAAAATAATAAAATCATTTTGAAAGCTTTTTTACATTGAAAATAAATTTAAAAATAAAAAATAAGGCTTAAAATAAATTTAGAAACCCCTTTCATTGAATTTTTTAGATATAAATAAATATTGAAATCATTAAAATTATTTTCATTGAAATTGAAATTTTGAAAACATGTAAAAGAAACCTTGAAAATAATTTAAAGCACTTTTTAAACATAAAACAAGTTTGAAAAAAATTTCTTCTTGAAAAACAATTTAAAATAAATGAATTTCCAGAATATTTGGAAACAAATTCATTAAAAATAAAAATATAAAATAAAAATGTAAGTTTAAATGAAATGAATGTCACTATGTAGGGTAAGTCCATATATATCAGACATTCCCTTTTCACCTTAAAATGATTAGAAAAGTTGGTTGATCAGATAATTAAAAGGATATTATTTATAAATTTTTTTAAAAAGGTATAATATGGGTACAAATTCCCTTTAAACATAATATGATAATATTAAAACATTTTTTTTAAAACATGGTTTTGGAAGAACATAGATTCTTGACCGAAAGGATAAATAATTTAATATTTTCATAAAAACATTTTCTTAATTATCATAAGCACCAAAGAGTGTAAATATCGTAGTAATACTTGGATATAACATGATTATGTAGATAATGATAAATGAAATTATAGTTCTTAAGTAGTGGATTATAATATTTCATTAATGGAAGGATAATCATAAACAATCCATAAGAACTTCGAAATTGTGGTACTAAAATATTCCAACTTTGGTAAACATAAATCATATTCTATATGAAAAAATAACATTAAATGAAGCATAAAATATAATTAAAGGAAGGATATTCATTATAAAACATATCAAATATATTTATATACACCATAGAGAAAAATAATGGTGCATAACATGGAAATTATCTCAATAAATAATAATTGAGAAAATATTACTTTACCGATTTGGTGACATTTGAACCATAAACCCCATAAAATAAATATCATTAAATTTATTTGTAAATACACATAACTTTTACTATAATATTAATATAAGACATTCATTAGCAGAATAAAAACCACAAAAAAATAAATGAGTAGAGAATAAGGAGTAAGTCTTACATAAATAAATGTGAGACGCGAAAACACTTACCTTGACTGTTGAATTTCATTGTGCACATTCAAAACACATGAATAATAAATATAATAATATATTAAATATAATAATGAACCATGTAATTATATCTATTACAATTTAAGAAATTTTCTAAGAATTTATGTCACCCGTTTATAATCAACTCCATGTTAGGGATATGGTTTGGGTAATATCCTCTTTGTTTTTCTTAAATTAATTAGACTGTTATTCTTGATAACCTTAAATAAATCATTATTTAATAATTAAGATCAAGTAAAACATGATATAAATATCATATATAATTATTATATATGACCTTTTATTAATCTATGTAATTTAATAATATGAAATGGAATAGGCCGTTCATGGATATGGTAGGTTGTTCATACGGATGAATGTTATTTTCATTTTATTTAATTTTCAAGGAAACAAAGTAAATGATATATATATAATTAATTTAGAATTATTATTCCATATATATATATCATAAAATTTTACTGAAAACATCTTTATTACATTACATGTAACGTGTGAAGGAATCAAATCGCTTTGAGGAGGCGGTAATCCACACATACACAAACAATGTTATCGTATTTAATCAAAATGGAAATCATGAAGTTAAGTTTTATATAAATTCTAAATAACAATAAATAAATCTTTATTATCATATATATCATATGAAAACATATTTCCCATCAAAATTCCCAACCATGAGATGTGGTAAAGGAAAAATGAACAACATTGTTTCATGAGATAGTATTTCTCCATACACAAGAACGGTAAGTTGGTCACTCATTAGATGGAAGTGTGTGTAATTATAGGTATAAAAATTATATTAAACAAAATAAGGATATTTATTATATAAATTTTATTATATAATTATGGTATACTAATATTTTATGTGGTGTAGAATGAAAATATAACATAATATCGCAAGGAAAGATGTTACCTCTTCATTGGGTAACTCCTTCTGGTTTGCAACAATAGGATTCCTTTAATGGATTCCAGAAAAAAATAAAGATTCTAGGATTAAAGAATGGATTTTTTAAATCTTATTGGAGACTAATTTGGGTATGATAAATGGCTTTTTTAGTTGTGAATAAGTGGGAGGGGTGAGTGTCTTTAATAGTGGAGGAGGAGTAGCATTCCTAAAAATGATTCAAAAGGAAATTACACCCATGTTATTGTAATGTAATGTGGCTCCAATAATAGTCTGAATTATATAAAAGTGAGTTTAAGGTATAGATATAAGAATAAAATCTCATTTTTACAAGTTTCTTTGTCATTTTATCCCATAAGATTAAGGTATAGTCCTTTGTTAAGAAAATGTTTATGTTAATCACTATAATTAATTTTTATTATTTTCATAAATGTTTTTCGAAAAAAATAATTTGACCATAATATATACTGATAATTAACATTATTAAAAATATGATATCCAATTTTCTATATTACACTCATCAAAGTGGAAAAAATGAATTTAAATTTAATCATACAGATGGAATGGCTAGCGTGGATTGAAATTAAATATATTCAACAGTTTGAAATGTTTTTATATCCAATTAAAAAGTGAATTTGATTCCAATGACCTAAATTGGAATAATTAATGTAAAATTGATCTCATTAATCTTTAATAAAAAACTAAAATTTATTTCTTCTATGTAAATATGTTATATGAAAAACCATTTTTGAATTAATATTCAGTGTTTTCACTATTTTAGAAAAAACGAAACTTCTCAGAAAAATATAGAAAACTCACCCAATGTAAATATTCACAAGCCTCATTAAAAATGTAGTTTATTTTCTTATGTAAAAAATGATAAAAGTGTGAGGAATTATATTTAAAACTTTTTCCCCATTTATAGTAGGTAAAATTACCTTTTATAAAAATACATATTTTTATTCATAAAATAGGATTTATTGTTATCTTATACGTATAAAATATATTGGACAAGTATAAAAATTTTTCACTAAATATATATATTATAAATTTTATTTAAATCATTAATAAAATTTATTTTTTAAAATTTATTTATTTAAAATTTTGTTTTTACATAGAAAAGTAGTCTCCTTAGAGAATGAATTTTTTCATTCTCAAATAGTTCATACAATCATTACTTACTAATTGAAAACCAAAGGATTAAATTCATATAAATTTTAGTTCATATGTTTTACAATTTAATTAATCTTATTCATAATATTCATTCTAATAACTATATTGGAGCTTAATTATATTTTAATAATTATATTAATAATATATTGTAGTTCGATATAACTCAGCCTTTTGTGTAACACATGTTATCGAAGGGACTCGTTATTGCATGCAATACATGAAATCCACTGTGTTTCATATACCTAAAGATAATATATGTTTTGAGTGTAAATCAATCATGACTTCTGTTTTACGTATAATGAAATCCATACATAGTTCTTTTTTATAAAAGAAGTTATATTGAGTTTTGTTTGAAATGAAAAATATAAAAAATATTAAATTGATTCGAAAAAAATTCAAAACAAATCAGGGTTTTACACTCTATCCCCTTGAAAATTAAATTTTCAAAAAAAAAATCATCTAGTTCATCAAAGGTTTAATATTTTAAATTAACATTCATAGAAACCCACCTCACTAAAATGAATACTAAAACTTCCTTTAAAAAGAAATTTCGTAACCATAACGGTTACACAAAGTCAATCATAACTAGGTCACCAAGTAAAATAACATAGGTTGGGAGTGATGATTTGACATTTCAGAAAATCATAATGAACTATAGAGAGTGATGATGGTCGTTGATCATTAACAAGTTTATCGAAATAGTTATGTTAAGGAACTCAAAACCATAGATCTATGCTGATTCTTAAGACCATCAGTTCAATAGATATAAAGGTATTAGGAAAAATATATTCCAATATATATTGATGGTAGATTTATTTTTATGTATACATATTTAAGGAAATATACATACTTGATATTATTCATTTTAAGATGCACAATCTCACCGTTTTATTATTCCTTTCTTGATTTACACTTCATCTCTAACTATAAAAAATTATGGTCAACATTCATTCATGAAGCATTAGAATGTCATGAAATCCATAAATAGAATAATAAATTATTCCATATGTATTTTGTCAGAATCATAGATTAATGGTTATAATATATTATCCATAATCCATAAATCCTCATATAGTGATATTATACTTTAATCTCACAAACTTCATTTGAAGTATATCTTAAACCATTCCATAAATGATTATCCTTATAACCCATAAAAAAGATGAGAATACAAATAATTATAAATAAGGCAACTAAATCAGTAAAACATTTATCCCCCATATATCATAATGTAGCTCTTGGTTGTTATATTTCAAATATGTGAATACCCTTATCATATATTATATAGAAATATAGTAATAACATGAATAACTGAAAAATTATTTCGAAAAACAGAAATAATTATTTATTCCAAATATTAATAGATATGTTACATAAATTTGAGATGTTTTATACATCATCCATGATTAAGTAGATCACTTTGTTGAAAAATCAATAATCAGTTTTGGGGTAATCATTACTATCTAATTTACTTTATCCATATTATTTATCACACTATCCTAGATAAACAAAAAAAGTTCTATATAATGATTCCATTAGGGGTAACCTTACCTTAATAAAAATATCCTCTTACCATTTAATTCTATTTTATATTTCATTAGCACCATTTAACATGTAATTTAAAATAATTACTTAAAATAATTATTTATTTGATGGTTCATATAACTTAAGAATAGAATTACAAAACATAAATACATCATTCATCCATCAATATTATTAAACCATTAATTAGGCTTCATCATATTATACATATCCATATCTATTCTATAATTGAGTATAATTTTTTTCATTGATTTAAATCACTAATATATTTTAAAGGTTTTAATTCCTATTGGATTATGTGTGATAACAAATAGAAATTAAATCCTAAAACCAAAATGATGTAGAAGATAATTTATTATATGACTTCCTAATTGATAAATTTCATATCTATTGATTTACATAATAAATTATAACCTATAAAATATGAGTGTTTTCAAAAAACAATCCACGACCATAGAATAATCAGTTCTCATTTCCCATTATATTTAAAATTTAGTTACATACTACATATAAGAATAATTCACATCTTTACAATTGATTTAAGAAATTTCTAAAAAATTAAAAATAACAAACATAAAAATTTTCATTTAATAATAAGTATTTTTGACTAATTTGATAAAATTTATATACCTTCCCACTCCTTTGACAATGAGGAAAATATATATAAAATTTAAGGGAATATAAAAATAGGGTTTCCAAAATAGCATAATTTCTATTTCTTTATAAGTATTCACATTGAGTCTAATGTGGCCGCTATATGAATGAGTGTAAAGAACCAAAGGTTGGATTAAAAATCAAAATTATAAACTCAATGCCTAAATATATTATCACAAAACAAGGGTAAAATATAAGGTCTACCCGACATATAACCATAAACTATATGTTTTATATTCTCATATTGGTATTTTATTAAATATAATGTACAAAAAGATGTTACCCTGTAATTTAAAATGTCATCATAACATGAAATAACATCATGTACTTGATACAAATTATCATATAATAATAAGCCGTCTATGGGATTATAGGGGGATGATTCAATGTGTAAGGATGTTAGGATCATTTTGATATGGATTTCCACCATATTCACAAATCCATTATTATCTATAATTTATAAACCTTATTCATAAAGTGGAATCCAATAAACCATAAATATATTGGATTCTATTTTTTTAATATTTAAAAGTGTTTTATTGTTATAATACACAATAAAATTGGATCCAAAATTATATTACAAAAATTTATCCAAAGGAAAAATAGTTGAATTTGTTTTCAATTGTGGTGTAGTTTTCTTTGAAAGAGTATAGTGGTTAATTTGAAATATTCACATAAATGAGGATCTTGTGGACACTTTGTTATAATACTTCCATGAAAACATAATTAGAAGAATAAAATATTTTTCTCAAATAATAAATCCCACTATGGTGATTAGAGTAAATATGGTTTTTTGTGTTTCCATTTTAATTAATTAAAACAATCATCAAATTTTTTATCAGATAAAAATCCGTTATCACTTTAGAGTAATAGAAAAAGAGTATAAAAAATTGTGATATCCATAAATGAAATAGTGATCGAATCTTGAATGTCCTAAGAAAGACCGCACATCAAAAAAATTTATCGGGAATGTATGAGAAGAAATGGAATCCAATTATGATTCATCCACTTGGTAGCCATACCCAAATATAACATATCCATGTACTCAACATTTTTCTATATTGAAATGGAAATTATTATAATTAAAAAACAACATTCTTCTAAATTTAATGATAAACTTAAACACATAGAACACACATGTAATTATCAAAAGAGTAAATATACAAATATAATTCATATATGAATACTTTCATAAATTACTCTAGAAAATTAAATAAATAAATAATAAACCATGAATCACATGAAATAACCAATAACATTTCACAGATATAATGTAATCATTCTGTATTGAAATATGAAAAATTCGATGTCATGTATTTATTTCCCTAAGCCTCAAGGGAACTATAAATATAAAATATCTTAATTACCTATCAATGAAATTGTAACATGACATCCCAACTAGCCTATCTAGTACCTGGTTAGTGATTAATAATATGAAATGGTCTTTAGTAGTTTAATTGTTATTTTAGTGGTAGTTTATAAAAACACACCAATTATTTTTATGTTCCTTAGTACTAATTCAATATCATTATTTTGAATTACAATTATACTAGTTTTATTAAGAACTACTAATACTGAACAAACTCATTGGCCGTCATATATAGGATATATGATTCAAATAAGCACTTATTTAGGTACATCCCCTCTATAGATATCATGGAGGTGTATATTACAATATCAAAAGATTTTAAAAAACACTATATTTCATAGAGTATACAACACACTATGTTAAGTTTATGTAATCCATGAAATATTAATATTTAATAGTTATAGTAATAACCTTTCAATTAAATTTTTTCTAATAAATATGATTTATATAAATGTGACATATATATACATTTCAATGACAATATAAATTTATTGATCCACTTTTATTAAAAGATCAATTAATTGATTTTCAAAAAAAGATATTTTATTCCTCAAAAATTATGTTTTCATCAAAAAATGTATGTATTTATTTTTATGAGATAATATTAAAAATAATTTCTAGATAATTAATAAATTTTCTTCCATATAAGTTAAATCATTTTTTAAAATATAATTTCAATATTATATTAGAGATATCAGTTTCGAGGATGATTAATTTTTTCCTGAATAGTTTGACATACATATTTTTGTTAAAAAATCATTTCTTTTCATTAAATTTAGTAATTTAAAAGTCCCATTTGATCATAAATGGTAATAACCACCATTTAATTATAAATATTCTAATTAATTAAGTGGGATTTATCATTATACCTTATTTTTGGGCTTAAATCACATTTTTCTAAAACATGTTTTCATTTTATTTGAATTCAACCACATCTATCTTGAAATTATTGGGTATTGGAAAAGTATTTCTAGGGAAAATAATTTATATTAATTTAATACATTATGAAATTTTAAGATAGTCCATATGGTAACTTATAAAAGGGAACATCATATGTTATTTTCTTTACACCATTGAAAAAATATAGATTAGAAAATAACTATAAAATAAATTTATGACATACCTCCCCTTGTTATAGAGGTTTTATTTTGGACAAAATACAAGTATCATGGAGATTAACCTATAATATAATGGAAGCTATCTGAAAAAGGTATATAGTTTTTTAACAAATGTGTTAGATTTATTTTTGTTTATAACTCCCTACTATATTATAAAAACAATTTGAAATAAAAATAAATTATTTCATATTCTTATATGATTATATGTTAATGACCTATCCTTCATCCATCACATTCTTCCATCAAATGGAAAATGAATCCATCATTCATGTGTATGAAAAACCACTCCCTTGTGAATCGATATAATTCATTTTCCATCACCGAATCTCCCAAATATTTATAATATTGGATTTAATTGGTGTATATATATATTATATTAATGAAATAATTATAATTCATTAAATAAAATATATTTTCTACTTTATTACCTCTCCATTCATGAAAAAATGATAATGTCGTTTGTCCGTAGGTGTGGATTATCACCTCCACGAAGTGACATGATTCATTTTTAATCACCACATCACATGGATGGTATATATAAGTTTACTTAACAATTTAATATAATATAAAATAAATAAAAATTATTATATAAATATAAAATAATACCATATTTCTCATATTTTTTTTTAAAAATGAAATGTTTGTCATGATTAAATATGTCCAACAATCTCAATGACTGTAATGAAAATCTAAATTCATAACCAACATTCCTAGTTTGTTTTGAAATAAACATTTATGTATAAAAATTATAAATTTGTCATTTTTATTAATTTTTATAAAAAAAATATTACCTCATCAGCCATAGTCAACCTACCGAAGACATTTTTGATATATTAGTTTAATATCATCAAAATGATTAGAATGAACGTAATTGTTTTAGTAATTAAATATAACGTGAAAATAAATTAATAAAAATAAATAATAAGAATGAAAAGGTTATTAAGAAATTAAATAATTAATTTTTTTTATTATTCATGAAGATAGATAATGTATAATATGAGTCATACTTAAGATAATGAAAAATTTGACCTAAAACCACATCTTAAAATTATAGAAGGATTTATTTAATAAATAATGTCACTACAAGTACTTATTTATACAATTATTTTATAGATATATTTATATAGATATAAATTAATTTTAATGTTAATTTTATGTTTCATTTTACTTTATTTCACTGGATTTATAATGGAATATCTTTACGTATAGTTTACAGAATGTTTTGACTTTGTTTAAAAAAGGAAAAATAAAATGTACTATTTTAACATGTGCAACATCAACAGCCTTTCCCACTATGGAAACAATTATTTGATGTCTTCATTCATTGAAAATATTTAATTTCTTTACCTTCATGGATAAAACCTTCATACATTAATTTTTGTGTTTTTTTTTGTGAAAATAATATTTTAAAATAAAAATGTATTTCGATATCCAAAAATGTTTTTAATATGGATTAAAAAGAGTTTTTCAAGGGTTTTATGATGAGATGGTAAAATAATAAAATATTTTATTCATGTTATGGTAATTGGGAATTATAAATGATGATGTGTGATCTTAATGCATCATATATTAATTTCAAGGATGATATAGACTATATGATCGATGGGCCAGATGGAGCTCTCCATTACATTAGATAATGTTCCTTGTATTTAAATGTAACGAGGTAGTCACCAAGGTTTATCCTATGAATTTTATTAGGCTGCAATTTATTTTGTTATTTTAGGATATGTAATGAAAAAAATTATCTACATGTAATAAAAATGTTTCTATTTTCTTTTTATTTATTTTAATGGTTTTATTGAGTAAAAATTATGACTTTAATCTGATCATGATTTATCTAATATGCTCAAATAATTTAGTGATAAAGTTAAAAAATTTATGAGTTTTCTTGTTAATCTCTAGAATAATGGATTTCATTCCTTTAAGTCTCTTACTAATATTTTGTATGATCAATAGAAATTTTACAAGAAATTTATAGGTTAAAAGGATGAGTAAGAAAGAAAATAGTTTAAGCTTAAATTGATGCATATTTCTTATGAAAAGAAAACATATATCATTTTCAAAGATTCATATTTTCTAAAAAATGTATACTATCTATATTTTTCTAATTTTTAATGCATGTGTTTTTTATGTACGATTTATGAAATAATTACCTTAAACTCTAATCCTAAAAGGCCCATGGGTATGTAATCAATCCAATATTTTTGTTTATTTTTTTAGTTTTTGGAAAATTGAATTTGTGTCACATTAATTGGTATAAAAAAATTTAGTGGTTACGGTTTTAGTACTACATCTTAGAGTTTCAGTTAAAGGATATCATATGGATCCTATGTCTAGTTGGACCACATAAGGGGGTTGAACTACTTACTTATTATTATGAATTATTTAAAAAATTTTAATTAAACCTCATGTAACTATTTATGTTATGGATCCGCTCTATATTATATCTCAATATTAAATTTTGTGGATTGATAATAATAGAGAAAACATCATAGAATGATTTAAAATGACTGACATATGATCCAAATCTGTGTATCATTAGTTATAACCTGAAACAATGATTCTTCAGTATCAAATAAATTATGCATCCACCGACTATCCAATCCGGTTTAACACAGAGTCCAACAATGTTACACCACTTCCAGAACCAAATAGATGAAATATTCACTTAATCCAAAACCAACTGAAAGACTTATTCAAAAAATCTATTACCAACTAAAATAATTCTTCACATACTTATGGTTTTACAATAATAATAAAGAACATAAACATTTTGGATGATAGTATTCTTCTGTGACCCTATAGGATCAGTTTTAATTATATAAAATCCTAAATAACATCAATGGTATTAATGGTCATGATAATTATTATAGATATAGTGTTATTTGGATTATTCATATATTCTTCACATCCATAGGGAAAAATATTAATTTGGGATAATTTTATTCCATTGATAATTAGTGTTTTTATAGTTCTCCTAGAATTATGATAGTTATCAAAATTCACTCTCTCCATATCTTTGATACCTAGATGATAACAATTATATTACAAAAATTATTATGAACATTATTATGAAAAATATAACATTTAGTATTTAGGTATTTGAATTATTGAAGCATCACAATCTTATTTAGTTGTATCAAATAATTTTAATCAACCAACATATTTCTATTTTATCTTTTATTTAAACTCATTTGAATTCTCATTCAAATATTCATTTGAATCTTCTATATACTTATGATTAATTCCATTTTCATGAAATATTTATATATCTATTATCTATTTACAAATCATAATTTTTTATTGTGATATTATTCATTAAAAGTATGCAATAATTTTATATTCAGTATCTCTTAATTATAATGGAAAATATTTCATTACTAAAAACCCATAATATTTACACATTAAATATGCATGGAATATGGGACTTATTATTAATTATTCATGTGGCTAATGAATATATGAGTTGTAATTATTTCATCACTCACTCAATCACTAATCACATGGACGCATCAAAAGTAGTTTATTTATTGAGAATGAAACTCTTCTCAGTTTCATAATTCACAAACTTCAATGTCTTATCAATATCACTAAATTCACATGAATATAAGAGAATTTTCATATATAAAAAGATAATTCAAATGTATTGTACCATTATTTTTGAATCAAAGATAATTTACATTATACCACATGGAATATTTATCTATTAAGTTCATCATTTCACATGGTATCTCAGGATGAAATGTAAATCACAAATGGTTATAGAATATGATGAACATTGGTAGAATATAATGCCGGAAAATAGAACATGGTTTCTAGAGGTCGCACCCAATGCATGGAGGTTGCACTCGATGCCTGGAGGTGGCATCTGATGCCTGTATGTAGCACTCACTTCCTGTCGGCAGCTCCTGATTCCTCGAACAAGCTCATCACCCTTATGTATCATCCACTGACTACATTCATTTAGGCTCAATAACTAACCCTTAGATGAGGCATGATATACATTTACACACCATGTGTTATGCTTACATTGTGACATGAGTACATTTATTCCACATTGTATAATCTTAGTATCCTATTTCATTGGTAGGAGTTACCATTACATAGGTATTGATTTTATTAATTTACCTTCATAATGAATTAAAAATTATATCCTTCAATTAATTTGTTTAAGCTATTTGTCAATATACATTTACATAGGTAATCTACCTCTATATAGATGTTGTAATTACCGGTTTACCCTTACATAGTTTCACACTTAAACTCAAGCACATCATGGGCCCTCCCAATAACCCAAATCCAAATTCCTAAGGAATTATAACTTCAATAAAATAATTTAGACAACATTCCTTCATACACGAACAATTTTAACACATTTATTTAAATATCTGCAAAAAAATCCAATATCAAATGGTATTTCATCAAGCATGACTTCTAATGTAATTAAATGAATCCTTATGAATTCTCTAAGAATCAAAACTTTCACTCATGAAAACATATTTACTCATTGACATTAAATGAAACATTGAGGATAAATAATCAATCCAACTCCATTAAATGAATAAATAAAAATTCTCAAAGCATCACCACCTTTCCTCACCAACTCAGATTTAATCATTGAAAAAAATGAAATAGTTGGGCTAACAAATATCCACTATTTATTTTATATCCAATATCTCTTCTAATTTAATTTATATAAATATTTTTTTCCCAAACGATATCCCCCTTAAATATAATTCAACACAAATGGTATATGGGAGTTTTCTTATCTCTTCATCTCCATTTTATGTCTTTTAGGATTCTCTTCCCCTATTTAGAGGGAAGAATTATACCACATGGTTATCTCAGAAATGAGAATTTTGATAAAATACAATTATTCTAAATGGTTTCACCAATTTTATAATAAAATATACATACAACCAAGGTTATCTGTGTGGTACATATATTACCTTTCATGTGATAACATTCCCAAAAAATCTCTATTAGGGGTTCTCTAAAAAAATATTCTTCTTAATGAAAATTATAATTTACCAACATATCAAGGAACCATAAAAAAATTTCATATAAAATTCATTTAAATCAACCTATTTCACCTTTTATGATATCCCATGCTCCCCCTTATAGGATACACTCATCTTCTTCTTCATGGATAGTTTCCAACCCTGAAACTCTATAAAAAACTTCATCATTACTATCCAAAAGAGATATCCCCAAACAACTCTTTATATTCTTTTATCACTAGCTACAAAAACATACAATAATGGGTAATAAGGATATACCTCAATGTATTATAAAAATAACATCCCAAATGAGGTCTTACTCTCAATATGGGCCATTATTTTCTACTAATTTTATCATGGGAAGATATTTTAAACACATCTTTATGGTTTGAATCACCTAAATTTGATTATCATTTTTCTTCTCTTGAACTTCATAATTGAATAGAATATCTTGTTTCACCTCAATAATACAAATTTTTAATTTACCTATTGTGGATAAATTATCAAGAGTTTTCACCTCATCTAATTAAACCAGTTTCTTTCATTTTAATCTATTATGTTTTTCAAAATCATTAAATTGTTTAGCTAATTTCTATTTATTTTTAAAACAACATGAAATTATTTATTGATATTTTATGTCATATCAAAATATTTATAAGGATAATAAATTTTTCATTTTGAAACCCGTTACCTTTAAAAACACATTGAACCTCCCCTTTGAATGATAACACTTAAACTAAATCCTTATGAACATGTAGACTACATCTTCCATAAAAAACTTATCAAACTTAAAAATTATTTTATGTATATAGTTATATTGTATATCTAGTTACTTGATTATTATTTTGATACTTTTCCACATATTCTAATTGAAACTCCCCCTTGGATATTTATTTTTTACTATTAAAGGTGTATTGAACTTGAAAGCATATTCATTGTTTCCATACTTAACAGAAAACCTGAAAACCCCTACATTTTTTATTGTAAATTCCTTCTATATATAACTCGTTTTTATGTTAATTTGTATCTTGGAAAAAAATATTTATTTTTAATGGGGTGTGGTAGACTTCATGGAATATTCTTCCCTTAAATTGATGTGGTATATTGCATCTCATATCTAATGGCTCACGTACTCTCTAATTTGGTTTTTATATAAACAATCTTAAGTATAATTGATATATTTCAAGAAAATTATATGAAGATTTTAGTTGTTCTAGTGATATCCTTTTTTAATTATATTGAGAGTACTATCAACTTTCCTCTTCATCAAAACTACTGTATTCCCTAGTATTGTTCAACATATACAGTACTGTGATTCATATGGATTGGGTCTTAGCCCATTGTCCTTCTTATACAATAAGTTCATTTATTAGATCTATGTTAACATTTTCATGATCATATTGTCAGAATTTTTTCTTCTTCATCTTGTCAAAATTGTATTATTTTTTCAAACATAATTATTCCTTCTCAAAAACCATTATTTTATTTCATTATCAATCTTTTTCTTCTCTTTCAATAGTTATTGTATCTGAACCATGAATAAATATAACTTTTAATTTAGCTCCCACTCATGTTCCTTCCTTTTTCAACATCATAACTACTTACCGATGAATCAGATATATTATTTACCATATAAAAGAACCCAAATTATTTTTAAAAATAATATATATATGATAAATCCTTAATATTATTTCTCGTAAAATTTGTATTCTTTTTATTATAGTGATAAATCTTCTTACTACCCCACATGTGTTTGTGTGGTATCTCATCATTCAATTATAATTCATGTTAATATTCATCAATATTATTATTTTAATTATTTTGGTAAAAATGACTAGAGTCACTATGGTTGCATCATTTTAGGGGTTTCTTACTCTCTTTTTTCCACCTTCCCTTTTTAAATCCATTTGATAAAAGATAAATTTTTTTATTGAAGTTATCATCATTCATATCAATACATGAATTACCTAATTCGAAAATATATTCATTATTAACATTCCCTTTTCTTATTTTTTCAAATTCCATTTCAAAATATTATTTCTTCTGGTAGTATAGAATTTTCCTTATAACATTATCTGTGAGAATGTTGTGTAGTTTATCATGTTACAAATCAACTATTCATTCAAGGGAAGAATCTTTTTAAACAAACTGATCAATCTAATTCCTTATTATTTTTCTGATATTGATAGTTTCATACAAATTCTCACAAAATCATGAATTTTTTTGAAAAATCATATAGTATGGTGAAATTATGGTAAAACCTGTTTTTATAATTCATGGTTATTTTATCAAATTGAATCCTTGAAACATGTAGTTTGTATTTTTCGAATTGGAATTTACCATCATAAACACATATTTGTTTTTACCAGATAACCATGGTAGTCTAAATACCCATGAAAATTTTGAATAATATCATACATAGAGGAATAAAAATGTAATTTTGAGGAATTATATATATATCTATGTTTCTATTATAATATTTTGTCAATGAAGCATCAAATATAATGAGTGTTAAACCCACTCTTACATCATCTATCACTTCTAATCCATATTTTAAGTTGTATGTTAACATGATATTCCTCAAACAGTGGAACGTTATCCCATAGAATATGAGGGAATGTTGTCTATTTAGTGAATTTTTATTCTATATTTCTCTGAATGTTTATTGGATCATAAGAGGAAACCATTCCTCTTGTAAAACTTATAGAAACCATAATCTTGTGGAACCATTGAGGTGTGGGTGGTGGGTTAATTAGTGATTTATTATGAATGATTTCTTGCATTTTAGTTCAAACTATTGGATATGTTAATGTTATCAATCAACTCAAGAAAATCATTCAATATCAGATCATATTTTTTTATAGTAATATATATAGTAATGCATTTATTTTTAAAAGTATCGACATAATATCATAATCCTTGCTAAATTGGTTAGACCACCCCAACACACTTATATTCTTCACTATAAAAAAATTTATTACAACCAGAGACTATCCCAGTCTAACCAACAAAGATTGCCATAGTGTTCCTCTACTTCTTAAACCAATTGGAATATTTCATCACTTATTCCATCATCAATTGAAAGAATTACTCACCCCTTCTAGATCCAAATGAATGAATTATTCTCCTCTTTGTGTTTGATCACAACATAGAAATACATTCAATATTATGGATTATAATCTTCCTATATCATCCTATAGGTTTATTTTGTCTCATGTATAATACTTAAGAACTTTAGAAATAATGTTTCTCTTGAGAATTATTTCTGATATAGTGCGACTTAGATTCTCCTCATCTTTTAAAAAATATAGTGTTTCTCGTGGCTTCTAATCAACTTTTCTCCATCGATTCATTGGTGTATCATGTTATCTAAAAATTATAAGATTTATCACAATTCTATTTAAATATCACCAATACCTGTATGCTCATAATTATATTGATAACATTTCTATCAAAATAATTCTAAAAAATAGCACATTCAATATTTACATAATTGAATTATAGGAACCTTGAGATCATTAGTAGTATTATCATATAATATTAATCAGTCAAATTATTCATAATTTATCTTATATGTAAAACAATATGAATACTCATTCATATATTCAATTAAATATTTGTATGTATTGGGATTCATTATATCTTTATGAGATATTAAAATATCTAAGATCTTTGCATAAATCATGATCTTGTATAATGATATTATTCATTGAAATATTGGCATCATTTCTTCACAAAACATTTATCATTGTGTCCTCATTATCATTGGAAAAATTTAATGATTGAAAATACATAATAATGACTCATGAAATATACTATAATTTTTGTTATTATTATTTATTATTCACATGGATAATGAATAATCATGTTTTCTTTGTTTTATAATGTACATGATCATATATCACAAGCATTCAGCAAACTCATTTATATTTAATGATCTTGAAACTCCTCTCTAAAACATCATCCACTAAATACCTTTATTCTCAACATATATTGATTAAAATAAATGAATGATAATCATCATACATTGGTCAATAATTCAAACTCATCATCCGATAAATCATGAAATAATGAATATGGTGTTTTAACCCACACAGAATCCACATCTACTCAGTTCATAATTTGATATTGTAGTTCATGATATATCATGATCGCAACTAGCCTTAGAATATGAAACATAATGGGGGAATCTGATTCCTAAAAGGAGAACATGTTTTCCAGTACTATCACACCATTCCTGATGATAACACGCAATACTTGATCGAACCACTAGATGCATGATGATAGACACTCGATGCCAAATTGTAGAACATGATCCATGGTTTTATCCCATTACCATTAAATAAATTTCACTTTATACATTTAATGTGCCTAAATTTCTTACAATTACATGAGGAATTAATTACCTTTACAAATCCTAGGTTACCCTTATGTAGGGACCTAAATAACATTACAAGTCACTATATAATCATAGTTTACCTTTACCTGGGTAGGAGTTACCTTTAAATAAGTAATGATTTTCTCAATTTACCATTAAACATCATAAAAAATTATCTCTATACCATTACTTACTTATGGTACTTATCAACATTCTTTTATATCTTCAATGTACATTTATATAGATCATGCAATTTCCAATTTTTTTATAAGTAGGTATCCACATTAACTCAATGTTATATAGGGCCTTATCTATCACCCATAGCTCAATTCTAATAGGCTTCCAAAATTAATAACAATATGTAGATATGTTTGTTTCATTGACTGACACTTTTCATGTATTTATTTTAATATAATCTTATTATTCATCAGATATCCAGAAATATTTTCTTAATCATGAAGTCCAATTATATTAAATGAACCTATAAAAATTATTTGATCATAACCTCCTTCACTCACCAAAACATATTGAAAAATTTTTAAAAATCAAATTCATAAGATCAATTTTAAGTCTGGGTTATACCATAATTATTCCTACCATATAATTTTATCCACATTATTAAATAATATAAATGGAAAAAAACTATTTGAATAATACTAGAAAATTCATTACTTTTTCATCATAATTCCTTTTTTAATATATAAAAAATTCAATGTTAGCACAAAAACTTTGATAATGGAATAATTCCATTGGTTATTTGAGAAGTGGAAAATTTCAAGGGATCTTTTCCCAACCATTATTGAAGGAAATGACAGACCATTATCTAGATATCATGTATGTTACCTATGACCTTAGAACTGTGCCACATATGCACCTATGTCAAAATAGATGGGAAGCCAAATTTGTTACAAAAGGTTGCTGGATTTCATGGTCTAATTCATATATAAGGAGCTAATGTACCATACTTTTGATATAGACAGACAAATATGAACAAATTTTGAGGCCGGAAAAAATATCCTAAGATTCATGAATCCATTATGTTCTCTAAAAAATATACATTTGAGTGAATTTTAACTCTATGTTATAGAGAAAAGGACTTGTGGTAAAGGTACTTGTGTTAATCAATGATCAAAATCACTGAATGAACACTTCAACCTGACCACCCATAAAACCTAGGTGATGGAAAATACTCAAGAGGAGATCCTAAGAAATAAAGTAATTCCATTTAGGTTCAATATTCATAACTAAGAGGTGACCTCTTATTTATCCATACAAGATATATTTCTCATCCCCAAACATGGGTCCATATTCTTCCAGGTCTCCAATAGAGAACTAAACCTGATCAAGACTCTTATATGGGAATATATCTTCTAACGATTCTAAAACAGTTATATATTCCCTTAGTCCCCCAATATGGATTCATATTCACCCTATATTAATGGATTAGTGAACCTTCACGTAGGCCACTAACCTAGGAACTGCATTCATCTATGTCACTTTCTGGGTGACATGTTAACCAAGGAAAACTTCCTAGTAAACATATTGACCCATATCACTTACTAAGTATTTAACTAACTCATATCACTTACATAGGTACCGCATTCACAAGTTTCATCTACCATGGTGCATATACAATTAGGAGTCCTTTATATCGATGAAAAATAAATTACGTGGGTTTTCACTCTAGATTTCTCCACTTCAATGATGAATTTATTTGATAATATGTATATTTCCTCCTATGAAAATTAGTTCTTCTATTTTTCTTTGTAATTTATGAGAACCCTTATGGTTATAAAAATCATGTATTCCTTTGATAATTTGGGTATCCATTAATATTTAATTGATAAAAATTCCTTTGGGTTCAGATTCTCATCCAAAATTTCCCATATAAATCAACATATTCAATTTTGTATTAGTAAGTTATATACCTCTAAAAGAACCTCATACTAGGAGTAATCCATAACCACATCCTCATTTATAACATTATCTATAATTCACTCCATAATCTACACACCTCTATACAGTCATCCTATTAGGTTTAATCCCCAAGACATCCTCATATGTCAATATTATTTATGAGTTCTATCTTTATTCCTTACCTAGGTACATAGGATTGGAGGAAGGAAACCATATCTCGATATTCCTACAAGGTGAAATCCCCAACTAATTATCATAGGTCTATATTATCCATTATTATGATCCTTTTTCCTAATCTAGAAACCAATGGATAGGATGTGGACACCAATATAGTGGCCTCATACTAGGTTTATTACCCAATAATACCCTCTCTGATTTTTATGTCAATAGATAAGACAAACCAGACATGTTCATCCTTGTGTAAGTCCCACACCAGCCTTTGTTACCCCCCATTTTACTATTATTCCAATTTCTACATGACTATAATTCCAAACACACCTCCTTACTACATTATGTTAAACTACATGACCTAGTAATATCACATGAACAAAATATCCATAACTCAAACTATAAAGCTTATTATTCCTATCAACGAGGATACATAATAAGTCATTTTGAGGATCAATCATAAAGACATTTCATATAGTCCAACATTTATAAAATCAAGCTACATGGAATTGTTCCGGGACACATGATCTTTAAGGTAAACACCATTAAACCTAGATGCCTGAACATAAATGGATATTTTTTTAGTGTGGAACACATATCCATAAATGAAATGAAACATTGTCAAAGTAGCATGACCTAAAATGCAACCCCAATGCTAATTTTTTAGATGATCTAAAAATATGTGACACATTCAATTATGTGGAACTATACAATGTGTTATATAATTACTATTTTATATATTTATTAAAATATGTTGTTAATAGTTTAATCCTGAATTCAAAACACATAAAGCCTCCTAAAATGATAAATTCCATGGTTCCAAGATATTCATCTTTAAATCATTTCATAATAAACTAGGTGTAAAACAATGATGGGTAACCTATATTATATATTGACATTCACATTTATTAATATAATTTTTCTATTATGATGATTTATAGAACATGAGGTAACCTATATTAATAATATAAATAAATTCATGAAAGCATCTTAAATAATTAAGAGAGGCCTTAAATAGGAATAATTACCCTTTCATGGATGAGATAACCCCATCATCTCAACCACTATGCAACATGATGTGTCATAGGTATGTCCCAACAATAACCATCCTCTCAAATGTTGGTTTTTAATGAAACAAATACATTGTGGGGGTCGAGGAATATGATAAACATAATTTTCAACCCAACATGAAACCATTACTTATGAAAGAGATTGACCAACTATGTACTCTGTATTAGGATGTTTAATCAATAGTTTTATTGATTGTGGTTATTAACCCATTACGAACTACCTTGAGTTCAAATGGAATCAAAAAATGCACATTTGAATGCCATATTTCCTAGAGAATTTATTAGTAGTTGTAGAGTACCTTATTACAACAAAAATGACTATTATTTGTGATTAATATATTCCTTAGATTTCCTGATGGTTGTGTCCCTAGAGACCTAATGTATGTTGTCACTAAATCAATACCTTCAGCACTAGTTGGTAAATTACATGATATATGTGTACCCGATCAATAGTTCTATATCGAATCCATATGTGGGAATCAAAATAAACTAGGATATTAAACACCAGATTCAATTTTGATAGAAATTAATTGTGGGGTAGAACGTGACATCAATTAAAACCTCTCAACACTTGAGGATTCCATCCCTATAACACAAAAACATATACCTACATTTTTTGAAGGAGATGAATGAGCATGTGGACTAAATTCCAATAGCTTATCACATCCTTAGAGAGATATATCTCACAACCATCACTTCCAATATAGTACAACATTGAAGTCTAATAATTCTTCTACAAATGATAGTTCAGAAACATTAGGCCTTATTGTATAAACTAATGAAACAACCATAAGTTCATATATATGGGTGATATTCTATTAATGATCCAAAATATATCCACATACATGTTACCACCTATTCACATGATTTTTTATTTCCTATCAAAATGGAGATCCAAGATCATACTCATATCCCTTCTCCAAACCATAATTATCATTCTAGTATATTGTTGGTGATCCAAATCCATGCTCATTTACATTCTCTAAATTATAAATTACACTATAATATACCGATGGTAATCACGGAGTAGACTAATATCTCATCTATCACTCATAAATTCCACTAGAATTCTCTAATAACATCTCAAGAGTAGGAACATATCCTTATTCCCACAACTAAGAATGAAGTACAATAATCAATTGTGGTTGTAATACAAGGGGTGATCATTTCCCTGATACCATTATTAATAAAAAGAATCAAATATCATATTTATACTCTCATATAGAAATTAAACTTCTCTCATTAACATTGTCGCATTAAATAAATTTGACATCATATTTTGATAAAAACTGAGGATACCCCTAAGAGGGGTACTGTCACGACCCGTCCTCAGGGCCGGTGCCTTAACTACCACAAGCCCACCTTCCATAGGCCAGGGGCTGGAGACTAGCACCAAAGGCATAAATCCCTAAGCTGAGAAGGCATTGCCTTTATAAAAATTAAACACACACCACAGAGTATGCATATGGAAGTAAAACAAAAAGTAAAACTATATACAAAAGATGTGCTGGAAAGAAAAAAGGGATGGAAATACCAGCCCAACAGTAAAGTACAAGGAAAAGACAAATAGGTACAACTAAAAATGCAAACATCTAGAAGGTTTCTAGAAGCTCCTGGATCGTCCACCATGGATCCAACCTGAAGGGTAGGTACATATAGCCTCCTAAGTTCTCCATGCATGTCCGTCTCCTCCGGGTACCAACTCGTCGTGAGGTCCACCTCTGGGTACCGTCCAATCCTCGTACACTCCACCTCGGTCAACGTTGTTTGTCGTCTTCATCCAACACAATGAGGTGCAAGCATAGCCCATGCAGGGGTGAGTATAAATATAGTCTGTAGGGACCCCAAGACCCTCAAGGTATCATAAAATCCAACAAGGATAAACTAATAGCATGAAACAACGAATAAACATTACTTAGGTATATGCCCATACATATACCTAAGTCATATAGTAACCCATCTCAATCATGAGAAAAACACAAAAGTAATGACTCTGCTCAAACAAGGATTTTCTCTATCGAAACCACGGATTATGGAGAACTCCTCCACTGTCAAGTACAGTGGTCATGTCGCGACACTGAGGCAATTCTCACTAACCTTGGACTACTGAGGTACTCCTCATGTCAAGTACCGCAGGTCTTCTGCCAACTACCAGGTGCTACTCCGCTGTGGGTCTGCCACCAAATACCAGGTGCTCCCCCTAATAGACTGTAGAAGTACTCTTCCTGTTGAGTACCTCGGGTCTGCAACCAACTACCAGGAGCTACTCCACCATGGGTCCTCCACCAAGTACCAGGCTCTCCCCACTAGGCTAGTCGAATCACTCCGAGTCGAACCGGTCGAGCAGTCGTCAGGTCTGTCAGCTACTAGGTCTTTGCACTCTGTCTTCTTGTCTCCAGGAGGATCTTCTCCATGAGATACTGGTCGATACTCCAAGTGTCACGAATTTTCACGTGGAAGACTCTCAAAGTACCACCATGTCATAGGGGTCTCAACACAACAGAGGGTGCATCAATCGTACGCCTGATCTGTGAGTTATTGGAATTTCTATTCCAGGGGCCCGGTTGGATTTTAGGTTCAAAATAACCTGATCGTACCCTAACTGTGTCCAAACCTCATGTGGGGTATGCCAAAAAAACAGTATCGTTCTATTCTTTTCTTCACCATAGATAGTTTGTCGAAAGGACACTTGTAGCCCGAGTAATGAGTGAATAGGTGTATTCGGGTCTGACAGGTCCAGGTTCGGTCCGACCCAGTTGGACCGACCTGACCTGACCCGGGTATAGACCGAGGTCCGACCCGGTCCGTGAATCTAAAAAAGTCCTAAGGGGTAGCCCGGCCGGAAGGCATGGCCCGGATGGCTGGCCGTGTGCCCTGGCCGGCTGGCTGCGTGGCCCGGCTAGCCATGCTGTGTGTGTGTGTGTGTGTGGGGGGGGGGGGGGGGGGGGGGTCATGCCCCCCTTTTTTATGTAACGGAACCGGAGCCTAGCGTTGGTTCAGGTTACCGATGGAAACTTTGGGTCCCGCCTATAGCGTGCACCAGCGGCCGGCTCAGCCGACTGACCGGTTTTTTCCACCATGGCGTGACGGAGCCGTGGTTTTTGTCGCCTCTGCGCGGTGCGATGGCACCCCGCCTCTTTTTCCGCGGTACGGCCTGGCTGCGGCCTCCTGCTCCTCCGCGCAGCGTGACAGTGCCACACTCATCGTCTAAACACCTCATACCTTCTAGTCGTGGCTCTTCCTTTTGTTGCGGTTCGACGACACCGTTGTGGCCCTCCTGGCCGCAAATCGGTTCCCTATGTGGCATGGTGGTGCTATGACCGTGTGGAAACCCCGCGGCCTTGTGCCGCCGGCTTTCTTTGAGGCCGACACATTTTCGGTCACCATGTGTACCTCCTCCATCATCATCAAACAAGAACCAACAAAAGGGGAGGGTCTGGTCGTGTTTGTACGGTCCGAACCCTCCTCATTATGGTGATATCATTCGGTTCTCAAAGCACACAACATACGACGGGGTAAAGAGAGTAATATTAAATTGTAAAATAACCCATACCTCAAGTACAGTGACTGTTGATGGAGTCGCGGAAAGGTGGATGTCGTTTTACTGACGTCAAAGGAGGAAGATTTCAGAGAAGACGAGTCGAGATGATGTCGTCTGCATTCTTCGTGGCCAGTGACACTTCCCTTCCTTTCCTCAGTTGAAGAAGGAAGAAGACGGTGTTCTTCATTCTTCGGTGGTTCTTCGTTGGAGAGATATGGCTCCACCAAGTTCTTTCCTCTCCTTAATCCTCCCAAAAAATATTATTCCAACCCCCCAATAATAAAATACAACATATTATTATAATGGTGGCATAAAAAATTCAGAATGATTTAAATTAATTAAGTTACTTCACTTAATTAAATGGGTGGAGTTGGCTCATTAATTGGAGGGGGAAGGTGAAGAGGCTCCCCCACTTAATTTGGGGTTCCAAGGAGTTTAAGGGGGTTAGAGGAGTTAAGCAGCTCAGGTGAGCCCCACCACCGTAACTTCCCATGGGAGGTTCGGGTGTCGTGGCCCACACCTCCAACCTCCCCTTGGAGGTTTTAACCACCAACAAATAAAAATAAGTTATGTCTTATTTTTATTAAAATTTTATTTTAAAACCCCAAATACTATCATCCACTCTCACTAAAACACAACTGCAGTGAAGGTCTCACTAAGCAATCACCGACGCTGCGAGTTCAATGGTGCCCTCAGATTTCAGTTCCGAGGACCAGTTCAAAATTTACAAAATCCCGAACATATGTTTACTGAACGTACCCGAACAAAAAATCAGAAATTGATTCCGGACACACCGGGACTCGGAATCAAGCGCCATCAAAAACTAGGAACTCGTAATATTCCCATGTGTTTAAAAAAATCCCATGGGAAATATGAGTCTTTACATTCTCCCCACATCAGGGGTTTACATCCCCATAAGCTACAACTCAAACTAAGGGAACAAATGTGGGTAGTGAGCATGCATCTGAGCCTCCCACTCCCATGTGCTCTCTTGGAGGTTCCCATGCTGCCAATGAACACGAAACAGAGGTATCGACCACCCACATAGGACCTGCTCCTGTCTATCATCATTCTCTGTTAGAACCTCTATGATTGTTGCCCCATCATCTATGTACAGCTCCCCATGGTCGATGATGTGATAAGGGTCATGCATGTATCTCCTCAACTGAGATACATGGAAGACATCTGCACCCGGTTCTACTGAGGCGGAAGAGCTAAGCGGTAGGCCACCTCGCCTACTCTGTTGAGGACCTGGAAAGGTCTGATGAACCACATAGATAACTTGCCGCCTCGGAAAAATATCCGTAGACCTTGTCAATGTGAGACTTGTAGGAAGACATGTTCGCCATCCTTAAACTCCAGTGGTCTCCGTATCCTGTCAGCATAAGACTTCTGCATACTCTATGAAGTCTTCATCTCCTTCTATATGATCTGAACCTTCTCCGTTGTAGCCCGTACCATCTCTGGTCCCCACTAGTGCTGACTTCCCTAGGTCTGTCTAGCATAGTGGCGATCAGAAAGGCCGACCATACAAGGCCTCAAAAGGTTCCATACCGATGGTGGAGTGACAGTTGTTGTTGTAGGAAAACTCCACCAAAGGTAAGTGTTTATACTAGCTCTGACCGAAGTCAATAAAACATGCACGAATCATGTCCTCTAGGGTCTGAATGGTCCTCTCAGTCTGACCATCTGTCTGAGGATGGTAGGCGGTGCTCAGATGTAGCTGCGTCCCGAAAGTCTAATGCAACCCATTCCATAGCCGGGAAGTAAACCGTGCGAACTAGTAGGAGACAATCGAGGAAGGTACTCCATGTAAACGCACTATCTCCTACACATAGAGGAGTCCCATGATCTGAATTGATCCATGCTCACTGATTGTTAGGAAGTGGGCCAACATGGTGATTCGGTCAACAATCATCCATATTGAATCGTGACTCCAGGATGTACGTGGAAGACCCATCATGAAGTCCATGGATATCCCATACCACTTCACTCTGTGACCTATAAGGGCTATACAAAGCCTAATGATACCTGGTTCTCTACCTTCACTTGCTGAAAAATGAGGAACCATGAGACAAACTATGCTACCACCTTCTTCATACCTGGCCACCAATGCTATCATCTGAGGTCCTGGTACATTTTCACCACACTTGGATGTACCTCTAGAGGGGATGTGTGGAACTCCCTAAACACCTCATCCTGAAGTGAAACTGGTACCAGGGTACATCCTCTGAAGAGGATGACGTGCTCCCCACCTTCATAAAATCAATCCGGTGGCTGCCCTATAAATATCTGAGCACATCACGTCTCATAGTCAGTGTCTCCACGCTGAGTCTTCCTGACTCACAGAAGAATTGGAGGAGTGACTGTAAGATAATGAAGATACCCCACTCCATCCCTATCCACAAAAGATATATATAAGGAAGATAGATGCTCTGTCGCCTCTCCTAGCACCTGAATACCAGTCCTCCTGCTAAGTGCATCCGTAATAACGTTCCCCATCCCAGGAGTATAGAATATCTAGAAGTCATTGTCCTGGAGGAACTCAAGCCAACACTGTTGTCTCAGGTTCAGGTCCTCCTGAAAGAAGATATACCTGAGACTCTTTTGATCAGATTATACAGTAAAATGTTCACCAATCAGACAGTGTCACTATATCATCAAGGAAATTACCAGAGCTGCTAACTCCAGGTCATGGGTAGAGTAGTTATACTCATGCTATTTCAACTGCCGAGAACCATACACGATCATATCTCACTCCTGCATGAAGACACACCCTATTCTGGTCCCTGATGCGTTGTATTAGACTACATACCCAACGTCTTCCTCTGGAAGCCTCAAAATGGGGGCACTAGTCAGCCTCTACCTCAGCTTCTGAAAGCTCTACTGGCATCTCTTCGACCACACGAATGGTTTTCCTTTCTTCGTCATGGCTGATAGAGGTGCTATGACTCTGGAGAAGTCTATAATGAAGCTCCTATAGTATCCATCAAAGAAAAGAATTCTTTGTACCTCCGTCACACTCCTAGGTGGCTCCCAAGAATGTACCGCCTCAATCTTCGCTGGATCTACTGCAACTCCAACCTCCGAGATGACATGTTCCGAGAAGTGAACCTATCGAATCCAAAAATGGCACTTCAAGAGCTAACCATGAAGCCGGTGCTCTCAAAGTCTGTCCAGTACAAACTGCAAATGGTAGGAATTCTCCTCCTCAGTAGTCGAGTAGATCAGAATGTCATCGATGAAGACTACGACAAAGTGATTGAGGTAAGTCTGGAAGATCCTTTTTATGAGACATATGAACACTACTAGAGCATTGGTTATTCCTAAGGGCATAACCAAGAACTAATAGTGGCCATACCAACACCGGAAGGACATCTTTTTCACATCCTCATCTTGAACTCTGAGCTGGTGATATCCTGATCTGAGTTCTATCTTCGAGAACCATCGTGCTCCCTTGAGCTGATCAAAGAGGTCGTAAATCCTCAGATGTGGGTACTTGTTCTTCATGGTCACATGATTCAGGAGACTTTAGTTGACACAGAGCCTGAAGAATTCGTCTACCTACTTGGAGAACAGAATTGAGGCTACCTAGAGAGAAACATTGGACTAGATGAATCCCTTCCCCTACAAGTCCTCTAGTTGTACCCTCATCTCGCAAAGCTCAGTAGGAGCCACCCGATATGTTAGAGTACATATCAGTGACATCCCGGGGTACATGTCAATATATAAGTCCACCATTCTAAATGGAGGTACTCCTAGAACATCATTAGGGAAAACATCCATGTACTGGTCCACCACTATAGGATAAGTCGAACTCTCCACATCAACTGCTCTGAGAGTGGGTCTAGCCAACTGGTGAGTGATCGGCTGCACCCTCCTCCAAGTAAGTCTGTCCTGAATTGAAAAGGTTCCCTTCTCACCATGAAGGTGAACCTGGTCCCATCCGTGTAGACATACTTCACATTATTCCACATACAGTCGATCTAAGCATGAACTATAGATTACCAATCCTTACCCTAGATGACATCTTAAGGCCTCGATGCCACTACAAGGAGATCCCAGCCGAAGCTCTCACATCCTAAAGTAAGCTCACACTGCCGACAACAATGCGTAATCATCGAGTCTGCTCACATAGGAGTCTCTAGTCGTATGGATTGAGTCAATGGCTCCACAGAATCTCTGAGCTCCAAATGAGGGCAGTGGCTATGAAAGAGTGACTGGCACCTGTGTCTATTAGAACTGCAGCTAAGGTGGAGTAGACATGTATCGTACCTCGAATCATCTCCGGAGTTCCATGGTCGTATGCATCAGCTGCCTAAAGCTGAGATCTCCCCTATCCACACACTCCTTGCGGTCGGGGTGGACAACCTGGTGGTTGTGGCGGTAGCACCTCGTATCGTCGTCCACGACTAGCTGTACGTCCAACTCCTCTGCCATGTCTGCCTCCGCCCTGCAGACCACCTCGATAGAACCTCTGCCTCTGCCTGTGAGGTCACTAAACTGCCTGTTGATCATCAGTACGGTGGGTTGAATAGTCACGATCCATGTGACCAATCCTGCCGCAGTAGTAACACTATCTTCTCCTGGAATGTATGGCCCTAACTCCACTCTGGGTGCCCAAAACAACCGATCATGAGTCGTGCAGTTGACCACCTATGGTTCTGGTCCTCTTGAACCTCTGCATCATCTATCTACTTCCAGCTACAGAAAACTCTGATGCAAGTCGACTAGGGTTGGGTTTTGCTGCTGGAGACTGCTCGGAAGAGAAACTCTCTCGTAGGAGGACTCACTCCAACACCCCCGTCTACCGTGGGTCTGCTGCCAAATACCAGGCACTACTCTGATGTGGGTTTGCCGCCAAATACCAGGCGCTACCCCAAAATAGCATGTAGAGGAACTCCTTCTGTCAAGTACCATAGGTCTGCCCCCAACTACTAGGTGATACTCCACCATGGGACTTCCACCATGTACCAGGCGCTCCCCACAGGGCTAGTCGAATCACTCCGACTCGAATCGGTGAAGCAATCGTCAGGTCTGTCGGCAACTTTGTATCAGCACTATGTTTTCTCGTCTTTAAGAGGATCTGAACCATGAGTTACTGGTCGATACTCCACATTTCACGAAGTCTCATGTGAAAGTATCTCAAAGGATCGCCATGTCATAGGGGTCTCAAAGCATAAGACAACGCGTCAATCAGACACCCTATCTGTGAGATATTTTCATTTCCATTCTAGGGGCCCAGTTGTATTTTTTGGTCAATCCAACCCAACCGTACCCCAACTGTTTCCAAACCTCAAGTGGGGTATGCCAATGAAACTGTCTCGCCCTATGATTTCCATCTCCGCTGACGGTTTGTCGAAAGAACACCTGTACCCACAGTTATGGGAGAATATGTGTATTCGGGTCTGACAGGTCCGGGTCCGATCCGACCCGACCTGACCCGGGTCAAGACCAGGGTCCGACCCAGTCCGTGAGTCCGACCCAGTCTGAGGGGGCAGCCCGCCCCATCCAGAAGGCGCAACGCGGCCCAAAGTCATGGCACGACATGATGGCATGGGGTGGCCCGACCCGAAGGTGCGTCCCGGCCGGTTGGCTGTGTGGCCCAGCTGGCCATGCCGTGGGGGGGGGTGTCATGGAACCCTTTTTTCCGTAATGGAACCAGCTCCTAGAGCAGGTTCAGATAACGGTGGGACCCTTCGGGTCCCACCAGTAGCACAGACCGGCGGCCAGCTTAGCCGGCTGCGTTGGTTCCTCCACCGCAGTGTGACGACGTCGTGCTTTTTCCGGCCACCGTGCAGCGCGACGGCGCTGTGCCCCCTCCCCTACGGCCTGGCCTGGCTGCGGCCTCCAGCTCCTCCGCGTGGTGAGATGATTCCGCCCTCGTAGTTTGACCATCATGGTCCTTCTGGCCGCGACTATTCCTTCTGATGTGGTGCGAAGACACTGCGCCCCTCCGTCTCTGCCGTGGCCCACCGGGCCACGACTCAGTTCATTACGAGGCACGGCGGTGCCGCACCCTTATGGAGACACAACGGCCTTGCACTGCCGAATTTCTTCACAACCAGCTCGTTGTTGATCGCCGCGTGTACTGCCTCCGTCGTCATAAAAAAAGAACAAACAAAAGGGGAGGGTCAGTACGTGTTTGTGAAGTCTGAACCCTCCTCGTTACGGTGATATCATTAAGTTCTCAATGAAGACAACATACGACGGGGTACAGAGGGTAATATTCAATCCTAAAATAATCCCTACCTCGAGTTCGGTGACCATTGACGGAGTCGCGGTAAGGCAGACATTGTTCTGTTGATGTCGGAGGAGGAAGAGTTCGGAGAAGACGAGTTGAGATGAAGTTGTCGACATTCTTCATGGGCGTCGGCACTTCCCTTCCTTGCCCCAGTTGAAGAAGAATAATACGGTGTTCTTCGTTCTTTGGTGGTTCTTCGTTTGAGAGAAATGGATCCACCAAGTTCTTTTCTCTCTTTAATCCTGCTAACAAAAATTATGCCAACCCCCAATAATAAAATATAACATCTCATTATAATGGTGGCATAAAGAATTCAAAATGATTCAAATTAATTAAGTCAATTCACTTAATTAAATGGGTGGAGTTGGCTCATTAATTGGAGAGGGAAGGTGAAGAGGCTCCAACACTTAATTGGGGGTTCCAAGGAGTTTAAGGGGGTTAGAGGAGTTAAGGAGCATGGGTGGGCCCTACCACTATAACTTCCCATGGGTTGTTCGGGTGTGGTGGCCCTCACCTCCATCCTCCCCTTGGAGGTTTTAACCACAAACAAATAAAAATAAGTTTTGTATTATTATTTTTTATATTTTATTTTAAAACCCCAAAAACTATCCTCCATAATCGTTAAAATGCAACTGCGGTAAAGGTCTCACTAAGCAATAACTGATGCTGCGAGTTCAATGGTGCCATCAGATTTCAGTTCCGAGAACTGGTTCAAAAGTTATAAAATCCTGAACGTACGTTTACTGAACATACCCGAACAAAACATCATAATTGATTCCGGACACACCAGACCTCAGAATGAAGCGCCATCAGAAACTGCGGACTCGTAAAATTCCCATGTATTTAAAAACAATTCCACGGGAAATCTGGGTCTTTACAGCTACAACTTTTAATGGTTTCTACCCACACCACAATATCCTATTAATAATCATGGATCCAAACCTAGTCTATTGAGTAACAAAAAATGAAGGGAAATATCATGAATGTAAATATACAATATAGTTGTAGTTTAATGACCTTATAGGCACTGATATTTAGGTGGATCATATAAATATTTCAATATAAGCTAAATTATTTTCCAACTCTTCATTTATTTTAAAATGATAATCTGGCCATAGAGCCCCCCTTTCACACTATGAGAAAAAGTGATATAGGTCCTCCCTATAGTACCTTCTATGTCAGAACTCCTTGTGGTAATTTTATTATTATCCATGAACATACTCCTTATGAAAATAGTGTAGGGGTTCATTCTTATAATATAAATAATTTCTTGTAAAAATGTTCTCAACTTTCTAGTAATTGATAAAAAGTATACATAGTGGATGCCACCATGGGAAATAAATAAATATATCTATATTCCCTTTATATTGTATACTCTATATAAGTCATCAAAATTATTAATATACCAATCAAAGTAGCGGTCCTCTTCGTGAGGGAGAATCCAAAAACAATGAAAATGGATAAACTCATTGTGGTTATTTTTTAAAAATACCTCTATAAAATTAATCTTCTACAAGATATGAAGATCCTACCAATATCAAGATCACTATGAATTTTTTATAATAAAATGTTGAAATCTATTACTCAATTCCATAAACAACAAATACCTCGTAATTGACTGATAAAAATCTCATCTTAGTTAAAAGAAATTTTTAGGACAAATTTATCATATTCTCTACAATCAGATCATTGAAAAACTAAAAAAATATTGCAACATATGATCTTAATATTATTGATAAAAATGAAGAAATGAACATAATAAATATATCAAGTCAACGATCCCATCATATACATGGTGATAATTCTATTCTAATGTTTTTAGATTTATTAGAGGAGGGAATAATTTTCATGTTCTGTGCAATCAGTACTATCCACTATGAAATTTTAGATGTTATGAAAGTGGAATGAGTGCCTCACCTACAACTCAACTTTTGGATGAATCTACATCTACTCTAGACTAGAGACATGTCATATGGAAAGTTCAACAATCATTTTAAGTTGTTTGATGATATTTTCATCAATTCTTCCCTAACATCTTTTTAGTGTCCTAAAAACCTATGCAATCGAAAAAATGTAAATTTATGTAGTTTTAGTTCATTAATTTAATGATCAAACTATTATATAAAGTCCCTAAAGTCCCATATAATGTGATTACTAGAGGGTGGGGTAAATGTGGATTCATTCAATTTACCATACTCACTGGTTAACAAGTTCAATTAGTAAATATAGCTAGTAATATAATTTCATCAAACCACATATTAGGTACATTGTCTTCATATTCTAGTTAGTTTACCCAATGAAATCCATATTCCTTAAATCCATTAAAGAGTGTAATCATTGGGAGTGGTATAGTGAGAGAATATTTCATAAATCAACTAATATAGAAATGTAGGTATCCTATGAGTAAATGAGAAATCTAAAATCATGGGGAAACATTTATATATGAGATAGTATTTACAATAGTTGCAACTGAACCTAGATGATGATAAATATAAGAACAAATCTTATTAAACCCACAATAGAAGCTTCTAGGAAGTATTATTGGACAAACCCCATTTTCTTGAGTTGATGGAATTTTTACTATCACCACTACCCTTGGGATTATCATGTTTTTAGGGAATCTAGGACAAGATGGTGGAAATTTTAAAAAAGATCCTAGCCCATATGTTTGGGGAAATTATTACCTCATTATCCTATAAGAATGGTGTCCTCAATGTTGGGATCATCTTAATAATTCTCACCCTGTGGTTTATTCTATATTTTCATCCATCTTAAGTATTAGATTCATGCTATCTGTGAGCTATTAAAAATTCCCTTAGAAAAAAAATTCATACACCAATTTTCGAAGAACATTAATGACAAAAGGTAAAAACTCATAGGGTGAGTAAGATAAAATAGTTCAGAATGAATGTATTTAAAAAGAGAATTATATTTTTTCCTAAAAATATATTCAAAGGATGAAAAAACCTCATACCAATCAAATTTGAATATGAATTACACTATATAATTTTTGTAATTATTTTTTTATCAACCACACAAATAATAAGAGAACAGAATCAATGTAGATGAATTTGATGAAGAATCTTGCATCCAAAAAAATCATTCGGACTGATATACAAGATGAAGGTGTACATACCTAATATTAAATAAATATAAAAAATATTGAAGCTCCTAATAAATCCTGGTATCACCATCTCAGGGATCATCAACTAAAGATAAAAGGAAGAACATTACTACATCCCAACCCCAACTAAAAGAAGTTAGGAATCACATTAGGAAATTGAATTGGAAAAGTTGATGTGAATCAATGCTAAATTTCATTATTGTAAAATAAATACTTATTTTAAATCACATGATGAGCCTAATATTTTTGTATTAGAGAATTCCCATTAGAAAGAGGGAGCTGGTCGATCAACAAGAAATGACTACATTCATCTAGCATACCAATATCTTAGATAGAAATATTTTTTAATACAAATTGTAGAGGAATATAAAGAATATTATCCATTAGAAAGGAAACCACTATTGGTTCAAGTGAGATCCTATAGGAAAACTGTAGTTTCATATCATATGTATCATCAAGAAATCTAACCATTTAATGTTTCACCCTCTACCTATACCAGAGTATCATCACATGAGACAATCCCACCAATACCACTTCACTAAAGTATGCCACATTATTTAATTGAAGTCATAGAGTTGTGAAACAAACCAGTATATCCATAAAAATAATTTCACCCAATTTTATAGAATTTACCCCACCCATAACAAAATTTGGGAATGAAACATTCCCAATATTAAATTGTCTTATAAACCCATTGTATAATTTCATGAAACTTTCATCTCTATGTGGTCCCATGATGGGAACACCAGAGTAAAAAAGGGAGAAAATATCCACTGTTCTTGGTGTAGGTCTTAGAGGGATTAACATTAATCTTGTATAATAATCTACAACATGGGTTTATTTATAATTGGAATGACCTTTATTGAAAACTTATTAATTTATTATTCTCAACATTTAGGAACATGACTATCATCATACTCTTAAATTGTAAGAAGTGTAGAAGAAAGAGGTTTTTTAACATCACTACTTGGTGGAACGAAATAACTGACCATTGGAATTTCTATTGTTAATAAAATAAAATCATAGAGACATGTTTAAAAAATATCTGGGATTATTTTCAAACACCCCTCTTTCCCTTGATGTATATTCCAGGAGTCTTAATCAGTACCACAATGACTAGAGGATTCCATTCAACATTCCAATTCCAAATCCAAATCCAAATCCTTATTATAAGGGGAGAGATCTTGTAAAGTGGATAATATGACCTTTATTCTAAATTTTCCACCGATCCCAACTATGGTTCTCAAACCCACTCAATATCTGGTGGTGCCTCCTCTTGTACGAAAATGAAAACTATAGTTCAATCATTAGTGTGGGAAGAATGAGAATAACATCATGAAATAGAAATATTTTATGAATAATAATTATTCATGATGAAAGGAATATTTTTCAGGGTTCTTCATCTCTGTATTTGAGTATAAACGGTCAAACTACTTGAGGTCAGAAAGATCCTTGAACCCAGTCCAAATGGTTTCCTAGAATACTTCCCCACCACTTAATTATGAGGAATAATATTAAATAGAAATTCTTCTTCAACAACAAATATAATTTGATGGCTGAATTCAGTTTGGTAATTCTTTTCAATGACCCTAACTATTATAAATAATATTTCACTTACGATTTAATTAAATTTCTTTTTAGGTAATATGGTTATAGAAAACATGTCTAAAATTTTATTATATTCTAAAATATTTAAAATTACATTAAAAATATTTAACATTTATAAAATATTTGTTTAACAGTGATCAAATGATTATTATTAATGTAAGGATTTAAATTTCTAATTGACACAGAAAAAGGATGTGATGGACTCAAACAGTTGGATCATACCATATGAATCCCATTTATTAGTGATTTTGAGAGTGATATCATCACTATGGTTTTCCTTGAGCTAATCAAATGATTATATCAAAACAATTAACCAAGAAAAAAACCCATTTATGATAGAAGTTCATGCTCATCAAGATCACGACCCAAACCATATATTTCAAACTACCCCATGACAGTATCAACATAACACAACTTACTCTTAGGGATTTTATTGGTGTATTAAAGGAACTTGTTTCAAGACCCTATAAATAATAGTAGGTAATTTACATCTGATAGAATAATGAATATATTTTCATCCTATTATTATTTCGTTATAAATATTTTTTATACAATAAATCATAAATTCCATTTTTATGTAATATTCAAATTTCAAATAATGAATTTATTATTATGAATTAATTGATGTTTGAAATAAATAATATTTTAATAAAATATTATTATGATATTTTCTTTATTAAAAACATATGATCATATATTTTTATGTTGTCAAGTATAATTTTGATAAGTGTTCAAAAACTATTGTTTTCAAAAAACCCATAATTTTCAGTAGGTAACATATATTATTTTAAAAGTGAAAATTCACATATTAAAAAAATTATTAAGAAAAAATTTATATAATTTTTGTAATAAATTTTTTGAAATCAACGAAAGGTGAATTTATCACAATTTTATGAGACAATTAAATTTTTGGGTAAGAATTTAATACTGTATAACTATACAGTTTTATTATGACATCATAATAACAGAAAAGAGTGGTAATAAATACTATAAAAGGTATCAATTCAGAAAAATATGTTTTGAATTTAAAATATCTTTATTTTATATTCACTTTATTTATTTTATAAATCCATTATTAGTCCTCTAAAACATATAATATATTTTAAGGGTTCAAAATCCTTTCATTATGATTATTAATTAGGTCCACATAAGAACATGTATTATTTTATTATGTTAGTCCCATTTCCATATAAAATAATGGAAAAAAATCAAATTTGGAATAATCCATTGGAAGAAACCTTGGTAATGTTATTTGTTTTTGTTATACTACTATATAGAGACCAAAATCCATGTTTGAGAAATAATAAAGAGTCTCCAACTCCTTTCTTATATAAAAACATTAATGCTCCAACTTATCTTCACCTAAAATACATGGATCATGTATTTAAACTTCCATTTACTCTATATAGTCTTTACATTGTGCTAAAAATCATTCAAGAAACTACACCCAAGCATTTCGAAGCACACACTCATGTAAGGGATCCTCACACTCTATTCTTTATTCAAGATTCCTTATTATCTTATGCCTTATATTTCCAATTACTTGTATTAGGATATGTATTTACATGTCCCTATTACTTACAATTTAATGTAAAACTGATGACATAACTTTTTTTCACTCTCATTAACCCATTTAAAGAATTTTTAAGTGACGCCATTATACAGATGAAATTTATCCACGTTCTTCCATAAAAAATTTATTTTTAGTGAATACATACCCATTTATTTTCAATTTGGTTCATTTTTAAACACTTCTAATTCTTTTATTTTGCAATTACAAGTTTTTATTATTCAGTCCTTTATAATGAAATAAAATATTATGATGAATGACCATATTTATTATGATCTCTCGGGCACACTTAAGCATGAGAATGAAACGAATGTGACTAGTGTGCCCAAAATTTTATACCCCTCAAATGAATTGGGTAATTCTTAGTCTCTTGAGATATAATATTCGGACAAGAAGTAAGCATAATTCCTTTATTTCACTTTTTCCCATTATGATATATTTTTATTTATCCTTGACCTATGAATTTGATGTAGTCTTTTATGTTTTTTCACATTTCATATGTTACATGTATGATTATCATGCTATAACATTTTTTATTTTTCATGTTCCCTTTATTCCCCATTTATATTATTATTTTATAAATTGTTTTACCTTATTTCATTATTATTCCCTTTCTTATATTTATAGCTCACCCATTTATTATGTATTTCATTAGGTTATCCCGTGCAGTTTGAAATGAAATGATATTTTAGTATAATGTTAAGGAACATTTCAATAATATTATTGTGTCCAATTTTTATGATGTTCTGATATTTATCTAATTCCCAAATAAACAATAATTCATAATATTTTAGGATTTATTATGTGTAATTTTATGTAATAAATATTGAATTAATTTGTAATAATGTGTAATGTTTTCATAGTGGGAATTAGTGAAAAAATATAGTTATTTTTGGGATGAATATTAGAAAAAATTAGAGAAACTCTTAGGGAAAAAACTTAGTATAAGAAAACATCCCAAAATAATGATAAGTATGGATTAATTGGTTCATCAAGAAAAAATTAATGTCTAGATACTACATCTTGATACGGTTATGGAATAGATGTACCTAGGGTTAGAAACTCTAAAAAGATTTTTTGGGAGGAAACTCAGTGTATCCTTGTACGTGACATTGGGCCTTACTACGCACCTTGTTTTAGAAATTTTGAAAATATTCTTTGGTAAATTCATATGATCATTTTGAAACATTATTAAGGGAAGAAAAAAATACCCATAAGGTTATATGTTATAAAATAGATCATTAATAACATAAATTGAAGCTTGTAAATTAAATAGTTAATTAAATATATATAATTTCTATGTTTTCTCTTTAATTTAGTTGTATTCATGTTTATGTGATTAATAGTTTAAAAATAAACATCCCTAATTTTCCATTTATTATATTTAATGGCCTCAAATATGAGAAATCAAGTAAAAAATGAATGTGATGGGAAATATGATGTATTCCCCAACATGATTATCCACCTGGTGGGGGTGAGAATCAATAACATTATGATGATACTATCTCAACTAACCCAGGTTATGAGTAGAATCCTGGATCAGGTAGAGTGTCCAAATCTACATAATAATGAATAAGCATCAACTGATTCATTTATCTGAAAAATTTCTCTAACATTCAATGAATCCAATGGTTCCATAATTGTGAGATAATGGATCAAATAAATTGAGAAGATATTACTTATACTTAAATGTTCTAAAAAAGATATTGTTCTACTGGATGTTCATTGTATTGAGGGATAATCTAATCAGAGGAGGAAATTGATCAGGAATATGAATCCTGAAGAAGAGATCAAAACCTATTGGGTGGAAAGAATTTACTAAAAAAAAATTGATAAATATTTTTCTCACGCTCTTAGACTAAAAATTGAAAGGGATTTTCATTACCTCATGAAAAAATATAAATAACCTATTGGGGTTTATGATGACAAATTCACAAGACATTCTTGATAATCCCCTCGCTTTGTTGGTACCCCTAAATGAATGTTTTATGATATCTATGATGGGATAAAACCTATTCTATGAAAATTCCTAATGATAAATGACATCGATAGCTATGATGAAATTGTCTAATATTCAATCAAAGATGAAATGGGGATTGTGAAATATCATGTCTATCATGGGGACAAGAAGTAGAAAGTGGATTATGATTAATGCAATATGATGGATAAATGTAATGTTACCATGAAATTTTTGCATACCAACTGTCAAAAATGAAAAAAAAGATGCACCCCTAAAATTCCATAAGGGCTATGAGGAAATACTTTAGGCATGGGAATGAAGGAAACCAAGCTAGTGATTGAAAAAAACAAACTCACTAATACTATGGAAGAAAGGAATAATCCAATAATCCCTTAGTGCATTGTTCATTACCTCATTTTCAAGGAACCAGGAAAATTTTAAAATCAATGCACTAATCCAATGGTTTTCTAAGATAACCAAAAACCACCAAGGCAGTAGGGGTGAGATTTTTCCATCACAACCACTGGGGTGGATCCTAAAAATCATGTGGATATTGGTATAGAAGTGATTAATTCATGAATAGTGAACATGCTATTTTATTTTGGTTCTACACATTACATAATATCATGAAAGTGTATTAGAACTATTCAAAAACTAGCACAAATCATGGAAGTGGTGTTTACAGTGAAAATGAAAAAAAGGAAAGTTATTTCATCCCAAGTATATGACTCCCCCTACCAAGTTTTATTGGTTTAACATCCTATAAACCTTATCATACCCCCTTTAGTTAAATTTTTTATAATTCTAGGTATTGATTAGATTTACCTATATAGATCCATCATAAATTTCCATGAGAAGGAAATAAATCTCTGAATTGTGAATCAACCTCTGATTCTGTACTAGTTCAATGAGAATGATTTATATTGTTGGGAAACAACTTCTCAAGAATGGATATTATTTCCCTATGAGAAATATTATCTAAAAAATGATTTATTCTATGTAATGATTCATCCTTTGGGACATTCCTATTGTGAGGGAATGTGATAATGTGTTTCTTGAAGAATTTTCTTGTCTTCCTCCCAGCTGAGTGGTTGAATTTTCAATCGAGATTATACCTACAGTGTTACCATTATCCCAAAATGTGTATATAATGGATGTTTAAGAACTTGAAGTGGTTAATTAACAACTATATGATAATATATATAAAGGGTTCTTATAGCCAAGTGCTTCACCATGGGTTTCACTAGTCCACATCATTAAGAAGAAGGATGGGTCAAGGATTCTTTTCATTGGTTATTGTGAGCTCAAAAATGATGATAAAGAATAAGTACCCACTTCCATGGATTGATGAATTATTTTATTATCTACATGGAGAATTATACTTCTCATGTTGTATCTATGGTTGGAATATTACCAAGTTAGGGTGAAGAAAGAGGATATCATCAAGACTTATTTTCGTTCAAGGTACAAGCATTATGAGTTCATAGTAATGTCATTAAAAATAATGAATTCTCTAATAATATAAATAGACATGATGAATAGAGTATTTAGAGAATACCTATAATTTTTTTTGGTAGTATTTATATATGATACTCTAATAGTATCAAAACTAAAGAGGTGAATATAAGTATTTTAGAACTCTGCTAAGAACCTTGCGAAAGGAGAAGTTTTATTCAATGTAGAGAAAATATAATTTATAGTCGAAGGATGTATCATTATTGGGGAATATCACCACATGAAATGGGTTATATATGGACCCTTAAATATAGAATCTATATAATTATGGATGAGGCTGACATATATGACATATATTTGTAGTTTCCATGGAATAACTAGGCACTATCATTGAATTGTAGGAAATTTCTCACAATTTTCAAATACTCTAACGAAGTTGAATTGAAAGGGAATATATTTTAATTAGAATGATAAACATGAATAGAGTCTCAAATATCTAAAATGTAGGCTTATCACTACCCCTATTCTCAAACTAGCTATAAGAGGAGAACTTTTCAAAGTAATATATGATTCTTCAGAATATGGATTAGGTAGTCTGTTAATGTAGAAGGAGAAAGTCATAGAATATGCTTTAGTGTATTTGAATGTTCATGAACAGAACTAACCAACACATTATTTGGATTTTGATTCAATGATAATATATTTGAAAATATGTACACATTATCTCTTGGGGGATAAATGTGAAATATATATGAATCAAAATAGTATAAAATATATATTCACATAGAAATAGATTAATATGCACCAATAAATATGGTTAGAGATGATCGAGGACCATGAATTCTCAATACTCTAACATCCCATTAAAGTGAATAAATTGGAAAACACTCTATGTTGAAAGGATCCATCGATTCTACCATTGACGAGAAATGAGTGGGATTCTATCTTCATATATATTAAAAGTTAATTGATAGGGAACATAATGTAAGGAAAAACATGAATACTTTCACAAATGATTACTAAATCAACTCTTATTGAAACTATAAAGGATGCTCAAGGAAATGATATGGGAATTTAGAAGAAAGTGTAAAAAATAAGAAATGTGAAATCCAAAGAGTTCATTTTTAATGAAGGAGTTATAAGATTTGGTTCTAGACTATGTGTGCCGTAAAATCTTGTTTTAAAGAAGGAATTTTTGGATGATTCACATAGCTCGAACTTCTACAACCACCCAAGAAGAAAAAATATGTATCAAGATCTATGATAAAACAATTGTTTGGGAAATATTAAGAATGAGATTGTATAATATACTTCAATATTTCTTCTATGTCATCAAGTAAAATCAAAAAGAAAAAATCCAAGGGGAGAATTATACCATTACCCATACCTATATGATAATGGGATAACACCACTATGGAATTTATCACTTTTATTCTAAAGACATCATTATGGAATAATGATATATGAGTTGTAGTGGATCAGATTAAAAATAAGGTGCACCTCATTGCAATTTTATAGGATTTATCATTCGATCTACATGCAACAATATACATTATAGAAGTGGTGAGGATTCATGGAGTACCACTATTTATTGAATCCTATCATGATTTGAGATTCACCTATACAATCAGGAAAAGTTTTCAACATTCAGCAAACACTGAGTGGAACTTCATCATTGGTTATCACCCTCAAAATAATGGACAATATGAGTTGACTACACAAAAACATGAGGACATGTTGAGATATTTATCAATTGACTTCAAAGAGGATGGGACCAACATCATCCTCTATTGGAGTTCTCTTATTAAACAGTTTCCACAAAAGCATCCTTGTGACTCCCAATGAATCCATTTATGCGATGTGGTTTATAACACCTGTATACATGGATGATGTTGGGGAACAAAAACACTTTGTTCCTGAAATGGGTGAGGAATTGGTAGAAATGGTTAATACCATTCACCATCACATCAAGGCCGATCAGAGTCAAAAAAAGTTATATGATGAAAATAGTTGATGATACCTAGAGTTTAATGATGGAGACATAGTATTACTCTGCATATATCTATGTATTAAGTTGATGAGATTTGGGAATAAGGGAAATAATAGTCCTAGATACATTGTCTACTTTCATATCTTTGATCGCATCAGAGTGATGTACTATCAACTAGAACTCACACCTACCCTATATCATGTCCATGATGCATTCCATATACCCCTCTTAGACAAGTACATATGAGAACCTCACTTGAACTCAATCAATAGGTGGTACCATTAGATAATGATCTCTCATATGAAGATCAGTCATTGAAGTTCTTAGATAGTATAGAAAAAGTTTTACAAAATTAGAAAATGCAACTGGTCAAAGTGTTGTAAAGAAACCAAAAGATTTATGAAGTAATGTTGGAACCAGAGGAAGTGATTAAACATAAATACCTTCATCTATTTTAGTTTTGGAAATGAATGTTTTGGGGATAAAATTTCATAATGGGGGAAGATTTTAATGACCGGAACTATTATAAATAAATTTTCTATTATTATTTCATTAAACATATTATTAAGTAATATTTCTATAAAAAACACATCCACTCATATGAATTTATTTTATCCTATCATATTTACAATACCACTAATCATATATACCACTGATAGAATAGTCATTGATCACTGATCACATTGTTAGTACAAATATAGGGTTTTAAAAAATTAAATTAACACAAACAATGGAAGTTAGGGCTTCAAATAGTAGTATCATACCATAAAACCCCCATTTATCAATGTTTCCAAGGGAGATAACATCACTGGAATTTTCCCTTAACAAATCCTAAATTGATATCCAACAAGATAAGCATGAGTGAAACCATTTATGATAGATTTTTAATACAAATATCACGATGTCTCAAACCATTTGTACCAAACCACCCCATTAAAGTATCATAATAAAAAACCTTACTCTTACGGAGTTTCCTTGTGTAATAAAGTGATATGTATCAAGCCCTTGAAATATGAGTATATACATTACATTGTATATAATAATGAATATATTTTCCTCGTATTATTTTTACATTCTATATTTTTTATATATAAATAAAAAATAGATAGTAATTTTAGGAAATATTTGAATTCAATTAAATTATTTATTTTGATGAAATAATGTATTTTTGAAGTAAATAATAATTTAACAATTTTTTTGTTATTAAATATTTTTTTATTAAATATAAATGATTTTATAATTTTTAAGAAGTGAAAGATAATTTTAACAAGGGTTCAAAAATGGTTATTTTAAAAAAAAATCATGCATTTTTAATAAATATTCATAATGATTTAAAATGAGAAAATTTTCATAATTAGAAAATTATTAAGATAAATAAAAAAATTTAGAATCACAATTTCCAAATTATCCAATGGTGAGTCTTTCATAATTTTATGAGGAAGTTCAATTTTTTGGTTAAAATTAAATATTGTATAAATACTCTTTGTATATTATTACATCATAATGACACCAATGTGATGTAAAAAATACAATAAATGGTATTTATGACCAAATATTGGTTCTATATTTAATTTAATGTGATTTTATGTTTTATTTATTTATTTTAAAAATCATTTATGAATCCTACAAAACATATAATATATTTTAAGGTTTTAAAATCCTTTCTTTAAGAGTATGATTTTTCACCACTTAAACAAGGGTATTATTTTATTTTGTCTAGAACTAGTCCTTATAAAATAATTTAAACCATTCTAGTTGGAATAAAAAATGAGAAAAAACAATTTTAATGTTAATATACCGTCCAAAACTGATGATTAAGAAATGACAAATAATTCCCCACTTTATTTTGATATAAACACACTCAAAATCCAATTTCTCTTCACTAAAAATATGTGGATCACATCCTTAATCTTACCCCGCTCTATTTTCCTCCAAAAGTTCCCATCGGCTCTCAAGAAGCTCCTCCTAGAATTTGGATTCACAGACCCAAGTAACAGATAGTCGTCTTCTCTTTATTATTCATGTTTCCTTATTATCTTATGTATTCAATTTCAATTACTTATGTTGGGTTCTGAATTTACATGTACCTATTAATTACCATTGCATTTAAAAATTATTATATACCCCTATTCTCTATCATCAACCCATTTTTTGAATTTTTATGTGACTCTAGTAAGCTGCCAAAAATTCACCATGATTTTCCACGCCAAAATAATTGTGAAATGAATATCATAACCGTGTACTATCAAGGGTCTTCACATTTCTATACTTATACGGATTTTATTTGGGAATTGTATGAATTTATTTCACACTCCATGATCATGGAAAAAATATGATGACGACTGACTCCATTTTCTATGATCTATGTGGCACAATTAGTTATGAAAATGAAAAGAATGTTACTGGTGAACCAGGAATTATATAGAGCTCTAATTTTTAGGGTAATTTTTTGTATCCTGAGAAGGCTTGTTGGTATAGGAAGTACACCTAATTCCTTTATGGTAAATTTTCAATCATAATTTCTTAGTATTTTTCCTTTACACATGTTTGTGATGTAATGTCTTATGTTTTTTCCAGATTTCCCATATTATAGTTATGATTACCATGATATTCCATGTATTATTCTTATCTTCATTTTACTCTAAATTGATACTCTTATTGTATAACATTTATTACCTTATACCATGTTTGTTCACCTACTGTTCATTATATCTCACCCCTTTCTTTTATATGTCCCTAGTTAATCCCGTGAATTTTAAAAATCCATGGATTTTTATAATCATATTAACGAAGTTTTCAATAATGTTATTATATCCGATGTTTATGATGTTATTTTATGTACCAAATTCCTGATGGCACTAGACTTCTTGATCATCTAGGTTTTATTATGTGTATATTTATGTAATAAATCATGAATTCATGTGTAATAAATTTAGGGTTTTTAAAAGCTATCAAGAACCCCCAATGTTGGAGATATTTTCTATTCCATTCTTCTAATAAAATAAGGATAATAATAGGAAAGCCTTTTCAAAAGAGATTTTTTTTATGAAAATATGGTTAAGAAATTAGTTATCTTACAATACGTGATACTCTATGTACAACCATGTCATCTAAGTGTGAATTTATTTCATATGAAGTAGTAGAGGTAATTTTTTTTATCATACTATTCTATCTGTAAAAATAATCATTATTACTATAATATAGAATTAGAAGAAGAATAATCCTATCCGACACCCCATCTGGGGAAGCATCTTTTTGATTTCATAACATATCACAGGGAGGATAGAAACCACACAAAAAACAAACCTTCATCTAATATTGATATTTAGTATAACATCATCAATATCATACATTTAATAGACCCTTTCAACAATGAGGAGTATTTATATGTAAATGAGTTTCCCATCGATATCGTGGATATAAGATATGGAGGTTATTGAAGAACAAAATGGGGTATACAGTGATATTTATGTACCATTTCTATTAATGATATATATATATATCTAAATAATGTATTTTAGAACATCAATGTTTTTAAAATGAACATTGATTTGATTCTAAATAATCTGATGCTCATTTATATTTGATCATACTAGAAGACCAGCTATCACAAAATATTTTTTTAATCAAAATTTGTATAATGAAATGAAATTTTATCCCAAAAATTTTTACTCAATTATCTCCCCCCATTCATCATTAAGGATGTTCTAATGGAATATTCTACATTATTTTATAATACCCTAGATAGGTATTAGAATCAAGGAAGAATGTCTAACCCCTTAGTCTATAAATATTGAATATCAAGTCATATTATTGTCATCCTATTTAGGATCTCTTATTTGGATCCCATTCACATGTTGAAAGATGTTAGAGAAACCCCCTTCAATACTCCTTCATCTCCCTAAGAGTTATAGATTGAGATTTCTATAATTGAGATAAATCCCAAAAATAATGGATAAATTTTATAAAACACAATATTTTATTTTGTTCAAAAAGACTATGAGACTACTATATTATCTATATATTAGACCCCTATATATGTCTATGAATATTGATGAAATCCATGTTTATTTGGCCTTTTTCGATAACGATTGTAGGATTAATCTCAATCCAACTTGAACACCTAAGGTCATAGGATTGTGTAATTAGAATTTTACCCTACCATCATAAAAATATAGAGATATGAAAAGAGTGGGATGTGATAAATAAATATTATCTAGAATATAGACCATTTAAGTATATTAGATATGAATATGAATTCATGGTTTTCTACCAAAAAAAAAGTAACTATATTTCTGGTACAGCTATGGATCCATCAACATGTAGTAGTTCCCTATTCATATCATCTATGATTTATGTACTCTTTCAAAGAGAATGTTGAGGTAATATACAGTTATAGTACCCCCTCTTAGTTCTATGCATCTCTATATATAGATGAATGATTCTATTAAAATTAAAGGGGAATAAAAAGGTCCTATATACACGTAATCTTATTGTTTACCCAAATGGACTAGGAAACATTCATATTATTCTAGGGATAAAACCCAATAAAGAATATTTTTTTCTCATCAAATTAATTTAAGTAAAAACTAATGATCTGGGAAATCATCAGCTCACATAGGCTTTATTAGAAAATTAATTTAAAAACTCATATAATGTTCATATTATATGATATATAAGAATAATTTTCGGATGAGAATCTACCACAATTAATCAAAAAAATACTAAATAGTCTATATGAATCAATATTTCCCCATAGAAACTTTACTAAAATTTACGATAGACCAATATTCAAAAAACACACTAATTAATATTGATTAACTATACATAAACTCCCAAATGAGAGTATGGGAATTTGGAATTTTTTACCATTCTAATGGTTTTATCCATTATTAATAAACCTATCCATTTGGATGGAGGATGTAATCCAAATAAAGAAAATAATTCACCTACATCATCTCCTAGATCATTTTTTACTAAATTTGATGTTGTGGACGAGTAATGTATAATTAATTACATTTGGAATTTGAGGAAGGTGACTTAACCACCATCTGCAAAATCAAATAGATTAATCTATGTATGAACGAAAATTCATGGACAATAATAATTTATAAAAAATTTAATCCTAATAAAATGATCTATACATCCCTTTATATAATAAATGATAAGATGTGTTCCCAATGAACTATATAGAGATTCTCAAGATGGATCTATATATTGTTTTCCATCATTTGGGTATACTAAATGACCACTATAAATATAAACAGGAATCAATGAAAATGTATCTGACTCATGCTACCATGGTATAACCTTAAATTCACAAGTTAATGAAGAAAAACATCATATAAGAACTCCAGCAACCAAAGAGTCTCACAAACAAAATCCTTTTCAATAAATTAAATGGTAATATTTAGGATTTTATTGATTTCATGGGTCTTAATCAACACTGCCAAAATCATGTTCTCCTAGTCTCATTCAAAAAAATTCTAATTGATGAAAAGACCAACATTACCATCTTCTACTTAATGTATATGTATATTAAAATAATCATATCTAAATATCCCATTAATCTGAGTTATCCACCACCTTTAGGGAATCATATGGGGTATATAATTATCTAATAATTCACTTTGACCAAATAAATTATTAATATATATACCAACATTCAATGTTCTATATCTTTATTTTCTTTTCAAGGAATGACTACGAAGTTCTATAATGATAATCAATGGGTTAATTCTCAACAATGACGAGATCACCATTCCAATCATGATGTAGTTTAAAATAATATTTTGAAATAAGAAATCTAGAAAAACCCTGAAAAATATTATTTGAAGGATGTGTTGGTTAAATTCTTTATCTTCATGGTATGCCACCAAAACATTATAGACTACCCAGAAATGACTAATGTGATAGTCAATGTTCCTCCTCAAAACCACAATGATTTTAAAAGCATGAAGATATGTATTACAATATTATTCATTTCATAGATAAACATTGTATAAAATTCCAACACATAAATATGTAGATGAAATATGGGGTAACCTTTTAGGGGGATGCAAGTTTATAAAAAACCATTAACGACATCAAGATGTATCTTTTTCACCAACCGGTGTTGAATCCACATGTAAAATGGAAAATTAATATAGAAATCATGGAAATCATCAAGGTATATTTTTATAATACTTATCCATTTTATATTTAATGAATAAAGGTAGATAATATTTATTATCTCAATATGACAATGTTGGAAACTAAGACACACTATTCCAAAATGGTAATGAATTCACTTGAAGTGATCTTAAATGTAAATAAACTAAGAAATTATTTGTGGAACCACTAGTTCTATATAATTTCTCATGTTTATTTTCTCAAATATATCCTTAGTTATCCAATTCTAAAAATATATTTAGCATGATGAGTGGTTATTCTGTAATAGTCTGATATCTAGTTAGTGTGTTATATGAAAATTAAATACAATGTTTTAAATGATATTCTAATAGTTCAAACCATACAATTGATTAATTATTGGATATAGAACTCCCTCAGGAAGTGGTTTTCTATACCTATTAAATGTTTTGATAATGGGATATTTACTTCAATAGTTCCTCCACGAGACCAAATTGTATAATGATTGGATACTTGAATCTCAAAAGAGATACCTAATGGATTTTTTTTCATATCCCCAACAAAAGTCTATATACCTTACTCCTTCCTAATATTAAAATTAGAAGCTAACAATTAGGTAAGATACCATGCTCTCATTATAGTCTTGGAACTATATATAATGATACTATTGAATTTATTGAACATTAATGTTAATTAACTATTGGTAATAAAGAAAATCCTTGAAATTAATGAAGGTTGATGTAAACATTCCCCTCAAAGAAAATACTATCACATATACCACATATAAAAAATTAATATTTGGATGTAATGGTCCAAAAAACTACAAATTTGGTAGATCCAAAATAGATGAAGATTTATATTCACATCATATATCACATGATAGAAACTTCATTCATCACAAATGATATGGATGTAATCAATGAAATTAATAACACCTCATATCATAATAAGCACTCTATATCACTATTTAGTTGTGTAATTGGATGGATGTATCCAATTATATTATACCTTTGAAATGGGGAACCACCTATAGATCCATTAATGAAGGAGAAGATCGATTATGGGAAGCAATTTAGTCATTTATAATTGATCGAATCCCAAGTTGGTCCTCTAAAAATGAGGCTTTGATGAGGTTCTTCATGGGTGTATTAAATGCGGAGAAACCATTAATATTTCAGGGAATTCATGTTGGTACCTTTGGAAATCACTAGTTATAAATCATTTTTCACATAAAATTTTGTGATTTGTATATTTTTTTCTTTTGATGACAGAATAATTAATTGAATTGAAATTGATATTACATGATTTAAAAATATATTCCAACTTCAACCATAAACCCCTTGAATTTTTTCACAATATAAAAAATTCTTCTAAATTTTCTATATAGTTAATAGATTTAATTGATCCATAACCACCGACTATATTTAAGTAGGTTAAATTCATCCTTAAAACCCATAATTTCGTCAACATGTGCTCAGAATAAGTTCCCCCAAAATAATATAGAACCTAATTTTTCATCAATTTCATGAAGTCTAATATCATTTCCATATTTGGTTTCCCTTACACATGATTTGTAGATAAATAATCAAATTTATGTTCTCCCAAATTAAATATGTCTTAATTGGATTATCACATTTAGTCCAAAGACTAATCTCACATTCATAAAGTTCCCAACAAATAGATGGATTCATTCAACAAAATTATAGATGATATGCTTCAAAATATAATTGAAAAATATAAGTATAGTTGAATCGAAAAAAACAAACATGCTTTGTTGTTTTATCACAATAAAACCTCTAGATCTTAAAAAATGACCACTTATTCTCTAATATTCTAGAAAAAGTAGTACCACCCATTATTGTTCAACTAAAATCACTGTGAATTTCAATATAAAATACACTTTATGAACATGATATGTCTTATATTTAATGGTTTGAGCTAGAGATACTTGATTAGAAATGGTTCTGAAAACTTCTAAACCTAAAGGGTCATCCAAATAATTTCCCAAAAACATTTTACAAGAGGGTTCACATTTGGTCATTCATCCAAGTTGAACTGGTGTTCAATATGAGAACTCCAATTATACATGGTAAGAAAACCACAATGATAGAACCAAAAAGGGAACAACCTTATAACATAAAAATAGTCTAGTCTAAGAAATCATATTCTTTGATTTAAATTAATGAAAAAACATTTACATATTTTACTATTTCAAGGTTTCTAAAAATAAATTCACATAATTTTATGAAATGTGCATAAATTACTCAATAAATTTATTTAAAATATATATAATTATTTTCTCACTTAATTAATATAAACTAAAAAGAATTAATACTCATTTAATGACTATAAACTACACAACACAATGTCTTTTTAGCATGAATTAGACTGCATGGAATAAAATCCCATCATAAATAAAATTAAACTATTGGGAATTTTCCATCATATTTGACCGAAAACTATTTTGAGTGGAATTTTTCATGTGGCCTAGAGTTATAAATTTATCCCTCTAGGTAATAAGTTTCAGAAGAGGGTTTACTTTAAATTGGGATTTTATAGTTATGACTATATTTTTTGATAATAATATCATAATTCACAAAACATATGATGAAAATAGTTGTTAACTGAGATATGTTTCACTATATTCCAATTATCACAGGATTCATTTTTAAACATGGTGATCATGATCTGATTTGGGCTACAAATCCAATCAACATTAACCCCTCACTATGCCAGTGTTTGAGCCCTCTCATGAATATCATGTTTCTTAATTCTACTGCTCTAAGATGAATCAATCATCATATCTCCCCTAAAAGTTGGCATGATCTATAAATTGGATACCCTATATGTACTATATATCACACTATTCATATTTATATAGGATAAATAGTGATGTCAATATCACATATCCCAAGCCCAACCACAATTTCTATTAACATGTCTGGTTCCACTATCATGACAATAACTTTCCTAACTCATGATAGGTTTCATCCTTCATTTTCATATGGGAATCCCATCATTTATCCCTCTCTCTCATGTACATGATCCAAATATGTATAAAAAATTCCTTCAATAGAAATATGTTTAGATTTATTCTTGTTATTATTAGATACATTATGATTCATGGATTTTATATCCTTGTCCCAATAGTGAAACATTTTCAACACCCTTTCCCTATGTATTGTTACCTAACTCATCTAGGGTTTTCTATATCAACCCTACACTATAATTATATATTTAGAATCCTAGATAACTTATTCTTGGATAAACCTCGGATTTTATTATAGATCCAATTCTATAGAATAATAAAATTTATAATTTTAGGAACTAGTTTTGTTTTGATTACAGTTATTTCTAGATATGTGTTGATACTGAATGGTCCAGAACCAGGTCCAAATATGAACCCCGCAAACTATAATACTATTTTTCAGACTCTTACTTATTCATCTCATGTGAATCAAAATATATTAACATAATGTTTAATCAACTATTTTTTTATACTTGAGATAGATATGCATAGAATCATATTTATAAAGGTTCTCATTATACAAACTCTATAATAGAAAATTGTAGTCCCATTAGCATGAATTTAAAGTACAAGAAATATGGAATACACTACAAAACCCTTAAACTAATTGCATTGGGAAGCTTTTTATAACATATTTTCATTAATTGAGATACAGATCCATGTATGACTCCATAGAATATAGATATTTGTTTATAAACCTACTACAGGAAAAAATGAACCCATTATCATGGTCTCTATCATAGAGTTTGGATCTTCAAAGTCTATAATATGATTTTATCTTCTATTGATAAACCCATGAATTGAATCATTATTTTAATCCCCTCTATATGAGTTAGATATCTATAAGTATTTTTTCCCTTGAACTATGTGTGGATTGAATCCTTTTATTTGTAAATATGTACTAATATTGGGACTACTTATCTCAGAATTATCTGTAAAACTCACCTTTATTTAGGATATTAGTGTGTGGGAAGCTATCATTTACATCAGGAAATAAAAATTAAATATATATCAACAACCTAATATTGATTACCCATACCACCTATCTAAGGTGACATCATTGGTCCCACCTATAGTTAGGAAATTATTTTAATGGTAAAAAAATTACCATCCAATATATATTTTTATTTCTACATTCCTATGAATTCAATATATATAGTGATTCTTGGATATCTAACCCATGCATAGCCACAAATTTCTATCATTTTTAATTCCCTCTCCCAAAGTGTTTCTTATTAGTAAATTACTAGTATTTAGATGGTAAATACTATGAGGGATTACAAATTCACTTTCAAAACTATTTATATCTTGATTACTATATCTATATGACATTTAGTTTATTCTAATTTTGGGCCTCTTATACAATCATTGAGTATATTTTTTATATTGTGTTATTTGTTCCTAATCATTCTGGTTCAATGTCCTGCATTTGAGTCCTCAATATTTTTGGTTGAATTTCTCCTATATCACTAGACACTTAATCTCACGTTTGGTAAAATATATATGGACATAAAATTCAACCACTATTTATCAAATGGGCCTTAGTTTAAATAACTACCCTCTATAGTCTTAATTATATGTCATATAAATATTAATTGAAAGAGAAGAAATTGTTCACCAAGTTTAAAAACATAAAGGTAAGCCTAAAAAAAGTCATGTGTTTATATGCTATTCAATTTACATTCTTGTAATAGGAAAAAGCTAGTGTGAAAATTAGGTACAAATCTTATAGATACTGAAAACTATCCCTATGAAAATTTCTACCATGCTTACTAGACCCATTGATCAATAGATAATTGTGTGACCTTAAAAGTTCATGTATCCTACTTCCATATTCTATTATATATAAACCATAATCACTCCATTATAATTTGTATCATCATAAACTATTCAGGAATATTTATAATGAGTGCATTCAACTAAAAAAATACCCAACTACATGGAAATGATATATTTGTTCTCATATCTAGACATTGATCAAAGGGTATATTTAATACTATGGATAGGATCCTATAATATATTTTTCCCCAAAAAAATTTCAATAACCCCAATATTTTTAATTAGGTCAGTGGTTTTCCTTGAAACAATTGTTCCATTACATAATTTCCCATTTCAAATTTAATGAGTAATAATTTAAATTTTCCAAAACCAAAATATTCAATTGGATTCAAATACCCTCGATGATACAAACATGTGATTCATACTTATTTTAAAGTAGAGATTTTTATATTCTAAAATTTTACAAATTTATATCCTAGTATTATTTTTTATGAAGGAAACAACTCCATGAGTCATGATACACTTATTAAAGGCCTATAATAACTACATGTTCCCTGATTCATTCTATTTCGGGATAAATGGTAACAATGAGATCTCTTATTAGGGGCCCATTAAGATTATTTTATTCCGACAACATTAGAGTGTAGGAATTCTCTTAATTCTAATTGATTCATCTCTGTTGGACCTGTATTATGAAAAAACTATTCTATTACCTCTATAAATGAATCAAATCCATATAAAAAATTATATTAGAATTGTGTTTGGATTAATTCTTAGTATTTCAGGATATGTAGTGATATTTTTAACCAATTACTCCAATAAAGTAAAATATCATCATACAAATCTCCTCCACTCAATATCTAATAACTTCCCAACCATGGTTAGTTTTAGGATGGAGTGTTCTAATCACTTTTAAATATTCTCTTCCTTTTGAATAGAAATCATAAATTTATTGTTTTAATCACCATAAATCAGTCATTGATATTGGTAATGTATAACTTCAACTATAAATGGATACCTATTCATAGTAATGATATAATGAATAACACAAATAACATACAAAATAGATGAATGTTGGGTCCTAAGGATAATCTCTCTTATCCCTATATTCCCTTTCAAGTACTACTATTGAACTCATCACAAGAATTTAGTCAATTATCATCATTTTGGTGAATCATCCAAATCATCACATAGTATCTCTAATACACCATGTCATTATTTATATTACATTAATTTCATGATTATTGTTTCTATAGGACTTCTATATTTTGATCTCTATTTATTTTTTAACATCTCACCACTCTGCAAGTTAGTAAGAGATAGTAGTGTTCCTTCCATTCACCTTGGGTCAATTTTCCAATTTCCACATATAATATCTCAACTTTTTGTCAAATAAATTTCAATAATAAATTCACATTACTCTTCATACAAGAATTATGACCTTAAATAATGTAAACCTCTTCAACAAATATTTTTATTTATAAAGGGATTACTCACTCATATCAGGTAAACCATTTATTTATATCATACAATAAAATGTCAACCCTTATCTTTTATTAAACTATATGACTTAAAACACCTATAACTCTTTCTCTATGAAATAAAACAGTATAAATATGTACACCAACATTAATATATATTTATATTTGTGTTTTTTTCTCCACTATTATCATTCTCACCTCACCCCAATTAATATATATACATCCTCATCATTTGGTTAAAGTTACTTACCTTAAATAACATCCTCATCGATCCAACTAATTAATTATTATATTACTAATGTAAAGACACATAATACTCACCCGTTTGAAACCCCACAATGGTTAACATGGGAAAATTTATTTTTTATACTTTATAATAACCCCCCTTACAAAAAATAGGAAGAATAATGACTGGTTGTTGAGGGAAAAATTATCAAAAAATTCTGTAAAAACCTCCCAATTGAGAAAAATATGATTTCATTATCACTAAGAATCTCTTTTCCATAGTTTTGTAAAAATATTGGTTGATTTTTAAAGAATATAATGATATTAGTGACCACTATATAGAACTATAGAAATTATAATTTCATTGTATTCGAACAATTTTTGACATTATAATCATTATTCCAAAATCACTTCATGATTTTTATAACACTGAATTAGCTACTCTCTAATATTTTGATGGTCTATACTTGACTTATGATGATGGCTAATGTTTTACAATATTCATCACACTGATACATATCTGAGTTATCATGTTTGAGAGTAAGTCTTCTGACTAGACTAACCTTGATTTATTATGATGGTATATGTACCTCTATATTTGGCCTACCTATTGAAGGAAATTGAATCTTGAAATCATTTATCTCAATATATCCCCCTAAATTATGGGGATGTTAAATGGGAAACTATATTAAGCCATCTGGTATCCATGAAAGTGAAAATTATTAAAAGATAATGGATTGATTCATATATATTTTCATTTATTATTTTATTTGTAAATTGTTACAGATATGATCATTTCCCAAACAAAATTATTTGGAATTATTTATTATGATATTAAACATTCTTGATTTCTTATATTATCATTGACTTCTAGTGTAATTAATGGGGGAAATTAAGAAACTGATAATAGTAGGAGAGAAAGATTTTTTCCATTTAATAAATATAGTGGGTGAATCATTAACATTATGGATATTTCCCATGAAAATATAATAAAAGTGTTATAAATATGATATTATAATACCCCAAAAGATTGTAAATCTACTAATGTTTTATGTAAAACATTGAATGACTACTAGATGTGCACTTGGTTTGCACCCTCAACCTCATATGTGGAACACTTCCATTCGATCGAAACACCAAACTCTTAGTTCTCTCTCTGATTCTCTCAATCCTGAAGACCACTTTTGAAACACGTTTTCTCATTTTTAATTTTCTATTCTCATATTACTGTATTTATATTGTCATGGTGTCCATGCAGCCATTTTTTTATTCCTTAGATATTTTTAATTCATTTAATGAGAGACCCATTCTAATGATTCTTCTTATAGGTTCACACATTTGATGGATTGAATATCCCACTCTTGAGACCCAAAATACTCTATATTTAAATTTTCCATTGAGTAATGGAGTAAAATTACTATTAGTCAAATCCATATATAATCACATTCACTAAAAACCCATAGATTTGATCCAACTTGGCCTCCATCACAATAATGGGTGTCTGAGTTATTACGGAATGCATATTTTTGACATTCACTTTCATGTTTTATTTTTATAATATAGTTAATTAAACATAGAAAAAACATTATATTAGAACCATAATATACATTAGGATAATGTCTCATGATTATAAGGTTTGTGCAGTTAATGAAGAGGTGATAACGACTGAATCTAGGGGCTTTATTCTAGAAGGGGAAAAAATGGGTAATTTTGATTGAAGTTGATTCCATGAATATATAATATGATATATTCCTAATTGGGTCATATATGTGGGTATCACTCTAGAGTATCATAGTGCACAACTTCAAATTCAATAGTAGAGGTCTCCCCGTCCTATATTATGGAGCTCAACTCAATAGTGTGATCTCTCAAATATATTTCATCTCGATCTTAACCCAATTCTTGGAATGGTAGTATACATCTTTATGCGGTGAAAATGCATAATAAATTTATATGATAAAATTAGATACATGAAAAAGTGTACTCAAATGGTTAATCAATTAGAGATTTTTTTTGTTGAAGATTGTCCCAAATATCATTGTTGACATGTGTTAGTGTCAACAAGAATTGATGGGAAATCATATGGTGTTATCCTGACAGACTCTGTGGTAGGAAGAATTAACACCATTTATACACACCAACATTGTAACATGAACCTAGATGGATATTCAGAATTATAGATGAAATCCCAATCAACTCATTCTAGGAGAAATCTTTCGTATAGTGTTACTCTATATTAATATTTTCTCATTGAATATGTGATTCTAGTCGCTATTGTCACAATATGTAAATCAAAATAACTAAACATGAATTTTGGATAAATTCATATGATATTTTTTATAATGTGGGAATTCATGTTAATTTTTCTATCGCCCATAATTTCTGACAACATTTTCCTATAAGAAAATTATAGGGAAAACCCATGTTTATTGGGACATAGCCACCTGTATGCACCGCAATCAAACCATGTAGGAACTATATTAGACATTAGTTCTTATAAAGTGTACACCGTGTTTAACATTACCCAATACCTATTATATTCTCCTATTTTTTACACAAATAACCATTATTCATATAACTATGGAAAGTTGTGAGTCCATTATAAATGTATAAACATTCATCCCAGTAAACATATCTTACTGTACATAGGTTCTGGATCTGTGTGATCCCATTCCTAAAAAACATTTATTTAAAAATAGATAATGTGTCATAATAGGGGGTTTACAAAGAAGGGAATGAGAAAGAACATGTGCATCCAAATCAAAAAAAACGAGAACAAAAATCAAGAGAAACAATAGACCATCCTGAGGAGGCCTCTAAAATTGACCACGTTGACCGAGCATCTACAACCTGATTTGCCTCTCTATAAACATCAGTGACCTCCAGTTGAATGTGATCCATCATCTACAACCATTCAATATAGAAAGGAAGAAATTTCCTTAGAACTGATCTGGAACAAGTATTATGAATATTTAATATAGTGGTGGATTCGGATTACACCCAAAGCTGCCTCCATCCATGATGAGTGACATACTTTATGGCTTTGATCATAACTCACATCTCAGCTGCAATTTATATTTAATGAACAATTTATTGGAAAAAATGGCTCTTAAAAATTCCCCGATATGTGAATAATACACCACCACACCTTGAAGGACCAGGTTCACCAAAATCCACCCTATCCATGATTACCATTATCTAACATGGAATCAGTGGAATCCAGTAGATTGACTTTTGGAAAATTGGTTTCCTTGATCTCCCTGCAACATAATGGTTTTTGATGATAATCAATTCAGGAATATTATTTTTCATTATATTAGTGTTCATATTGAATGCTATCAGAACATACCTATATATAGAATGTATTCCCTCCCGGATAGAGGGCTGATGACCTACAAGGGCATCATCGTTTTGTTCCTTCCATATAATAGTGATAATATTATCAGTGGTAGTGAGTTGCATCGTGCCAACCAGATCACTCAACTGATCACACTAGACAGGTTTTAGAAGGCCCTAAATACTTTCTGTATATATATAAATGGGGAACACATCCTGCAAATGTAACCATAACCTAAAGGGAACATTACACTCTATGAAAGTATGTGTAACAACCCAAAGTTTCATTAATGGAAATCCCTCATGATCTAGTTAAATGTCTCTTTATGTAAAATGTTTATATAAAATTTCAACTTCATTGGTTTTATGTTAAAAATTGTGTTCGTTACTTTTATAGCCGTTGAACAGTGACCACATGATTATTATAAATATAGGGATTTAGCACATCCAATTTACTCAGACAAAAGAAGAAATGGACTCATCTAGTAGAATTGATCCATACGAAGCCCATTTGTCGGATCTCGGAAAAGAGGTGGCAACCTTGGTCTTCACTCTTGACCAAGACCAAGATGAGCATCATCATGTCAAGCTCGAACGGGACCGTCTATGGGAAAAGTGGAAGTTGATAGAGATTACCACTCGAGCGATGTTATCTGAGCCACCCCAAGAGTCTGTCACCATCGCGCACCTTACCCTTAGGTCTTATGCAGCTGTTTTAAGGTGTTATGTAACAAATCGCTAGTACTATGTTCATGTACATTATTATTTTGTATATAATAATTAATATACTTTCTTGTAATTATTGATACATTGTAAATAGTTTTTAAAGTTGAAATAGTGTTTTTAGTTATTATTTAATTATCAATTCTATTTTATTAAATTAAGAGATTTTTGAATTAAATAATATTTTAATAAAATAATAATAATATATTATTATTAAATTAATTTTATTATATATAAATGATCATATAATTTTATGAATGCAATTGTAATTTTTATTAAGGTTTGAAATCCATTTTGTCAAAACCCGTAAATTATCGATAAATGTCTGTTTTTATCTTAAAAGTGAAAAATATCATATTTAAAAAATTATTTAGATAAAATAAATGTTATTTATGGAATTAGTACATCTAAATTATCCAATGGTGAGTTTATCATAATTTTCTGAGACAGTCAAATTTTTTGGTAAAAATTAAATACCGTTTAAATATATAATGTGTTTTATGACATCATAATGACCCAATAGTGATGTAATAAAATACTATAAGCTTTATGTTCGGCCAATATATTTTTTTCCATTAAAATAATGGGATTTTGGGTTTGTTTGACTTAATTTTACAAACCATTAATGGACCCCTCATGACTTATTAAACATCTTGTCTTTTTAAATTATTTTCCATGGGAGTGTGACTCACCTCCACATAAGAAACCCCATTATTTTAAGAATTTTGGACTTTGGCCTTATAAAATATTGTTTTCCTCTTCCATTTTCCAAAAACCATGGGAAAAAACCATGGGATGGTTTGTGGTTTGGATTAATTTAATATAAGGGGTCCCAAACCTAAATAATAAAGAATTCTCTCACCTTTCCTATATAAACCCACCCAAGCTCCCACTCCCTTCTAACTGAAAGCCTTTGGAGTTCGTCCAAACTCTGACCTACTCTTTTTATAATCCTCCCAAGGTGCCCCAAGCTCCCAATAAGCCTCTCTGAAGCCTCTCTCAAGCCTTTGGAAGCACACTTCCAAGTAAGGGTTTTTTTCTCCCTTTCTTATTTTGTCCAATTTTATTTAAGTTGTTTTGCCCATTTAATTTCAATTATGAATGTTGGGGTATGGTTTAAAACCTCCCTCATACTGCCGTCTTTATGTTTGAATGATGGAAGACTCCTTTATATATCATTAAATGCCTCCAATGTACACCCATTACTATGCCGAAATTCCGAAAGGAACTTCTCTCTCCTCATTTACGTTCAAGAAATACTTTTGTATCATTAATCTAAATTCCATTAAAATTGTTGGGACAAATATCTATATGACCTCCTTACTATCTATTACATGTAAATATGATGAGGAACCCCTTTCTACCTTATCAACCATTTTTTATGAATTCTTATGTCACGCCGTTACGCTGCCGAAATCGCACCGATTTTCAAAGCCAATGCCATTGTGTAGTGAATACCATGCTTATTTCTCCATCAAGGGTATTAACCTTTATTAACATTTACTTATTGATTATAAAGTTTCATATATGAATTCCACATTCCTTTATCATGGAATAAATGATTATGTTTTATGAATCCATGTTTTATGATCCATGTGGCACACTTATGCATGAAATGAAACGTTTAAGAAGGGTGTGTCCTTATAGCGATCCAATGCATTGGGTAAAGTATAGTATCATGATACGTCATGTGCAATGAGTTTTGACTCATGAAAATTCAAGTTGAACGATGGTTTACTCATGCTTCATGTGCAATGAGGATTTTCTCATGCTCCATTTTCAATGAGCCTCGGCTCATGCTAATTCCATGTTAAGTGTTGTTGCCACATTTCCATGTTATTATTATCAGGCTGTATCATGGATTTATGTTCAGGTTTCTATTTTTCTCTATTGATATGCCTATTTTCTAACATGTATTGTACTCCTCATGTATTCCATGTTTATTCCCTTACTGGGCATTATAGCTCACCCCTTTTCTTATGCATGTCCCCGGGTTATCCCATGCTATGCTAAGTACGAGGGAATGTAGTGGTCATGTAAAGGATTTTTTTAATAAAGATGTTGTATTTTATGTTTTAAGTTGTTATGTAATGATCCTAGGCCCTAAATACACTATTCCTATCGATATTCCATGTTGTATCAAGTGAATATTATATGTAATAAATCATGATTAAGTTTTTAATAAAAGCAGGGTTGTCATAGTTGGCCTCAGAGGATAGGTTTAGTTATTTTTGGGATTAGGATTAGAAAACCCTAGTAAAGACTTAGAGACATGTCTAAGTATAATAAAAACATCCCTATGTTTTAGTAAGTACTGAGTATGTTGTTTATCAAAAAAATACATCTCTGTCTAGATACGAGTAGGTAGAGGCGGCTCTGGAACAGATGTATCCTAGGGGTAAATCTCAAAAACACGGCTTTGAGCTAGACTCGAACGGGAACTGGTGCATGACAAGGGGACTGGATGTACTCATGGTTACGAAACACTCAGGGGATATGTTTTGATAAATTCAAAATCTTAGTATGAACCCTTATTAAGGGAATTTAAAAAAATGCCCTTAAGACTATATGTTAGAAAGTAGATCATGAAAATCCGAGATTGAAGCCTATAGAATCATGAGTTATGGAAATAAAAGTTTATTTATAAGTCATCAAATTTTGTCTTCGGATTACCCTTTATGTGTTACCCCCTAACATTCATTCTATTCTAGCCAATAGCCAGTAATAGGAGGACTCGAGCTAACAACCAATGTGATGATCAGTGTGACGACTGTACTAATGACATGCCAAATCCAATGGGAGCAAGAATTGTGAAAATTGTCACGCTTCTCTCTCAGCTAACTAAATATTTTAATAGAAACATGGGTCAATATGAATTTCCAAACCCCCCTAATAAGAAACAAGTCACTATCGAGAGCTTCATGAGACAAAGGCCTCCTACTTTTAGTGGATCATCCAATCCCACGATCGCTGAACAGTGGATAAACTCCATTGAAAAGATCTTCCACATCCTTCAATGTTCTTAACAAGAGAAGGTTCTCCTGGAATCTTATCGTATGAGGGTGAAGCTGATCAATGGTGGACTTTGATAAAAAATATGAATGATGAGGAGGAGATCGAGGAGTTGGAATGGAAGGATTTTCGGAAGATGTTTTTTGATGAATATTTTCCGCACACCCTCCAGCTTAAGAGGGAAAGGGACTTACTTTCCCTCAAGAAAAAAGAAGAAGAATATGTTGGAGCATACGAGGCATACTTTGCAAGGCTTGTACGATAAGCTTCCAGCTTTGTCGTTACCCCCGAATTGAAGATTGACTGCTTCTTTGGTGGGATGAAGCCTAGACTATGGAAGTCATTAGCGATTTGTGACTTCGACAGTTGTCTAATGTGCCCTCAAGGTCTAAATGGAGATCGAGGAATCACAGGGGTATCATGGGGACAAGAATCGTAAGGTGGACTTCAATTTTGGTGTTCTGATGGATAAATCCAATGGTGCTAAGAAGATCCATCACCCCAATTGCCAAAAGTTCAGAAAGAAGCACCCTGGAAATTGCCTCAAGGTGATGAAGAAATGCTTTAGGTGTGGAAGAGAAGGGCACCTAGCTGTTAACTGTCAGAAAGAAATACCCACGGTTGCGGCAGAGGAGAGGAACGCTCCGTTCGAACTTCAACGTGTTGTTAATTGCAACAAATACAAAGAACAGGGGAATCTTGCAAATTAGTGCCCTAATACAAGGGTTTTTGGAGGCAACCAACAACCTCCAAGGAAGAATGGAACAGATTTTTCCATCACTTCTGCCGAAGTGAACCTTGACAACGAAGTGGTGACAGGTACTCTAGTTATTCATTCAAGAATAGTGAACGTACTTTTTGATTCAGGTTCTATGCATTCATATATATCTCGAAAGTTTAGTAGAACAATCCCAGAACCACCACAAATCATGGAAGTGAAGATGTCGGTGAGTACATCGAATGGAGAAATCATTGCATCCCATAAATATAAGTCCTCCCCTGTTATAATCTGTGGATTGAATTTCCCGACGAACCTTGTCATACTCCCTCTGGAAGAATTTGATGCAATTCCTGGCATGGATTGGATTTCCTTATATAGAGCCAACATAAATTGTCAGGAGAGGGAAATCACACTCCATATGGAGAATCGACCCCCGATTCTTTAAAAGTGTAGGGAAGAAGATGAATCTCTTTTAGCTCCATCATCTCAAGAATGGATATTACTGCCCTATGAGCACGCGTATCTGGCTCAGAAGATTGAGTACAAGGAAGAAACCATCTTTGAAGAAATGCCTATTGTGAGTGAATTCGCTGAAGTGTTTCCCGAGGAACTGCCTGGTCTTCCTCCTAGAAGAGATGATGAATTCTCAATTGAACTTATACCCAAGACGCTACCAATATCCAAGACTCCATATAGAATGGATATCATGGAAAATGAAGAGATGAAGAAAAAACTACAGGAGAATTTGGATAAAGGGTTTATACGCCCAAGTGCTTCACCATGGGGTGCACCGGTCCTCTTTATCAAGAAGAAGGATGGGTCAATGCGGCTTTGCATCGATTATTGTGAAGGTAGCAAAATCACTATAAAGAACAAGTATCCTCTACCACGGATTGATGACTTGTTCGATTAGCTGTGTGGAGAAAAATACTTCTCCAAGGTAAATTTTCGGTCAGGATATTATCAAGTAAGGGTGAAGAAGGAAGATGTCCCCAAGACTTCTTTTCGTACAAGATACGGGCACTATGAATTCATAGTAATGCCTTTCGGACTCACCAATGCTGCAACAATCTTCATGGACTTGATGAACATAGTCTTTAGATATTACCTAGACAAATTTGTGGTAGTCTTTATAGATGATATCCTAATATACTCCAAAACCAAGGAGGATCATGAGGAGCATTTAAGAACTGTACTAGAGACTTTGCGCAAGGAGAAGCTCTATGAAAAGTATGGCAAGTGTGAGTTTTGGTTGAAGGAAGTCTCATTCTTGGGATATATCATCACAAGAAATGGGATATCTATAGATTCCTCCCAAATAGATGCAATTGAGGGATGGTCGAGGCCAAAATCGGTAACATATATTCGTAGCTTCTTGGGGATAGCTGGATATTATCGATGATTTTTGAGAAATTTCTCACGATTGTCCAACCCTCTTACCAAGCTAACTTGAAATGGAGTAAAGTTTTCTTGGAGTGATGAATGCGAAGAAAGCTTAAATGAGTTGAAAAGGAGGCTTATCATTGTGCTCGTGTTCACTTTACCGACAAGTGGGGAACTGTTTGTTGTATTCAATGATGCTTCAAAAAATGGCTTAGGCTGTGTGCTAATGCAGAATGATAAAGTGATATCCTATTCCTCAAGGCAGTTGAAAATCCATGAGCGAAACTATCCGACGCAGGATCTGGAGTTGGCGGCGGTGATCTTTGCCTTGAAATTCTGGCGGCATTATCTCTATGTGGAGAAATGTGAGATATATACTGACCAAAACAATCTTAAATATATATTCACACAGAAAGAGATTAATATGCGCTAGAGGAGATGGATAGATCTCATCAAATATTATGATTGTTCAATACATTACCACCTTGGGAAAGCGAACAAGGTGGCATATGCCCTAAGTAGAAAAGACCCAGTGATTCTATCAATGATGAGAATTGAGAGGGATCCAATTTTCTTAGACTTGATTAAGATGGACATGGGAATCATAAATAAGGTAACATCATCAATCCTTTCACAAATGATTTCTCAACCATCTCTTTTGGAAAGGTTAAAGGATTCTCAAAAGGATGATGTGAGAATTCAGAAAAAAGTGGAAGCTATCAAAAAGGGGAAATCCTCAGAGTTTAATGTTAATGAAGAAGGAATTGTGTGATTTGGGAAAAGACTATGTGTTCCATTAGGTCCGGAGCTGAAGAATGAACTTTTGGATGATGCACATAGTTCAAATTTCTCTATTCACCCAGGGATCACAAAGATGTATAGAGATCTCTGAGAAAACTTTTGGTGGGATAATATGAAAAAGGAGATCACTTAATATACATCAAAGTTCCTGGTGTTCCAGTAAGTGAAACTAGAGAGGCAGAAGTCTAAGGGGATTATGCAACCATTTCCCATACTAGAATGGAAATGGTAGAACATCACCATGGATTTTGTCACATGACTTCCAAGGACATCCAAAGGAAAGAATGAAATTTGGGTTATTGTGGATCATCTTACAAAGAATGCTCACTTCATTTCTATTCGGGAGGATTTATCATTGGATAAACTAGCACAGATATATATCAGGGAAGTGGTAAGGATGCATAGAGTGCCACTATCTATTGTGTCTGATCGAGATCCAAGATTCAACTCTATGTTTTGGAAGAGTATTCAATATGCTCTGAATACTGAATTGAACTTCAGTACAGCCTATCGTCCTTAAACTGATGGCCAATCCGAGCGGACTATCCAAACACTTGAGGACATGTTGAGAGCATGCTCAATGGACTTTAAAGGTGGATGGGATCAACATCTTCCCCTGGTTGAGTTCTCTTATAATAACAGTTTCCAGTTGAGAATCCAAATGGCACCCTATGAAGCCCTTTATGGGAAAAGGTGAAGAACACTGGCGTGTTGGGAAGAGGTTGGTGAACATAAGCTTCTTGGATCAGAAATGGTCGAGGAAATGGTGGAGAAGGTTAAAACCATTCAGCAGCATATCAAGGTAGCCTAGAGTCGACATAAGAGTTATGCAGATAATCGTCGATGAGACCTTGAGTTTAAAGTTGGAGTCATGGTTTTTCTACGCATATCTCCGTGGAATATGGTCATGAAGTTTTGAAATAAAGGGAAGTTATGTCCAAGGTACATCAGCCCCTTCGAGATTCCTGATCTTGTCAGGGCTGTGGCTTATCGACTAGCACTTCCACATACCATGGCCAAAGTACATGATGTCTTTCATGTATCCCTCTTATGGATGTACATACCAGACCCTTCACATGTACTCTCTTCTGAGGTGGTCTAGTTGGAGGATGATCTTTCTTATGAGGATCAACCAGTAAAGATCTTAGATCGTAGAGAAAAAGTTCTACGAAATAAGACAATGTCCCTTTTCAAGGTGTTGTGGTGAAACCAAAAGTTTGATGAAGAGACTTGGGAATCGGAAGAAATGATGAAGCTGAGTTACCCACATCTATTTTAGTGTGGGGAAAAAGAAAATTTCAAGGGAAAAATTCTTAAGGGGGGAATATTGTAATGACCCAAAGTTTCATTAATGGAAATCCCTCTTGATCTAGTTAAATGTCTCTTTATGTAAAACTTTTATATAAAATGTCATCTTATTTGGTTCCATGTTACGAATTGTCACCATTAATTTTATAGCTGTTGAAGAGTGATCACATGATTAGTATAAATATTGGGCTTTAACAAATCCAATTTACTCAGAAAAAAGAACAGACGACCCCATCCAGTAGAATTGCTCCATACGAAGCCCATTTTTCAGAGCTCGGAATAGTGATGGCATCCATGGGATTCACTCTTGACCAAGCCCAAGCTGAGCTTCATCATGTAAAGATCGAACGTGACCATCTACAGGAAAAGTGGAAGTTGATAGAGATTACCACTCAAGCGATGTTATCTGAGCCACCCCAAGAGTCTGCCACCATCGTGCAGCTTACCCTTAGGTCTTATGCGGCTGTTTTAAGGGGATATGTAACAAATCTCTATTATTATGTTCATGTACATTATTTTTTTGTATATAATAATGAATATACTTTCTTGTCCTTATTGATACATTGAAAATAATTTTTAATGTGGAAATAGTGTTTTTAGTTATTATTTAATAAAGAATTCTATTTTATTAAATTAAGGGATTTTTGAATTAAATAATATTTTAATAAAATATTTTTTTTATTATTATTAAATTAGTTTTATTATATATAAATGGTCATATATGTTTATGAATGCAATTGTAATTTTTATTATGGTTTGAAAGCCATTTTTGTCAAAACCCATGAATTTTCGATAAATGTCATTTTTTATTTTAAAATTGAAAATTAGCATATTTATAAAATTATATAGATAAAATAAATGTTATTTCTAGAATCAGGATTTCGAAGTTATCCAATAGTGAATTTTTCATAATTTTCTGAGACAATGAAATTTTTGGGTAAAAAATAAATACCGTTTAAATATATAATGTGTTTTATGACATCTAATGACCCAATAGTGATGTAATAAAATAATATAAGAATTATGTTCGGCCAATATAGGTTTTTTCATTAAAATAAAGTGATTTTGGGTTTGTTTGACTTACTTTTACAAAGCATTAATGGTCCCCTAAGACTTATTAAACATCTTGTCTTTTTAAATTATTTTCCATGGGAGTGTGACTCACCTCCACATAAGCAACCCCATTATTTTAATATGTTCTTACTTTTTCCATATAAAATATTGTTTTACTCTTCCCTTTTCCAAAAACCAAGGGCAAAAATTATGGGATGGTTTGTGGTTTGGATTAATTTAATATAAGGTGTCCCAATTCTAAATAATAAAGAATTCCCTCAGATTTCCTATAGAAATCCACACAAGCTCCCACTTCCTCCTCACTCAAAGACTTTGGAGTTCATACAACCTCTGCCCTACTCTCTCTAGAATCCTACCAAGGTTCCCCAAGCTCCCAGGAAGCCTCTCTCAATCCTCTCTCAAGCCTTTGGAAGCACACTTCCAAGTAAGGGTTTTTTTCTTCCTTTCTCATTTTTGTCCAATTTTCATCAAGTTTTTTTCCCTTTTAATTTCAATTATGAATGTTGGGGTATGGATTCACACCTCCCTAATACTTCCCTTTTTTTAATGATGTAATACCCCTTTCTCTCCCATTAAATGACTCCCATGTACACCCATTATTATGCTGAAATTCCAAAAAGAACTTCTATCTCCTTATTTACGTTCAAGCAATACTTTTGTACCATGAATCTAAATTCCATTACAATTTTTGGGAAATGTATCTATATGACCTACTTAATTTCCATTACATGTAAATATGATGAGGAGGCCCTTTATCTCTCATCAACCATTTTTTATGAATTCTTATGTCACGCCGTTACGCTGCCGAAATCGCACCGATTTTCTAAGCCAATGCCATTGTGTAGTGAATACCATGCCCATTTCTCCATCAAGGGTATTCACCTTTATGCACATTTACTTATTGGTTATAAAGTTCCTTGTATGAATTCCACATTCCTTTATCATGGAATAAATGATTATGTTTTATGAATCCATGTTTTATGATCCATGTGGCACACTTATGCACGAAATGAAACTTTTAAGAAGGGTGCACCGTTATAGCGCTCCAATGCATTGGGTAAATTATAGTATCCTGATACGTCATGTGAAATGAGTGTTGACTCTTGATAATTCATGTGCAACGAGGGTTTACTCTATCTTCATGTGAAATGAGGATTTACTCATGCTCCATGTGCAATGAGCCTTAGCTCATGATAATTCCAAGTTAAGTGTTGTTGCCACATTTCCATGTTATGATTATCATGCTTTATCATTCCTTTATATTAATATTTCTCTTGTTCTCTATTGATATGAATATTGTATGACATGTATTTTACTCCTCATGTATTCCATTTTTATTCCCTTACTGGGATTTTTAGCTCACCCCTTTTCTTCTGCATGTCCTTAGGTTATCCCATGCAATGCTAAGTACGAGGGAATGTAGTGTTAATGTAAAGGAAGTTTTCAATAATGATGTTGTATTTATTGTTTTATGTTTTTATGTAATTATCTTAAGCCCCAAAGACACTAGACCTCTCTATTTTCCATGTTGTATCATTTGAATAGTTTATGTAATAAATCATGTTTATGTTTGTAATAAAAGTAGGGTTGTCACAGTATGATTAATAGATTCCTCCTATCGCAAGAATAAGAAGATGACCAAATCACGATGAAATATTTCTTTTTGAATTAGCACTTTCACTGGAAATATTATTTCTACATTCTCCATAGGAACATATAGCAAGAAGGATGAATAAATCTATTGGTTAAAATTTTCATCCAAGTAGGAACAATGGAAGTCCCATCACACAGGTTCTTATAAAAATAACTAGAAGAGAAACAACCATTAGAGTTGGGTGTCAATGCTAGGATGCCCTTATATGTGAAAAAAATATCTCATTTTTTGGTTGATGTCCAAAGGAATACAGATGTGATAATTATCTGATACAATAGCATCAGCATTGGAAAAATGCAGCATAAGGAGTAAATCCGTCAGATCATTTAGGGGCTCTAAAAAGCCACAGAGTAGACTACGCATTCAATTACGACTGCATACAAACCAACCATTGCGAGAAGGTCATAATCTCATGATATGAGTGCTTTAGACCTGTCCAAGTGGATGAACAAATATGGGGTGTATATCCACTTTACAATTTGTGGAGAAAAATGTGGGAATGAAAATATAGAGAATTTTCATTAGGGATCAAAATATTTCCCGTGAATTTACAAAACATGTAATCATTAAAAGATTTAATATATTTGATTCCCATGCCTCGCATATCAATTGATTTTGTATACTCCTTCCACTTCACCGTAATTAGATTCCATTCAGAGATTGATCATGTCCATATAAAGTTCCTAATTATCACTTATAACTCCTTAAGGAGGCCTCTGGGCCATCTATAAGTGGAGAAGATAAATACAAACATTAATGTGATCACCAAATTAACTAGACAAACTCCCCCATCTCGAGACATGTTTTCCCTATCCTAGTGGAAATATTGGAAATAATCATAGAAGGAATGTTTTTAAGCTGAATTATTTTCACCCTTTCCCAAAACAAGGGTACCCATAAATATCAACATAGATCTGAATTGACTTGTTATACACATGTTTAATATTTGTTTTGTCAATAATTGACCAAAAAGTATGAAGAATCCTAGTGGCATGCAGGGTTTAGATGGTAATAGATTACTTTTCCTTGGGTTTTGATCTATGATGACATAGTAATATCTTGATCTAGGCACTGAAGGAGTATTTAGGGATGAATAAAAATCCCTATTCAAATATACATTAGTTTGTTTAAAAATATATGTCATCAAGGTAGGGGTCCTGATGACAATTAACAATGTAATAATAGTTGGGAGAAACATATCATACATGTCCCTAACGATGTAGTATCCACAAATCATTTTAATATAAGAGACATATATCAACTTTTTAATATATAAGTCAAACATATTGGTTTAAAGACACCACTAAGTAAAAAATTCATGGACAATTTTATGAAGTCGATAAATTAAAAAATTTAGAGTCTATATGCCCTCCTTGGGCCTAATGACTCTTAATGATCCTAAAATTTGATACATCTCTAGTTCACATAATATGTATATTAATATTATATAGAGAAATTTAACCCATGGGGGAGGTCCTAATTAAGTCTCCACCATTTATGTTTGCTCTTTGTGGATAACCACTTGATGGACATGTATTAATGATGTTTTGTTCCCATAATTGTTAGTGAATTTGTGAATAAGAATGAATCATACTCACTATCATTACACATAATCCTAACATTGAGGGAGAGGTTCACCTAGGATACACCATGTGCGAACATGATTCATAAAGAGGGAATATCAGTTTGTGGTCATAAAAGGGGAATTCAATTTAATAGCCCGAAGCAATATAATGGAATACCATATAATAGGGAATTATTGATAAAATCCAATCCAATTAAACATGAGATAAATTTTGGAATGGTCTGTTAGTATATTTTTAACTATGATCAAATCATCTAAACATCTATTCCACATTACCACAACATATATTTGAGGAATAATGTTTGATTATTTATCCATCTTCTAAAAGGGATGTCATCTTGGCTAATTCTATTGTAACATGAATAATATTAATGAAATATTAATTAAAAAGGCGTGATATGATTCATAAGTGAATGTAGTTGAAAATTTTAGTATGTCATTATTTTCCCCATTCCTCATACATAGGTTATTGAACTTAATTCATGGTTCTTAGGTCACCATTCATGGCCCAAAATGCCCAATTACACATGTTCAGAGTAACCAACCAAATAATTATGAGCAATTTTCCTGGCCAAGAATTCCTACATCACACCTAATTCCCAACTAGAAATGTTATATCATTTTTACCCCACTTCATTGATCTCCTAATAAATCCCAATACCTAAAAAGTATAAATCACAAGATATAGTTCTTGATAGAAACAAGTGGGTAAAATATTTACATTTCTATCAGGTCGCAAGTTCATGTTATAATGTGGCTGAACCCATATATTTATAGTAAATAACTACATCCTACACCACAAAACACATCTTCTAAATAGTACAAATCCCAAAAAAACATATAAATCCATAACTAGAATAATTTCCAATAACCACGGTATATAACTATGGATGTAAGATACAACCACAATTTAGATGGTTGTGGTTCCTAATGGTATTGAAATATGGCCACATTTATTTCCATAATTTGAAATGACCCTCAATATTTCCCCAAAATAACCTTTCAATTTTATTCAAATAGACTATGAAATTTCCACAAACAATCATATAAATTTTTGGAAAATATCCTTATAAAATTCGGAAATCAACCATATGAAATCATTTAAACACATCTATTAATCCTATGATCAACATTATAAATTCTACGATGTATCTTATGATTCAGAAATATGAAAATTTCATTAACCATTACATGAATAAAATTGACAATGATAATACAAAATTTATCAAACACATAACCAAACCTCACATAATAAGACTTTAGCTGGCCATTGTGAGTTGTTTAGACATTTCATCACCATAGATGTTAAAAAAAATTATGACCACCCATATGAGATTTTTTCCAAAAATATATCCCTTTGGAATTGATGAAAATTTCAAAATTGATAAAAAACATTTTTATTTAAAAACATTTCCAATAACATATCTAATTAAAACTTAATTGATCCTCTTGCCTCTAAATAATGTATCATTGATTCCAAAAACATCAAAAATAATCCAACATATGTAAATATTTTTGTGAGAATAAATATTTAAAGAGTTTTCTAATGATTTACTGTTAATTAATATAAAATATTTATATTTTATTTAATATGAATCTATTTTTTTAGTGTATTATTGAGGTTAAATTTGTTCCTTGCACATGCGTACAAATAAAGATATTCTTCCAAGAGTCAAGATTTTTCATAATGGTATGTGAAAACTTATTTCATCTATCATTTAATTTTATATTCAAAACTCACAAAATGATATTTGATCAACTTCATATATTTTTTTAGATATTAATATTTTATTGAATGAATATAAAATTTATCCATCCAAAATATGAGTTAATAGGTTAATTTTTTTAAATTGTCTCATATTAAAATATAATATTTTTTAAAATTTGGAGGCCATAAAAAATAGACGTTCCCAAATCACCCCAAGCTAAATGTGAGCTCCTTGACTATGGCGATCATTCCCACAATGAAATAATTGTTTCTTTAAATGTTAATTATTCATTGGTGGCTCATCATTATTATAATTCATTTAACATTCTCTACAATGATAATGAAGCGACCATTATTGAATCTACGGAGTGATTAAATGGGTTTAATGATGTTAATCACACTAGGAAAATGTGAAATGTTACATCTTTATTTTTAAATCTAGGTAAAAAAATAATGATTTTTTTAAAATAATATTTTATTTAACAAAAATAATATTTTTCCCATACCTCGTTAAATCTTATATAATGAAATAATCTAATCTATTGAGTGTGTGTCATGTATTCATTATTTTTTGAGTGTTAAATAAACCCTTATTTTATTTTTTATTTTAATTTACATTGTTTCAAGTTATTGTTACAAATGTTTTTATCTTTGTATTTAGCAGTAGATAATAACTTTTACAATCTCTTAATAAGAAATATAGTTCATTCATAGTAGTTTAGTTTTATTCCTCTTATTCTAAAATATTTTATGTGGGGTGTAATATGGTTTTATACCATACATGGAGTGGAGTATTATCTAAAAACCCTTATAGCTAATGAATAAGTTATTTTCTTTGGAATTGAACAAAAAAGTGAACTACATCCATCCAATTTTGAATTTTATTTGTTTAATTTTAATTATTTCCACTATTTCTTAATCCTTCATAGTTTTCAAAATAACATTCTCATTTTATATTTTATAATTGTCAAATTTTTTAAAATGGCCAATAAATGAGAGACTAGACATAAAAATAATTTATGAACATAAATTTCATAAATATCATACAGTAATATACCCAGGAAAGTCATTATTATGTATCAATAATCTTATTTTTTTACATATCTCATCACAATATTAAATTATCAAAAGTAGGTATACCATATAGTTAATGTATATATAAAATATCGTAAAATTAAAACTTTGGAATATAATTAAATAAATAATATATAACAAATGATTTATTTTAAATTTAAATGATGAAATAATGAATTAAGATGTAATCAAGACAAATTAAATAATTAAATCATTTAAAAAAAATCCCCCTTCATTTTTAAAAAGAATATTTAGTTCAATAAATCATTTATCTATTAGAATACATATTTAAGTGAATTATGGGGTCCCAAGACTATATTTCCATCATTAATGTTACACCCTGACCTCATATCACCTGAAACCAGATAAATATTACTTTTCATTGGCATTATAACAAGGAAACAAATCCCAGAGGATCGTATATTTTAACAGTCTTGGAAATAAAAATTATATACATGATACACATCATACATTGGGAAAATAAAAGAAAACATGCTATATAATAATTGAAATGAAATAAATCCTTGAAAACTTAATCATTGTTTTCTACTTCATAACTTTGGGAGAGAAACATACTAAGGGTGAACATAAATGTTCAGTAAGGGTATGTACATCAGAAGCAATAATCAATCTATATGGAAAGGTAAATATCTGAGAAAATATTCCATTTAAAAAACTAGATAAGGCACACATAATATAGAAATTAAGGAACTGAAACAACTTCCATAAATCAATAAAATTATAATGAACCACTTCCATAGATATTTCGACGCAAAATATCATAGATAAATAATAACTAAAATTAAATGAGGTAAATACATTATTTAAGGATGTCATGTCTTAGACAAATGAAAACATATTACTGTCAAGACCTTTCAGAGTTCGGTTAAAAATTAATGGTAGAAACCCATTTGGCCAACTTTTTCTTCTCATTACAGCCTATCGATGCATTGAGGATCTATATAAAGTTCGGGCTCCACCCGTCATTTCTAGTCCCAATTATTTTTCATATTCAATAATCAAAACCAATAATATGACTTATCAAATAACCATATTGAATGAGTAATATGGATTTATCAATAATTCCCATGACAGAAATAACATAATATCATTAAAAAAATTAGATTCATGATAACAAATCAAAGGGAAGAATATACACCCTATAAATATAAATAGGTGTATAACTTTTCAATTTCTCTCAATGAAATGAAATTGAGATGAAATCCATTACCTTTAGTCTGATACTCTCTACATTACTCCATAACTCTAGTATGATGGTATTATTAACAAATATTAGTATCATAATAATATTTATGATATTATATATGATTCTTTTAAGACATTGTATTACCCATTTATTATCAATTCCCTATTAATGAAACATTTTAGGTAACAATTGCTTCATTTTGTTGGATGTGTTTTGACTTTTTATTCTTTATCATATTACATAGATAATGATTTACACACTTAAAAAATGTATATTATGATATATATTTCATATATATTCATAATATAAATATATATAACAGATTGGAATACACCATTAATGGAGATGGTAGGCCGTATGTATACATGGAGGATGTTTCTGTTTTCTTATCGTATGAATGGAAGTAAGTGAATGAAATATATGTACATATATATATATATATATTATTGTAGTTGAATTATTATGTATCATATTTAATAATTATTCATAATATATATCTTTATAATCATTATTCGATGGAGAACATGGAAGATGAGTCCCATCACGTCGTGGAGATGGTAAACTGTACATACGCACGAGCGATGATATTATTTTCCTAATGGTTTACTGGTATGGATTTGGATTTAATATGAATTTAAAATAAATAATATTATTTTATATTTATTTCTTAAGTCATTTTTATTCATCATTATACCCATTAAAATAATGTATTGATGAAACAGTTTACACCAGGGCTTAGAGACAGTAAGCCATACTTGCACAGACATGGTGGTATTGTATTTCATATGATGGGTAAAAGTGGAAGATTATTTTTCCATAATCATAATAACATATCATAATATTTTTGATGCTAGATTTATTATTTTAGTATAGTATCAACTTAGTAAGAGAAAGTAGAGAAGAAATGATCATTGAGAGAAGGGATAAACAATTACCTCTTATTCGGGTGTCTCATTTTGATTTTCAAAGAAGGACTACATAAGATGGTTTTATTCCAAAATGGTGACCTCTAAGATGGTGTGAAGGAAGTTGGGAAGATATTTGGGTAGGGTTTGGCCGAGCTAAAGGGCTTTGGAGGTGTTAATAAGTGGGTAGAGTTGGTTCCCTTTTATAAGAGATGTGAGAGGGATTTTAGGAAAAGATTGAAATATTATATTATTATCCACTCATTTTTGGTTTCAAATGGTCCCAATCAAATTTATTTAAAATATAAGATTCTTTTGGTTCGAAAAAAACTCAACCAATAGGTTTTATATAAGTTTAGGTGAAAAAAATTAACATATCTTTTAGCATTAACCGTTAGTTAAGAATATTAACTCTTACAATGTCTTCTTGTATTTTCATAATATATTGTAACTATATTAACAATAAACTGAAACTATAACCATAAGTGAACTCATAATGACATATTTAACATTACATAAGTCATTTGGTCTAATTATAGATTATTTAGGACTGTTGTATCATGTAATAAAATTGTATTTGTTTAAAAACTCAATTATGTCAATTTTTACAGTATTTAAGAATGGATTTTTTAAGTCATAAAAACTTGATTCCTTTGAAAACAATGCATCAAACCATACCTAGTATATCAAATTTATCCTAAAATTTTTTGTATGGAATCAAAATATACAAATTACATTAATTTTAACATTTGTAATATCATTTATTTGATTAATTTATTAATGAAGCAATCAGTGCCTCAACATTATGTCATAATTAAATTTATTTATTAATTTCCAAAAATAATGAATAAAATATTATGATTAAGGAAGTAGTTTTATCATTATAATTTGTAATTATAGTTTAATAGATCAATTATGAATCATCAATTAACATTTGATTTAGTAAAAGAAACATGTTTTTGTTATATTTTTCTATACATTAAATTATTTCTCATAAAATATCATTTTCACACCCATGTGTCTCCATGGGGTCCCAAAATCGACTCAAGGAAGCCCATTGTCAGGAATATATCATCCAATAAGATTAGGATATGTGTTACGGTAGTTTGAGATTATTATAATATTATTGGATTACCCTTATTTACCATATTTACCCTTTAACCGTGGTAAATGAAATAATTAATGAATTTTCTATTCATAATGTCCAAAAATAAAAAATACTTATTTAAAAAATATGTCCCTTATAGTTCCAAATATGGAATCCATTTTTCCAAATTCAAAACACAGAATTTTTAGTAATTAATTTAATATTAAATTCTGTTGTCAAAACCAAAAAGTAGGTTTTTAGAAGTAACATCTATCAAAAGATTGACATGTGTTTATATAAAATTAAAATGTGAAATTAATCCCAATGAACATAATTATATTAAATGATAAAATATTAATCCAATTAAACATTTAAACAAATTAAAAATACAATCTATCTATATTAATAAATTAGATGAAAATGCATTTTGGAATTAAAATTCAGTATTTTTTATGTGTTTTGGGGAGTGAAACTTCTCTTGGGACTCGAGCTGGGATTCCCTACATAGTGATGGATACAATATGAGTTCCTCCACCAATCTAGGGAGATGTAGTCCCTTTTTTCTCCATATATTTCATACATTCCTTCTCCCCCTTTTCAAATTTCAACATTCTTCCCTTTTTCATGCCATCGACCTCATCCCTAAAGTCCCTGATTTTCATGGTGGTTTCCCAAACCTTTAATTATCTCTATAATAATTCAATGATGCATTATCTTTCTTAAATATTACCCTTTTTGAACACTTTAAGAATATTCATCCCTCGGTTGATGATTTTCATAGATTCGTATTTGCTTCCTGAGGTATATAAGAAAGAGTGGTTGTGGGACTCCATGACAAGTGGCACATGATGATTCATTTCTTGTCAGAGGAAGACCTAATCCTAGAATGGTTCAGAGCTCCTCCTGTATGCAATGGATCCCACTTATTCCTTTCTCATTGGTCCAATGATTTTTACAAGAAAGGTGACAACCCATCTATAGAATTTTGTTTTCGTCATCTTTAACTCCCCCTTCCCATCCAAAATCATACTATAATCTTTATGCTTGGTAATATGATTGGAAAATTCTTGTGTTTAGATAGAAGAACCAAGTTTTTCATCACCCCATCTCTTCCTAAATTTGTGTTGATTTGGATACTTCCAATCCTCACGTCAACTGTATTTGGATCACCATTGGGGAGTAATTCTAGTTTAAACAAGCAGTGTTTTTTGAATCTTGGACAAAATTATTCATTTCGTGTCATTGGTTGGGGAATTTTTCCACTGCATCTCAGAAGAGATGATCGATTCACCTTGGGGGTGAGTGATTTTCCACAGAATTACTTCCCTCAGTTCTCATAGTTGACAATCTGTGTTCTAGGGAATCTTGGACAAATTTCCATATCCAGAAAGAAAAACAACATGATGTTTTAATGGTATCTAATATCTGGGATACATTGAAGCATTATTTGGGTTTGAACCATCAAGAAGGACAGGTTATGGAAGGTAAACCTATGATTCTTCCTTTGGTTTCTCTTTCATTTGCAGTAACCATGATGGAGGCTTGTTTACTGGGTAGTATGGTGCCTCAAGTTCCAGCCTATTGGTGGTTGATGTGCTTCCAGTGTCAAGGCCTCCAACTCGTGTTATGAGAAACTAGAATACATCCGTCCCTTAGAAGCGAGGATCGACGTAATGGAATTATTTTCTAGTTTTCTATTACCACGCCCCTGATCATGTAGGTTTAGATGATGGTGCATGTAAGGGAGTCTATACAGGTACCAAGAAGAAAAAATCTACAAGGGTAGAGTAAATATAGCGACCTTGTCCAAACCAAAAAATAAACAAGAAACCATAATCCTTGTTAAACATTTTGAAGGTTTGATGGTGGAAGGTCTAGTTCAGGACCAGGAAATAGACATGATGTCCAATGGAGGTATGAAGGATTCCCTTCTGGTTCAGGCCCTGCGGGCTACTCCATATGTGGGCACACCATTGGCAGTGGAGTATCCCTCAGGTGTTCAGGCTCTCTCTGATGGTGATAATGAATCTGATGACTCTAGTCAATTTGTTATTTGGAGTGAGGAGGGAGTGAGAATTAAAGGTCTCCATATCCCAAGGAAGAAGAAGGGTTGGAAGGGGCACCGTGACTCAGGGAGCTGCATTATGACCGATGGTAAATGATATAAAGGTAGGAAGGAATAATCCATGCTTCCTAAGATGATTCAAACATGATTAGTTAGTAAGGAAAATGAAAAGGACTGTAAATCAAAACCTCGAGATTTGGAATGCTCTAGCCCAAGATCTAGAAAGCTTAAAGCGTAGTGCAGAGACATAAAATACCAATGGGAGGGTGGTACAGGAGGAAAGAAAGAAGGAGTTAAGACTCAATATATTGAATTAATTCTTCATTCTAATGAAAAAATTCATGAAAATGATATCAAAATTTTTCCATCAAGGGAGGAGGTCGAAATAATCCTAGAAGGTGAGCTTAAAATGGATGTTATAAAAAAACTAGAAACAATTTATAGGGGTACACTATGAATTCTTACAACATTATTAATTTATATTCTTTCTAAACATTCTTGTGGTAAATCTTCTCTTATATCAAGAAAATGTGCTAACTTGGTAAGACGATTAAAAATAACTCATATCATGTCATTCCTTCTAGAATTCTTCGGAAGCCCTATGAAAAATTCCATCTTAATATCATATAATTTCCATATAGTTATTGGAAGTGGTTTGATGACTCCTCTAGGATGATGTCTTCCGGCCTCCACCTTTTGACAAACTAAACATTTTGATAGATAATCAGCAAAATCCATCTTCATGTTGTCCTACCAAAAATTATCTTTAAATTATCAATACATCTTACTTCCAATGGGGTGTATAGAGAAAATTGAGATGTGATAATTATAGAAAAATTTCCTTTTTAGGTCAGGTATAATGGGAACACAAAGACTCTTTCCAAATTACAAAATTCCATCATCAAATATGAAACCAATCAATCTCACATCATTCACAGATTTAATTTTCTATTGAAACTCGTTATCGTCAGTCTGAGAATGTTTTTTTCCTTTCTATTAAAGATGTTTTGGAAACCATTTTTTAAATTATTGATAATTTACCCAAAAAGATTATTCCCATATCCATATTTACTAGATCCATGAACATTGGATCCCTTTCAACTCTCTTCTTGTTTAGAACTCCATGGTTATTTCTGCTCAAGGAATCTGCCACATTATTTCCCTTCCCTGGGTGGTAGTGTATTGTGAAATTACAATCCTTGAGTAGCTCAAGCCATATATTTTGTCTCATGTTGAGTTCTTTCTGTGATAAAATAAATTTCAAACTCTTTGGATCAGTATATATCTTAAATTTTTAACCGTAGAGATAGTATCTACATATCATCAGAGTAATGAATACTATAGATAAATCAAGATCATGAGTTGGACAATTTTTTATGTTTTTTAAATTTCCTTGATTCATATGAAATAACCCTATCATTATGCATAAGGACACAACCGAGTCATTTCCTTGAAGCATCACTTTAAATAAAAAACCCATCATTCTCATACGATAATGTCTAGTTTATAGCATTAAATAATATTCTATTGAATTCTTCAAAACATTATTCACACTATTTATTCCAAACTAATTCAACTCTTTTTTGAGTTATCTTTGTTAATGGGTAACCCAATCGCGCGATAATCTAGATGAAACACCGATAGTAACTGGCTAAACCAGTAAAACTATGTACCTCAATTATACTTTTCGGTGATGGACATTCTTAAATCTCCATTTTCTTTGAAGGACCAATAAATATTCCATCCTTAGAGACTAAATATCCATGTAAATAAATTTTCTGATTCCCAAATACTCACTTTAAAAATTTACCATATAATTCTTCTCTCACGAGAGTCTCAAGAATGATTCGCAAGTGATACACATGGTCATCAAGTCTTTTAGAATATATGAGAATATCATCAATGAATACCACAAAAAAATAATCATGATATTCCTTGAATATTATATCCCTGGGATCTATAAAAAATGATGGTCAAATAGTCAATTCAAAAGTAATTACTATAAATTCATAAAGACCATAGCTAGTCTGGAAATCTATCTTAGGAGTGTCTTCCTTCTTCACTCGTAATTGATGATATCTAGAATGAAGATCAATATTCAGAAATAATTGAGATAATTGAAGTTAATCGAATAAATCATCGATACGAGGTAGATGATTATTTTTCTTTATTGTAATCACATTGATTTCCCTATAATCAATACACAGCCTCATGGACCCATTATTCTTCTTGACAAAGAGAACAGGGGATCCCCATGGGGAAACACTACGGTGGATAAATCCCTATTGACCCAAATCCTCAATTTGTTTTTTAGCTCGACTAATTCCACATTGTCTATTTTATAGGGTGTTTTTTATATTTTCATTGCATCAGAGATTAAATCAATACAAAAATAAACTTCATGCTATGAGGGAATCAAGGTAAAGCTTTAGAAAAAAACATAAAAGTTTTTCTTTATAATAGGTATGTCATCACTTTTAATATTACCTCATTCATCCATAGATGTTTATTTCTCTTCCTCCTCAATAATCACATTCAGTAAAGCAAGTGGGGGTGTATTTTGAAAAGAATTAGGTGATTAAGTTTTTTCTCTAATGATAATAGATTCTACATCATCCTCACAAATCGAAACATCCTTCTTCTTGATATAAATCTCTACATCATAGGTCATAAAATTTTGTTACTTCAGGTGAATTATCGTATGTGTATTCCCAAATTATATCATAGGGTATGATCCCTAATATATTTTTTCTAAATATTGTTTACAAGGTTGTTGATAAACTTCCTCTGATACCAATTATAACACCCCATCCTAATATTACCTATATCTGGTGCATTATTACATTTCAGTGGCATTATTATGAGGAAATAAATCTGTAAGGATCATATAGTTTAGCAATCTTGGAAATCCAGAGTACAAACATGTTTCCCATAATAAATTGAGTAAAAAAATGATGGGAAATAATTGAAATGAACTACATCCTTTAAAGCCTAATCAATGTTATCTTCTTTAGAACCTAGGGAGAGAAACATAATAACTATGAGCTCAAATGCTCAGTAAGGGTATGTACAACGGATGTAATAATAAATCTATATGGAAAGTAAAATATGTGAGAACACATTTTATTTACAAAACTAGATAAGGAACCAATACTATGGAATGCCAGTAACTAAAACATATTCCATAAATCAATAAAATGAGAAGGAACAAAATGCATAGATATGTTGACACAAAACCTCATGGATAAATAATAATTGAAATTAAATGAGGGAAATTCATTATTTAATGACATCATGTCTCAAGCACATGAAAACCTATTACCATCGTGACCTTTCACAAGATGGTTTAAATTTAAAGGTAAAAACCCATTTGGACAACTAATTCGTCTCATGATAACCTTTTGATGCATTGGGGATCTATATAAATTCTGAGATCCACCCGTCATTTCTAGTCCAAAGTATTTCTCATATTTAATAATTGAAATAAATAATATCCCTCATAAAATAACAATATTGAATGAGTAATATGGATCATTCAATAATTCCCATGAAAGAAATAATATTATATCATGACAATAATGATATTCAATATAAAAAATCAAAGGGTAGATATTACACCATATAAATGTAACTAGGTGTATAACTTTTCAATATGCCTTAATAAAATGAAATTGAGACGAAATCCCTTACCTTAAGTCTAATACTCTCTTTATTTATCCCAAAACCCTATATGATGGTATTATTAACTTATATTTGAATACAAATAATATTTATTATATCAAATATTATCATTTTAAGTCTTTTTATGGAACATTTATTATCAATTCCCTATTAATGCAACATTTCTGGTAATAATCGCTTCGTTTTGTCATACGTGTTTTGACTTGTTATTCTTGATCATATTAATTAGATAATGATTTAAACTCTTAAAAATGTATAATATGATTTTTATATCATATATATTCATAATATAAATATATATAATTAATAGGAATACACTGTTCATGGATGTGGTAGGCTATACGTACACATGAACTCTGTTTTAGTTTTCTTATCATATATATGGAAGTAAGTGAATGAAATATATGTTCACACACACAAGTATATATATATATATATTATTTAAGTAGAATTATTATGTCCAATATTTCATAATTATTCATAATATATTTCATTATAATCATTCTTGGATGGTGAATGTGGAAGATGAATCTCATCACTATGTGGAGAGGGTAAACCGTACGTAGGCACGTGCGATGATATAATTTCATTAATGGTTTAATGGTATGGATTTGGATTGAATACGAAATTGAAATAAATAATATCATGTAATATTTATTACTGAATTCATTTTTATTTATCATTATACCCCTCAAAATAATGTATAGATGAAAAACATTTTACACCATGGTGTGGAGAGGGTAAGTCATATGCATGAACGCATGGGGATATTATTTTAGATAGGATGTGTAAAAGAGGATTATGGTAGTAACATAATCATAAAAACATATCATAATATAGTAGATTCTAGATTTATTATTTTAGTATGGTTACAACATAGTAAGATCATGTAAAATAAGAAATTAACTTTGAATGAATTGATACAACGATTACCTCTTCTTAGGGTGTCTCCTTTTTATTTGCCTAAAAGGACTCCATAAGTTGGTTATATTCCCAAAGGGTACCACTAGGATTAATTAAAGGAATTTGGGAAGAGATTTGGGCTGGGATAGGCTGATCCAAACGTCTTTGGAGGTGTGAATAAGTGGGTAGAGGAGGTTCCCTTTTATAAGAGAGGTGAGGGGCACTTTAGGAAAAGATTGAAATATTGTTTTATTATAAATTTATTTTCAATTTAAAATGCCCCCAAACTCATTTATTTTAAATAAAAGATTCTTTTGGGTTGGAAACCTCTCAACCAATATCTTTTAGATGAGTTTAGTTGATAATATTAACCTTATCTTTTAGCTTTAACCCTTAATTAAAATCATTAACTCTTAGCATGTCTTCTGGTATTTTCATAATATATCATAATCACATTTAATATAAAAATACAAAAAAAAATATTTGGATCATTAATGAAATTTTTAAGATTATATAATTCAGTTTTCCTAATCTTGGATTTTTAGGAATATTATATCTTTTAAAAAAAAATTATTTTTTTTAAAACTCATTTATGTGAATTTTTACACTATATAGGAATTGATATTAGTTAAAGTCATAAAAACATGATTACTTTGGACCTAAGACATTAAATCATACCTCATATGTAAATGTTTTCCAAAAAATTCGTGTGTGTCATCAAAATAACAAAATTACAATTTTTTTAACATTTATAATATCATTTATTTCAATCCTTTATTAATGAAACAATCAGTGCGTCATCATTGTGTCAAAATGAAATTTATTTATTTAATGTCTAAAACATATAAATAAAATATAATGTTGTGTGAAATATTTTTATATTTATAATGAATATTTATTGTCTAAGATATCAATTATAAAATTTCATATAAAAATTGGTTTAGTAAAAGATACATGTTTATGTTATATTTTCCTATACATTAATGTATTTTTATAAAATGTAATTTTCACACCCAAGTGGCTCTATGGGGTCCCAAAATAAACCCATAGAATCCCATGGTCAGAAATATCTCATCCAATTGGATTAGGACATGTGTTAGGGTTGGTTAGTATTGTTATAATATTATTTTTTACACTTATTTACAAGATTTACCCCTTAACCATGGTAAAAAAAATAATTACTGATGATAATATTCATAATAAAAAAAAATTAAATGTATTTATTTATAAAATTTGGAACTTATGATTCAAAATATGGTATCCATTTTTCCAAATTCAGAATACATAAGTTGGAGTAATTAATCTAAAATTAAATCACATTGTCAAAACCAAAAAGCATGTTTTTAAGAAGTAATACCTATCAAAATGATGGAATGTGTTTATATACAATTTAAATGTGAAATTATTAACCAAATTTTGTAATATAACGAATGAGAGGATAATTTATATAGGGACACTCCCGCTTCTCTATTGCGCTGATGCACTAGCCCGCATGTCGCCGGGGCCTGACCCCCTACTGATCGGAGGGGGGAGCCTCGCATCCTCATTTTCCTAAGAAGGATGGGTCCTTCCCTTAATTTCCTTCTTCCCCTACACAATTCCTGAAGATCCTTATCTCTCTGAAGGTTCCTGATATTTTACTTGAGGTGCCACAATTGTCCCTACATCCATTATAGCTTAATAGTTCCTCAAATCTGTGAAGACTCACCCTGGTGGCCCAGTTCCGGCACGATCCGCCATCGATGGAAATATTTGATCATTTCATCACTGAATCTTTGAATCAGTAGATATGTGCATTCATTGGTTTTCTTGACTGGAATAACTTCATTATCTGGTTCGGATTAGAAGAGGATTTGATCGATGCTTTGTCAAGGGCACCTTGACGATGCAACATATCATCCTTATATCTTTTCCACTGGAGCTTTAATTTTCACATGAGGCATGACTCTCCATCAATGGAGACATGGGTATGCTTTCCTAGTTTACCTATATCCTTTCATAACCCTTCCATTCTATGTGAAATTGATAATATGGTGGGGTGGTACTTGTGTTGTGATCGTCGAACTATGGTCGTGTACATCCCATGTTGTCCACCGATATGTGTCGATGTTGATGTTGCTAGGTCTCCGATGAACTACGTTTGGATCACTAATGGTAAGGAGTTTCTTTTGAAGAAAAAGGTTTTTTTGAGTCAAGGATGTAATACCGCATGACCTGTTTCTGATTTTTTTCACACGATGTTTTTCTGTCACAATGGAAAGGTGAGTCGAAGTCCCATTGTTATGGAGAGGAGGAACAATGATGCCTATGATGATCCTGGGCCAGTACAGCTGTTGGTGAAGGGTAAAAATGAGAGATCCCATGTGGAAGAGGTTCAAACTAGCGATGCAGTGGATATAGACCCTTTTTTTGCAGTGGAGGTGCATGAGACGCGTTGGGGTGACTCAATAGAGGATCACGAAACCGGTTGTGGAGTGAAAGAGATGCCTGAGACCAATAACCCAGTAGTGAAGAAAGTGTTCGATAGGTTGGATATTGATCATGGTCTTGAGAGGTAGGATGTGATTGAAAATGAAGCTTATTAGTATCAGCTACAGCAGGGTGTTAGTCTTGGAAATCCATTGGGTAGTGTGGCTTGTGAAAATGGTGAGTTGCAAGACAATAGTCTATCTTTCAATCGGTTTGCATGCTTGGAGGATGAGGATGTTCCTCTTATGATTAAGGGATCTCTATTGGATGATGAGGTTCATAATGCTCCCAATAATCAAGTTGAGGTTGGTAAGAATGTAATTGAGAAGGAGTTGCACGATGGTCATTCCAATGCGGTGAATCAATCTATTTCCCCGGTTGACCACAAAAAACACTCTGAAATGATAGGGATTCTGGCTACCTTAGAGAGTATTTTGATGAGGAAGGATGACATAACCAATAACTCTACCTTCATGAAAAACCATCGAAAATGGGGAAGTTTTTCTGATATTTAAAAAGAAAATAATGGAACTGTCATAAACTTTTTACAATGACATTGTTCATGGCGAGCGAAATATGATATCTGAATGTGATGGAAATAAGACTGTGCCACCAAAGATATAACCAAGGAAAGATTATTCTTACATTCCAAAGACTGTGACAACTAGGTCATACTCTAAGAGGGAAAAAAAAGTTACCCCTACTCCTAAAAATGTCTGTCTACATTCCATTAAGGAGGAATTGTCATTAGAGCAGTTGAAGCTCAGAGATAAGTACGTCAATTTCTTGAAGCAATATGAAATGAATTCTTAGTGGGAATCAACTACTATGGAGGAAACATATTTATATGGATGTGGTGAAGGATATGATTAATATTCTTTGTAATTGTATCATTTATGCTGGAACTAGTGTCTGGATTTGGGCAAGATGTTCGTCTGTATCCCTTTTCATGTTTTACTGTACGTCTTTTTTTATTTAATAAATGGTCAGGGGTCTTTTTTCCTCTGACTGCACTTACCGGGTTAACAATGAAATTAGTCACAATGACCATAATTGGATTAAATTATAAAATATTAATACAATTACACTTTAAAAAATATTAAAAGGAAAATAAATCAATATTAATAAATTTGATGAAAAGGCAGTTTTGAATTAAAATGCATTATTATTCACTATTCATAAAAAATTGCATATTTTCAGAAAATTAACAAAATATCACCCTAAGATGAATTTGATATTAATAATATAAAAATGAATTATATTTTGAAAAATAAAGTTTATAAAATATCAAAATGTGCTTATTACTATTCATAACTACTTTTTTAAACGGATACTTTGATAGGTCGTGGCGTGCATTATATTAGGATTGCGTACAATGGAAGCTATTGAGTTACATAAAAGGATTCGTACTGTGGAATATTGGGGTGTTACAGTTAAACACTACTAATGAAACCATCATACTGTTAACCTCTAACCTAGGTCATTACTACACAATCACAACGATTCCTGCACTAAGGCAATCACCTTTAGAAAAAAAGTGTTGAACTAATGCCTTAAATTCTATAAAGAATAACTACTCTAAGGATACCAAAACACAACACTAGAGGATAAAACATATAAAAAAAAGTAACTAAATGATGAAATAATATTTATTTTTAATAAAATATATATTGAATCTGTTATCTAAAATTAAATAACTAACCCAATCAATCGCAACTAAAAAACATCACAAAAGACCAGATAATCTCAAGGAAGACACAAAACCCCAAAACCATTAAGATGAATCATTCTTATTCAATCCATTCCAAAATGTAAAATATTAACCTCATGAATTTATAAAATATTTGAACCATTTGGATCAAGGAATCAAACTCTATTATTGAGTATTTTAGAATGACACCATGGAGATTCTAGATCTATAGTGTACATAGTAGAAACATTTGATACCTATAAAAATAAATATATATAAATCATTTAAGGATATTTTTTATAGATGTAAAATATTGGAAATGCCCTTAACAGTGAGAAAGGGATTCTATTAATTTTCTTAACATTCATTAAATTAACATTTATAATTCCATTGGACTTTAATTCTATAATTTAAATAATAATGAAATGATTATATAGAAACATTTGACTAATAAATGAATAAAACTTCTAAAATAGTGTCTCTATTGGCATTGTAATTGTTTTCAGTTTTCTACTGGTGAAATAGATCTTATGCAGTAGTACATTTTGTGTAAATATTTTCAATTCATGTAGTTTTGGTTTTTTTGGATTGAATTTTGGGGGGTTTATAAATAAAACCATTGAGTTCTTCTACTATGGTAAGAACATTAGTGTAGAAAATTGTCTTATACATTGTATTCTTTGAAGTTATGTAACTGAAAGAATAAATTTTTTAAATTTTATTCTTGTTAGAGATTTAGGTGTTTCATTTCATAGGATATATTCTTTTTTTGAGTTCATGTAGTGTGGTAAATTTTGAGTTTTTTGTGTGTGTTGAAAGGTAGAAATTTTATTATAGTATGGTAATTTAATTTTAATTGCATAGAGTTTATTATGGTTTCTAGTGGATATATCCATGGTTAAAAACCCTACCTTTATACTAGTCATATCCAAAAAAAATATCTAGGTTTTTCAAATGTGAATGCAGTGGTATGGTCACAGTTTGAAATCGTGGCTATTTTCCTATTGTAACGGTTTCAATCCATGGAAATCAAGCTCCTTGTTATTAGTAATTTCCATGGTATCCAACCATAGAATAATGTGTATTTTCATGGTGGAAATCATGGATATAGGTATATATCCAAGGTTTTAATCATGGTTATAGTTCTATTTCTATGGTTTGAAACCATGGTAAAAGTCATAGACCTAATGCCATTCTAATAGAAGAGAGGAACATTATATATATATATATCTTATTTCCACGATTTTAGGTACTATTTCCATGTTTATAAAATTATTATATAGGTAATATTTATAGTAGTGTGAGTTCCCACACGCTAATCTTAGATCCTGCCACGGTCAGGTTTACCTCTTATTTTTATCATCCTTTCATTGATCATATCAAATTCACAGAGGGGGAGGGGGGATTTTGGGGATATAAATTTGTAAAATTAATAATTCAATGAGTTATTTGAGGATTGAATAATTTTTGGGATAATATTTAGGCATACTTTAGCTCTCCCTCACTTCTTAAAGGGTTTTGATTCCTCTATTATAGATAACATGATTGCTACTTGTTAACTGGAAGCTATAACTCCCACATTCTAAATATAATGGAGATGGATTCCCCAAGTTATTAACATAAATTACTAGGTGTTTTAGTATGGTGTTATATATTATTACCCATAATTTTATAATTTTGAAACATCTTCACACACATAAAAAGGAAAGATTCATGGTTGGAACACATGGTCACTATAAATCCATGGATAACTCATATAAAATTCCATTATGTGTGTTTTAACTCCATATTAAGGGGAAAAGGATGCGTGAAAAGTTAACATGAAACTTTCAATGATCAGAATCTTTGAAATACAAATTCACCTAGGTCACCCATAAGGACAAGATTATGGACACCCTTCAAGAGGAGTTCTCTAGTGATTAAAAATCCATTTTGGAACTCTATAAATCACTAAATTGTGAACCCCAAGGACACCAAATAGGATCCAGTACTAGGCCTTCAAGGTTTACCTATTCATCAAGGCATCAAACAATGTTCCAAATTTACCAATTCCTCATACATGGTACCAATTTCACTCAATCCGATAAAAAGACATTATAATCACCCAAGAATGAAATTGTGTTTGGTATCTTCCCTTGTTGCATGGCTGATCATGCCTTTTCTTGGGTTACCTATAAGGGTGTAACCTTCACACATGTTACCTACTTGGTAACCATATTTTCCCATGTAACCTCCATTGGAACAAAATTCAACCAGGTCACCTACCTAGAATCTACATTCCGCTAGATCTCCTACCAAGGTAACCTATTATACATGGTCAACTACATGGGTGCCAATAAACTCTATACTTACCCACAACCTTCTACAATAAATTATTGGGTTATTCAAACCAAATTACACTACTTAAATCATGTATTCCTTTAATAATATAGATTGATCCTCCAATGATAAAACATTCATGAATTTATCTCCATAAATATAGGACCGTTACAGGGATATCAATCATGTATTGCCTCAATAATAAGGGTCTCCATCATTAAATTCTTAATAAATCAAATCCTATCTCGAGAATTTTATGATGAAATACCCATATCAAGATTCATTTCATATTATTTATGAAATAGGGATATATCTCCACAAGGGCCTCATACTATGGGTAACATATAATATCATACTCACTGATAACCTTATACTTGGTTCAAAAAAGAATTCATATATACATTTATTAGCCATCTACTCAGTGCAATCTCTAAACCATATTTATATGGCCATATTCCTCATTAATATTTTCATCTATCCTTTTCTAATTAATAGAAGTCAGAAGGATGATGTATATATCATGGAACCCTTACTCAATTTAGGCCTCAACACATCATCATAGGGACATATTCGTTGTGACTTCAGTCTTCAATCCACTTCTAGTTACTAATTTTATGGAGGGTTAAATTCACATATTTTCCTCTTATTTATTATATTCCATAACAATTACCTCTTCCATTTATCAATTAATATAAAGGGTTAAACATAAGTATCCAACCATGTGTAATACCCACACCATCCATTCATTGGAACCATTTCCCTTTTATTCTTAACTATATGAATCTGAATTTCATAACACATGTCCATACCTAATAATATTAAACTGGATATCCAAGTCATGTCACAGACTCTAAACTATTCAATTAAAACTATGTTGGTTTTTATAGATTTCAATAATGATACATTAAACACATGTTTAGGTTTAATACAAATTACCCATAATGTTTTCAATTTTCTATTATACCAATTGTTTTGGTAAATACCTTAGATACATGACCTTAAAAAGAATCACCTTTGTTCTAGGATGTATGATCTTTAAGGAACATCACATAGTCCAAGATTCCCAAACATAAAATGAAAAATGATTAATAATGGTATCATTACCTTAAAACAAAACAAAATAGTCCTTATCTCACACCCTTAGAAGATACGACATTTCCCATTAATTAGAATAAATCTAATAATGGTCTAATTCTAATTATAGGGATATATAGAAATCATCTCTGATGATTCAGATCCTAAATCTGAAAAACCTATGACCTCATAAGTATATAAAAAATATAGTGTTATAAGCATTGATGATTTAAACTATGTCATAATATTCGGTGATTAAATAAAATTTGGTAAACCTATAATGTACACTGATTATCACATCGATTCATGGTACTGTTTAGTCCATTGCATCTAGGTAACCATATATTTAAAAAGTTAATGTTAGGAGGGATTTTTTGAATACATCTAATATTTTAAAATTATTAATAGAATATGAAATATAACCCTTTAATTAATGTGTTTACGTCCCATACATTGAACCAATGTCTAACCTAATGTGTTTCTAGTATATCATAGTGACTACATAATATAATAAAAAAGGTCTTTATAGAGTCAAAATTCTTGGTGGCACTAGGGTAGATCCAAAACTGTCAAAAGATTCCCAATTATGCACCAAATAGTGTGAACTATAATTGAAGATAGGAAACTGGTTTCCAATCACCAGATATGAATCTTTTAAATTTTAGGTAGTCGTTAAATTTCAAATTTTGGTGGATTTTTGAAATAATTCATGAGGATGGGATTGATTCTGGTACATGTTCTCATATAACTTTTGAATAGTAGAATCAAAAATTTGGAAAAATATTTTATAATATTATAAGACTCAAAAATAAACATTTCATCCCCAATGCATTATAAATCATCAATTAATAATCATGAGTTACATTTTCATATTTTATTATAATGTATGAAAAATAAATCATTACATAAAATTTCTATCAATAATTAAAATTCAAAATAGTGATTAGGGGAATTCCAAATTTATTTTTTATTGAAATGGTATACATCAGCTAAATTTTCAATATTTGTAGAGTGTTCAACTGAGGGATCATACATGGAATCAATGTTGTTAAAGAGGAAAATGTCACCACAGACATCAAAGAAAATATACCAATGTTTTTATTAATTATAATTTGTTTTTTCAATATTTTTATCACTAATATAATTGGATCAGGTCTATTAATCCTACTATATTTTAATTTTTGTATATAATCATCATTATAGAAATTTATTTTTTTGATCCTCTTAAGAAAAAAAGTTGTTACAGCAGAAGGATGTGATGTACTCTATTTTTATAACTAAGTGACTATATGAGTATTATTTAGCACCCAAACATAAAATAAAGTGAATATAATGTTTGGAATGGAAATTATTAAGAATGAAAAATCAATAAGAGCATTGGAAAACCATAAATCCCTAATAGTTCATGGAATTATGAAATTCAAGGAATCCTTACATATAGTTTGAAGTGATTATTTGATCAATAATAAGACATACAACACCTAAATAATCCCATAATCATGATAAAGTTCACTTTATTGGGTAAAAACTCATTCAAAAACATAGAGCATCATTGAATTTCGTACACATTACAAATCCATGGTATGTTACTGTATAGATTTTTTGAAAAATTTCCAAGGACTATTTACTGATATTATTTTTTTCTTATTTCATTGATTTTATGGTCCTTTGGATAAGTTTTAGTGGAATATTTTGTATAAATACCTCAAAAACATTCACTCATTTACATCAATATGACCCCTATCTAGTAATGATTTTAGCTTATTTAATTATTTTATGTATGGTTAGAATAATAGTTTCATTGGTATAGGCTAATCTATTGGAAGGTTCATTGGCCTTTTATGTTATATACTTCTCTAAAAGTTGATTGAAATAATATTTACGTTATCCATAATATTGATTAAAGGATGAGAATATATTTTATCCAAACATTAATATTGTATTTCACCCTCATAGTTATTCAATTATTCTTGTTTGGTTTATTATTCTTATATAATTAATTTGTTCATTTTTTGGAAGTAGATATTATTTAATAATATTTATTTCATTATTTATTCTAATATGTTTATTGGTTTTATAAGGGTAGTTCAAATTTCATTTTAGACGGTTGAATATTTTAGGTTGATGGAGGATGATGGCCACACATCCCCTTAGTGGTTTTATAATTGTTGACGATGGATGGAATGGACCCCTTCAAGATAATATTAGTTATAATTCTATACATATATTGTTGGATATACTGTTGCATACAATGAATCAAAGTATTATTCACCATTTACTCATTTGTATTTTTGGTGTTCTGATTGGGCTATATAACAAACATGCTTTATTACACACTTAAACCTGATTTATTACATAAAATATTTAATTGATACAACATATAATATCGAGAGGTCTAGTGTATTTGTGGATTAGGAACATGAAATAACATCTTAGAACATAAAACACACAATATCTTTATTGAAAACATCATTTACATGACCACTACATTCCCCCGTACTTAGAATTGCATGGGATAACCTGAGGATATGAATAAGAAAAAGGTGAGATATAAATCCTAGTAAGGGAATAATCATGTAATAACATGAGGAATATAATAAATCTAATACAATAGGAATATCAATATAGAACAATAGAAACATGAACATAAAGTCATGATAAAGCATGATAATCATAAATGGAAATGTGGCAACAACACTTAACATGGAATTAGCATGATCCAAGGCTCATTACACATGGATCATCAGTAAAACCTAATTTCACATGAAAAATGATTAAAACCTCAATTCACTTGAATTAACATTAGTCAACACCAATTGAACACGACGTATCACGATACTATACTTTACCCAATGCATTGGAGCACAATCAAGGCGCACCCTTCTTAAACATTTCATTTCATGCATAAGTGTTCCACGTAGATCATGCAACTTGGAATCAATAATCATCATTTATTCCATGATAAATGGATTTGGAATACATACATTAAGATTTATAATCAATAATATAATGTTCATAAAGGTGAATACCACTGATAGATAAATGAGCATGGTATTCACTACACAATGACATTGGCTTGGAAAATCGTAGTGCAATTTCTGCAGCATAACGTTGTGAGGTAAGAACTCTTAAAAAATGGTTGATGAGAGAGAAAGGGGTGTCTCATCATATTTAAATGAAATTAACAGTAAGGGTTCATATAGATATGTTTCCCAACAAACATAATGGAATTTAGATGCATAATTCAAAAGAATTAGTTAGATGTAAAAGATGAGAGAGAAATCCCTCACAAAATTTCAACATGGTAACCGGAGTACATGGGGGGAATTAACAAGAGGGAAAGGGGTCTAAAATAATCCATAAATAAATAGGGAGGTTTGGGAAATGTGTGAAATCATACCCCAATATTTTTAATTGAAAACAAAAGGGCATGACAACTTAAAGAAAATTGGACAAAATGAGAATGGAAGAAATTCTTTACTTGGAAGTGTGCTCCCAAAGGCTTGGGAGAGGCTTGAGAGAGGCTTTTGGTGAGATTGGGGAATGTTGGGAGAATTATAGAGAGATGATGTTAGGATTTGGTTGAACTCCAAAGGCTTTGAGTGAAGAGGAAGTGGGAGCTTGGGTGGGTTTATATAAGAAAGGAGAGGGAATTCTTTATTATTTAGGTTTGGGACACGTCACATTAAACTAATCAATACCACAATCCAGCCCATGATTTTTCCCATGGTTTTTTCCAAAGGGGAATGGAAAACAATATTTTATAAGGCCAATGTCCTAACTTCTTAATATAATAGGGTCTCTTATGTGGAGGTGAGTCACACTCTCAAAGAAGACAATTTAAAAAGAAAAAATGTTTTATAACTCATGGTGGGCCAACAAAAGCTTTGTAAAATAAATCAAAAAATAAAAATAAAATCACATTATTTTAATTCTAAAACATATATTTTCGGAACATAATGTTTATAGTATTTTATTACCTAACTTTTGGGTCATTATGATGTCATAAAACACATTATATATTTAAAGGGTATTTAAATTTTTACCCAAAAATTCAACTGTCTAAGAAAATTATGAAAAATTCGACATCCTGACTAAAAAATAATATTCATTTTATCTAAATAATTTTCTAAATATTTGAATTTTTTACTTTTAAAATAGAAACTGACATTTACCTAAAATTCATGGTTTTTGACAAAAATAGTTTTCAATACTTAATAAAAATTACAACTGCATTCATAGAATTATATGATCATTTATATTTAGTAAAAAAGTAATTTAACAATAATATTTTATTGAAATATTTTTTAATTAAAAAATCCATTATTTCATCAGGAACAATATTATATGTGCTTTAAAAACTATTTACAAAGTAACAATAATAAAATGAATGAACATTCTTTATACAAAACTAATGTACAAAGTCATAGTGATAGGGTCTTATTACATAACCCCCTATAACACCCGCATAAGATGGAAGGGTAAGGTGTGAGATGGTGACAGACTCTTTGGGAGGCTCGGATAATATTTCTCGGGTGGTACTCTCTATTAATATCCCCTTCTCCCATAGTCGGTTCTTCTAAAGTTAACGTGTTCAAGCTCGGCTTGGGTTTGTTCAAGAGCGAAGCCCAATGGCCCCACCTCCATTCCGAGGTCTGACAAATGGGATTCGTATGGGGAAAGTCTAATGGTTGAGGCCATCGCTTCCTTTTTCTGAGAAAATTGGATTTTCTAAAGCCCTATAATTATACTAATCATGTGATCATTGTTCAGCGACTATAATAGCAACGGTCTAAATTCTAAGCAGTATTTTAAAATCCAAAAACATAAAACCAATGAAGTTCACATTTTATATAACCACAATAAGACCTTTAATTAGATCAATATGAATTTTCATTAATGAACTTTTGGGTCCTTACAATCTTCCCCCTTAAGAAATTTCACCCTAAAAATTTCCTTTTCCCACTCTAAAACAAATATGGGTGTCTTTGCTTCATCAATTCCTCTGATTCCCATGTCTCTTCTTCAAACATGTGGTTTCGCCACGACACCATGATGAGGGGCATTATCTTATTTGGTATAACATTTTCTCTATGATCTAAGATCATCACTTGTTACTCCTCAAAAGAAAGATCATCCTATAGATATACTACCTCTGAAGAGAGTACATGTGAAGAGTCTGGTATGTACTTCCTTAAGAGGAATACATGAAAGAAATCATTTAATTTGGCCACGGTATGTGGATGTGCAAAATGATAGGCCACAGCCCCAACCCGACCAAGAATCACGAAGGGGCCAATGTACCTAGGAATTATCATCCATTTCTTTCCCAACATCATGACCTTCTTCCTTAGAGATATACCTAGAAATACCAAATATCCATCTTTAAACTCAAGGTCTAATCGACAGTTATCTGCATAACTCTTCTATTGACTTTATGATAACATTATATGCTACTGAATGGTTTTTACCTTTTCCACCATTACATCAACCATTTCTGGTCCTAGAAACAAACACTCACTAACTTCATCCCAACATACCGGTGTTCTACACCTCTTCCCATACAGTGCTTCATAAGGTTCCATTCAATTGCTCGAGTGGAAACTATTATTTTAGGATAATTCAACATGTGGAAGATTTTGGTACCACCCTCTTTTTAAGTCCATCAAACATTCTATCAACATGTCTTCATGTGTTTGGGTAGTCCGATTAGATTGGCCATCAATTTGAATATGATAAGCTGCACTGAATTTCATCTTAGTATCTTGAGCATGTGGACGATTCTTCCAAAACATTGAGGAGAATCTTGGATCTTGATCAAATACAATAGATAGTGGTACTCCATACATCCTTACCACTTCCCAGATATATATTTGTGCCAGCTGATCCAATGTGAAATCCTCATGAATTGCAATGACGTGTGAAGACTTTGTAAGACGATCTATAATAACCCATATTGCATTGTATCCAGATGTCTTTAGATGTCCAGATACAAAGTCCATGGTGATGATCTCCCATTTCATTGCTGGTATGGGCAATGGTTTCATAATCCCCTTAGACATATACCTCTCCTCCTTCACTTATTGTCACACCAGGAACCTTGATGTATACTCAGTGACTCCTTATCCATATTATCCCACCAATAATGGTCTCAGAGATCTCGATACATCTTTGTGTTTCCTAGGTGAATCGAGAAATTTGAATTATGTGCATCATCCAGAAGTTCCTTCTTCAACTCTGGACACGACAGAACACATAGTCTTTTCCCAAATCTAACAATTCCTTCTTCATTAACATTTAACTCTGAGGATTTCCCTTTTCTGATAGCTTCCACTCTATTCTGAATTACCACATCATCATTTTGGGCATCCTTTAATCTTTCTAAAAGAGATGGTTGAGCAATAATTGGTGAAAGGATTAATGATTTTCCATTCTTTATGATTCCCATGTCCATCTTCATCAAATCTAATAATATTGTGTCCTTCTCAATTCTCATCAATGATATAATTATTGGGTCCTTTCTATATAGAGAATCTGCAACCTTGTTTGCTTTCCCGGAGTGGTAATGGATTGAGTAGTCATAGTCTTTGATCAGATCAAACCATCTTCATTGGACCATGTTCAACTCATTCTGTGTGAATATATAATTAAGGCTTTTGTGGTCCGTATATATTTAACATTTCTCCTCAAAGAGATTATGCCACCAAATTTTTTAAGTGAAGATCACTATATCCAACTTCATACCATGTTTTGGATAATTATGCTCATTAACATTCAATTTCCTTGAATCATAAGCAATGACTTTGTCATTTTTCATCAACACATACCCAATTACCTTCTTCAAAGAATTACTGAATACACCAAAATGTTCTCCAGTTGTTGGTAAAGTGAGCATAAGATTAGTGAGAAGCCTCTTTTTTAACTCCTGTAAGCTTTCTTCGCATTTATAACTCTAAGAAAACATTAATACCTTCCAAGATAGCTTGGTAAAAGGGTTGGAAAATTGTGATAAATTTCTCAAAAATCTTCGATAGTATTCAACTAAACCAAGAAGATATATATATCTGTTACCAATGTTGGCCTCGACCATCCCTCAATTGCATCTGTTTTGGAGGGATCCATAGATATCCCATTGCTTGTGATGATATGACCCAAGAATGAGACATCATTCAACCATAACTCACACTTTCTATACTTCTCATAGAGATTCTTCTTCCATAAGGTCTCTAGTATAGTTTTTAAATACTCCTCTTTATCCTCCTTGGATTTGGAGTATATCATAATATCATCTATAAAGACTACCAGAAATTTGTCAAGGTAATCCCTAAAGACTCTATTCTTAAATTCCATGAATAATTTTGGAGAATTAGTGAGTTTGAAAGTTGTTACAGTGAATTCATAGTACCAATATCTTGTACGAAAAGCATTCTTGGGGATATCTTTCTTCTTCACCTTTACTTGATAATATCCCGACCGAAAATCCACCTTAGTGAAGTATTGTGCCCCATGCAGCTGATCGAACAAGAAATAAATTCATGGGAGAGGATACTTGTTCTTTTTCATGATTTTGTTAAGCTAATGATAATCGATGCAAAGGCGCATTGACCTATCCTTTTTCATGACGAAGAGGACTGGTGCACCCAATGGTGACGCTCTTGGGCGTATAAACACTTTTTCTAGATTCTCATGTAGTAGTTTTTTCCGCTCATCAAGCTCCACAATAGATATTATATATGGACTCTTGGATATTGACAATGCCCTAGGTATAAGATCAATTGATAATTCAACATCCCTTCTAGGATGAATGCTTGGCAATTCCTCAGGAAACACTTCAGAAAATTCCCTCACAATAGGCATTTCTTCAAGGATGATTTCCTCCTTAGATGCAATCGTCTGATCCAGATATACGTGATCATAGGGTAGTAATATCCACACTTGAGATGATGGAGAGACAGAATATTCATCTTCCTCCTTGTAATTGTACAGAATCGGTGGTCAATTCTCCACATGGAGATTTATTTCCCCCTCACATTAATTTATGTTGGCTTGATATAAAGAAATCCAATCCATGACAAGAATGAAATCAAATTCCACTAGAGGAAGTATGAAGAGGTTCCAAAGGAAATTAAATCCATAGATTATGACAGGGGAGGAATTATATTCATGATATGCAATGATTTCCCCATTTTTCATACTCACAGACATCTTTACTTCCATGATCTGTGGTGGTGCTGGGATTGTCCTAATAAACATTTGGGATACAAAAGAATGCATAGAACCTGAATAAAAAAGTATATTCGCTATTCTTGAATGAATAACTAGCATACATGTCACCACTTAGTTGTCGGGGTTCACTTCGGCAGTATTGATGGAAAAAGCTCTCCCTTGGTGCCTTGGAGGTTTTTGGTTGCCTCCAAAATTCCTTGGCTTAGGGAACTGATTTGAAAGATGGCCTGGTTCTTTGTAGTTGTAGCAATGAACAAAAAATTTAGGTTAGAATAGAGCGTTCCTCTACTCTATTGTAGCTATGGGTTTTTCTTGTCAGCAGTTAACAACTAGGTGCCCTTCTCTTCCACAATTAATGCATTTACACGTCCCCTTCAGGAAATTTCTGCAGTGCTTCTTTCTGCACCTTCGGCAAGTGGGTGGCTGGTTCTTCGTAGCACTATTATATTTATCCATCAGACCACCAGAATTGAAGTCCACCTGACGATTATTATCCTAATGATACCCTTGAGATTCTCTAATATCCATTTCGACCTTTAGGGAAGAACGGACAATTTCCTCATAGCTGTAGAAGTCACAGATGACCAGTACTTTCCGTAGGCTAGGTTTCAGCCCACCAAAGAACGATCAAACATGCATTCGGGGGTAAAGAAAAAGCTGAAGGCGTATCATTCCAGCCTTGTGAAGTTTTCCTTGTACGCTCCAACATATTCAATATCTTTTTTCTTCATTTCAAGGAAGTCCCTTTCCAACTTAAGTCAGAGGGTGCACGAGAAATATATAACAAAAAACATCTTCCAGAAATCCTTCAATTCCAACACCTCGATCTCTTCCTCAAGATCATATTTTTTATCATCATCCACCATTTTCAGATTCACCTTCCATATCATAAGCATCCATAATAACATTATCTTTTTCAGAACATTGAAGGATGGAGAATATCTTTTCAATGGAGTTGATCCATGATTCAACAATTGAGGGATCAGACAATCCATTAAAAGTTGGAGGCCTTTGTCTCATGAAGCTCTCGATAGCGACTTGTTATTTCTAAAGGGGGTTGAATGTTCCTCTTGAACCATTTATCTATTCAAAACAAGAGTTAACTGAGAGATAACCATGACAAAGTTCTCAATTCCCGCACCCATCAGATTGGGCATCTCATTTGCACAACTATTTCATTGATCTTCACATCGGTTGTTAGCCCCAGTCCTCTTATTACAGGCCATTGGATGGAATAAAAGGAAATATAGGGGTAACATGTAAAGGGTAATCAATGGAAAAAAACGGATGACTTGTAACACCCTAGGATTTCATAGTACGCTATTTGTTCAAAGTAATTCAATAACTTTCACTACACGCAACACCGAGTTCTACAACACCATGACTTACCAAACAAGCCTTTCAATAGAAGTTATGAAACGTATTAACTGAATTTATAACTTTATATAATCTTTATAATTTTATAATCCATATTATGATTTTCTTTGACAAAATGTAAGAACAAATACATTTTTTTCAGATAAAAGTAGAATTTTTCAAAAAAAGAAATTTTACCACCTTTTAATGGTGAAGCCTTTTTAAATGCAATATTTGAAACTTTTAAATATTCAATTAGACAAAATAACCTTCTTCTTTACAATCGGGACATAAGAATTTAGTTTCAATAATGTTTTTCTAATAACATTCATATTTGGGTGAATAGTGAAAAATACTATATTTTAACTGAAAACAACTTTTTTAATCAAAATAATTTATATTGCTAAATTATACATTTTAATGTTATGAAAGTATAAATAAATTATATTTTTACCATTTAATCCAATTATGGTCATTGTATGTAATTTTACTTTGAAATTTGACATAAACAAGTGTCAAACTTTTGATAGTTATTATTTCTTAAAAATACGCCTCTTGGTTTTTATAGCAGGAATTAATTTTAAATTAATAAATGCAATTTTTTTTTTTGAAATTTGTAAAATAGAGTTCATTTTTGGATAATTAATATCTAAATTAGCTGAGGCTGAAATTTTCGTACTTTTCTGATAACTTTCATATTTTGATGAATAGTGAAAATTGCTAAGTTTTATTTAAAAACAACATTTTTAATCGAAACAATTAATAGTGATAAATTATGAATTTTAGTGATTTTAAAGTATAATTATATTATAATCTTACCATTTAATCCAATTTTCGTCATTGGACATAATTTCACATTTAAACTGGACGTAAACAAGTGCCAATCTTTTGATAGATATTATCTTTTAAAAACACGCTTTTTGAATTATCAAAGGGAATTAATTTTAAATTAATTTCTGCCACTTATGTGTTTTGAATTTAGAAAAATGGATTCTATATTTAGAATAAGGAGGTACAAATTGTGTAAATAGGTAACTTTTATTTTTAGACATTTTGAATAATTACTTCGGTAAATATTTTATTTACCATGGTTAAAGAGTAAATCCGGTAAATAAGGGTAAAGAAATAATATTATAATAATAATAAATTACCCTAAAACTTCTCCTAACTCTATTGGTTGATATATGTCTGACCATAGGCATCTTCGGGTCGATTTTGGGACCTCATGGATCCACTTGTATGTGATAATGAAACTTTATATTAATTAAGTTAAAGTAAATACAAAAATGACATAAGCATATATCTTTTAGAAAAACAATTTTTACATTGGGTTATATATGTTAGATTTTAGACTATAAATATTCATTATAAATATAAAACGATTTACTACATAATGGTATTTTATTTATAATATTTAGAAACTGAATAATTAAATTTATTTATGACACAATAATGATGCAGTATTTTCCTCAATAATAAAATAATCCAATAATTGGTATTATAAAAGTTAAAATAAATATAATTTGAAGGTTTTGATGATATCCACGAATTTTATGGGTTACTATTACATGTTATTATTTCTTAAATGGATTTTTTTTCTAATTAATAAAGATGTTATGACTTTAACAAAAACCAATTATTAAATATTGTCAAAATTGACATAAATGAGTTTTTAAAACAAGTATTATATTATTAATTGATATTCTATTCCTAAAAATATAAGCATAGGCCAAAGGATATATATTATGATAGCTGTATAATTAATTCACCACTTAGGGGTCTCTTGGATGTATATAGTTAGTTTATTAACTATATAATATAAAAATACAATGTTACGTGGTAAGTGTCAAACTAATTAACTAATAGTTAAAACTAAAATATAATGTTAATATAAGGACCCAAACCTATCTAAAATCCATTGGATGAAATGATTTCTACCCATCCACAACTTATACTTTGAATAATCGACATTGGAGCCATTATAAACTGAATATTTATTTATTATAAAACAATACTTTATGTTTTCCCTAAGGATCCCCTCCCCCCTTATTAAAGGACACCACTTCTAACCAATTTTTCACACCATAAAAGCCTTTTGGCTTGGTCAAACCCTGCCCAAATACTCTCTCAACTTCCACCACTTCAACCTAGAGGCCATAGTTTGATCAGAAATCCAACCTAAGGAGCCATGTTGATCAAATCAAAAGGAAGAACCCGAAGAAGAGGTAATGTTTTCACCACCCTTTTTAAAGTTCCTTTCTTCTTCAAATTCTTATTTCTTTTTATTTCCATTATAAAATAATAACTCCAGTATATTCTATATTCTGTGATGTTATTATAAATATGGTACAACCATATTCATTATTATATCCATCCTTTGAATGACATGTCACCATACGTGCGTACGTACGGCTTACCGTCTCCACGTCATGGTGTAATTGTTGTTCAAAAACATTATTATTTAGATGGGTATGATAATGATATTTAATTGATTTAAATAATAAATATAACATGATAATGATTCTATATATATTATATACCATCAAATTATATATTATTTTAATATCAAAAGAATGATATTGTCGCTCATGCGTACGTACGGACTACCGTCTCCACGAACGCGATGAGATTGACTCTCCATCATATCCATACAATTATAATTCTCATTTGATGATTAAAAATAATGTTTAAGGACATGATTTCATTCTGGATATGAATAAGATAAAACTTATCCATAACAAACACAACTTACTTAGTGAATCATATAAAGGAAAATGAATCAGTTAACACTCGAAACGATGATAATACTAAGATATTATTAACAAATAAATGTTAAAAGATCATATATGATATCATATTAATGTATATGATTCTTGTATAATTTAATAAAAAATATTTCACCATTATAAATGAGGTTAACCTAACCTTAATTAAAGAAAATTACAAGGTAAGGGTTTATTTCACAATCTCTTCCTTATCTGAGGTTGTTTATACGTAATTATCCACTGTGACCTCTTTATAATCCACATCCATGTTTGTTAAAAATGAATTTCAAAACATTATTACTATTTTGCAGAATATGTGTTATAGTCATTTATACCCTTGTTTTACTTTTTATAAGAATTTTATAAAGGAATATTTCTGTCGTTTTCCAAACAAGGTCCTTTTTAACCATTTCGACAAAATTAAGGTAAGAATGTATTTTTAACATAAACGACCGGTGCAGTATTTTCTGCCGTTATAAAATCGTCGAAGATTTCCTTAGAAGCTCATAAGAATATTTTTAATGTAAATGTTTTCTTTTATAATTATGTGACTTTTAAATGATTAAAAAAAGTTATTTCTCTCAAATAGTTTTGATTTCATCTATATCAACATCCTTTGATGGATTTTAAGATTATTTGAAGTTGATTTATTATGATACAAAACTTCCATATTGTATTGAAGGTTTTGTGATATGTTTGACTATGGATGTATTATTTTTATATGATTAATGGTTTATGGAGAAATTATTGACATTTCGTATGCTATTTTTAATACGAATGATTATGTTATATTTAAACCTGTTCATATGAGGAATGCATTGGACTTAAAAGGTGACGGGTGGGGCCCGCTATAGCTCGTCGATGCATCAGTAGGTATCACGAGACAAACTAGTGTCTTGGAACAAGGCATTGGATACCTGGTTATGATAGTTTAGCATTATACATTCCATCATTATGAAAGTGGTTATTGATATTTCATTTGATTATTCGATTAGTAGAATATCCATGTGAATAAGTAAATGACATTATTTCATTTTATTTCTTCCATATTATGCTAAAGTTAACGTTTAAAAGGCTTTTGTTTTATTTATACATTTAATTAAATGTTTATGCTCATTTATTAATGTTTCTGCTATATTTTTATCCTTACTGGGCATCTGAGCTCACCCCCTTTTCTATGTTTTATTTTTTCCAGGATGTGAAGAAGTATTTTATGAATGACCTGCAGGGATAGTATGAGGGGTTATGAGTATGGACTACGGAGACTATATTGTTTTAGTTTTCATTTTATTATGTAATGTAAACTTTATGAATGTATCTAGTAATTCCATCGCTACTACACTAATCAGTCTTTTGAGATTTGATCTTTTGTGATCATGCCAACATTATGTAATAATGCACCGACTCTGGATAACTGGGGTCGGGGCATTACATTTGGTATCAGAGGAAGTTTAGTAAAAACCATGGAATCTAGATTTAGATAAACTCTGATTAGATCACATAGATCTAAGATCGACTTCTTCGATTAGTATAGAATAACTTCCTCGAATTTTGGTATTGTAGAGATTTTGTGAGTTTTCCGAGCAATACATCCCTGTCTCGATACGAGCAGGTAGAGGCGGCCCTGGCACATATGTACCTAGGGGTAAAACCCGAAAACACCTCTTTAAGCTAAACTTGAAAGGGAACTGGAGCACGATAACGGGACTTGCTGCACTCTTGGTTACGACACTCCCAGGGGATATGCTTAGGATTATTCTCATTTTCTTTACAAACCATTATGAAGGGTTTATGAGTATATACATCCACAAAGAAGACATTTTTTTGTTTTTGGATTATATCCATAAACTATTTAATTTATGTTAAATGTTTTACAAGTTTGGGATTAGGTATTGCTATTCATAAACTAATCTAGTGTATGCCATTATTTAGAAATGGTGCCCAGTAGATGAAATGAAAACACCAGAAATACGCATGATCGAAAGAGTATGAAGGATCATATCTTTCGTAGTCTTAATCCAGAATTTAGAAGGGTAATAGTCTCCCATGTATTATCATCATATGATGAAATAGTATCACGTGTTGATAAGATAATTAAAGAGTTATCAGAGTCTTATGGATTTCGGGGGAATCCATAGAAGAAAAAGGACGGTAGGGAGAAAGACAGATAATGGGAAGAAGGTAAAGAAGGATTTTCCCATATGTGATAACTGTGGAAAGAATATCCTTGGAAAATGCTTGAAGGGAATGAGAGTATGTTATAAGTGTGGAGAAAAAGGACACTAAGTTCGTGATTGTGAGGGTAAGAAGAAGGTTTCAAATGTACAATGCTTCATCCGTAAGGTGTGGGGACACTATGCGAATCAATGTTCAAATCATCAGAGTATGACCCAAATGATTCTATTGTATAATAATAATGTTATGATACTAACACATACGAAGATGAATGACTAGTGTTATTATGGTGATATTAAAGAATTATTTAATTTGAGTGTTGTATCAACGATGTACTGGTTATATGAATTATATAGATAAATAAGGATGGTACTGCAGTACTATTTCCTTGAGGATTTGAGATTATATGGTACAATGAAAAGTGACTCAACAACAAGTTATTTTTTTGAAAATACATGGTTAAAGGAAAGGTAATCTATAATATGGTCCTGATACTGAGGTAGTAGTTTTGGAATAAAAGATGGTTGATTCGGATAAATTATAATAGATATTCTTGACTACCTTGTCACTGATTAATGGTTTATTTATTTCATCATTATTGGAATATTCAAGGTTTTTTGGATACAAGGAGTATATCCATAATTATATAAGTAATAAGCGATCATGAATGTAATCAATAAGGTTTTATGGTATTTCAGGATGTTGCGGTGTTTTAAGAGAATACATGATGAAGGTGTTCACATGCTATTACGTGAAAAAAGGATCTTCATTGTGTTTGCCTACCTTATAAATTTTGGACTGTGATTTGGACATAAGTATTTTGGATAAGTATAGTTTGACATTATTTTTCGATTTCGATAAAAAGGGCAACCTGGAGGATGGGTGGCAACACGTCACGCCTGGTAAGGCCGTGAGACTTGAACCCACAACCGAAGGGCGATAAGGGTGTATCACCTACCACTGACCCACTTGATGTCCTAGATTGAATAATGTAGTTTTTTTAATGGTTCTCCTAGATGAATTTTAAATTCATTTTCAACCCTATATGAATATGATAAATAGAATATTATTTTTATGTTCTATTATCTTTTAGAGTGAAAGATGAGTTTGTGGTAGAACATAGTTAAAGGATGGGACTCTACTTGTCAAGTATATATTTTTCTTCTTCTCTTATTCAATGAAGAAATTAATTCTTATACTTTAGTGAAGGGATCTTAAAACAATGAATGTGTTATCCTAATACCATATATTTTGTTAACCTGATGGTATTTTAAATCATCATAGAATGATGAATTTAAGGCCCTCAATTTTACACTTGTCTGTGATTGATGAACTCAATCACTACCTATAAATATGTACGTTTTTCCTCCAATTATATGTCTATAATTTCCACCAATGTTATCCTAATTGAGATAATAATTTGGTGGTGACCCTTTATTTTCCCTTTTCCTCATGTTAAGACTAAATTTTATTAACCTAATTTCCGATGTGGGGTTTCCCAAAGGTATTTTATATTTTCAACATTTTATTTTCGAAAAATAATTTCAAATTGTGGGGATGCAATTTATTGAAAAATTTCAGAATGTAACACCCCAAGATTTCATAGTACATTATTTCTGCAAAGTAATTCAATAACCTTCACTACACACAACACCGAGTTCTAGAGCACCATGACTTACCAAACAAGTCGTTCAAAAGCTGTTATGAATAGTATTAACTGAATTTTGAAATTTATTTAATCCTTATAATTTTATAATCCATTTTATGAGTTTCTTAGACATTATGTAAGAACAAATACATTTTTTTAGATAAAAGAATTATTTTTGAAAAAATACAATTTTACCGCCTTTTGATGGAGAATCCATTTAAAATAAAATATTTGAAACTTTTATATATTCAATTTGACAAATTAAACATCTTCTTTAGAATCGGAATATATGAATTTAGTTTCAATAAAGTTTTAGTGTTTTTCTAAAAACATTCATTTTTGGGTGAATAGTGAAAAAATACTATATTTTAACTGAAAACAACTTTTTTAATCAAAATAATTAATATTGTTAAATTATAAAATTTAATGGTATGGAAGTACAAATAGATTATATTTTTACCATTTGATCCAATGATGGTCATTGTAAGTAATTTCATGTTGAAATCAGACATAAACAAATGTCAAACTTTTGATAGTTATTATTTCTTAAAAATACGCCTTTTGGTTTCAATAGCAGGAATTAATTTTAAATTAATAAATGAAACATTTATGTTTTAAATATGGTATAATATAATTAATTTTTGGAATCTTAATGCCAAAATTAGATTAGGGTGAAATTTTGGTTCTTTTCTGATAACTTTCATATTATGATGAATAGTGAAAGATATTAATTTTAATTAAAAACAACTTTTTTAATCAAAATGATTAATAGTGATAAATTATGAATTTTGAGTGATTTTAAAGTATAATTAGATTATAATTTTATCATTTAATCCAATATTTGTCATTGGACATAATTTCACATTTTAACCGGACATAAAAAAGTGTCAATCTTTTGATAGTTATTATCTTTTAAAAACTCACTTTTTGTTTTAACAACGGAAATTAATTTTAAATTAATTTCTTCCACTCTTGTGTTTTGAATTTTGAAAAATGGATTCCATATTTAGAATCAGTTGTTCCAAAATGGGTAAATAGTTAGCTTTTATTTTTAGACATTTTGAATAATTATTTCGGTAAATATTTTATTTACCATGGTTAAAGGGTAAATCTGGAAAATAAGGGTAAAAATATAATATTATAATTTTAATAAATTACCCTAAAACGTGTAATAACTCTATTTTCTGATACATGTTAGACCGTGGCCATATTTGGGCCGATTTTGGGACCCCATGGATCCACTTTTAAGTGATAATGAAACTTTATATTAATTAAGTTAAAGTAAATACAAAAATGACATAAGCATATATATTTTAGAAAAACAATTTTTACATAGGGTTATATATGTTATATGTCATACTATAAATATTAATTATAAATATAAAACTATTTCCTACATAATTTTATTTTATTTATAATTTTTAGACATTGAATAATTAAATTTATTTATGACACAATAATGATGCAGTATTTTCCTTAATAATAAAAGAATCAAATAATTGGTATTATAAAAGTTAAAATAAATATAATTTGAATGTTTTGATAACATCAAAGAATTTTATTGGTTACTATTACATGTTAGTATTTCTTAAATGAATTTTATTCAAATTAATAATGTTGTAAAGACTTTAACAAAAATCAATTATTAAATATTGTCAAAATTGAAATAAATGTGTTTTAAAAAAAAGTATTATATTATAAATTGATATTATATTCCCAAAAATCTAAGGATCGTCCAAAGGACTTATATCATGATATGTGTATCATTAATGGACCACTTGGGGGTTTCTTGGATGTATATATTATGTTTATTAACTATATAATATAAAAATACAAAGTGGCATGGTAAGTGTCAAACTAATTAACTAAGAGTTAAAACATAATGATAAGATTAATATAATGACCCAAACCTGTCTAAAATATATTAGTTGAAAGTATTTAAACCCATAACCACCTTAGAATTTTAATAATCCACTTTGGAGCCATTATAATCCGAATATGAATTTATTATAAAATAATTTTTTATGTTTTCCCTAAAGAGCCCCACCTCCCCCTTATAAAAGGACACCACTTCTATCCAATTATTCACACCTTAAAAGCCTTTTGGATAGACCAAACCCTATCCAAATACACTATAAACTCCCCTCAATTCAACCTAGAGGCCACAGTATGATCATAAAGCCATCCTATGGAGCCCTTTTGATCAAATCAATGGAAGAACCCGAAGAATAGGTAATGTTTTCACCACTCTTTTTCAAGTTCCTTTCTTCTTCAACTTCTTCTTTATTTTTATTTCCTTTCTAAAATAATAAATCCAGTAAATTCTATATAATTTTATGTTATTATAAATATGGTAAAACCTTATTCACTATTCTATCCATCCTTTGAATGACATGTCACCATACGTGCGTACGTACGGCTTTCCATCTCCACATCGTGGTGTAATTGTTATTCAAAAACATTATTATTTGGATGGGTATGATAATGATATGTAATTGATGTAAATAATAAATATAATATGATAAGTATTCTGTATATATGATATACAATCCAATTATATATTATTTTAATATAAAATAATGATATTGTCGCTCGTGCGTATGTACGGACTACCATCTCCACAAACACGATGAGATTCATTCCCCATCATATCCATGCAATTATAATTCTCATTTGATGATTTAAAATAATGATTAAGGAATTGATATCATTCTGCATATGTGAATAAGTATTTTATGAATGAACTGTAGGGAGAGTACGATGGGTTATGAGTATGGACTATGGAGACTATTTTGTTGTATTTTTCATTTTATGATGTAATGTAAACTTTATGAACGTATCTAGTAATTCCAAGGCTACTAAACTAATCAGACATTCGAGATTTGATCTTTTGTGATCATGCCAATGTTATTTAATAATGCACCGACTCTGGGTAACAGTGGTCGGGGCGTTACATGACTAATAAATAACTCTTATTTCCTTAACCATTGAATTCATAGGCTTCAATCTATGCTATCCATGATCTACAATCTATCATTTATTCATAGGGGAATTTTTTTAATTCCCTTAACAAGGGTTCATACTAGGCTTGTGAATTTACAGAATCATATCCCCCGGGGTGTCGTAACCAAGAGTTTAGAATGTCCCGTTGTCGTGCACCAGTCCCATTCGAGTCTAGCTCAACGTGTTATTTTTAGGTGTTACCCCTAGGATACATATGTACCAGAGCCGCCTCTACCTTATCGTATATAGAAAAGGATGTATTTTCATGATAAACCACTTAATCGATACTCACCAAAACTTTGGAATATTTTTATTATACTTATTCTTGTCTCTAATTCTTCTGTAGGGTTTTGTAATCATAATCCCAAAAATAACTAAACTTATCCTCTGATACAAACTATAACAACCATTATTTTTATTACACACTAGAACCTAACTTATTACATAAAATATTCAGTTGATAAAACATATAATATCGAGAGGTATAGTGTATTTGGGGATTTCTAACATTAAATAATAGCTTTTAACATAAAACACACAACATCCTTATTGAAAAATTTCTTTACATGACCACTACATTCCCTCGTACTTAGCATAGCGTGGGATAACCTGAGGACAAGCATAAAAAAAGGGTGAGCTAGAAAGCCCTGTAATTGAATTATCATTGAATAACGTGAGAAATATAATACATGTTATAAAATAAGAAATTCAATGGATCATAAGAGAAACATGAAAATAAATGCATGATAAAGCATGATAATCATTACATAGAAATGTCGCAACAACACTTAACGTGGAATTAGCATGAGCCAAGGATCATTGCATAGGGAGCATGAGTAAACCCTCATTGCACCTGAACCATGAGTAAAATATTTTTGCCACCTGAATTATCATGAGTAAACACCCATTTCACATGATGTATCATGATACTATACTTTACCCAATGCATTGGAGCGCTATCATGGAGCACCCTTCTTAAACATTTCATTTCATGCATAAGTGTGTCACATGGATCATACAACATAGAATCAATCATTATAATTTAATACACAATAAATAGATGTGGAATACATAAATGAAGCCTTATATTCAATAATTAAATATTAATAATGTTTAATACTCTCGATAGAGAAATGAGCATGGTATTCACTACACACTGACATTGGCTTGGAAAATCGTAGTGCAATTTCAGCTGCATAATGACCTGAAATAAGAACACATAAAAAATGGTTGATGATATAGAACGGGGTTTCTCATCATATATACATTAAATGGATAGTAATGGGGTCATATAGATACATTTCCCAACAAATATAATGGAATTTAGACGCATAATTCAAAAGAATTACTTGGATGTTAAAGAGGAGAGAGAAATCCCTCACGGAATTTCAGTATGGTAACAGGTGTGCATGAGAGGCATTAATGAGAGAGAAAGGGGTCTCCCATAATCCAAAAATAAATAGGAAATTATGGGCAAGGTTAAAAAACACACCCCAACATTTTTAATTGAACAAAGGGCACAAATACTTAAATAAAATTGGACAAAATGAGAAAGGAAGAAATCCCTTACTTGGAAGTGTGATCCGAAAGGCTTGGGAGAGGCTTGAGAGAGGCTTTCTAGGAGATTAGGGCACCATGGAAGGATTTTAGAGATAGGAGGTCAGGGGTTGGTAAAACTAAAAAGGCTTTTAGTGAAGAGTAATTGGGATCTTGGGTGGGTTTATATAGGAATGGAGAGGGAATTCTTTATCATTTAGGTTTGGGACGCCTCACATTAAACTAATATATAACACAAACCAGACCATTGTATTTGCACATGGTTCATTCCAAAGGAGAGTGGAAAACAATATTTTATATGTAAAATGGACAAACTTTTTAAAATAATAGGGTTGATTATGTAGAGGTGAGTCACACTATCCATGAAAACAATTTAAAAAGACAAAATGTTTTTTAAGTCTTGGAGGGTCCACAAAAGCATTGTAAAATAAATCAAAAAAATATAAAATAAATTTTTTTTAATTATAAAACATATATTGGACAAAATTAATGTTTATATTATTTTATTACCTCACTATTGGGTGATTATGATGTCATAAAATAGATTATATATTTAAACAATATTTACTTTTTTACCCAAAAATTCGACTGGCTCAGAAAATTATGAAAAATTCACCATTGGATAATTTTGACATCTTGATTCCAAAAAAATTATTCATTTTATCTAAATAATTTTATTAATATTTTAATTATTACTTTTAAAATAAAAACTGATATTTACCGAAAATTCATGGGTTTTGACAAAAACTCTTTTCAAACCATAATAATAATTAAAATTGCACTCAAAAAATTATATGATCATTAATATTTAGTAAAACCTAATTTAATATTAATAGTTTATGAAAATATTATTTAATTGAAAAATCCATTAATTCGTCAAAAAAATATTATTTGGGCTTTAGAATCTATTTAAAAAGTAACAATAATAAATTAAATTCACATTCGTTATAAAAAAATAATGTACATAGTCATAGTGCTAGGGTCTTGTTATATAACCCCTTATAAAACCCGCATAAGACCGAAGGGTAAGGTGTGCGATGGTGAAAGACTCTTGGGGTGGCTCAGATAACATCACACGGGTGGTACTCTCTATTAACATCCACATCTGCTCTTATCGGTTCCGCTCAAGATTAACATGTTCAAGATCATCTGGGGTTTTTTTAAGAGCGAAGCCTAATGACGCCATATCCTTTCCATGATCTAACAAATGGGCTTCGTACGGGGAAAGTCTACTGGAAGAGGCCATCGCTTCCTTTGTCTGAGTAAATTGGATTTCTTAAAGCCCTATATTTATTATAATCATTTGATCACTATTCTAAGGCTATATTAATAATGGTAACAACTCATAATGGTATTAAAATATCCATAAACATAAAACTAATGAAGTTCACATTTTATATAACCATAACAATACATTTAATTAGATCAGGAGGAATTTTTATTAATGAATGTTGGGGTCGTTACAGGCCACCCTTTCCACTATTTCTCTCTACTATGTCAATCCAAGACATCAGTGATTTAATACCTTCTGGACATATCAAATTATAATTTAGTTTAATCTAATATGAAATAGGCATCCTATTGTAGCATTTGACGTGGGTGATAAATATGGTTTGATATCAAGCACCACTTTTTTTGGAAATATTCTATGTCTGTATAGGGAGAAGAAGCATATCAATAACATAAAAGTGAATGATGTTTCTTGGTTGAACTCACTATTAGAAAGACATGGAGAAATGGGGACATATTTATTGGTTGGTTGGAAGTTTTTCTAAAATATGAAGTTCTTTAATTGGCATGAACTTAGGTGTGCATTAACTTACTCACAATGCTCATTCTAGTGGTGGGTTATTTCCCTTACAAAGGCCTTGAATCAGGGATACAGTCTATATAAAAATAACTACATAGGTGTGGGACAATGTATAGGATTTCCCCATAAACTAGTTTTAAAATATGGGTAAAATAAAATATAACATTACTTTGATGAACGAGGTTATTCCCATTTCATTTATTACTTTTATGTATTTGGACTCTTTATATTCATGTTTTTTCTAATATTATGGGAATGATAATGTATTATTTGGGGAAATTTGAATATATTTTAATTGATATGCTACTTTTCCCACACTATGGATAATTAAATGATAGGTGGGACTTAGAAAATGACTATTTTAAATTGATACCATATTAGTCATATTGTATTGTGAGATAAAACTCACTTCATTATTTATCTTTTAAAAACATTAAATGAAAAGAAAAACATACTGATCAAAATGAAATTTTACTTAGTTCTCCATCATAGAGATACCTTTATTCACATTATTTTTACCGATTTTACTTTCTTTTCAAAATTCCCCTCTCACCCTTGAACCTCAGCCCCTGTTAAGATTATTGGATCTGTTGTGTAATATCACAAATTATAAATAGATTAAATATATGTAATTATATTTATATTATCGAATTAATATTTTTACAAGGGTTGGTACTAAGGCATACTTTTTCATCAGAAATCAACCTGTGGTTGTTACATGGATTATCATATCACTATTGATTTGAAATGATTACAAATGCCTAGAAATGGATCAAAATGTTTGGGCATGAAATAAACAATATACATGGGTTATTGGTGTTATTTATATAGGTAGAACCAATATTCAATGGAGTAACATATACTATAACCACCATTTATTTAAATAAATTTAATAAATAGTATGAATATGATCTTATCTACTATATTGGATAGTTTTTCATCAAAAAAATAGTGTCTCTTAAATATAAGTTTTATATTTTGACTAAATCCTAAAGATTATGTTCACATTGGTAAGATATTATTCAATATTATAGATATTCATATTCCATATAATATCATTGATTATTTTGAATAAAATGCTAATGAATTTACCAATACATTGTATGTTAACTTATTCCCTGCTATATCAAATAATTGAGAGGATAAACTATCTATGATGATGTTCCTGGACTTTATTATATGTGAAAATGGTGTAAACATGTTTCATTAATATACTACGAAAGAAATATAATATAACCATATATACTAGATATATCAATAATTATCAAACAATGTCGACTCATATGTTTGGTCTTATGATATTATTCCCACTTTCTGTGTCATATTAAGAATAAATCATGTATGGTATTCATGGAATATGAAATAATAAAACATTCAATTATTATATATATTATATTATGTTCCTCTCAACTATGTTTCAGGTATCTTTCAACATGATCATGTCAGTTGATGATGACATGCATGTGCTTCATGTGTGTATAAATATAATAGATAATACATACACAAAAACATTTTATTTTCCCATTTTTATGAGACAATGAAGATATTTTACCCCAGGGTGTGAGTGTTTAGATAATATATACTCTTTGTTACCAACACAATTCAACATACTCTATGAACCAATTTTCCCCATTACATTAAAATACACTCATTAATGTGAAGATATTGACCTATCCATTGTTATGAAAAGGGAATGATATGTTCATTCAAATTGCATGATCCAAGTGTGGATCACACACCTTCTTAAATAAAACCAATCTCTTGAATTACTAGAATCGCTTCTAGGGGTACTCCTCTTTAGCGAGAAATGATCATCTGATTCCACTGTATTTGTCATGTGATTAACAAGGGTTCACGTGATATGTCCTTCTTTAATCACACTATCTTCTCAGAAGGTATTTGAGTGTCTTTGAATTTCTCGAAAGACATTCACGTAATCAGGAGTGCATCATGAGTAATGTTCACATTACATAGGTTGTGTCCATCAGTCTCTCTCAATCTCCTCCCTAGAATTGGATGTCACAAGGGGTTTTTGTGAGATTGTAGATATGTAAAACATATAACATTAATGAAACAATGGTATTTAATTGGGTTACCACTTATTTCCTTTAGATAAAAAGTATGATTTTTAGGGATGTTATCAAATCACACAGACATATCTTTACCCACATGAATGAATCATGGGGATGATCATAGTCCTTCACATATATGGTTCATCTTATGGGTCTATTTTCATATGACCTTTCTGAATCTAACATAGGGAATCCTAAATGACTATTGATTGAGGCTCTATATATGTAGGAATTTATACACCACATATATATGAGTTTTAAGTATAAATTAGGTCACAATCAAATGTTTCCAAGGATTAAAGTATTTCCGGAATGCCTGTAATATTGGATTCCCCAAGAACCATTAAGGGATCATGAAATTTCATGATCCCTTTTCTTGATCTTGAAAACCTCAGTTCTTCACATGGTTTTATTTTCTTCATGTGAACCCTCACCTAACAGTAGACAAACAACCCATTTGATAATTTAATAATTAGTGGAAATATTTTAGATAAATTAATTCAATAATTTGTGAAAAAGGTGATACATAAATGCTATAAAATATAGATTATTTTACATGTTATGATATCACAAGATCGCATTAATGCATCACATTACTAAATGAATATATTGAGATGAAATTTTTTGATGTCACTCATTATTTCAAATGATTAAATAATCCTTAGATGAATCATTCTTTAAATCATAATATTAATTCATGTAATCAATTGAATTCATGTTCTTGATACAATTGAGTTTTAATCAATATATTATGGTGGTTGGGTCATAAGATCATATGTGAAATCATTAGGTTTTCGAAGGTACAAGATGTGATAATTTTCAAGATATGTATTGCATGGTATTTGATTTTAAATTCAAAAGGTGCGAGATAAAAATGGATGTCTCAGATCAAATATATGAGGCAGTGATGGTTATGTACAAAATTTTATCTCATCAAACAACACATAATTCTCCTATATCCTAAATCAATTCATTAATGAAACCACCCTCTAGGATATTATCAAATGTATGACTATTTTTCAGTCAATAAAACTATGGGATTCGAAAACTGCTCGACCTTCACACACCCACCACCATGCCTTCACTCTACGGGTTTCTGGACCATACTCTACTTGCCCGTAGTTCCAAGAACTCTGTAGTTCTTACACACACAACCAACAATGATTTGTGGGAACTATGCTCTTTATAGATTATAGATGACCCTGTCCACCGTTATTATCCTTCATTGTATGGATCTCCCATGTGGGATGACTCCTCGGGTCCACTAATGAGTTATTGAAGGCTACCCTGTTGGTTCTTTTGTGGTTGGACTATAATTATTTTTAAAAACATGTAAAATATATTCCATGTGTACAATACTCAAGACCAAAAATTTCATCCCACATATCAACCATATCCTTATTCATCCTCATTCATTAATAATTTCTTTTTTCATGGAAAAATGAAATTAATATTACTTGGGATTCATTAATATTTCAAGAGTCTTTATAAAAAATGTGTCATCCTTTCCACATGTCTTTTCCATTTAATAAAAACATAAAATATATTCACGTTTTCAGAGAGAATTATTCATTCATGACATCCAATGACATTATATTAATACATATAAATTCTCTATGAATCATCACCAATCATGGAGAATTTTCTTACCGAATGACAACTAGTGGGTTCTTCATAATTCTCCAAGACTCATTACCATCATCCTTATTGACTATATCTAAAACATTTACCATGAATAATGAATAATCATAGATAAATACATTATATATTGAATTTAGATTCGTTCTAATATATTGAAATCAAAAAAACCATATAATGATAATAAATAGAACTATACTCACAAACCATCCACATGGGATTTTCCATCACCCCATTTGGAATTATTATCAATTCCATTTCCATAAGGTAAATTTACTTTATCCCCCTTATTTGTAATAAGTTAAAATGACAAATTCATTGATTTTATTATTGTTTTCATGAAATTTGGAAAAGACATCTCCTTTTTATAAAATATTGATGGTAGCACATTGTTCAATTGTAAAAGAACTTTTTTTGGGTCTAGTATATGTTTATGTGGCATAACCCAGTATAGAAAACAATATAGATACAAATAAGGTTGTATATGATATACATTAACAACAATACATATGATATTATGTTCATAACTGTTTCTTAAATATGGAATGGTATAAAATAGATTTATCAACAATATATTCTCCAACACACACTTTCTCCATCATCTATATAGAGGACATGAATTTCATGATATTCATTAAATATTCCTTGATATAATCTATTTTATTTTTTCTACCCCTCAAGGGGTTCTCTCCATTTTCTTTAACATGGTGGATAATTTCATCAGATATTCTTGAAGATTTTCATATTTATGATCCACCGTAGTAGAACAATTCATGTGTTTATCATATATTGAATAATAATTCAAAATGGTTGACTTTTGATTTTTTAATTCATTTCTCATATTGAGAATGAACATAACCATAAATTACCTACTATAAAATAAAAAATAATAATTAAGGCGAATAATGTGGAACCCTAATGATATTAATAAAAAGAGAAACACAATTTATAATTTTATCTAAACCTAAAGACTCTTTTATTTTCTATTTTATAGTGTTGGGTACATTTCATTATTGATTCTTTGACAGACGTCTGTCATAAGTCCTGGAAAACCAATTATTTCCTATGTTAAAATGTAATAATGTTGTTGAAATAGGATTTATCCTGAAGAGTAGTGCACAGAACAAAAAATTTCACTTTAAAATGATGCTAAAAATGGTGTTTTTTATAATAAATTAATGAAAAAATGATTGAAAGGAAATTAAAAATTTCAATGATCGAAAAACTATGATATTAAATGGGTGATTTGGTCGGGCTTGGTTTTCTAATTTTAATGGTACCCTTGTCTAATTAAATTCAAAAAATTTCATCTTAGTTGATTAATGTGAGTATCCACAATCGTTTCCTCTCACTTCCTTGGTGAAATTATTATGGTGAGAGAAAACCATACCAAGATCATAGTTTGGTAAACTCTCATTCCATGTGTAAAAAGTTGTATTTAATATCCTTAATTGATATGGGAAATACCTGATTGTCTCTTTTTTATTCCAAACAATCAAGAACATTCGCTACCCCTTTTACATGTACTGACGATCATCGACTACTTCACCACTAATCTCTCGTCTATTCCATCGTATATAAACCAGAAATTAGTGGAGGGTGATAATGAATATTTTACCAAGGTAAAAATCAATAACGAAATTAAAATTCATGAATTGAAATACTTGATAATAAAATACACTATATGAAAATTAATATAACTCTTAAGAAGATTGAAATTTTAATTCAACTACATCCAAGAACTCAAGCATTACAAAATAGAAAACCAACCCTTCCCCAATCACTCAAAATGTTTACCCCACCAAGGTAAGATTAACAGAGATTATTTGGGAAGAATGAGACATTACAAAACTATGGAAAATAAAATAAATAAAATAGAAAGCTGAAAAGTTATCCTCCTTGGTGACCTAGAAGGAATTAGATGGAATTGGAGATGCTTTGAGAGGGATGAGGTCTCTTCCTTTTATAGCCAGAATTTCTACCCCGAATGTTGACGTGTTGTTTACCCATTAAAGGAAATCTTCACACCTTCAACCTTATTTAATATTGTTAATAATTATCTTGGTAATTTCCCCTAAAAATGTCAGAGTATTTGGACAAGTATTCCTATACTTATGGACATTTTACTCTGACCATTTACTATGTCCAGTCAGATTCTCCAAATCAAAAACCTCCGGATTAGGATGATTTAATGACCATTAAAACAACCACATAACTTGATATATTCTCCATAAAAGATGTTCCAAAACTACTTGCGCATCCACCCATCTAATTCCACAACAATTGTGCCCACCATAAATGACATATGAATCCCACACCAAAACTCGTCTTGTTTGTAAATAGTTTTTATACTCCCATTTGTGAGCTTCGTTTGAGCTTCCATATGACCGATTCAGATTTTCGTCTAGGAGGATTAAATAAATCCCATTATCTGAAGACTCTATAAAAGAAATAAATTTTAAATTTGGAGTATTGTAGAAAATTTTATGACCAAAATATAATAATATGTTAAATAGTTAAAAATCTGAAATGGGCCATTCTTAATGTTTCGCTGAAAATAACACCAATGTTATAAAAATGAGGCAATTCATCATAAAGTAACACATTAGTGGTATTTAAAACAATGATATTCATTGTTAATTAATTGAAAATATTTGATCTATCAATTCCCCCAAACTTAGAATTTGGGCTCTTGGACAAGTAAACATCAAAATCAAATCAAATCAAATCCGAAACATATACCAATGTGATCTACCAAATTCATACATAGAAATAAATAGATATCTTGCCTCATGAAAAAAAATTATTTCATGTTCTCTATTTTAGATTACTTAATATATTTCCACTTCATTTCTTATCTCATTCACCCAATACACCTTCTTCATATGAATGTTTTCTCATCTCACAAATGTAAATCTTTAACAACGCTTTTCACATATAAACTAACTGAAGAGTCACCATAGGATTGATAAATTCTTGCATCTCCACCCGATGTGAGTCAAGGAAATGTGTTTCTAAAATGGATTTTTAGGGATGTTTTTTGGCTTTCGTTTGGTAGGATTTATATGTTAGAAATTTTGAGACCGAAAAAGGAGGGCTTGACTCGTTTTGAAGCAAAATTGAAAGATTTTATTTTTCACACAAACATGTCCTCCTTATATTCCCCATTTTAGAAAATAGGCTCCATAGTCATGAGAACTCTAGGAATTTTCAATCTTCTCGGTATTTTAATATAAAAAATTTCAATCTTCTAAAACATGATTTTTCTTGAAAACTCCATATAAGCACAATATTCTTTTTTACATCAGATGCTCTAGAAAGGCAATACATCTCTTATCATGAAATCACCATAAACACACTGCTTATCTTATCATGAACTCTCCAGAAAAGACACAAATTTAAATATAATATTTTTCAGTAGCACACACATCTCTTCAAAAATTTATTTTTGACCAAAATATTCACCAAATGAGGTATCACAACACAAGACAGCTTCCCCTACACTTAAGTGAAATTAGATCATACAATTTTACTTCAAGAGAAGGTTGGATAGGAAAAATTTTCTTGTAATGAGGCTATCATAATGGGTTGTTCGTAGATTCTTAGGGAAAAAATGATTAATGTATAAGGTAGGCCATAATGAAAATGATTATTTTGAAAAGTGGGCTTAAAACCAATAAATTCCTTAATCATTTGAAACACAAGTAATTAAAACCCACAAGTTTTTAATGGAATAAATCAAATTATAGTTAAATAATGTATGGTCTAATTCTCTCAAGAAATGTGTTGATTGTAAAGAATATGAAACAAAAGTTAAAGAAGCCTCACTGGAATGTGACTTTAAAAATAATGTCAGTGAGACGTGGCATGGTATTTAATCATATGAGTAGTTTTCACGAAATTTAAAAAGATTTGAACATGAAACAAAGTAATTTCAGTATTCATTTAAGCTTAGTTTCATGGAATAGACTGGTTCACTCATTGACATGCATTTCAAAAATGGAAATCCTAATCATTTCACCACAATATTTCCAAAAAACACACAAAAAATGAAAAAGAAACACACAAATAATTTGAAAACAAATTTTTTTTTCTATGAATACACATCAAATGGAAATCCTAAAATAAAAAGGTTCCCTCCACCACACTTCAATGATGTAGTGTTCTCAATTCATTCAAGTGGAATTTATAAGTAAGTCAATTTTAAAATTAATCACAATAGCAAAAATGTTTGAAGGAAGGGTATAACATAATCGATCTTATTTATTGAAAGATTAGAGGAGTGTGATCTCCTCTACTGGCTCTAATGGAAGGGTCCCAAGGAATTTTTTCAACTTATTCCCATTCATAGTGATTGGATCATGCTCTCCATCCATCATAATCTTCACTGCACCAAAAGGATATATATGAGTAACTATAAATGGACCTTACCATCTGGAATGAGGTTTACCTAGCATCAGCTTTAGACTTGAGTTAAATAAAAACACATTGTCTCTAGGATAGAAGTCTTTTGGTCGGATCAGCTTATCATGGGCCACTCCTGTTCTTTCTTTATAAATCCTGGAATTTTTAAATTCTTCCCTTCTTATTTCCTCCATCTCCTGAAACTTCAATCGTCTTTACTTTCCAGCACTTTTAAGGTCCAAATTCATTTTCCTCACAGCCCAATATTCCCTATGCTCTAATTCCATAGTTAGGTGGTATATTTTCCCATAAATATGCCTATATGGACTCCTTCTAATTGGTGTTTTTAGGTTATCCTATAATCCCATAAGGTATATTCCAAAATTTTTCTTCAATCCTTCCTGTTTGGATTAACAATATTTTCTAAAATTCCTTTGATTTCCCTGTTGGAATATTTATCTTGACCATTAGTGAGTGGATGATAGGGAGTTAATGTTTTATGATGCACCCCATTCTTCTTTAGCAATGATTCCATTATCGAATTGTAGAAGTGAGTCCCCGGATCACTTATGATTTCTCTGGTCACTACAAACATTCAAAATATCTTTTCCCTGAAAAAATCACAAACAACTTTATCATCGTCAGTCATGGTGAATTTTTCTTCCATCCATTTGGAAACATAATCAACAAAAAGAAAGATATTAGAATTTCCAAATGACCCTAGGAAAGGTCCCATAAAATCTATTCCCAAACTTCAAAAATGTCACAAAAGTTTAGTGTCTTTTGAGTCATTTCTTTTCTCTTTAAAATATTTCTTCAAAACTTACATTTTTCACATATTTGAAAAAATTTGTGATCATCATTAAAAATGGTGGACCAATATATTCTAGATTCTAAAACCTTCCATGATATCCTTTGAAGAAAAAAGTATCCTCTAAATGATAATGTGTGAAAAAACTCAAAGAAATTTTTAACATCACTTTTTGGTAAACATCTTGTTGTTACTTTATCTTTGTAAATCTTCCAAAGGAATAGATCATCCCAAATGTAATACCTAGATTCGGATTTTAGTTTTTGAATTTGGTGAGAATTGAAACGAGATGGTATTTGAGATGTTACCATATAATTAACAAATTCAGAATAACAATGAACTTCTCTTTCAATCATGTACAACTTCTCTCCTGGAATTTGATCATTCATCGGGTCTCTTTCTGGAATTTCAATTTCAATGGTGTTTGGTAGCCTGCTTATGTGATCAAACACTTGGTCCTTAGATCCCTTCTTATCCTTGATTTCTATATTGGACTCCAAATCAGTATCATCTATCTAACTAACCTCACTTTAGCATCATCTTTCTTCATCATGTATCTTAGAGTTGCATGATCAGAAAATAGAATGATTTTACTTCTAGTAATATATGATCTAAATATTTCTAAAGAAAAAACAACTGCAAAGAACTCTTTTTCCATGGTTGTGTAATTGAATTGGGTTGCATCTATGGTTCTCAAGGCATATGAAATGACTTGTGGTTGGCCCTCATTTCGCTAAGAAAAGACTTCTCCAACTGCTTGGTTGGAGGCATTACAAATTAGCTCATATGGTTCTTCCCAATTTTACGGTTGCATCCCGGGTGGTGAAATCAATCTCCTCTTCAACTCATAAAAGAATTCCCTACATGAACCATTGAAATAAAAATCATCATCTTTCAAATGTAATATATAGAGAGGGAGATAAATCTTACTGAAATCTTTGATAAACCTCCTGTAGAATCCTGCATGTCCTAAAAATTATCTAACATGTTTCACACAAGTAGGGTATGGAAATGAATTTATCACATTAATTTTTGATTTATCCACATCAATTCCATTTTGGGAAATTATAATACCCTGTACAATTCCTATTTTAATCATAAAATGACGCTTTTCAAAATTGAAAACAGTATTTTTTTAATGCAGGTTTTCAAAACGTTTCCTATGCTTTTCCAACAATGATCAAAAGAATCTCCAAAAACTGTGAAACAGTCTAAGAAAACTTCCAATTAATTTTCAATGTGATCATAAAAAATACTTACCATGCACCTCTAAAATCAACCTGGAGCATTACATAATCCAAATGGCATTCTTTTATATGAAAAATTACAAAAGCGACAAGTAAATGTCATCTCTTCTTGATCCTCAGTTGAAATGGGTACCTGGAAGTAACCTAAAAATACATCCAAAAAGAAATAATCAGTTCTCCCTGCCAATCTCTCTATCATCTGGTCAATGATGGGGATGGGGAAATGATCTTTTCGAGTGACCGGGTTCAATTTCCTAATATAAATTCATACTCTACAGGTATTTTGAATTATCATAGGGATTAACTCATTCTTTTCATTCTGTACAGTGGTCATGCCAGTTTTTTAGGAATAACATGAATATGGAAAACCCACTGTGTATCGAAAATTAGATAGATGATCCCAGATTCCAAGAGCTTCATGATCTCCTTCTTCACAACCTCCATCATGGTGGGATTCAACCTCATTTGGTTCTGTCTAACTGGTTTGGAATATCTCCCAAGATAAATTCTATATGAGAATATTTTTGGTTTTATTCCTAGTATATCACCAAAGATCCACCCTATTTCTGGGAAATTCTCTTTCAAAATCTCAATCAAATATTTTTCTTGGGTTTTAGATATATTATTTTCAATTACCACTGGTAATTTATCTCCTTACATAAGGTACATATATTTAAAATCATTGGTGAGTGGTTTTAATTAATGTTTAGGGGGATCCTCAAGGGATTATATTAAGCTGACATTACCCACTTCCTAAGGTTGGACCTCCTACACACATGGAACAATATCATATTCCTCATCAATCAAAAAATCATCAAAGAAATCATATTTTACCTCTTCTTCCCTCAAAAAATTAGTGTCTTCAATGTTTTATGCATTCGCATGTTCATTAATGGGAAAATTATATCCTAAGTCTAAGATTTCATTGCACATACCTGATTCATCGATGGGTTCAATACTAACTTCATGGGAGAGTGAAACGAAGGAGTGGTCATCTGATGGGTACCTCAGGGAATCTAAAACGATGAAGTGGATAGTGTTATCTTAAAATTCCATGGTGAGTGTACCTTCATGCAAATTGATGATGGTTTTAGTTGTCTTAAAAAAGGACTCCCCAAAATGATCGGTTACTATGAAGAGCTCCTATATTATTCCATATTTTCACATATAAGTCTGCTGGGAATAAGAGATCTTCGACTTTAACCCGAACATCCTCTAGAACTCCAGCTAGGAAAACTGTGGATCTGTTTGCAAGATGGACCACCACTCTTGTGGGTTTTAAGTCTCCCATCTTCAAAGAAGTGTATATAGAGTGAGGAAATGCATTAATTGAAGTACCTAGATCTCACAATTCATTGGATAAATTTAATGAACCAATGGTGAATGGAATAGAAAACATCCCTGCCCGAATGGCTCGAAGGCCTTCTTTTTTATTTTATTATAGATAATCCCTCTTTTAAGGGTTAAAGGGGAACCCGTACATGACCCGTAGGCCCAAGGCACAAGTCCCGACATGACCCGCAATACATGACCCAAAGGCCCAGAGGCATACCATGCCCATTACATGACCAGTAGGCCCAGCCCATTACATGACCCAAAGGCCCATTTCTGGAACTTGACATTTGGTTGGAATTTGCGTTGTGATAAGGGCTAAGACACTTCTCCCCGAGTTGATTAGTTAATTCAGATGAAGTCTTATATTTTTTGTACAAAGAACAATCAAAATTTTTGCATACCTTGTAATTTGTTTGACAGCTTCAACGAGGTGGATGTTGATTTCCACATTCTGAAAAGTGTCTAGAATTTTTTTGTAGTGTTTCTCCATGAGATTTCATTGATTCAATCATCCATGTTGGAAATGGTGAGGGTACATCATTATTCTCCCTTTGTTTCCTTTTTATTGGATTTTCATGTCTCTTATTATATGGTAAATCCTCCTCCTCCTCCTCTTCCTTTTCTCCTTCATGGTGTATTTCAAAAGATTTTATGAATTTTTAACATCATTATCCCTCAAAAGAGGTGGTATTGTTTAAGGTTCAACGTTAGATAGAGGTGGGATTTATTTTAAACTTCTTGTTATGATTTCATTGAAATTACCTTTAGGATTTGGAACTGTTTGGGATTGAAGCTTCCCTGGAATCTGGGATAGAATTTACAAAACATTTTTTAAATGATTGGATTAGTCGTTCACATTTTCCTTAAGCCCCTCAAAATTTGACTATAGTTGTTGGTTCTCACTTGATGGTTGTGCACTGTTGGACGGTTGGTCATATGTCTTTATTTGGAATGTTTATGGCTGAATTCTTTGTTGTTGTTGAGAATGTTTTTTATTGGACTGTTGGAATAGAGGTGGGCTCTCGTATTACTGTTGAAAAGGAGGTCTATCATTGGTCTGTTGGAATCCATATCCTGGTTGGTTTTGGGGAGGACATGGTGGATTTGGATTGAATTTCCTTTTCGGATAGGTTGTCGCACCAAATTCGGTTCCCTCAACTTCTGAACACTAGTTAGTGTAATGATAATTAGAAGAGTATAAAACACATACAAGATTCAGTTCTTGTTGTTCATTCAATTGTTTCACGGCCATCTGTCGCACTAACCGATTGAGTTCAGCCATCTCACTTCTAATTAATTCTATTGAATTAGATGTTCTATCCTCATGGATTCCTCTTGTTCCCGACGCTCTTATTCCAAATTGTTGTGAGTTTTGAGCTATCTTATTAATTAATACTCTGATATCTTCATACGACTTTTCAATCAGGGATCCCCTAGATGAGGCATCAAGAAGGTTTCGATCATTATCCAGAAGTACTTGGTAGAAGAACACAAGGAATTTCTATTCCTTCATTTCATTATGTGGGAAGCTAGAACTTAGCTTCTTTAAATGCTCCCAGTTCTCGTAGAGGGTTTCTACAGTTGATTGCCGTATAATGTAAATCTTTTTCTAGATGGCAGTGCTCATAGATGTGGGAAATAACATTGGAATGATAATTTTTTAGGTCTTCACAATCACTGATCTCCCCTGGATATAGATTGTACAACCAATCTTTAGCTGCTCCTTCGAGTGAGAAGGGGAATTCCCTCCATTGAAATTGGTCTTTAGATGATCTTCATGGCTTGAAGAATGAGCAAGTGTATATGAATTCTTACATGTGTTGATTTGGATCATCTCCTACAAGACCATGAAACTTCAGAAGTACAGTAATCATGTTGACATGTAATTTCAAATCATTTGGTTCAGCAAGTGCAATGAGTTGGTTATTATGATTTGAAAATTAAGGTTCACATAGATCACGTAGGGTTCAGTTGGGATTTTCAACCATGATTTCAGATTCAAAGTGAACACTTAGAGATTCACTTGAATATGAGAGATCTATTTAATCAAATATTTCTTGTAGGATTATTTTTATTAGTTGGGTAAATTTTCATTCAACTTATGGATCAAATTTAATTAATGGCTCTTCTGAGTTGTGGGTCATTCAAATTTGAATGTTTTCTTAGTTGCACTTCCTTTCCGATGACAGTGCCAATTTTGATGCACGCCTGTCATATGGAATGGATAAACAATTATTTACTAAGTTAAAATGATGTAATTTGGTTGAACTAGGATGTATCCAGAATAGGAGTTCACACAAAACAGTTTGTCACTCAAAAATGATGGTAAAAATGGTGTGTTTTTATAATAAATTAATGAGAAAATGATTGACAGGAAATTTGAAATTCAAATGATTGAAAAAATATGATATTAAAAGGGTGAATAGGTCGGGGTGACTTTCCCAATTTTAATTCTATATTTATTTAATTTAATTCAAAACTCTTCTTCTAATTTGATTAAATTGAGTTTCCTCAATTGTTTACTCTCACTTCCTTGGTGAAATTATGATGGTGAGAGAAAAACATACCAAGATTATAGTTTGGTCAACTCTCCTTCTACGTGAAAAATAGTTGTATTTAATATCATTAATTAATATGGGAAATACCAAATCGGGTCTTTATTATCCCAAACAATCAAGAACATTAATTACCCCTTTTACACATACCGAAAATCGTCAAGTACTTCACCACTAATCTATGGTCTATTCCATCGTATATAAACACGAAATTAGTGGAGGGCATAATGATCATTTTACCAAGGTAAAAATAAATAATGGAATTAAAATTCAATAACGATCGCACTTGAAAATAAAATGTGCTATATGAAATTGAAAACAAAATTGAAGAAGAGATAAATTTGATTAAATTTAATCCAAGAACTCAAGCTTTGGAAAATAGAAAACCAACCCTTCCCCATTCACTCAAAATGTTATCCCCACCATGGTAAGGGTAATTGAGATAAATAGTGAAAAAAATGCATTAAAAAACGATGTAAAAGATAATAAATAAAATAGAAAGTAGAAATGTTCTCCTCCTTGGTGTCCCAGAAGCAATGGAAAGGAATAAGAGATTCTTTGAGAGGGAGGATCTCTCCTCCTTTTATTGATAGAACTTTTCCCTTGAATTTGGATGCATTGTATCCCAATTAAATGTCCACTACACATGTTACACCCTTCTTGAATATTGTTTATAATTTTCATGGGCATGTCCCATCAAAATAGAAGCGAATTTGGACAAGTATTCCGAGCATTATGCCCATTTTACTCTGACCATTTATTTTGTCCAGTCAGACTCACCAAATCATAAACCCTTGGATTAGTATGCTTTAATGACCATTAAAACGGCCAATTAACGTGGCCTTTACTTCTTGAAATATGTTCCAAAACACCTTTCTCATCCACCCACCGATTTTCAGAACAATTTGGCTCACCATGATGGATGTGTGGACTATAATACAAAACTCATATGATCTGTAAAAATATTTATAGTCCCACTTTTGATCTTCGTTTGAGATTCCATATGACCGATTCAGCTTCTGATACAGAAGAATGAAATGACTCCAATTATGTGTAGACTCTAGAAAAGAACGCATTTTTCAATTTGAATTACTTTAGAAAACGTTATGGAGAAAATAAAACATAAGATAAAAAGTTAAAAATCAGAAATGGTCCATTTTTACTATTCATCTAAAAATAACACCAAAATCATAAAAATGCAGCAATTCATCTTAAAGTTACACTTTGGTGGGATTAAAAACAATGATATTCAACATAAATTAATTTAAAATAATTTATGTATCATTCTTCTATAAATTTCACATTTTAATAGATAATTGATAGAATGGACCCTTTACATCCATTCACATTCATCTTGTGAATATTTTGTATCCTCACAATAAAAAATACTAAAGTAGATTCCCTTAGTGCATGGTTTTCTATCTTCAGTATCTCCATTTGAGCTGGTAATTTAGTTATATAGATATTTTTATTATGACTATCATTATTACATCTCCCTAAAAAATTAGACACTTTATTTTTCATGTGTAGAAAACCTCTCATGAATTTTTATATCATTGTGTTGACTGCAATATTTTCATTTAATTTCTTTAAATAGTGTTTCATCATCATATTTATTCAATTCTACAGAAAAATATAATTGACAATGAAGAATAACTAATCAATATTTATTAACTTTATAATATTTATAGAATCCATAGTTATTCTTATATTCTATTGAGTTACCTCCATAGGTTACTTGTTAAACATTTCTTCCGGAATGTCTTTAATCAACCCTATCTTATAGTTTGTCTCATTTCTTGATTCCCATATTAATTTCTTATTTATTTTATTAATTTAAAAACCCTATTTCAATTGTTCTATTTAATGAAATCCTTTTAAAAAATATATTCATATATTTTTAGTTGACATGAAATTCAATTAATCTACTAAATCATTATTCTAGGGTGAAGCTTGTTTCATAGATTTCCCAACCACCTTTTTTTCATATTTCTCAAGGAAGAAACATCATATTTTTTAGTTTATTATATATCCGTTGCATTATATTCTTCTCAATAATAGTTATTTTATTTTATGGTCAGTATATAATATAACTAATAAAAATTATGACAACTTTTTTTAAATAATCAAAGATGCCTTGAAGACATCCAAAACTATTCTTGAGATATAGATTCTTCTTCGTCTCTGTATTCTACTTCAGTTTTCAATGTTATTTAAATTCATCATATATTCTCCCTCTTAATACTAATATTCTATAGTTTTTATATTCTAATACATTATGCCAACAATCAATGTCATGATGTCCAAATTTGTAGCAACATCAACAACAACCAATGAATAAATTTTTTTTTCTTATAGAGATAGTGTGTCTTAATTTGGTGAATTATTTCTTATAGATTTTACTTTAAATATTTATATAATCATTTTGAATGTTATTTTTCATGATATCTCAATTATCCACCCTTGGTGTTTTGGTATATTGATAATTATTTTTATCAATACACATCTCCCATTAATTTGGATTTGAACACGAACTAGTAAATGAGACTCCAAGAGTAGAAACTAAATTAACTAGGTTTTGAATTACCTTCATCCACGAGACTATGTAAGGTCGATCAGGATATGATTTTAAATTATATTTCCATCAATACGAGCCTCTTTAGAGACAAGATCCTTGTCAATTTTTTTTTTGAAACTTCCACTTTTGAGGATTATCTATACTCATATGTTTAAGGGTTGAATTCATCTTCTTATCCACCTGGGATGTTCCAAATTTTTTATCCCTTAATTTTATCAATTGAAGATATAGTCATAGAAAATTCATGCTGAGAAAAAATGAATCATTTTAATCTAATGTTAACCCACCTTGAAATTTATTTTTTAGTTTATTAATATGATCATCATGTCAATTGTTGCCTTCATTAAAATAGGTATCAAGGTCATTGACACTTATAGACCAAACATCAAATATAGATTCATTGACACTAATAATTGATTTATGTGATTCTTATAGAGAATGTATCATCTAAATATACTCATCAAGCATTATGTTATTCTCATCCCCTAATATATTAGGAACATTGATATTACTTGTTTTTACTTCAAGCTGAGAATACCCGACATTCATGGAATCATTGAACAATGTTTCAGGTTCATGGATTACATCACCAAAAATACTTTTACCCAACGTTCCCTGAAAACCATGCTATTTCAATTATTCTTAAATTAGGGAAATATTATTATTTCAATGGGTCCTATATTTTTACGTTAAATTAAAGAGGAATATGAGAACGTTGCACATTTTGAATTTCATTGCATTTGTGTCCTCCTGTTTATTGATTTCTTCTTCAAGCTATTATCTTTCATCAAAAAGATCCTTGAATGAGAAAAGTATATATGAAATAACTTTTTTAGGAATATTCCTCACATATAATTTTAATTGAGTGCAGAATTATTAAATAGTTTTTATAGATTCAACTTACTTATAATATCCACATATTGATGTATATTCTTCATAAGAATCATTATCAACTAAAAGGACAACATTGGATTGATCCTTATCTCAGTTATTTCATATTTTTATTGATATCATTTATTCCCTATTATTTATATTTTTCATTGTGTTAGAATATACCATTAGGTTTTCTTTAATATGAGTTGAGATTAATTTTCTCTACCTAAGGTGCTTCAAGATTAGCTGTAACTCTTCAGATTATATAACCCTTATTAAGAAAACTAGGAAAAAACATTGATATAATAAGAGGCATGATACCCTTTGAAACCACTAGTATTATCCGAATGGATCATGTTGGAACACTGAATGGGGTGGGGGTTAATCATTTTACCAAAATTATTAACAAATTTACATTCATTTCAATCATACACTATTACTCTTCAATATATTCAATGGACAAGAGGAAATGTTCTAGTTTGCTCACTCAAAATTTTAAACTCATTAAATTTAGATAATAAAAGAGAAAATAGTGTATATGTAATTTTACAATGTATGGTACTAATATCCAATCCTTTTCATGATCATCTGATGGTTGTCTCATGAATTATCTTCTCACATTTTTTTAAATGATTTAAATTCCTAGAATTAGATAATAGTGTTTTGTTGAAAATAAATAATATTCCTGAGTCAATTGTTACCTTTATAATAGTACCACCAATCATTAATGATTTGTTTTATACTAGAACCACCAGTTTATTAATGATTTTTAATTAGCACTCTTTATAATAACTTCTCTAAAACACTAGATTGATTTTTGTCTATTGAATAATATTTTCACATAACTGTAGGAATTCAAATTCTACTAAATCAAAATGATTATATACACTTCATCCCACTATTCTTTAATAAGTGGAAGATAAAAATATGACATCAAATCACTAGTTTTTTATAATATACAACTGATGAATTTTTCAATACACTACATGTAAACTTCATCCTATATATATCAAGTGCCCTAGAAGATACTCCTTCTATAATGAATTTCCTAGCCATTATTATAGGGGAAAATGGTACAAAATCACCTTTTATTGTTCAATGAAAGAGAAATACTAGAACCATATAATCTCAGTATCTATTCTTAAATTACCAAACACTATCATAATAGATATAGGCTCTTTGGATTTTATTTCTGGATTCAATTTCAACTTAATCATACATCAAACATGGTTTTCATGGCATCTAAGACCATAGAAAATTCATTTCTGATCTCTATTATATTATGCACTTTTGAATTATGTTTTAGGTACCTTTTCACATGTTTATGTGTATTGATGATCACATGAATTTTATTCAGGTGTTCATTAATATATGTGATAAATATATAGTCACTGCCTTTTATTTTCTTGTGAGAAATAGCCCATAAAAATCCTTCACATAAGGGCATCATTGTGAAAATATTGTCTGCTATTTTTTCACACATAATTTAATTTACTATACAAAATTTGTTTCCACTTAAAATGAAACATCACTTATTCATTTGATTTTAAGGCAATACCCACGTTTTTTTAAAATCATATGATATGTTATTTTCCTTTACATGACCCTTGTGTGGCTCACACATTTTTTCAAGAACACTGTTATATTGAAATCTTGGAATGAATTTCAGGCATTACACATCCTTCACATGAAATGATCCCTTGATTCCATAGTCTCCTTCCCATGAATAGTATGGGTTAGTGTGATATATTCTTCATTAATCACGCAACCATCACACAAGGAAGTAAAATTTCCACAGATTTCACCAAAGTCTATTATATATGGAAGATCTATTCATGAGTAACATTTGAATGAAATAGGCTATGTCTTTGAGTCTATATCAAACTGCCTGTAGGTTATGGATTTCAGACAATACTACAAAAACGGGCTTTATCATCGCACAAAATGGGCTTTATCAGTGCTGAAAAAGCGCTGTAATTCTCAGTGTTGATAAACGTGGTGGGGGGTGGGGTCCCCTTTATCATTGCTAAAAAGAGCTGATAAAGGATACATTTATCAGTGCTAAAATGCAATGATAAAGGACCCCTTTATCAGTGCTAAAAAATTTCTGATAAGTATGTTTTTTATTAGTGCTCATTTAGAATAGATAAACTGATCCTTTATCAATGATTTTTTTTCACTAATAATGGTGCAATTTATCAATGCTTTTTTAGTGTTGAAAAAGGATTCCTTTATCAGTGCTAAAAAAGCACTGATAAATTCCATGTCTGCTACAACAAAAAATTCTGCACCAGCACACCCAAACAACACCTACAAGAAATTCAGCATGTCAACAAGTATACCCATAAAAAATTAACACAAATTTCATAAGGTAATTACACAATTTATACCCATACAACAAGTATAACCATACACCATTAACACATAATTCATAAGTTAGTTAAATACATAAAAAATTAAATTCAGAATTTATAGGGTTGGGGGCTGTTCATGGGTTTGGGCTGGTTATCCAATGGAGGGTAGGGGGTGTCCGGGTGGGATAGGGTTTTCCGGGTTGATAGGGGTGTCCAAGGGGGGTGGGGGCGGTCCAGGAGGTTGGGGGTTGTCCAAGGGTGGTGGGGTGGTGTCTATGGGGACATCGGGGCTGTCCATGAGGGTGGGTGTGTCCGGGGGGTGGGGTGTCTAGGTGGCGGGGTGGTGTCTTGGGGGGGGGGGTGTCTAGGGGGCTGTCAAGGTTGGGAGGGCGGGGGGGGGGGGGGGGGTGGGGGGTATCCATGGGGGTGTCCAAGGGGGTGTAATGGTGTCTAGGTTGTATGGGGATGGGCTTTCTAGGGGGTGGGGGTGTCCGGGGGGTGGGGCGGTATAGGAGGTTGGTGGGGCTGTCCAAGGGGGTGGGGAGGTGTCCGAGAGGTTGGGGATGGTCATCCATGGGTTGGGGTGTCCAAGGGGTGAGGGGTGTCCAGGTGGTGGGGTGGCGTCTAGGAGGGGTTGTGCCTCTGTCTAGTGGGTTGGTGGGTGTCCAGTGGGTGGGGGTATGCCCCGGGGGGGGGGGGGGGGCGAGGATATCGAGGGTGGGGGAGGGGGATGTCCATTGGCGTGTCCAGGGGGTTGGGGGGGCTTTTCAGTGGGTGGTGTGTTCAGAGGGGTGGGGGTGTCCTGGGTGTGGGGTGGTGTCCAGGGGGGGTCTAGGGGGTTGGTAGGATGTCCAAGGGCGGTGGGGTAGTGTCCAAGGGGGTGGGGTGGCTGTCCATGGGCATGGGGGTGTCTAGGGGTGGTGGGGGAGGTGTCCGGGTGGTGGGGGTGGGGTCTAGGGGGGTGGGGTGTCCAAGGGGTGGGGGAGTACAGGGGGTTGAGGGCCATCCATGGATCATTCTCCAAAAAGATCAACACAATCTGAATGCATTTGGTCGGATTTTTGTAGGCCAGTTGTGGTTTTCACTTAAAATTATGTCCAGTTTAAACAGAAGAGAGACACTTTGAGTGATACCAGCCACACCATGACTTATATTGAGGAATTGTTGGCTCTTACACATAAAAAATTACCCGTGGATAGTTATCCTAAATTATCAACACTATTCCAATGCGTTTGGTCCGATTTTCATAGGTCAGTTGTTGTTTTCCCATAAAATTTTGTCCATTTTAAACAATAAAGAGACACTATGAGTGATACCATCCACACAGTGCCTTAGATTGAGGTGGGGTTGACTCGTACACATCAAAAGTGACCCATTTATCATCTTATAAAGGATAAACACAATCCGATTGTGTTTGGTCGGATTTTCGTAGATCAGTTGTTGTTTTCACTTAAAATTCTATCCATTTTAAAAAAAAGAGAGACACATTGATTGATACCAGCCACACCATGCCTCTGATTGAGTAAGGGTTGACTCTTACACATCAAAAATGACACATGGATTGTTCTCCGAAAGGATCAACACAATCCGAATGTGTTTGGTTCGATTTCCGTAGGTCAGTTGTTGTTTTCACTTAAAATTCTGTCCATTTTAAACAAAATAGTGACACTTTGAGTGATACCTACCACATCATGCCTCGGATTGAATCGGGGTTGACTCATACAAATCAAAAATGACCCATGAATCGTTCTCCTAATAAAACAATACAATCCGAATGTGTTTGGTTAGATTTGCGTACGTCAGTTGTTGTTTTTACTTAAAATTCTGTCCATTTTAAACAAAATAGAGACCCTTTTAGTGATACTAGCAACACCGTGCCTCATATTGAGGGTGAGTTGACTCATAAAATTCACCAACTCACCCATGGATCGTTATATTAAAGTATCAACACAATCAGAATGTATTTGGTTGTATTTCCGTATGTCTGTTGTTGTTCTCACTTAAAATTCAGTCAATTTTAAACAAAAGAGAGTCACTTTAAGCCATACTGGCCACACCATGCCTTAGATTGAGGTGGGGTTGACTCGTACATGTTCTAAATGACCCATGGATCATTCTCCTAAAGGATTAACACAATCCGAATGCATTTGGTTGGATTTCCATATGTCAATTGTTGTTTTCACTTAAAATTTTGTCCATTTTAAACAAAAGAGAGACTCTTTGAATGATACATGCCACATCATGCCACTAATTGAGGCGGGTTTGAATCGTACACATCACCAATGCACCCATGGATTTTTCTCCTATAGGATCAACACAATAAAAAAGTGTTTGGTCAGATTTCAATAGGTAAGTTGTTGTTTTCACCTAAAATTATGTCCATTTTAAACAAAAGAGAGACACTTTCAGTGATAACGGCCACACCATGCCTCAGATTGAGGTGGGGTTGACTCTTACACATCCCAAATGACCCATGGATCTTTATACAAAAGGATCAACACATTCTGAATGCGTTTGGTTGAATTTTCATACATCATTCGTTGTTTTCACTTAAAATTCTGTCCATTTTAAACAAAATAGAGACCATTTGAGTGATACTAGCTGCACCGTGCCTCATATTGAGGCGGGGTTGACTCCTACACGTCACCAACACACACATGGACCGTTATCCTAACGTATAAACACAATCCGAATTTGTTTGGTCAGATTTCTGGAGGTTAGTTGTTTTTTTCACATAAATTTCTATTCAGTTTTAAACAAAAGAGAGATACTTTGAGTCATAACGGCCACACTATGCCTTAGATTGAGGCAGTGTTGACCCATACACATCAAAAATGACCCATGGATCATTCTCATAAATTATAAAAAAAATCTGAATGTGTTTGGTCAGATTTCCGCATGTCAGTTGTTGTTTTCACTTAAACTTTTGTCCATTTTAAACAAAAGAGAGACCCTTTGAGTGACACCGGCCACACCGTGCCTCGGATTGAGGTGGGGTTGACTCGTACACATCACCAATGCACCCATGTATCATTATCCAAAAGGATAAACAAAATCCAAATGTATTTATTCATATTTCCGTAGGTCATTTTTTTGTTTTCACTTAAAATTATGTCCATTTTAAATAAAAGAGAGACACTTTGAGTGATACTGGCCACAACGTTCCTCATATTAATGTGTGGTTGACTCATACACATCACCAATGCACTCTCGGATCATTATACTAAAGGATCAACATAATCTGAGTGCCTTTGGTTGGATTTCTATACGTCAGTAGTTGTTTTGACTTAAAATTCTATCCATTTTAAACCAATGAGAGACCCTTTGAGTGATACCTGCCACACCATGCCTCAGATTAAGGTGGGGTTAACACATACACGTCACTAATTCACCCATGGATCATTATACTAAATTATCAACACAATCCTAATGTGTTTGGTTAGATTTCCGTAAGTCAGTTGTTGTTTTCACTTAAAATTCTGTCCATTTAAAAAAAAGAGAGACACTTTGGGTGGTTCATCATTCCTGCATGTTGCTCATGCATTTCATCTGTTAAAATGTGAGAATGACTAATTTTATAAAGGATGTTTTATTTAATAACAATTAAAATTTTCCTATGAACATTTACATAAAACAATGTTTCATCTTTTGATCCCCTTAACCCCTCCCAAAAATGACCTCCAATTGTACAAGTCCCCAAGTCAGATCTTCATGCTATTTGTGTAAAATCTGCCCTCAGGTATGTAGACCACTTCTTTCTAAACAAATCTATATCCTCTTGTGAGTATGAGGATTTTCTGTAGTCGGAGTAGTACTAAAAAATATTAAAATTAAGAATTAATAAATAATTTATATGAAATAGTAGTTGTTTTTGAAAATACCTCTTTAGGGATGCTAGTTTGTTGATGCAAAACGATCTCATTCATAAATTTACAAACATATTTACTGCAATAATTATCATTTGTTTATTTTGGACACTGGAAAAAAATTGATCATTAGGAGAATAAGTAACTTGTGTTGATATGTGTTTGGAGAGTGAAATTTTATTATATATACCCTGATATTTGTCCAAACGTAGTACTTGATTGCCTCCTTATGCTTAGCCCCAATCCTTATTCATTTTTTAATAAGATAATGATACACGTCCCTATTATAACAGAATCCTTAGAAAAAGATGACATAAATAATATTACATGATGCTTATACCTAAAAGGTGGGATGTAGTGTCTTATAGATTCACAAACTCCATCATGTGTGGTTGATATGATGGATATAATTGCTTTGAATCTGGAAAATAAATCTTTGGAGTATCCAAGTTCACCGAAATTATCATCCAATGTTTCCTAAAAACACAAAAAGGAATAAGTAATAAAAGAAGTGAATATATAATTGTTATGCTTTAATCGTATATTTTTACCCCTACATGGTTGGAATTTGGAAGAGTCTGTCATCTATAATCTTGCATTCAAATGTTTTCAGCAATCCATTCACTATTTCATTCTTTTTTGTTGTATCAAATTTCGTTAGATGTGTTGATGTGGTATGAGGACTAATGAGTCCGAATTTTGGTTCATGGGAAAATTCATTCAACTGCTTTTCATATATACCACATTCAACAGTATAAAATTCATTTAGTTATAATTTTCACATTACATTAGATTTTAGGAAATCAATTCATTAAAACATACCTCATATATATTATTATAACTGTGACGCCTAGCCATGAATTTTTAAGTATCTCATATTCATTTTCAGTAGAAACGAAATCTTGACTTTCCTCTCTAAATATATTCTTTTTGAAAACCACTATATGACTAATACCAACTCTTAGATTTGTATCCACATGAGTCTTCAATTCTTGTAAATGTGGATAGATAACGGGTGGTATTATTGTACATTCAGTAGCTCTTTTGGATTGGTTGGTCAATCCTTCATATGGTTTTGAGCCGACATTTTTCACCCCCTTCCCTTTATCCGCATGTACTCTTACAAGTTGTGATGAACAAGAAATGAATGTCCCAATATCCTTTTCAACTGTATGAATATCATCGTTATCAAGTGGAATACGTAGCTCTGTATTTGGCTCATGATCTACAGTAATCATCACTTTCAGATGATCTTTCGGAAGTGGTCTGTTATGAAACTTGTCATCTGTGATGTTGAACACTATATCCCTCGCTACAAGGTGATAGGTGGGTGTTGACTGATATAAATCATAGTCATTATCACCCTATAGAAGAGCAGTACCAGAAAATTATCAGTGTTTTTCTGATTCACATTTAAAGGGAACAATTATTAGAATATTGATTACCAGGTCTAGGACAACTCTTTGAATGGAATGGCACACCTCAAAGCCGATGGGGGTTGGGGCGGGATCATCAAAAACTGGTTGTTCCAGAGTTGTGTCTTCTACTTGCATCCCACCCATAAAAGTTGCTAGAAACTCTACTTACCATTGAAATCATTCTCCAATATTTTCTATTCTTTCTCTCATTTGTTTTAGTTTTTCAACACTATCATCCGTTTCTTTTTGTCCCTCAAAATATTCTCGGGGTATCACCCAAAACCCCGCACCACTGACACGACCGTATTGTTCTGGCTTCTTCAAAGCTGTCAATAATACGTCTGCATCTGCTATAGGATTAACTAATTCATGTGACTGTCGTATATATGATAATAACTAATTATTTTTATGTAATAGAAATTTAAAACAAATCTTTTTATCGTCATGTCATACATACACATATTTCCTACACTTTTTTGGTGTTCTCCTCAACTAGCTTCCCTTCCTTATTCACATGTTCCTCCTTCCATAGCACAATACATGGGATGGAAGTGTCTTTGGTTTTAGACTCATCAATCTACATATAAATATAGAAATATAATTATGATGTTGTTTATTGGCACATAACAATATTACTATAAATTTAAAATATGTACCATTTTATTTTCCAGTGAAGCGTACCCCATACTTGCTTTACGATAGGGGTATGTTGGTTTTGATGCACATTCTTTATTTTCAGTATAGAGTTTCAGTTTCATAAATGAAATATTGAAAATAAAAGTGACGAATAAACGTATCCTCAAAAAACGTATTGTCACCCACAATGCACCTAAAACATCTCATCCCCATTACGACCAATAAATGCATCTCATGCTTCTTGGGATATCAGGTGAGAATAGATAATAAGTGGGTGCGGTTTTATTTTACCATTGGAATCTTTTAGGTGACATTTTTTTAAAATAGTGTGAAAACCACGATGAATCCTTCTTGCAAGCCTTAGTAAATAATTCTTGTTTGAATCATCTATTATAAATGTACTCTGCAAGATATTGAGAAGAGTAAGACATTGTTTAATTATTTTATTTTCTAGTAAATTAAAGAAATAATATCATAATGTTACCGTAATTTCATCCCAGATCATAGCCTTCATCCTGAACACAACATGGTGCCATGAATCTATGTCAATCAACACGAGTTTCTGAGTGACAAAATCATTGTAACTACTAAACATAGCCTTGTTGGGATTCACATGTTGGACTCATGCATTCCATTCGAAATAAAATTTGATGCCTTTGCTTTTATCCTTATGAACTTGGCTAACACCATCAAACTACGACGCACTTGTGTTTTCTGTGACGTGACTCCTTTTTCCCCTACCATTTCATCAATATCAATATCATCTATATGTTCATCTAAAATGGTAGCAATGACATGTGCGGATGGGTGTTGGACCTCAATACTAGGAGTAGCAAGATGTTCAGAAACATTTTATTGCTCAGCACTATGAGAAGCCGTAGCAGGAGTAGTAGCAGCAACTAATGATACTTTAGAGACTTGTTCAGCCTCAAGGATATGAGAAACGGAACGTGCAGAAGTAATTATCTACAAAAGTGGTAGAACAATTAATTTTTCTTACATAAATTTAGTAATGATAAGATAATAACATGAGATAACAAGATCTATATTACAAACAAAATATAACTTGTTTATTAAACTCTCTTTCTTTTTTCAAAGGATGAGGGGATTTGACACCTCTATAGAATATCCAAATCAATTCATTGTGGTCTCATCTAACATATAAAACATCATCTACATTGGGACTACTGAGAAATTATTGGGACGTACCACTGGAAGGATCAACCTTAACTAAATTTTCATCGGAACCTTCAGTAGTTTTGGACGATAACAAAAAAATTGACCACTTTGGATTTACGGGATCTGGAACATAAAAAATTTGTACCTCTTGTCATGCCATTATAAAATATTCATCTTTGTACCCTTCTTTACTAAAATCATATTTCACAAATTTCCATTCATCTATTTTAACACCACTATTGTTATCAACCCATTTCCATTGAAATATCGGTAATTGGAATGTTTTATAATCCAACTCCCATATTTGTTTGATAATGACAAAGTATGACAGATTTACATAAATTGGAATTCTTTCCTTACTACCAGAAACATGTATTACTTCAGCCACAAGTGTAACTCCACTATTTGGAATGGTACTATCTTCATCATGTACATTTGTATAGAATGTATGACCCTTAATTACATAACCATTGTAAGATAATACAGACACAGTTGGTCAAACAGTTATCCATCGAAGTGGTTCTAAAATTGAATTCATATTTTCATCCAACTCCTTAAAAATATGGTTTTGAAACCATCATATACACTGGTGATTATGTGTATTTGATATCCATTTTTCAGCCCTTGATTGATTCAACTGCCTAAGAAATTCATTGTGAGTTTAAATATATCAATCAACATCCCAACTGTTATACAAAACATAATGGTGGGGCTGCTCCCGATCTGTAATACTAATTGACACAAAATATCTTCCTGAAATTACCTCACCCTCAATGCATCCAGTGTGACGAGATTTTAGGAGACCATTGCTTTCCACATCAGATAGGTATTCGGTACAGAATTCAATGGTTTTCTCAACAATATATCGCTTCACTATACAATCCCCTGGCTGAATTCGATTTTTGACATACCCTTTCAAAATCATCACATACCATTCAATGGGGTACATCAATCTATAGTGCACATGGGCCAAAAACTCAAATCTCTCTCACCAAGTGAATCATAAAATGAACCATCATATCAAAGAATGTTGGCGGGAAGATCATTTCTAATTCACATATTATGATGAAAATTTCTTTTTCCATAGCTGGTAATTTCGCCGGGTCTAAATTTTTCTACATATTGCTTTGAAAAAGAAACAATTTTTTAGATAACATATGATGAACATTCTTGGAGAAAATGCAATGTAAAGCTATATGAATTAGTTGATACATCAAAACATGGATGTCATGTGATTTCAAACCTTTTAAATTCAAATCATTAATTTACACAATGTTCTTGATATTTGATGAATACCAATCTAGAACCTTTACATCATTGAAGAAGTTTCAAAATAGATATCTCTCCTCATAGAAAGAGTGTAAGCAGCTAGAGGAAGAAACATTTGATTTTCACCCTTCACGGAATCCAAATCATCTTGTATTCCCATGAAAACCATGTCCAACCTTACCTTAATTACATCCTTTGTTTTTTCAAGGGAATTTAGTAATTTTCCGATAACATTTTCACATACATTTTTTTTCCACATCCATCGCATCAAGAAAACGTCTGACATAAAAAAACATTCCAGTATGGTAATTCAACAAAATGATCTCTTTATCCAACTTATTTTTTATGGTTTTTTGAAAATGTTTTACCAAAAACAGTGTTCACATCATTTACTATCTGAAATAGATGATCACCTGATTGTGGAGATGGTGCTACGCATTGTTCTAAACATCCATTGAATGATGTCGTCCAAGATCGATACTTATGCCGACGAGGTAGAAATCTATGATGTCCTAGAAACACATATTTCGATGATTGTTTCAACCTAATTGATTCTGTATCTTGTTCACACATGAGACACCCTTGAGTTCCTTTATTTCTATAGCCCGAAAAATTTCAATAAGAAGGGAAATCATTTATTGTCCCATAAAACTTCGCTCTCAACTTGAAGTATTCAGTTTTATATGAATCATACAACATAACACCTGAATTCCACAATAACTTCAAATCTTCGATCAATGGAGCTAGATAAAATCAATATCATTACTTTGTTGTTTTGGTCCTGATATAATAATAGATAACATGATGAATTTCCGCTTCATGCATAACCAGGGTTTCAAGTTATAATTTAACAACATAACATTTCATGTACTATGAGTGCTGGTTTGAAAACCAAAAGGATTCACTCCATATGTAGATAACTCAAGACAACGGTTTCTCGACGCTTTTCCAAATTCATGATACTCATGATAAATTTTCTTTCATTGAGGAGAGTCACCTGGATGACATAATTCCCATCTTTATTTTTTTATCTGCATTCCATGACAATTTTCTTACAGTTTGTTCACTTCCATATAGACACCTAAACCTTGGAATGATTGGAATGTATCATACAACTTTCATTAGATTGGATTCATATTTTATGTATTGAGAACACCAAACTTTGGGAATTTTGTAAGTGATTGTTTCTCCTTGCGAAATAATAAACAGTCTTTCGGGCATGAATGTATTCTTTCAGAAATCATACCCATCGAGCGTAGCATTTGTTTAGCTTCATATGTCTGGATTGGGAGCTCATTATGTTCCAGGATCATGCCATTCAAGAGAGAAAGTAGTTCTATAAAAATGTCATCACTCCATCTGTTTCCTGCTTTCAATTTATACTGCTTCAGTACAGCTGACAATGTTGTATATTTATTTCCATCAGCATACAATGGCGTCTTTGCAAAACTCTTAGACTTCTTGAACAATTTTGGGAATTCACGAAGTTTATCATCAATTGTCCTTGTCATTTACTCAATACAATCTTCATCAACATTGACATTTGTAATCACATCCTCCATACCTTCTTCTTCATTATCCATATTTATATTCATATCGGATGATCCATAAAACACAGTTTTATCCCATACAGTAGTTACATTCTCTTTTTCTTTGTGTTTATTCCAAAATTTATAACTCTGATCTATTCCGTGACATATCAAATGTTCTTCCAACTCCTATAGAGTAAGTAGTCTTAAATAACATCAATGTAAACATGGAAAAAGGGTTTGAGAAGGATCCTTTGCGTGATCCTTTGCTAACGTGATGAACTCTTTCACTCTGTTCTCATACTCTATTGTCAAGCGATAAGCATCCATCCAATCTTTATTCATCTCCATCCTATTTGATTCTAAAATATTAGTATTTATGGTTAAAATAAATAAATAAATACATCCAAATATATTATAAGAGAACCGATTCCTTATAAAAATAGAGATTAATAGAGACTAACCATTTACAATAAAGATTTGGAAATCAGCAGAACCAGGATAGACCCCCCATCAAAATTAACACTCTTTCCAAACACAAAGGGGTTAACGGAGATAATCACTTGTGTAATAGATGGTCAAACTCACACGACATCATCCTCTATGGATCATCCTCCTCTAGCAGGACAACCCTTCTATGGTTAACTATTCCATCCTTTTATACCTCACCAACCTAAAATACATATGGATGAAAACCAGTAGCCAGCTCTATAAGTAAAGAATGGATTCTCATAATCTCTACAATATGGATTTCATTAAATATAAGTACTTTAGATTCATTATATTTTCCACAAATCACCCCAGTCCAAACAAAATAATAATCAATAATGATACATCTACCACTCCTAGTTCTCTACAGTACATCCAATATCATTATGCCTAATATTTTTGGTAAGCTCAAGTTACATACTCTAAATCACAGGGGGGATAATCAATTTTGTCATAGATGGTCTCTCATGTTATTCCATATAAAAATTTTAACAAATATTATTGACCTATCATCCCATTCAATCCTCATGAGTGTCTAATTCCAAACTCTATCTTAATTGTAATATTAACAGAATATATATATATATATATATAAATTACCCCACTTCTATTTACCCACTAATCTGGTCATTCTCACACTCTAATGGAATATTTCCTATGCTTCAACCCCATATATATAATCTCATAGCCATATATACACACATACACATGTCAGAAACACATAAAAATGCATATCCACATCTGAACCACACATCACGTCCTCATCAAAGTATGATATCATGAACATGAAGGACCTAAACATCATATTATCCTCCCACAATGCACAACCCCCACTATGTATCCATACCAAAAACACATATTCATGTCAAAAATAATTTATACACCATAACCTAAATTAATTATAGGTCATATATATACACCCACTATGAGCCATTACAACTCATATTAAGTGTGAAGGGGGTGAAGGGAAGAGGGAGTGGTTCTATATGTGTTCCCTCTATAACCTAGATATTGAGAAAAGCACTAAAAACAAAAGTACCCATATGGATTTCAATCAGGTTACTCGACTCAAGTGGTGGCATGTTATAAATAATAAGAAAATATAAAAAGAATGTTGTCACACATAAATCTTTCCTAAGGTTTTACACCAAACTAACATTTCAAACACCCTCGTCAACCATTTACTTGTTACTAAAACCTTTTAATAACCACTTCCATTATAATGCCACAAATAATCCCCAAAATCACATAAGCATCCATATCAATATTACCAACTTCTCATTTCATTTAACATTATAATTTCTTGGATTTTTATTACCATATGCATTTTAATAGGTAACCGTTTTAATGTAAAACCAATCATTAAAACAGTACCTACTATAATCCCTTCATTCAACATTAATAAAATTTATTTTACCTTTAACCATTTATTAATCATAATAATTGCAATCATTATCACTACTCATTTAACAAACCATCATTTATCATTTCCAACCCATCACCCACTGCTATTTTCATTTATTCCAACCATATTCCATGACAAAAGGAAAATATAACACCAACCAATAAAAACTAAATTTTTATGACATAAAATACAACTAAACACATTCTAAAATCCTTAAAACCACATATTTTCTGCCTAAAGTTTCATATCATTACTATCATAACCACATAATAACCCATCCATCACTACTGTATTAATTAATACACCACGTGCTCCCAACCACATCAATCAACCATCACCCTTATAATCATAGTGATAAATACCCCATACATAGTAGCATGAAAGGGAAACATATGATAAATTCACACTAAAAACTACCCCTTAAAAATTCGTTCATATTAGATTAGAATTTATTGGTTAAATATAACAATTTAATTACAGATTTCCATTCAACCAATTCGTTACCTACCTTAAGTGACTAGAAAATAATGAAAGGTGAATATAACATATAATTATTAGTAAGAAATTTCTTTCACAACATCAAGAATAAATCACTTAACAACAACACCAATAAATCCATAAATATATAATAAATATTATGGAACTTCATAAATCACATGCAAAACACCCTCTTCACTTTAATTTCATTTAGTGTAATTCATTATAGTATATAGGTTAATCAGTATTTCCCATACAATGGAAACAAAATTACATGGTAATACCATAATTTACACGTAATAAAGAAGGAGAAATTTCTTGTCCCCATCCTCAACTAAAGATTTAACAAATATTTCATAACAATGAGACGAATAGACAATTAAAACATGAATTATCACATGAGGGTAATATGAAAGTCCTATGTGTGACAATTAACCATTAAAACCATAATAATAAAACACAAAAACCGAATCAGTATTGTCGTCACATCCATCCTAAGAAGAATGTTCCAGAAGAGAATCAAGATGAATGAGAAAAGAAATTCACCTTAGAGGAGGAGAAGTAGAGGGCCTTCTGCGCTACGTTGGTAGGGGAAGGCGCGACTGCCAGAGGTGAAGGTGAATGGGAGGAGCCCCCAACCATTTATAAATGGACATGTAGGGTTCCCGGGGAGTAGGTTCGAGCAGAGAGGAGAAGAATTAGGGTTTGTGGTGACTAGGATCCGCTAATGGGGTTCGAGGGGGAGGATAAGGAGTAGTGCTAGCGGCGGAGGTCTGGAAACATGAATATTGGGGGGCGAAGGAGGTTCGGAAACACAAATATTGGGGGGGAGTTTTCACAGAGGTACAATACCGCGATGGCTTTAGGGCATGATAAACAGAAGACATTGTGAAATCGATTTTATAAAATATGTGACTACAGTTTTATGAGAACTTTCTAGAACTGATAAAGAGACCCTTTATCAGTGCTAAAAAAGCACTGATAAAGCCTTCCTTTATCATCAATAAAATATTAGCACTGATAATGTGTCTCTTTATAAGCACTTTTTTAGCGCTGATACTGGGATTTTATGCCAGTGCTAATATTTTATCACTGATACATGGATTCTTTATCGGCAGTTTTTTTCTTAGTGTTGAAGAAAGGTGGCACTTACCTTGCCCATTTTTGTACTAGTGACATGGTTCTATTCATCGTGAGGTAATAGATATTTCTGTGGGATCACAATTATGAGACAACAATTTTCACTCTAGGTCCCCATTCTTTCAATCGTGTAACCAAGATGGATTCATGAAATATTATTTGTGTGGTCAAATCATGTATACTTCTCTTCCCTTGTGTAAATTAATCATTCGAATTCCCATTATCCTTCAAGTGTATGGTTCAGGCGATGTCTTTGTTTTCATAATAGATTTTTCGATTCATCAAAGAGAAGTAGCAATAACTCTTAGTTGAGTCTATGTTTGTGTATATATATATATATAAATGTTTTCACTACCCTTATCCATGTTTCCAAGAAGGATAAGGAATCATTCAAACCCAAATTAAGATATCATGATATCATTAATTCTAATTATTATCTTCCATATGCATTGTTCATGCATCATAATATCACATGACCACTCCAATTGAACATGAAACTCATTGATACATAACATTGTATTCTTTTCTTCATGAGACACCTCTCTAGAAAGTAAATTGAAAACACCACTGATGCACCCATATTCTACCAAAATCCTGCATACTAATTTATATGATAATATATTAAAAATAAATGACATTTACACAAAGAAAAATATATTATCTTTTAATGTAATGAGATCACAGAATCATGTGAATGCTTCACGTAACATAGAGAATTAATTATGATGGACATTTTTCAAGTTTCTCATCATTATGAAATATTCCATAATCCTCAAAAAAATACTTCTCAGAATCATGAAATGGATTCAAGACATTAAATGAATTCAACTTCTTGATATAATAAAGTTTATATTTATTTCAAGTGGTTTTGGAGTCATAGGATCTTGTAGAAATTCCGGAGGTGGTCTATTGTAGATGATAAGAACCATTTTAAAATATGAAATGACTGGGGTCATATTTGAATTCATGTTGTGGGGGATTTGAATTAATGGATCCCATAAAGTTATCAAGCGACACTGGTTATGTATGATGCTTAAATTCCTGAGAATATTACCCCTTATATGGTATCCGACATCGGTTCTTCAAAGAAACATCCCTCCAGTATGATTACAATGTCATTGTCTATGTTATGTTGATCATGATTTGGGGTTCAACACCCATTACACTTTCACACACCCAGAACTAGGCCCTGGCCCAATGGGCTTATTGACCACACTCTACGTGTCAATGGGACATGCACTGCACAAGCCTTATACATGGGGCCACTTGAGATTAGTGGTTAAAATGATTCTCATGGAATATAAATGGACCTGGAAACCATGATCTACCTTCTTGGGTAGGATCTCTCATGTGGGTTTACCCCTTCGGTCCCTCTATGAATATTTCAGGGATATTCTATTGGGTCTTGGGTGGATAGCCCATAATATTTAGTAATCCCCCACAAAATATATTCCAATTATTCAATACTCCATTCCAAAAATGCCAACTGACATCTCATCCATCTCCTTCTTCTTCCCGATGCATTCATAATTTATTTTTGTATGCAATGATAAAATTAATATTTAATTGTATTAATTAATACAAAAAAATTTTAGGAACAATGTGTCCTCATTAACATATATCATTATCAATTAAGAACAAAACAAAACATCATCCCATTTTCAAGGAGACTTTTCCAAGAATGAAATCCAATGAAAATTGAAGAATCCACAAAACATTATCCTTGAATAATGACCAATATTTGAGAATTTTATTATTAAATGAAAACCAGTGAGTCCATAACAGTTATCTAGGAATCTTCATCATGATCCTTCTTGAATATATCAAAAACTCCTTCCATGAATAATCTCTAACCATAGAGGGCTGCATCAAAAATTTACTTTTTATTACTAATTATATATTGACAAAAAACACAGCCAAATATTAAAAATAATACAACCATACTCATCAAAAATCAACATGGTAATTTCACATTCATAGAAGTAGAAAAGTTTAATTAAAAATAAATCTCGTAGACGTGATGTGATAGAGAGTTTTCAAAGAGAAAATCCCCACATGTTTTAAAAAAATTATATGAAAATTCTATATGAAAATGATAAAGTTGACCAAAAGTAGACTACTAGATATATGATTAAATTAATGTTTCTATTATATCCATATTTATTTGCATTTATAGTAGTGAATGAAATGAATTTTTGTTAATCGATACAAATACCTTTTTACTATAAATTGAGAAAATATATTGTCAAAAATTCTCAAAAAAGCACAATTGGATAATTTTGATTTTATGATTTCAAAAATTAACTATATATTTTGTTTTTTTCTCTAAGAGTGTGATAAATTAGTTTTAAAATATATGCACAAATGGAAAAAAACTTATTATTAGAAAATATAGATTTTTTGAATAAAATTATATTTATTTCTATCTACTATCACATAATAAAAATAACTAACAATTAATTTAATTTATAATATATAAGTTTCATTAAAATATATCACCCAAAGTGATTTTTAATGTAATTTTGTAAAAAATATTTGTGCACAAAAATTTTTCTTTTAAAAATTTGTTGCATTTATTTTTAAATTATTTTCATTTTCAATTAATTGGTCACCATTGAATTCATTATATATACACTTTTAAACCACATACTTTTATAATTTAGTTAATCTAGTTCTTAATCTCTATTCCAATGGCTTGGTGATAAATATCATATTATATGTTAATATTACAATTGTGTGTCCCATTTTGTTTAACCTCGTAATTATGTGTAACACAAGCTACACCAACATTAATGAGTATTGAAATTTAAACTCAGTTTTGTGTGTAAAAAAGATAAACATAATATTTAATTAAATTTATGATAATCATGTTTCTTAATCTAATTCATGATTAAATAATTGTTGGATGTAACAAAAGATATCTAAAATATTAGATTTATTTGAAAAATTTATATTTTTCAAAATTATGGTGTGTTACACATGACATGTTCCATATAACCATACCCGTATAGACACATGCCATTCGTGCATCATGCATAAATTTGGAATATAACTTCCGGAATATGACCTACATGTTTGGAACACACAATATAACTTAAATGTAACTCAAGTACCATCCATTCATGAAGACTTATCACATGAATAGAGCCTTAATTCCACATGAATGACATATAATTATTATATAACCATATTACACTATACACAACACCTATAATGGGATATTGAGTCATGTAAAAATAATAAATATGGTGGATCCTCATTAGAATTACCTTTCATGTAATTTGGAACTACATGAAATGATTAATATAAATATGATTTTCTACACATTTTTCATTCTATTTTAGACTTTAATTTTTTTCGCTTCTTTTAGGATAATGGTCAATAAATATCATCCTTATATGGGTGATAAGTTCCCCACAACATCACATATCGAGGATCATGGTAATCCTCCAAATCTAATAGCCTCTAGTATTGGATATGGTTCTTCTTGGGATATTATCTTCAACCATTATATTGACATCACTACTAGAAACCACACCGCATCATCCACCAACTTCAATGTTATTAGAGACATCCATATATGTGGTTGGGGAAAGATATTGACCACCCACTATATAATCAACTTCTCAGTCCTAATATTGTCTATGTTTTTCCCTAGATACTTGATAGTGACTAACTGCATGAATTATCACATCATACCATCCATTTGAGTAACTACTATTTAGAAATAAGAATACTAGATATTGTCAAACTCATTAATGTGTTTCAATATATTTTGGGTTTACTAAGCTTATTGATATACTACAATATAACACTCCCACCTATCAAGATTTACATTGAGTGTTTTCAACCACATTAATATTTGATGGACCACCAGACTGAGAGGATCTAAACAATAAAAATAGACATATCTAATATCTACTTTGAGGACAACCATATTTCCAAACAAATAGTATGTTTATTTGAGGGTGTTTTATTTATCCACATAATTAAACCAACTATATATTTCTACACTCTCCCACACATATTAATTATATTTTCTTATTGGGTTGAGGGATCACACATGATTTGATTTCCAGTATATAAATACCTCACAAAAGAGTAGCTAGATCAATTTCCTAATCTTATTACTTATCCACCACATATTTAGATGGATTTAAATTCTACATAATGAGGATAAGGTAGTCATGGGCTAGGTGGATATAAATCTCCTCAATTTCATTTTTTTGTAATTACTACCAAAACCTACCATTATCGACTATCTTTTATTTCCATACTATGTTCAATACCCATTAGAGAAAACCGAGTGATTGTTTCTATGCCACTAGTGTGTCACATGACTACAGGTTATTTAAGACCAAAAATCTACAAAATCTCTTGGTAACCCATTATATGATGTATTATATCCTTCATATTCATATATTTGTGATCTAGAGGTGAGGGGTAACCTATTTATTAAAATTAAAGAATTCAAAAAAATACTTTCTTGGTTGGTATTTCTAAGGCCCAAGGGGTAATTTTTATTTAGTAAATTTATCATATAATTCGATACTGCTAATAGTAACACCCATCCCTTCTTCTATTAACCCATCCTCTACCATCTATCCACATTATACCACTATGACTTCCACAAAAAACTCTTCCACAACCCCACATCCACCTGTACTCTAGAACGAATCACTCATACTCTCTAGGATATATAATTTCTTGTATTCAAGGATAATTTAGAGTTTCAGATAGCACATTTGGATAATAAAATCCACATATTCATGATATACTGATATTTATTTAATTTTATTTGGATATACCATTCCATCCTATCCTACTTTGCAGCACGACTTGAAACTTTCTATCCCCAATGACTTTACAAACCAGAAAACTACATCATTTTTTGATCGATATCCACCTATCAATTTGTTTCCACTTCTAAATCCACATTCACTAATCCATACACATGATATTATTTAATATATCTTTTATGTCTCAATAAGATGATTTTTTTCATGCATATTTATCTTACTCTGCGTCTAAAATATAAATTTATATAGGAATATCCTCAACTATCATTTTTACATATTGAGATTTTATGTGAAATATTATTTCCATACTATTAGTTCTCTCCCACAAGGGATTTAATTTTTTTTAATTTCATGTTTTGTTATGTCTATATTGAATTATTATATTTATCCCCTATTAAATTTTTTGTTTCATATCCATTCTCTTTCTTGGTGTATCACATGGGAAAATGGGAAATATCAAGTGTTGGGAAGGGTCTTCTAACACCAATGTAGCCACTAAATAATGAATGATGTATGATACATCATTAATTTGAATAATATTTTGAAATTTTAAATGTTATTAATTTATTATGATTATAGGTAATAAATTTATAGGTAAAATATTTTAAAAACATCTGATTTCTCCAACACCAGAGTTACATTAATTTTTTTTGTAATAATTATCATTTTCAATTATTAATTCTAAAAAAATAATTTAAGAGTATAATTATTTTTATTTAGTCCATGACATGATTGAATTTAAATTTCTTTTAAATAGAGGTAATATAACCCATTTTATTCTCATACTCTTATTAGTAAACTTCTTTATTCATTGAAATCATGTGGTGTATTGTCATATATAACATGGTATTATCCTTTATCAATGGTTTTTTTAAAATTAATGTGATTGAAGGTTTTATGTTTTTATTTGATATAATGCCAATATTTTATCAACTTTTAGACCATATCCCTCTCTAATACCCTAATAGAACATTATGACCTTATTTGTAGTCAAATTACAATCATTTTTCCTTATATATCTGAACTTTAGAATTTAATGGATTATTATAGTTCAGAATGGGTCTGGTGGAATCATGTTATTCTGTTTATTTTCATGGGGATGAGTAATTTTTTATGGAAATATTGGTATTCGGTTCCATTGAAAGGACAGTCCATAAGTTAGGAATATTTTCCTCTAATTCATTCGAATCCTCCTAAAAAAAAGAAAATATATGTAAGGTATATTAAATAAAAAAATAAAAAATAGGAGGATAATTCATCCATTATAGTTTATATTATAATACATTTATCATTTTCATTAAAAGTGGATATTGGGTTGGGTGACTCGTATTTCGATACATTAAATGAGAAATTCTCATTACTTTTTGAATGATTAAACGTGAATTATTTTATAAGTGACGGATCTCCTAAATTTTTAAATGCTGACTTACTAAACCTAATTCATAATACATTTCTAAAAAGATCCACAATATTAGGACATGTTTTTATCTATATCTTGTGTGTATGGATAAAATTTTACCAATCCTATTTTATGAAATTCATAATTATTAGATAACAATAACATTGAATATATATCTTACCTAAGAGATGATTGATTTATACGTTAGGTGAGTCATATATGAATATTATTAATGGTTGAATAATATAAATTAAATACATGGAATATCATTGATTGAAATTTTATATAAGTTATGATTAAGATTATTTAAATTGGATAAATTTTGGGATATTTTTAACATTATGTTGTGAATTTATATTTTTACATATAATTAGTTGAATAATACCATTTTTTATGTTATGGATTTTTTAAATTTTATTTTATTATTTTCTTGGAGCGAGTGAAAATGAAATCCTATGGGGGATACAAATCACCATATTTTTCCCAAATATTTTATTGCGTTTTATTAATTAAAAGGTTTTATTATGCAAGTTATATATTCCTAAAAGATAAAAAATAGTTCATTTTAGTGTTTTCAGAAACATATAATGTTATTTTGGTTAAATTAAACATTTAGAAGAATTTTGGAATTAGAAAAATTATACTTTTTATACTTGTAAAGTACGTGTTATGTTCTATTAGAAATAACCGAACACAGATTATAGAAATACACACCCCTATTTAGAGAGAATAAAAAATATCATGTATAGTAAACAATGATCCATTTATTAACATTATAGAACAATTTAGTGGGATAATATAAAGATAAAGACATTGAATAATTGTGAAACATGTTGTGTTCCCCCATCGACTGATAGTCGAATACTGAATATTAATGAAATGATTGAATTTTGTTCCCATTTTATAAAAATAATCAAAAAGGGAGTAAACATTATTTACATTATCACACACTATATCATTATGAATTTATATAATTAAGTACTTTAGGATAAGGTTTTAGAGGTTGGTCTATGGGTAAAATTTTCTTCCAATTTCTCATTCCATCAAGATATATTTCTTTTTTTCTTCCATATTTCTTAAATAGTTTCAATTTTAAATTTTTTTGGTCCAATTTCACGTTCATTGTAATTTATGTTTATTATGTAGTCACAATTTCGTTTTTTATTATTTAACTTCTGTTCTCAATATTTTATCCATAATTTTATTTTTTCTCTCTTTCATTATTTGTTATATTTATTTTTTCATAAAAATGACTAGGTAAATCCTACTTTTTTGTGGTATTGAGATTAGTGATGAATCAATGATAGTGAATGACATATCTTTATGATTGATTTATCAATTTTATTTATCATTAGTCAAAAATGTCATAGATTATTTCAATACTCAGTGTAATTTAGAGAATCCATGTATTGTTTTATAACATAGACATGTAATGGTTCTTGGGTGATTCATCCTTTTATTTTCAACTTATTTTCTATGATTAAAACATGGGTCAAGTCTTGGATTATATCCAAAGCTAAGTGAAAATTCACACCAACCCTTTTTTTTATAACAAATGATGATTTAAAATGAAAATAGTTATGCACAATTATATCAATACATCATTTCCTTTTATTTAACATCAACCTGATTCCAAAAACCCCAAATATATTTCTTTATATTTTATGTTGGATAGTTATATATTTAAATCATTTTTCAAACCCTCCTAATTTTTTTATTCGACATAAAAAATAATCTTTTTTTCATATAATCAGTTATCCTAAGGATATGATTCAAGGGTTGGTTATTTACATCTTATATCCTAGTCTTAAATTATGAAATAAAGTTGGATTCCCCATTATAACATTAATCATATATCCTAGGATCATATACATACTAGTGGGCTAGTATACAAAAATTCACACTTGTTAAATAAATTTAACTGATCATAGAATACTCATTTTGATTCATGGATTATAAAAAATTAAAACTAAGAATATACTACTATGTCAACAAAATTAAAAGAATTTCAATTTCAAAAATATTTCTTGATGTTGTAAATTAGAATTTAGATGGTTCAAAACACATTGTTCTAATATGAATTTTTTTTTATCCAAGTGATGAATCGCCCTTAACTGTGTACGACTTTATATATAAAAATATAGATATATTTAAAAAATTCTCCATGTATGTTGGGGAACACATTTTCTTTGCAAAAACACAATACCACATAAGTTTTACAATATTTTAACATCCATGTAATTTAATTTTCATAGTCTTCCATTGGAGTAATTTCATCACAATACTCTACATACCCCATATACTCTTCATAGTAGTATTATTTAGAATTAATTAATTCAAATAATCCCAATTTTCATAATAAATGTAATTAACAGACTATATTATTCCATCAATGTCTTATATCTTCCAAGTTAACTGATTTATAGATTATTTATTTGAAATAAATCCTAGAATACATGCTCTTTAGAAGATTATACTCTTTCCTTTTTTTAACTGCATAGAAATAAAAAGAACCTTTTCTTCCACTCTATACAGAATTTATATAATATTTTAATTTTTCATTCCAAGAAAAAATTCAGCTCTTTTTAAAAAAAATAGTAAGCATTCCTCTAATTCTATAATGGAATTAATTATTTTTTAATCATTTCATTGAATACTTCTTTTATATAAATCGTTCAGAAAATCCCTTTCTGAAATTCAGTGAAGGAATTTGTACTCTATATAAATATTTCACAAAATCCGTCATATATGTAATTATTTGAAATTATACCTTTATTTTCTAAATTATATCATTAAATATTCCATTTTACCTATGTAATCATTTTACAAATTGTTTCATTTTCGTTTTATAATCATTTCAAAAAATTCTATATTTTTATTTGAATTTTCAACCATATAATTCACTCATAGACCTAAAAAATTCAATTCTCGAATTTCTTCAATTGATCTAGATTTTTTAATAAAATTTTCCTTCTAATAATTAATATTTCTACCCTAAAAAAACTACAATCACTTCCAGAAACCATCTATTCATGGATGTATCAAAATTTTGTCTTTCTGTTATTTGATTGACAAGTTTTATAAAAAAACATATCAATACAACCCCAAATTCATAGTTTATGTATATTTATAAAATGTCTCACCATTTGTGTAGGTTGATATAACTTTAAACATTTTAATCTACTTATCGACGTAAAATTTTAAACATGCCTCTTCAATAAAAATTATCCCTTGGAAACTCTCGATAGTAATGAAATATTCCTTTAACATGTACCCTAACCCCTCATGTTTCATTAATTTCATTATAAACTACATTAATAAGAAAATTTCAATAATTAATTGCTTCATTTTATATAATCATCATATGGTGTTTGAAATACACTCTAACCATAAAAAATATCCCCATACATTATTTCCCCACCAAATATAACATTGAATCATTATCCAACACTTTCATCTTTTCGAAGACACTCACCCCCTTTGGACATAATTTTTAATTAATATATCCTCTTTATTGATGAATCCAATGGATATTATGCTTGTTGTAATAGAACATAAAGTAATCAAAGGCATTCTTGAAAACATTTGGGTCTGATGTCCAAAATATTTAAGTATATGGATTCAAAACATGAATTTGAGTAGGCACATATTCCAATTTCAATAACTTATATTCGAATTTATCCTTAGTAAAGTGATCCTTGATTTCAATGGGATTCACCATTGAATGATTTATTATATTTTTTACTGTATTTGAAAAAACGTCATTTAAAAAATCGTATTGTAATAGGTGAATTTTTTTCAACCCTCAAATTATCAAATTATTTCCTCATCACTAATAAATTATTATAAACTTTAGTTATTGTAATTAATTGTTCTTCTATAGAACTCAATGAAGTAAAATATTATTTCTCAATGAGCTATAAAATACTCAAATTTCCAATATAGAATCTATCACAAAATATAAACATTAAATAATCTACTAAACCAAACCAATATATATTTTCATATCCTAATCACTTATTCTTTGTTGGTTCAATATAAATTAAACCAAAATCCACCGTGAATTTGATGTATTATAGTATTATCTTAACCACATGAAAGTTTATTTCCTTTTGACTTCAATGGAACCTTTCAACTTGATAGATGAAAAAATTAGTCTTTATAAATTTAATATACAATATTATTTTTATTATTGTACAATACTCTGTATTGGTAACATATTTTCCATCACCATCCCTTAAAAACTCTAGTTGCGTAGAAATTATGGTTTATTGTTTTGGAATCCACGATTATAAAAATTTTCAGAACCTCCCAAAAATATTTGAATTAATTAATTAATGTTTCATTACATCCTAATACCACCTTCAAGACCAAGTAAATGTCAACTCCTTAATCATATAAATTTCAAGATGGCATTTCATGAAATCTCCAACCCACTAAATTTATTCTTAATTCTATCATATAAATATTATTTTGCCAATATATTTTAGTATAATCATACTCTTATCGATCTACAATTTTATAAAGAGATTATTAATAACTCCACCATGTTGAAATTAAAGATCCTTTAGGGACTGATCTTGTCTGTAATAACATGATCTGTGTTCAAGAGTCTACCCAGAAATTACGTTCATCGTCTAAAATACATTTTTTCATCTTTATAAATAAAAAAAGCATATTTTTACTCTATGTAGACATATTATTCAACTAATTTCTTAAATAATTCTGTTTTTACATCTATCTAGAAAAGTACGAACCTATTTTACATTACTATGAACATTTATAATCAAATATTGTCATTATAGACATGTGTAAATACATTTAATCACCATCGATATAATTAATCTAGTAGTATAACTACTTAAAAAAGAATGTTTTTTTGCAAATAACCTTGAAATATTTGTTTATTTTTATCTAAAATCTAGTTTTCCGGATGAAATTATTATCCTTCATACTCAAAAAAATATCATGATTATGGATCTCCTCATTTTGGTCAAGAAATCCAGGAATCACCTTAACCCAATTCACATATTTAACAACTAATTCAAAAAATTATTTATCTACATAAGATATGGATAATGTTTCCTATTGCTATTTTCCCCCTTGTACATATTAGAGTTTTCTAGTCTAAAATGATATTCTTAACATCGATTATTGATTTTTTTCTTATATTCTTTAAAGCTATTGACATAACATCATTTGATTCACCATTTTTATATTATTAAAAATCAACAACATCCCTTTTATCTTCTACTGATCTACTCAAATCCTCTAAAAAATTTATAACTATGTCCCTATTGTTCTAAATATTCTACTCATTTTAAACTATAGTGAAATCATGGATTTTGATAGTATTTCAAATCCATTTGTTGTAACACTTGTATTCCTCGCTATTTTATGAGTATCCTAGATCAATCCACTTATCTCTATAAGGGTTAATATTATTTTGTTCCTACTTATTGATAAAAAACAATTCCTTAAAAAGATTAAAAATATTTCATAATAGGATTCTTACTGTGCCATATATTTTATAGAGTCCTTTATCTTTCATCACTGAATAATCCTCTATTAATAAAATAGAATGATATTAAGACTGGTTTAATCCCAATATTATCTAATTTTTCTTTCTAAATATTTATCATTTCATCCATGTTTTTTATAATTCGATTTCTCCCCTCAAATATAACATTCTGTTGAATAGTTCTCACTATTTATAATTTATTCATTATCTCATTATTTAATAGACAATTATCTACATGGTTTTGATTTAACTATATTTTATTATTAGATAGAAATTTTAAAATATCATTTCTATGAATCCTTTTACCCTTCCTTTAATACTAATAAACATAGCTGAAAACATCATTCTGATGGGTGACTACTATAATACAAACCATCCTTATAAAATTATTAATTACCAGGGAATGAAAACACTTAACAAAAGTTGATCTTGAAATAATCACAAAAAACATCATTGAGAAGAAACTTTATTGGACATGTCGTTTTATTATACATATGCTGGTAGATTTTCAAAATAGTCTCCCCATTATAAAAAATATCTCATGTGTGATTATGAATACATGATTTTGTATTTATATCATGACCTATATCTTTTTTCAAAAGTTTATATAATTATTATTGACTCAAATTCATATACCGTTAATTACAAACCCTATTATATACATCAAATGATAGAAATCAAATAACTTCATCTCATCTGTTGAGTTTTAGATTCCACTTCATCATCATCACATTGATTAAAAAATAATCATCCTTCACCATAATGATACAAGTGATCTTAGTAAAAAAAGATTCCATATTCCCCATAAAATAATTCATTAAAAATAAAAATGTTATCATTATGGTCTCCAATAACCATGCCATTTTCATGCCCCATATATTTACCTCATATTTTAGTTTCTATAAATCCAATGATCATTAATCCTTCGTCATTTCCAAATATTACAATTAGATCCACATTATTATTGATTCCTATGACTATATCCTTATTGATAATAACACTAGAACTACATGCACTACTATGATTCCGCACATTGTCCATATCCACTACATTAAAATAAATATCCACAGTGGAAAACATATCATCCCCTCTATTTTTATCAATATTTGTGAGTTTCTAACTAGATATAATTAATATATTTGATTCTATTTTGAATACGCATGACTAAATTTATATTTTAAAATCAAAAAATATATTTTTTTTGTTATTTATACCTCTTGGGGAATCTTTGAGTTTTTCTGTATAGACACTTAGTTTCATAAGTGGAAAATTCCCCAACATCATTGATGAGAAATACCTATACCTAATTCCATATTCAATACACCATGAAATTAATCAACTAATATGATACTTTAGATATTGGTTTCCACTTGGATTCAACAATTTCTCTTCTTCCTTAATGTATATTTTGGCTTCTAATACATATTTTGTGTATGTACCATCTTTCTATAATAATAAAATCTAATATATAGTGTATTATTTTATATTTTCATTGGTGATATGATGATTTTTATTTGGAAGGATTTGATGTTACATTACATAAAAATATCTCACTTTCAAATGAGTGGGTGTTTTGGGTTAACATCATCAATAAACATTATTAGTTTATGATCTAGCCCTATAATTTATTTTCCATTAATTCTAAAGTAACTAATTTAAAGATAATCCAAACTATTTTATTTTAGATCATGATATTTTTAATTCACTTTTTGCACAACCAACATGATATAATTTCTCTATGTCATTCATGCAGTCATGATGGTCTCCTATTTTTAATTTTTAATCATAGATAAATGAATTAACATTTATTATTATCAATGAAATTAAATATTTATATCACTATTCTATAAAACTAAACCCTAATTAAAGACCACTTTTTATCATTAGATTATACATAGACACCTTCTACAGGTTTTTATTTAATTTTAATATTTTGGATTCATAACTTCATTCCTCATATTAACATTATATTTTTCTTAATAAAAACTATAGAGTGTGTAATATCATAATAATACATTTATTTAATCATTTAAACCCTCTAAAATTATATCTCTTCATATGAATCTTAAAATTTCACTGTAATGTCAACTCATCCCTCAACATCACCTTATTTTCAATAAATATCTTTCTATATTTATGGTTTTTTTTAAAAAACTACATGAAATTTCTCACTAAAGTCTTTATAATCTATAATATCCTCAACTTATAATTGTTCGGAGCTATTATATTCTTTTTATAGAATGTTATTATTTTTTATGGAATTTTTCTTGGTGATCATATTTCCTTCAACATTATTTTATGATTTTATCATGGTTACATCATAATTTTCATCGTCATCTCATATATTCTTGTGTCATTAATGAAAATGGTGCCAAAATTTTATATAATGATATCTTATAAGTGAAAAATTATCTTAAAAATTTCAATTTCCATTTTTTAAAGTTTTTTTAAATTGATGAAATAAATTTATCAAATCAACTATTATTAGGACCATCTTCCACAGTGAGATTAATAATTTTCTTGAATTCCACTAAATGGTAATTCCCAATTCTATCGACATGTTTTTTATTTTTCCTCATTTCATATGCAACTATAGTTGTATGAATATAATACATGTGATCAATTTTACATCCTTATCCTCAATCATTAAAACATTTATATTGAAAAAAGTTCAAAATCTTTTTAGTATTTTCTTCATAATCTTTATATCACCCATGATATATCGAGTTTGTGTGTATCTAGTCAAGGAATGCAATAAATGACTCATTTTGTTTCATCCCAGATCCTTATAATTGTTCCATATAATATCCAATTTTCCATTCCTTTCCCTTAACACACATTTATATTTGTTAATAATTATTTACCACATATAAGTGTTAATATAATTCACATCACAATCATATAGATTATAACAGATAAGGATCCCATTAACATAATTATTCCTTTATCATGGAAATTCAGATCATTATTATATCCTCTGGATAAATATTTTGTATTCATATGAATATAAATACCATCAATTATTTTTTCCAAAACACACTTTCCAAAATATAAAAAGTAGTATTTCATATGATTCATATCTAGCTAAAATTTTTTATATCAATGATAAAATATTTTTTTGATTCACTTCTTCAATGAAAATCATTAGAGAAAAATTACAATAATTGAATCCTTCTAAAACGTTATACAATTTTTTCCCACAGTAGCAAAAATACCTTAAGAGGGGGTTGAATCAAGGTATACTTGTTTTAAACTACTACCCTATCAATTTTTTTTAATTATAGGACAAAATAAATATCTATCTTTTTTGTAACATCATATAATGACTATAAGAAAAAGAATAAAGATTTTAAATTTTATGTATTTCACTGAAAGTGGTCTATACCCATAGAACATACACATATAAGTATTTCAAAAAATAAAAATTCAATAATGTAAACTTCTATTTATAATTTCAAAGAAGAATCATTATTCACTAGGCGTATGAAAAATTATTAGTATAATAGAGTACTATAAAAAATAAGGTGAATTGAAATATCCTACAGAAAAATAATTAGATGATATGAATTAACTATTAAATGGTTTACAAGAAAAGTGGCGTATCATTTATATCCTTTTGATGAATGTGATAAATCACCCTTTAATGGAAACAATTTTTTCCTTGAAAAAATTTCTCAATGAAATATTTTCATCATGTTTGATGGAACATGTAATTTCCAAATTGAATCATAGTCTAAAACAGGTTTTTTGTAGTTATTCATCCAATATAATTTCTTCATGGTGGTTTCCATCAACATAATTTCTTCAAAAGGATCAAATTACCCCATAATTTTTTCATTGTAGAATTTTTATATTGTAAGACTTTTAGATTATTTTTTTTCCATATGATTTCTATATAGAATCGTACATTTGAAAATGAAAGTAATTAAATCGCTCTAATCAATCTTCAATGCCTTCTCTCCTATAAATTTTTTTTCTTATGGGTCTATTTATAGTCAATAGATTATAGAAAACATGATCTGTAACAAATAATTTTTTTTTGCATCCTATAAAACCACTATTAAAAAAATGAAACATTACATTAATGCTTTCTAACATCCGAATAAGATATTCTATTCATTGTCTCTGCAAAAAAATTATAATTTTTTGAAAATGAAAAGGCCTTTACATAGTTATTTTGTGGGAACCATCATCTAAAAAGTTATTTCACATAATCTATAATAGATATAATTATTTTTTATAATTCTTTCCTCCATACAATTCATTCAATCTATCTTTCATTCGTTTAGTAATTTAATGGAATCCTTCCATGGAATAATACTTTCATGAAATTTATTCCTCTATGTAATTATTTAATTGATTAAATTTATTTTCTCTAGATCTTCCACCACATAGTCCTTTCATGATCATGTGTAACGGTTTGAAGGTATTATTTCATTTGATATAATTGTTTAGTAAATATTTCCTTTTTATTGAAACTTTTCATTCTATAAAATCAGAACTTTGATAATATCAAATAACCATATATTCATGAAATTATCATGAACCACATGTACTATAATTGTTTAACAATATTTTTAAACCAACCAATCCCCTAAAAAGAAAAAATCATAGTTCAGTTTTTTTCAAAAATATATACATTTTATTTTTTGTTAGTTTCATTCTAATTTTTGTTGTTGAAATGTTTCTATTTATATTCGAATGTGGTTATATGTATGTTGTTTCTGGTAATCACTACTCAATTGTCTTCCAACATGATATGCATTTATGGAGCTAGTTTCCATCACATAGCCTAATAGAGGTGGGAAGGGGGTGTAACCCCTGAAATATATTTCAGCCTAGGTAAGGGTATATGTTATATAAGATACCATGATATTCAGTCTAAGAATTTGAAAAATTGTGAAAGATGTAATTTTAGGTCTTTGATTATGAAATTATGGATATTGGGATTTAGGTATTTGAGCCTATTTTCCAGATCATGGAAACTAGTAAAAGGATGTGGTAGTCGATGAATTTCAGTGATAGGACTCCATTAATTTACTAATTTTCTTTTTAATTATATCACAATTTACATGGTACATTAATATTGGTTCCTTAATCATATTATTTTCATGGAATTTTCATTTTTTAAAGTGCCTTTTTATTAGTAATTAGGTCTCTATTCTATGATGATATAGATTTCCATGTGGTTTTTTTGATGAGTAGTAATGTCTTTATATATATGACATGAGCCTCTAAAATTATAATCATATATCTCATATAATCTATTTTTTAGTTATCTTATAAGGTTCCTTTTATAAAAAAACATGATTCTTTGAGTTTTTTATTATCCGAAATGTATATTAATCCAAAAATATTTATTTTTGTTCACATAATAATCATTTAATCCTAATATAATTAATAAAAAATGATTATTCTTTTCCTTCCCATTGGAAGGAAGTTTTAACACCCTCAGAACATTGGTGGATGGGCCAGAGGCTACTACATCAACACATAAAACCATATTTTGTTGCCTAGAAATTTTATTGGATTGTAAAGTAAATATCATTATCTAGTTTATTTTATCAATACTCTTGTGTACAAAAACTATAATACAGAAGATTTTAGGTAGAACCACGTCTCTGATGAAGTGTTCACTATACACCAAGGGCATTCAACTATACTATAGTATGTTTTTTCCAAAAAAATAATTAACCACCACATATTGACGTATGAAATGGTTATATCCCCACCCAAAACACATAAAACTATAATAGTCACAATTTAATAAATTAAATGTAGAATTACATTAAATAAACCTCAATGAATATCTTACAAGTTTTTGAGGCTTCTTGTTGATGTTAGTTACTAGGAATAAACGCTTTTGAATCACTTTGATCCTTACTTTTCATTTTTTTTCATTATTCTAAATTTTTTAGTTATTATTTACAACTAAAATCTATATTATTGAGTGATATTAGAGATTGTTATTCAATGGAATTTTATTAGAATAGTCTAAATAATTTTAATTTTAATTTCATAGATTCTCAATACCATTAGTACAAAGGAGTGGGTTTCTTGCTAAAATTATTAATGATAATGTATAATTATTAATTTTAGGTATTTGGGATACCACTAAAGAAAATATATAAATTTAACCATGGTTAATTTAAATATAAGAGGCATAAAAACGCATTAAAAACTAACTTTTTAAATTTTTTTATATAGAATTGTCATGAAATCTTTATTTATGTTGGATATATGGTTTTTTAACATTTTATTTCTAAAGATATACTCAATTTTATTAAATTTGATTTAAAATTTTATAGTAAATTTCACCCCATACCCTCATTAAATCCTCTCTATTCCTCAATTGTAATTTAATACAACATTGTTCTTTAAATCACAACTAGTTTAAATAAAACAAGTGTGAAGGATGACTTATACTTATAACACCCAATACTCTCTCAAGGGACTCTTAATGGGGAATGGTTCATTCTATGATAAAAAAATTATATATATACTATAGAAATATAATCTCTAATTATTTTAGAATCAAATAATATTCTTTCTAAAATTTTTTATTAATGGTGGTACACCTACCAATAATGTAGAGGAAATCTGGGCTCACAATGATATCGACACATTTTATCTTGATAAAAATCCATGAAATATCTTCTTTATTCATTACATATGAATAAATTTATTCATTTTTTCACATGTAAAAAAACTCATAAAATATTTATTTTTTAATGCACACACAACTCCACAAAATAAGTAATGTACATTAGACTTTACATGTATATGGAAGTCAAAAAGTGATTTAACACACATTTAAAAAAAGAAACCACTAAAATGTTTTCTTTATTTACTAAATTTTCAATACTATAATAGTTCATGGTGGTAATACTTATATTGAAGAACATGTGAACAAAATACATTATGTTTTCCATGTTCTTGGTCTCTCATGGAAATTGTTATATAAGGAGTGAATTACATTAATAACATACCCATAAAAGAAATCATTGTGTTTCTTATAACCTATATGAAAATAATAAATAGAAAAGATAAAAATACATCTAAATAGGCCACAGATATGATGACCATTATATTTTATGTAATTCTAGAATACTCTTCCAAACATGAGCATTAAACCACTCACTTGAAAAAAATATCAATGAATTTATACCAAATATGATTTCATTTTCCTGATCAAAAAATGTGGACCAAAATGAGAAATTCAAAATATCATTATAAAAATACAATATTATGGGTATCATCATGCTAAATTTTATCATTTTGAAATGAAAAATGAAAATAGAGGAACTAATGTAAGGAATCCTTTAATATATTTCTTTGTGAAAATACACATCATTCCTCACATCATCCAAATCTTGTGATGATAGTGCTAAAATATACATTGATGAAACTATGTTATGTGAAAGGAAAATTCTTCAAATTATTTATTTTATTAATGTTATTTAAATTATGAATATATAAAAATTGAAATGAAATAAATTCTGGAATAATTTTATAATTGCGACACAAATATTTAAGAACATAAAAATAAATACATTAATTTTTTAATGAAAAGGATCTACTCTCCAAAAAAGTAGGATTTGACCATAAAAATAAAACAACAACCTTATATTGATCACTTTTACCCATATATTAATGATATTTTTGAAGATATATCGAATTTTACATAAGGTGAATAAAATATTAATAAAATTAGAGGTTTTAAATGTCATAGGGGGGGGGACAACATTGGAATTTGTTATAGTATTCAAAGAATTTATAAAAAATAATTAAATTTATACTAGTAACTTATCAATATAAACATTGTGAAATTTTTATCAGAAATTTTAATATCATTTTTAATGAAATTATATAATTTATTTCCATAGTGGAAAATGGGTTAACTTCATTCCTTAGCTTTATATAAAACACCCACAGACAAAAATAAAATATTGTTTCCAAAATCATTCTTGGAATACAATTGTGGGACAAAATTATTTTAGGGATGAAAGATTTATTTTATTGATTATTTTATTAAAAATATTTCATAAGATAAAGTACCAATGTAGAATATAGTATATTAAAAAATATACTCTATGAACATGTGTGGTGACTACCCATGTTCAACCACCTATGAATGCTTTATAGGGGAAATATAACATTTTTGAAAAATCTAGGACTAAGAGCATAAACATAGGTAACATTGTGATCATAAATTTTACTATTATAACAAATATATTATATTTTGATGGTTTAATGACTAATTTTTAAATTTTTATTCATTTATTTGATAGTGATTTTTTATATTATTATTAGAATGTCATTTTATAGGGGTTTGATTCTAGTGGAAATTTTTTGTTTTTTTCTTATAATTTTAAATATGTATATATTATGGATTAATATTTCATTTATATAAAACACATAAAATTCGTGATAGTCTAGGACAAGGATTCATGGTTATTGAATATAAACCATTTTCATTATAACATAGAAGAAAATATGTTATCATCAATCAAATGAAACTTGTACATGATTTTCCTATATTATATTTCTATATATACATTATGTGTGATCCTTGAAAACATTTTAGAATCAAAAATCATAATATACATAAAAAAGAAATTACCATTTCTATTGTCCTTTATCTTATTAATCGTGATATATTTGGATTAACCAAAGTGGTATGTAGTAGTTAAAAATTATAATTTTGTGATTTATGATTATCGTTAATGATTTACATTTGTTTATATATTTGAACATAACATTGAGGATTCTAATTTTTTTTAATATATCATTTATTCTAGAAATACAAAATTTTGGTTAGTGTGAGTAACTCAAGGGTGGGTTTAATTGAGTACCTAATATTTGTTTCTATAAGAAAAAATTAAAATGGAATCATAAAATTAATTAAAACTCCTAGTTAATTAAAATGGTATACTAATAATTGCATTATGATTCAAAATATTTCTCAAATGTAGATTATGTATTAGTTAAAATAAAATTTAAAATTACCATAACTTTTGAAACAAATTTAATTAATCAAATAATTTATATATAAATTGGTTAATACTAACAATCAAAGTATAATTTTTGTCTATAAATATAAAAATAAATGCAATTATATATTTAAAATTACGAAAATAAAAACAAAAAACACAGCGTAGAATAAAAAATGGTTTCAATCTCAAGATGAATATCAATACCATAAACATGGAAATAACATGCTTCCAAGAATATTATAATATTAAAAATATGATCCACAACCCAGGTTGACTATACAAGCAATAACACATAGGCTCTCACGGATCAGAGACTAATCCAAATATATTCATGGGAAAAAATGAAACACAATCCACATAGAAAATCTTCAATATTTTTCATGGGTAAAAAAAAGAAAAAGTAGAGATAGTATATCTAAAACACTATAGTTAAACCAAAAGCGTTAGTGTGTGAAAATATACAAATAAATATAGAACACTTCAAAAATTAGAATCTAAAACGAGAGTGAAAAATAATAAGATATTAAAGATGTTATCATGCTGAATGGTCTTCAAATTTAAGTTTGAGAGGATCTAAAATAGGATTCTCTGAAAATACAAAAAAAATAGAGTGTTATAGAGTTCTATTTTCTATCTACTTATTCTCTAAAAACATCTCTTTATTCAATGTAATAAATGAACATATTATTCTTTATATTGCACACTTTCACACTCGCATGATGTTCAGCATGTAAGGGGAAACCCACCAACAATATGAATCCATCAACTCACATATATATATATATATACACACACACACACATATATATATATATCATACATAGGGGATTCCTCCATTATATATATGTATTTATGTTTAATTATCCATTAAGGGACACTAATTAATATTTCTTGGATCCTTGTATTTAGTAGAAAATACAGAAACCTCTAAATCAAACGTCAATTTATTTTATGGAGTGGTTTAGGAATAATCATTAAAAATACATGAGAGGTTGTAAGAATTAATAACCATAAACATTTATTTGGAAGTATTAAATAAAAATGAAGGATATAACTGTAACTATAGCAAGATGAGGGTAGAACCGTCCAATGGTAGCACATTCTAGGGTAGCACGAGCCAATGGAAGCCCACCAAAAGGTAGAAAATATGATCTAATGGTATAGAATATGGTGTTAGAACAGATGGTAATGGAAATGTTTGTGGTAGTATTTTTTTACGTAGCACAATACTGGTGGTAACATAGTTAGAAGAATAAAAACTCCAACTATAACAAAGTTCATGTGGTGGCATGTTGAACAAACGGTGGTAGAAGCCTAATAATGGATGAAAAGGAAAATGAAACAACTCTGAGTATATAAGAATTTGAAATATTGGTGACACATGTAAACTAATGATAGGATATATACATATAAATATTTTCTTTATAATAGGATATAATATCATAAATCAAGAATCTCACTAGAAACATAAAAATCTTGATTTGTGAGAATTAAAATAAGTAGGTTCCAAAAACATCCCCCTTTTGATGAAAAATGGCATTTTATAATCCAAATAGAAAACAAATATATTAATATATATTTGAATTATATATTATATTTTCTAATTAACAACTCAAATTTCTTAATGTGAGATATTTTGAAATGGAATAACAAGAAACAGACATAAAAAACAAAAACATAATCTTGTAAATTATGATAGTTTAATTGATATCATTAAATTCGATAAACAATTTCTCCCCTATAGGGAATATCAAAAACTAAAATCCATTCAAATATAGGATTAAATAAAATATTAATTTGAAAAAAAATATTAGAAACAAAATTACATCCCAAAAAATAGGTGAAATATATAACACAACCCAAATCAAAGGACAATAATAATCAGAGTCACTATATTCTCTATGAGATTTATGATTAATAGGGATATTTACTTTACTAGATATAGGTGAAAATAAGGTAGAAGCTAAGGGGTATTAATTATTATGAGGATTATATTTTATTTCTATTGAATTTAGATATATGACTGCTTCAACTAGGTTATCTTGATTAAGTGATACTAAGGCAGTAGAGGACAAGAGGATGGTAAAGTAGAAAAGGAAGACATATGAATGAAATCAAGTGCTAAAACTCTTGTAATTGATACATATAAAAATGTATTCATGAGGTTTAAAAATTCCATGATGATATATCCACCTCTCTCTATAGTTGTGAAAAAGTCCTTATTTTCACTAATAAAATACTTGAGGAGAGGATCATATACTTTGATATGGTATACTTATTCCCTGAAGGCCCTAGTGATAAGTGGCATTATTACGATCTCATCTAGTACCATGAAAGGATAACTTATCTCATACTTTTCATATAATTATTAAATAAAGTATTTTACAGCTTTAGTGATGATTTCCCTATCACTTTGTGCTTCATTAAATCGCCATCTTACCGGTTTATATATATGCCCACTGTGTTGTCTAATTTTCAGTAGGTCCTTTTAATGATATATATGAATATATTATATGATATCATGAAACTAATATATTACTATGGATAAAATAATGTAACATTATACCAAGGATTATGGATGTGGAGTAGATAATGAAAGAGAATCAATAGTTGGTTATCTCTCTAACCTCTCCAAAAGAGTATCCTAGATAGAATTAATAGTGGTCATAATTTACCCCATAATAGACCTCATTATTTCAATCTCGCAATCCAACATTATATTTTAAATATCAACATCTTGAATCATTAAATCATCTATGTTTAGATGTGGCTGAAAACCAACTCAAAAAGCTGATTTTCATTAGATTCAGTAAGCGAGGTAACAGGAGGAGAATGTGTACATAAAACTCTGCCGAAATAAGAAACCATCCTCTCTCTGGAATAATCCAAATCATCTCTCTTATAAAATTATAATGGGATAGATGAAACATCGAGAATAAGAGAAGAACCTCTCTCAGGACTAGGCATGACAACCTCCATATGCTTTGATCTAGTAGCTTGTGTATCTGATGAAAAAGCATGAGGATCCCTAGATCCATTAATCTACTCTATTAAATATCCATTTAGATCATTTAAAAAAACTAACATAGTATTTCCAACATGATCTATGGGACTTATATGATCATCATCACTTCCATCCTATCCATATAAATTTAGATAAGAAATTCCAGGTAGCTTTGATCTTGGACGAGGCTCCCCCTTGGATGTCGCTTCACCCCCATTTGAGGTAGCCAAGTCATCCTTATTCACTGAATTCTTGCTAACATAACATGGGGATTATTCTCCCTCAATATATTCTTTAATATCACCACTAAGAGAGGAATCATCATCAAGTATGTAAATTAAAATTGGTCTCTCCACAGTCACATACCAAGCTGGAACAATGATTAAGAAGTTGAGTGGCGTTACTAATCCCTATCTACACCATCAATATCATCATCATGATCCTTAGGATATTATGATTCATGGTGTTAATCACCATTTTCATTATCCATATTATCTCAATTTTCATCATCTATCACTTCTAGAAATGCTTTACAGGTTTTTGAAGAACTTCAAATCTATCCTGGTTTAGAGGCTTCAATCACCACCCTATCTCCTTAAATGAAGAGAAACTCTATAGAAAAGAGAAAAATATGTTGGTTTAGAGATCCCCAAGTCGTAATTAGGATTTTAGTTATGTATGGATCAATTACATCTTAAAAAAATCAACACCTTTGTCTTCAGCATCAGTAAATTAGTTTTAAACCTCTTCTCGGAATAAGTGAAAATATCATCTTGATCAAAGCCGCGGATATCAAAATTCATGGGTCAAGAATGGTTTTCTATAGGTTCAAATTCCTTATTGATCTTCTCATTATCCTCATACAACTTTTTCATCCATGTATTTCAATTCACATTCATTATCATACATGTATTTTTTCTTAAATAGAAACTAACACATTTTGACTCTTCTTCTTCTTCCTCATAAACTAACCCCTTTTATTATAAAAAAGGTGAGATAAACATATAGTACATCAGAGAATTTGATATGGAAGAGTACATACATTTTTCAATCATGTAAACCATAAGATATATATCAAAATTGACATTATCCAATCCTTTATAAGGAATAAAACCCAAATTTTATGATCCCTAATTATATAGAAATCCCCATCCCTATGATGCAACATATTTTTATTTAATTTAAAAAGAAGTATATATTCACTATCCACCTCTATAAAACTAGGTATAATTACTTTACCCTCATTATTTAGTTCCACCAATGCATCCCCAAACACATGCATCTCACTGTTAGTTGGTATTGATCCTTTATAGTTATCAAAGACTCCCAGATGATGTACATTAATACAGTTATCTCGTTATCTTGAAGAAAAGTTGGACTACCTTCAATCTATCAAACAATGAAAGAAAAACTTATTTAAACAAAATATTTACTCTACATATGGTAAAAACTAGTAAAACAATTTAAAAAAACATCCATCATTTCTTGAAAATGAATATATCCATCATTAGATATGGATTACCATTAGAACCAATTATTTTATATATAACTACCATTTCACATCTACTTATTTCTTTGAAACAACCACATGGTTTGCAAGATGAGATATTTTTAGCTCAAATACCTCACATATTGATTCACCATAAGAATTATTCACAGGATTCAATCTTACAAGAGAAAACTATAATGGGTGCTTTACTCTCCCCATTATAGTGGAACAATAGGTGAAGGAAGAGTATGATGACAGTTAAAGGTAAGAAGATAAGTGAAGTTAAAATGGTTTGAAGGGGTATGTGTGTAACACCCCACAATTTGAAAAACAAATTTAAATTCATGAAACACTGAATCATTATATAATGAATCCTTTTTAAGGAGATAGTTATAAACTAGCTCTTAAACATAATTTTGATGAATCTATGATTTGAATTTCGAAACACAAACATCTACGATTGTGATCAGTAGGTTATTTGGAGTTTGATATAAACAACATGATTTCTGATGAATAGTAACACACCCTTATGAATAGTAATATTACCCTTATAAATAGTGAATTATATTATTATTTTCTTTTCTTAAGGTTTTACTATAATGAGAAAATGACTTATTTTTCAACATAATATAACATCATTTATAATTATTGAATTGTTATTTTTAGAACAACATTTTATTTTATTTAAAAATTAAATTATTCATATTTTTAAAATAATTAATAAAAATTGGATTATATTTTTTAATTTTACCAATATAAAAATGGTCATGGTGACTTTTTGGTGTTTTTCTAAAATTTTGAAATTTTTTATGAATAGTAAACTACTACTATATATCATATATATACGATATTAGTTAAATATATTATTCCTTATATCATGGCTGATTTAAGAACACTTTGATTGAACTCACCTGCTTTATTTTCTATTTTGGGTCACATGAATCGTGACTATTCATAGTCTTGAGAAAGAATATTAAACAAATGATTAAATTAATGGAATACCCCTCCTTTCCTCCACTATAAATACAACCCTCACCCCTTTTCTCTCACACTACTGAAGCTTTCAGAATTGAAAAAAGTCTACAAAATCGCTTTCCCAAGTCCCAACCCTACATCCAATACCTTCTATTCTCACCAAAAGGCAAAAAAAAAGCCTTAATGAGGACCTCAAGGATAAAAAATCAAGAGGTAATAATCCTCTTTCATTTTTTATGTTTTCTTTTCTATCCCTTTTCTTTTTCAGATAATCCATTCCCTTAACTTTATTTAAGATAAATAGGGGACATAAAATCATATATATTCTAGATTTTATCACTCTTATGTAAAAAAAATTAACAATAATTCTTCGTCTCCACTTCCTCTAATTCTAAAAATTAAAACACTGTCTGTGATGTTCCGATTTACCAAAATCATAGATGATGTGTTTTCAATTTACATTACATACTTCAAAAGAGGTTATAAAACCATTTTACTGGTTGAAAAATAATTTATATTTTATTATATATCCTCTTTCATGATCTAGAGTTGACATATATACATAATATTAAGTTATAAAATGAAACTAGTTCGTAAATATAAAATAACCAGCAAAATGATATAAATAAATATAACTAATGATTTATCTAATGATTCATACTCATAACATATAACCAAAATAATATATATAACCATTTAATATTTTTAATATACTAATACCATTTCATTCCACTTATGGAGTTTCTCTACCATTCGACAAGGAAACCCTTTACAAACTGATGTTGGAAATAATGTAAAGAACGCACCCGAAAAATTGGAAAAAATAAAATATTATTAATTAATGGGTGGAATGATGTGATAAAAGGATCATATAAGGTGTTATAAACATAAATATATTTTTGGAAAATTATAATAACACATGTTTAACCATTATACAAATGTTTTAAACAAGTATCAAGTAAGAAAAACCCGATGTAGGGGAATTCGTAACCCAATTTCAATTATTTTGGTAATCCTTCCACTTCATTTATTATATGACACTAAGAGTATTTTTGAAATTAATTTTTTTTTATTTTTTTCATTATTTTTATTTATACTATATAAAAAAAATTCATTCACTCTATTAATTATCACTTAAATTATATGACATTATTAATGGGTTTCCTTTAAAAAATATTACTTTAAAATACTATTTTACAAAATATAGAAATAATGTTTTAATGAAAATATTCATGTAATATAACTATATTCTAGATATTTTGAATTTATTATAATGAATTGTGGGACCAATATCTCCCTCCAATTCATTGGGTATGTGTAAGTTGGAGGTCGGCCATATGGTTACTCCATGTGTAACTGCAATGGTTACACCATAAGGTAGCCATGGGGGTTAAAAAATTAAGTATGTAATGCCCAAGATACCCTTATTAGCTATTTTTGTTTTCTATGATTTATGGAAATATCATGTTTAAAAAATATATTTTTATTATTAATTATTGGTTAGATGTATGTCTTTATTAAAATTATTTCATATGTTTATATGTATTAATAAAATAATGGTTTCTTTCCTTATTTTTATATCCCTTACTGAGATTTTAATGCTCATCCCATATTTTTAAATTATTTCCACATGTTATAAGGATGTGTTAGTGGAATAAGGAATTCATGTTAAATGTTATTAATATTTTTAGAATAAATAATGTTATTGTTTTGTGTGTAATATTTTTTTTATTAAATGGATATTGTTTCAATGGCACCCACTATGTATGCTTGTGGGTTGATATGTATAAGTTATGACCTATCCTTCTAAAACACTAAAATAGATTATCTTTTGGATTGTAAAGAACATAAATCTTGTTTATCTAACTATATTATGCAATGTTTAAGGATTGTGCCTTATAGTTGTTTTGGAGAAACATTAGATAACTGTAGGGGTTGGGATGAGGTTAATAGAATACCATAAATGATTATTAAATTATTTTTATGATGAAATTATATATTATTTAAATATTTCATTGTTGATTCATTGAATATATGTATTTTCATAATCAGATTTTAATGGAAGAATCATGGAATATGAAGTTGGAAAGAACCGAGAGGCTCATATCTTTCTGAATATGCAGCCGAGAATTTTCAGAATTGGAACTGATAAATTTGTGATAGTAATGGATCAGTTGACCTAGGAAATAAGTGGTAGTGGAATCTAGGAACGAGAACAACCATAGATTCAATAAAGTAACATGATGATAGTGGAACATTTTAGGAGGAAACACCCTCCCTCTTTTAGTGGATCTTCCGACCTAGTAGAAGCTGAAGGATAGATTAAAGCCCTTGAAAAATATTCTAAGTTATGGGATGTTCAGATAATCCAAAGCTAATCCGTTAAATTTATCATTTTGAATGTGAATCTGATTAGTTGTGGCCAATGGTCAATAATATTAGGGATAGATAGATGATTTATTCCATTGAGTGGGATGAATTTAAAAGTGTTTTCGTTGAAAAATATTTTACCAAGGTGGGTTGACATCGGATGGAGAAACAATTACTTGAATTTTTTTATAAAGAGGAATATTCAATGGCTCTGTATGAAGTGAACTTTACTCGACACTCATGGTAAGATACAAATATTATTATATATCATCATTTAAAAATAAACTATTTTTACTCAGGATTGAAACCAATATATCGAAGGTTATTGGATTCCTATGAGTTCAAAATTTAGGAGAAACTTGTATGATGTGCATAGAGTGTAGAAATATAGTTTTTGATAACAACAATTACCTTGAAAAAAATAGAATAAGTGGTCCGGATGGAATGCTATAGATAACAATCAATAAAATAAATCTAATAGTAAGAAAGATCAGTTTTCAGTTGGTGAAAAGTGGGCTAAACATCACCCTGGGGAATGCCTTTCAAAAACCAGGAAGGGTTTTAAATGTAGAAAGTTTAGAGATATGGCCTGATATTTTAATTAAAATGATCCTAAGACTAATCCTGATATGAAAAGAATAAATTGTTTTAAATGTGGTGATATGGGTCTTTTTTAAAATGTGTGCACAAAGAGGGATCTGAAAGATACAAAGAAGTCATACAGTAAGAATAAAGGTATAGTGATATAATTTGAGACTATGTCAGCAGATGTTGGGCCATCCATTGAAGTTGTATCAGGTACCTTGTTTGATTACTCATATTTTTATAATGTTTTGTTTGATACAGGGTCTACACATTCATTCATTTCTGAGAACATAGCTGGTAAATTGGAAGTATCACCTCCACAAATGAGACCAGAATTTTTTGCTAAAATAGCATGGGGGAATATTATAACAAAGAGTAATTATAAGAATAATTTTATTATGGTCTGTAGAACTATTCTACCAACAAATAATTTTTCCATTATTAGATTTTGATTTCATTCTGAGTATGGATTGGATTTCTGTTTATCATGCTATGATTGATTTTAGAGATAAATATGTTTTTTGTAGAAAGAGTTTCAATTTGTATACAATAATGAACCACTAAAATTGATAACATATAAAGAAGATGATAATATAGTGAAATATATAAATGAAAATTATCTTTACCATTATGGTGAAAAAAATGTAAGGGTTTAGATTAATGATGTTCCAATGGTAAATTAATACCATTATGTTTTTCCAGATGAGTTACGTAATTTTATACCGAATCGGAAAGTTGATTTCACAATTGACTTAGTTCATGAAGCTAAGACTATTTGAAAACCCCCTCATCGAATGGATCAAATGGAACTTCTTGAGTTGGAAAATAATTTGTAGGAGTTTCTTGATAAAGGCTCAATTCATCCTAGCACTTCACCATGGAATTCTCCATTTTTATATGAGAAAAATAATGATGATTCAATGATACTTTTCATTGATTATAGAGACATTAATGACATCAATATTAAAAATAAGTATTGTTTTCCTCATATCGATGATTTTTTTGAATGGATCTAGAGAGCACTGTATTTTTTGATGGTTTATCATAGGTCCATTTACCATCAGTTGAATTTAAGGGAAGCAGACATCCAAAAGGTTGTATTTCGTACTATATATGGGCATGATGATTTTTTTTCATTATATTTGGGTTAACTAACACACTTGTTGTATTCATGGATCTTATGAATATAATATTTCATGAGTTCTTGGAAAAGATCATGGTTTTTTTATTGATTAAATTCCTGTATATTCTAAATGTAAATGGGAGAATGATAAACATCTAAGGGTTGTTTTACAAACCTTAAATGAAAACAAATGGAATGGAAAATTCTAAAAGTGAGAATTTTGGTTTCAAAAGATTTCTTTTATTGGGAATATTATAAATAAATATAGAATAAAAGATAGTCCTTCCTAAACCAAAGTGGTTGATTAATGTCCAAGACCAAAAAATATTACAATGATTCATAGTTTTTTTTGGATTAGTAGGTTATTACTAACAGTTTGTTAAAACATATTCACTTTTATCTAGCATGTTAAATATGTTAACATGAAAAGGGGAATAATTCGATTGGATAAAAGAATGTGATAATTATTTTAATGAACTCAAGAATATATTGGTGAATGATGTAGTTTTTTTCCATTCATTCATAAAATTATGAGTTTAGCATTTACAACAATTCTTTATTGAAGATACTTGGTTGGGTTCTGGAGAAGAATGACAAGGTATTTGCATATGCTTCAAGAAAACTAAAACCTCATGTGTTAAATTTTCCCACACAAGATTTTTAATTAGAAGCTATGGGTTTTTTATTTTTAAATTTTTAGGCATCATTTATACAGATACAAATGTTAAATATATACCGACCATAAAATTATGAAGAATATATTCAATTAGAAGGAACTAAACAAGAGGTAGATAAGATTTATATAATTTACAATGTATTATGATTGGAGAATAAATTAACGTTAAGGAATTTAAAACTATAAATACCCATGCTTTATGTATATGTACATTACAATAATTTTGAAGAATACTTAATATATTACAAAAAAATGCACCCAAATATAGTATTAGTTTATTGTCTTTGGAAACATGGAACAAAATATTCTAACTTGGTGAAAGCTCTTCAACATTTCCCATAATGATCTTCCCATTTTTTTCTACCTAAAACCTTTATTTATATCCTAGGGAAAATAAAACATAATAAATATGACAAAAAATGATCATTAATGGTAAACATGGAGAACATCAAACAAACCATTAACAATTGAATGTAAAAACATGAACATAAAGTATCACCATTAAAATTTTGAGTAATGAAATAAATCATGGTAGTATGTATGGAATAGATAATAATTCAACATTAACCATGATAGAATAAAATTTGAATAAAACATGGAATTGTGGGAAAATATGCATAGAATATGATTTTTATAGTAGCCAAGGCATTTCTGCCAAGACCATCATTGTGGACAAAGTCCATTACTGAACCGAGTTTACATGCCATTCCATCCCGGTATTACTGAACCATATTTACATTCCATTCCAATAATGTATATCTTATGAGATATAAATATTTACCCATTCCATTGGATGGAGATATAGGTTCCCCACATCTTATAATTAAATCATTCTTACATGTGTCACAAATACATAAATCATTCATCATAGCATAACCTAAGAAATAAAATGGGCTTCTTGAACATCATTCCAAAATAAAATAATATATATAAAATATTGTTCCATAATTAACATAATAAAATAAAAATAATAATATGTATAGAAATAAAAACCAATTTAAATATCATCATCTTAGATAGAAAATAATTTTGAGAAAACACTTGAAGATAATTCAAAAGGAAACTATCCTTTCTTTTTTAGAAATATTTTATTTTCACAAAATGCCGTGAAATTTTAAAAGAAAATAATATAGTTTAAAATAATATTAAAATCATGTAGAGGAAGAATCATAGAAATAAGGGGTCATTGAAATTTAAAAATACATTAATGTCACATAAGTTAAAAAAACATTCTCTTCGTACTTTTTCCAGAAAATTCAAAAAGTTCCTCGTACGGTAAACAAAAGAATGATATTTTCCATCCCATGTAGAAAAAGTAAAAAATGGGTAATAATGAATTTAAACATAAATAAATTAATAGTAAAAATTTTATAAAATCATTTTTAGAAAACATGGACATTGATGATAACCATATCCATAGTAAATACTTCCGTATAAAAAATCTTAGATAAAAAAAGATTACAAAAAAATCGGTTACCTTAGATCCGATATGATTCAAATTTATCTGAACTGCCAATATAATGATTTAAATAATGATAATGATTTTTTCCAAAATCATATTAATTTTTATATCAACATTTATGTTCATATTTGCATCCATTTTTTAGTAACATCTCATTGTTAGTCATTGTTCGTGTATTAACTGATTTATGTTCTTATAAATGTTTTGTTAGATAAGTTCTTATTAATAATATTAGGTTATAGTTATATAATTTATTTCATGGTATTAGTATACTATATATGATATTTATTCATTAAAATCATTTATATATTCATGTTTTAATAAAGATTATTAGAACGAATCACATCACACTGTGGAGACTGTAAGTCGTATGTATGTATGAGTGACGATATCGTTCCCATAATTATTGAATGTTATAGAAGATGATGGTGTATTGTATATAAAAATTAATATAATTTTATATTAATCATGTAAATAGTTATTAATTACATCATTATTCCCGTTGATGTCAGGTGGTGGTGAATAATGAATGACACCACGGCGTGGAGACGGTATTCCATACGAACTCATGCATAGTGAGTTCCTTTTTTATAGAATGGTAAGAAGGTGGAATATGGATGTTTCATAATAATAAAATCTTATTAGTATATATAAACTATGTTAGTAACTAATTTATAATGAAACAACTCATGAGGTGGAAGTATAAGAAGATAGATGTTTGAAAAAATCAATAAATGATATTACCTCTTCTTCGACGTGCCTCCTCTAAATCTCCTCATAGAGAAGAAGATATTCTATTTCAAGAATAAAATGGCCTCTATAATGTTTTTAGGGATTTTCATATGGTAAATGGAATGGTTATGGTCAAGCTGGAATGCTCAAAAGGATGTGAAGGTTTGAGGGATGAAGTTCCCTTTTATAATTGTGGTTAGGGGCCCTTTTGGAAACCTCAAAAATAATAATTTATAATAGTTTTAAAATCAATACAAATATCTCCAAAATGAGATTTATTTGAATCAAATATATTATAATATTTAAATATAATAAACCAATAAAATTTGGACAATTTCTATGCCAATTTAAACATTATCATTTTAATTGACAATTAGTTAATCAACATAATTTTAATGAAGATAAAAAATATTTCAATATTAAAAGGGTAACATATTTACCTATTTGATTTGAATTATACCATAAATGAATAATTTAGTACATATTAGACCACATAATAATTATTATATAATTTTAAAATTGATTTATTATTTTTAAATATTTTGATAAAATAATATTTTTACCGAATATCTATTTGGTCAATTTTGACACGATTCATTTCATGGATTTTGAGAAATATCAAGATAAGGTTCAATCTTCAAAAAAAATATTTTATAACATTACTAATTTTTATAGGTAATATATAAAATTCATTTGAATAATTAATTATCCAACAGTGTATTTATTTTAATATTTGTTAATAACATTTACTTGATATATCCATTATTTAAATAATTACAACATCAATATTGTGTAATTATTTAATATAATTATATGTAGAATAAATTTTTTAAATAAAATACTATGTTGAAAATAAAGTTTCTATATTTAATTAGAATATATGTAGTATAATTTATCTTCTGTAAAATCCAGCATTAAAAATGTCATAATTATTATAGTATGAATGTGACAACTTTAACATCACTTAAAATAAAATAAACTAAAAGTCATAATCTATTTAATAAATCTAATGATTGGTATATGGATGATTAAGGTCAATATATACTCATCCAATATGACTTTTTCATGTGTTTTGGCCTTTTTAGGATTATTATTATTTTAATAAAAAAACTTGTTACGGATTTCTCATCAATTAATTAATTTTTACATCGTCAAAGTAAAAGACATTAAGATAATTATTAATTTCTAAAAATTTAACATTAATTATAATGATTAAGTTAATTATATTATCTTCACATAAACTAATTATGTTCGATGATATCACCTTGTTATCCCTATATTAAAATTATTATACTTATAATAAGTGTGAGTTTGGCATTTTTTCAATTTCATTGGTTATATTAATATCTATGTCATTTAAATTGTAATGTGGAAATTAAAAGACTATGTTTTGAAACAATGGAGTTAAGGGTATAATTTTATTCTTCTAATGTGATTTTGGTAGGTTTTAGGATAATTTTATTGTCCCTATAAAATTATTAGTTACCCTAATTTATCTGATTTAAGTTTAATTGTGGTAAATTAAAATTACCGTTGTTAGTAATCATAATATCCAAAAATACAAGAACCCAGTTAACATAATTTGGACCCAATTATTCCAAATATGGAGTTTATTTTTTATAATTCAGAACATATAATTGGATGAAAATAATTTAAAATTAATTCCTATTGTCAAAAACAATAAAGCGAGTTTTTAATAAGAAAAAACTTGTCAAAATATTGTCATGTGTCGATGTCAAATTTAAATGTGAAAATACATCCAATGAAAAAAATTGTATTAAATGATAAAAATATAATCCAATTACACTTTAAAACCAATTACAAACTTGATCTAACTATATAAATAAACTAGATTAAAAGGCAGTTTGGAATTAAAATGTAGTATTTTTTACTATACATTAAAATATGAGATTTATCAGAAAAAGACCAAAAATTAAACAAAATTAAAAATTTATGTTCCACGTCCAAATAAGAAGTTTATTTTTTTCAAATATAATATATACATGTGTTAAAACTATATTTAAAATTAGTGCTCTGTCAAAAGGTGGAAGAAGTTCATTTATTGAAAAATACTTCTTTTATCTGAAAAAATTGAATTTGTTCTTTTTTAATATTTATAAAATAAATAATAATAATGTTAATGTTATGTAACATTAAAATTTTGGTTAATAATATTCATAACTGCAATTTTATATCGAATTAAATAATAATATTTTAGTAATATATCATTGTTTAGTGAAACTCCGTATTGCATACAACACAAGCTGTTGAGGAAGGTCACTTTTGCATGTATCAAAAGTCAATAATAGTGTTGTGTATACTTCAAGATAATATCGGTGTAGCATACAACACAATACATACAAGAAATTAAAAGTAATCTATCGCATAATATCTCGGGGTGTTACATTCTACCACATTAAAATTAATTTCTCCATCAAAATTCATTGGGGGTTATAAATGGTTTACTACATGAAGGGTTTTTCCATAGGAACCCAAATTGTAATAGGAATGTTAAAAATTCATTTAAAAATGGAAGGTTAGAAACAAAATGGTTACCCAAATTAACTCATCACTAGGATTACACATAATATAACATAGGTGGGAAGTAAAAACATGTAAATGGAAGAGAAATCTAATAATCATGTTCTGATGGATACTGATATAGCATAATTTTTAGAGAATGTTAACTACGATAAATTCATAAATCTGTGATGATTTAAGGGATCATCTGATTCATAGGATAAGAAGGTATGAGGATAATATTTTTTTGTTTCAATATCCTCTTCCTAATATAGATGACATTTTTTCATTAGGATGAATACTTACTTAATTTCAGTACAATCTCACTATTGTTCATTCCCTGTACAGTTACAAATTTATCTCTTATTTAAACTAATTATGTGGAATTTTCCATTTTTGACGTGTTAAAAGATCATGCGATAGAATGATTAGTCATTCTATCAGTCTCAATAAAAAGATTATAACAAGTTATTAAATATTCATAAGTCCACCTATAGTGAGGTAATACATTAATCTAACAAAATGAAATAGGAATATAACATATAAAATCCATAAATAGATAACATTACAATTATTCCAAAAATTTAAAATATAGAACTTTAGAAAGAGGTGAACTAAATCAACATTAAATGTTCTCCCATATCTCATTTTGCAGTTTTTGTTATCACATTCCAAACATGTAAAGAACTTATTCCTGCATTCTCTGGAAACATGATAATAACATGAATTACTATAGAAAATTAGTAAAAACATGCAATCTGTCAAAATTAACTCTTTCCACACCCCAAAAATACAAAAAATTAGATATACTCAAACCATGATATCAATTTTTCATTATATTTTTCATGAGGTCATTAATACTATCAAAAAATTCATTATATCTTTATATCATCATTAAGTGAATATCAGGTAATTTCCAAAAATATTTCAATCAATTTTCATGGTTACCAGTATAATATAATTATAGAAAATCAGAAGAATCGATCAACATTACGTTTAGGGTGGATGATTAATCCAGAAGCATACATTAAAAGTCCTATAAAATTTTCCTTGTAAGTACAAACAGATTCATCATCCATCATATTAACCTCAAGGAACTCATTTCCTATCATTGTTGTAAGAATAAAAGGGAGGTAGTTATTGAAAAATAAGATCATAAACTCATCCCATTCCACGGATTAAATTTAATCTTGCTTCCTTTAAATATTTATTAGAGTACACCACTAGTCTGCTTCTCCTTATAAATGATAAACAATCAAATTACTTTTTCAGGTTCTGAACATCGAAGAATGGAAAATATCTTTTCAATGGTATTAATCTACGGTTCAGTAACAAGTGGATTAGTGGACCCACTAAAATAAGGTGTTTGTTTCCTCATGAAGGACTCAACAGAATATTATTTTTTTATCAGCTTAGTTGGAAGTCCAGAATGATTCATATATTGAGTAATTATAAAAATAAAACTTTTCTTTCCATCTCCCATAACATTTGGTTGTTCAAGAGGACAATCATGGCATTGCCTTGGGCATTGATCATTAACATAGTTCATTCAGGTTATAACCATGATCTAAAACCCAAAATGAATAGTGTGAGAGGTAAAAATCATACTTGGAAAACAACATAATCGAGGGGATTACATTTAATCTCCAACATATTAGGTTTAATACTAATTTATTCATGATTGTTACCATTGTTCTTTGACTATAAACTATAGTTATACGTACTCTTAGGGACATCCCTAGACATGCCTGAAAAATATCTCTAAGGATCTTACTAGATTTTTCACATCCTAGTTTCCAAAGGATAACCAAACCCTTATTCTGATACGAACTATAGTGATCCATGCATTACATACATGGAAATTACATTAATTTTTTCAGAATAATTATTACATGACCCAAACACTCACCCAAAAACCGTATTACTTTAGTGTCTTTAGAAACATAAAATATGATCCTCTAACTTGGTGAAAGATCTTCGACATCTCCCACAATGATCCTAATATTTTTTTCTTCAACCTAAATCATTTCTTTATATCATATGTAAAATAAAATGTAAAAATTTTGGGCTCAAATGCTCTATAAGGGTAACCATGGAGATCATAAAACAACCCATAAACATTTCATCTTAAAACCATGAACATAATTTTTAAACATCAAAATCTTGAGTCATGATATAAATATTGGAAGTATATAAGGCATAGATCATAAATTAACATTAACTATGATAGAATAACATTGGTATAAAACAAGGAATCATTTCAAAAAAATATGCACAAAATATTATTTCTATAGTAGCGAAGGCATTGCTGCCAAGACTATCATTGTAGAGAAATTTGACTACTAAACTAGGATTACATTCCATTCCAGCCCTGTATTACTAAACCAGATTTACATTAAATTCTATTCATGTCTATATAATGAGATATAAATCCATACACAATGCATTAGAGGGAGACAATGGTCCCACATATCTCATATTGAAAACATTCTTACATGTGCCATAAAAACATAAATCATTCCTCATAGCATAACCCAAGAAATAAAATATACTTCTTAAACATCATTCACTCATAACAAAATACATATAAAATATCATTTCGTCATTAAAATAATAAAATAATATAAATAATAAGGATAGAAACATAAACATATTTAAATAGCATCATCTTAGATGGAAAATAATTTTGAGAAAACACATGAATTAAATTTTGGAGAAAAATATCTTTTCTTTTTCAAAAACATTTTCTTTTCTAAAATTTCCCCACAATTTTAATAGAAAATAATTTAGTTGAAAATAATCATGAAATAATTTAGAGTAATATTCATGTAAATATGTTTTCATGAAACTGTAACAATCCATTCATGTCGTACAATTTTAAAAAAAATTATCTTCATGCTTTTGTCAGAAAAGTCAAAAAGTACCTCGTATGGTAAAAAAGAATGATTCCTTCCATCTAATGTAGTAAAAGTAAAAAATGTGAAAAAATGAATTTAAACATACATAGAAGAATAGTAAAAATTTTATGGAAACATTTTTATCAAACAAAAACATGAAGGATAAATATATCCCCAGTAAATACTTACCTATAAATAATTTCAAATAAAAATGAGATTGAAAAATTATCCCTTACCTTAGGTCTAATATGATTCGTCTATAACCAAACCTCCTATATAATCATTTAAATAATTTTAATGATTTATTCCAGAATCATAATCATTTTTATGATAACATTTTTTTTTCATATTTTCATATTTTTCTCAGTAACATTTCATTGTTACTCGTTATTCGGGTATTAAATGCACTGGTTTATTATGCATGTTTTGTCTGATAAGTTATTATTCCTATTTTTAGGTTATATTTATATAGTGTAAATTTTTTTATTATTATAATATATATCATATTTATTTATTTATTTCATTTAACTAATCATGCTTTAATGAAGATTATGAAGAATGAATCACATCACACCGTGGAGATGGTGAGTCGTATCTACGCACAAGCGACGATATCATTCCCATAATTGTTGAATGGTATTGAATTTTATGGGGTAAAGTATCTCCTAATAAATATAATTTTATATTAAACATTTATATAGTTATTAATTTCATCATTATACCCATCCATGTAAGTTGGTGGTGAAAAACAGATTACACTACAACGTGGAGACGGTAAGTCGTACGTACACACAGGTGGTGATTTCATTTTTCATAGGATGCATAGAAGGTGGACTCTGGATGTTTCATAATAAAAATAAACTCTTATTATATAAGTACTACTATAGTTATTTCTTAATAATTAAACAACTCATGAGGCATAATTTGATGGAGAAAGATGTTGGAATAAATCTGTAAGTGAAATTACCTCTTCTTCGACATGTTTCCTCTAAATCTCCACTTAGAGCACTAGAGTTGGTCTTTGAAGATGAAAAGGACCTCTATAGTTATTATAGGGAAGTTTTTAAGGTAAATGTTTAGGGTAACTTCAATCTTGATAGCTTAAAATAATGTGAAGAGTTAAGGATGTTCCCTTTTATAATTGAGGTGAGGGGCACTTTTGGAAACCTCAAAAATATTAATTTATAATAATATTAAAATCTTTCCAACAACCACCAAAATAAGATATATTAGAAGATATGATATTATAAGATTGAAATATCATTAACAAATTGAATTTATACATGTTTTGATGTTAATTTTAACATTATCAATTTAATTGAAAATTATTTATTCTATTTAAGTTTAATTATGATAACAAATGTTTCAATATTAAAAGGGTGACATATTAAGTTATTATATTTCAATTATACAATAAAAGAAAAATTAGTAACATTTTAGACCATATCATATTTTTTATATATTTTTAAAATTGTTTTCTAATTTTTAAATAATTTTATAAAAAATTACATTAACAAATTATATATTTTTCCAATTTTGACACTATTCATTTCAGGGATTTTTAGAAATATAAATATCAGGTGTTATACTAGAAAAAAATATTATTATATCCCTAAAGGGTCAAGTAAATCTATAAAATTAATTGGAAAACATAAATAGTCCAAATTATATTTATTTTAATATTAGTAATAATGATTATTTAATATCTCTATTATTAAAATAATCACATCAACCATATTGTATAATTATTTAATATACTTATTTTTTGAATAAATATTTTATGTAAAATACTAATATGAACATAAATTTTCTATATTTCATAACATTAAATTTAGTCTAATTTATCTTCTATAAAACACAACATTAAAAATGATATATTTCTAAAGCTTCAATGTGACAACTGTAACATCACTTTAAACAAAATAAATAAAAGTCATAATCTATTCCATAAAGCTCTAAATGGTATTTACTTAGAACAAGGATTCTTATGGTCTTGATATACTCAACCAATATTATTTTTTCATGTTTTTAGGCCTTTTAATAGTCATTTTTATTTTACAAAAAAATTGTTTTATGGATTTCTCATAAATTAATTAATTTATACATCATCATAGTATAAGACTTTAATGTAATTATTAACTTCCCAAAAATTAAAAATAAATTAACAAGATGTAAATAATTATTTATTCATTACATGTACTACTTAGTTTCGAAAATATCACCTGGTTATCCCTATATTAAAATTATTTTACTAATAGTAAATGCGAGTTCGACATTTTGTAACTTCCATTTGTTTTATTAATATCTATGTAATTTTAATTGTTAAGTGAACACTAAATGAAATTTTTTCTAAAAAAATATTGTAAGTGTATAATTTTATTCATCTATTATAATTTTTCCTGATGTTAGGATAATTTTATTGTCCTTAACATATTATTAGTTACTCTTATTTACTCAATTTACCTTTAACTACGGTGAATAAAAATTATCATAGTTTCTATTCATAATATCCAAAAATAAAACAAAACTATTAAGAAAATATGGACCCCATAATTAATAATATTTTACCCATTTTTCATAAATCAAAACATGGAATTGGTAGAAATTAATTTAAAATTAATTCACATTGTCATAACCAAAAAGTTGTTTTTTAATAAGCAAAATCTTATCAAAAGATTGTAATGTGTTTATTTTAATGTGAAATTATTTCCAATTACCAACGTTGGACTAAATGATAAAAAAATAATTCAATTACACATTAAAACTTCTTAAAAAGATAATCTAACTATTTAAATAAATTAGATGAGAATGAAGATTTTGAATTAAAATGTTGTATTTTTCAGTATTATTTAAAATATGAATTTTATCGTAAAAATAAAAAAAATATTCAAAAAAATGTAAATTTCATTATTTCAATTCCAAAGGGGAAGATTATTTTTTTAAGGGAATGTATAGAATTTTTAAAAACATGATTTAAAATGGGTGAACCATCAAAAGGCGGCAAAACATAATTTTTCGAAATATACTATTTTTATCCGGAAAAATTGAATTTGTTCCTGTATAAATTCTAGAAGATGCAGAATATGAATTTTAATTTTATTATGAAATTCAAAACTTTGTTAATATTATTGACAATCGATAGTTTATATCCCATTAAATAATAACATTTTAATAATATATCATTGTTTTCTGAAACTCGACATTGCGTACAATGCAAGCTACCGGGGAAGGTTGCTCTTAAATGTAACACATGATAAAAATAGTGTTCTATATACTGCAAGTTAATATTCGTGTAGTGTACAACATAGGACTTCAAAGAAATTAAAAATAATCTATCTCATAAAATATTGGGGTGTCATATTCTACCCCCCTTATAATGAATTTCAGCCTCAAAATTCACCGGTGTTATAAATGGTTTACTACTTGATCATTTCTTCCATAGAAAACCACATAGTAAAAAAGAATACAAAAATTTAATTTTAAAACGGAATGTTAGAAGCATAACAGTTACCCAAAGTAACTAATCGCAAGGTTTCCACATAGAAAAACATAGGTGGGAATTGAAAACATCGATTTGGAAGAGAAATATAACCATATTGTTATGATGGATAATGATAGACAATGAGGGTTGGAGAAATTTAACTACCAAAAATCCATAAATTTGTGATGATTTAAGGGACCATCAGATTTATTTGATAAAAAGGTACTATGGTAAAAATTTTAGTTTCAAGATCTATTTCCAAATATTGATGATTTTTTGCATGATGAGAAATACTTACAAGATTTCAGTACATTCACACCATTGGTCATTCCCTAAAAAATTTCCACTACAAATATTATTAAATGTAATGAAGTTGAATTTTTCATTATTGAAGTGTTAACAGATCATGCGATTGAATGATACTTGATTCTATTTATCTCAAAATATACACTAGAACAAGTTATCAAATATACATAAGTCCACATATAGTGAGATTATAAATTATTCTAACAAACTTCAACCAAAATATAAATTATAATATCCATAAATTGATCACATTAAAATTCTCCCAAAAACTGAAAATGTAAAACGTTATAAGTATGTGAACTAAATCAACATATCATTTGTCTCTCATATCTCATTTGATTATTTTTGGTTGTCACATTACAAACATGAGAATACTTTAAATATGTATTCTCTTGAAACACTGTAATAACATGAATAACTATAAAACCTCAATGAAAACATACATTATGTCAAAATTATCTTTTCCACACACCAAAAATAAAAAATATTCTATATACTCAATCCTTGATATCACATTTCCCATATATCAGTCATGATGTCATTAATACTAACAAACATCTCATTATCTCTTTATACTATCATTATGCCCATAAGATGTGATTTCCAAAAATATCTCAATCAACTTTCATTTTTACAAGTACCAAATAATTATGGAAAACCACATTAGTTCAATACATAGATATTCCAACATTTCATAATACCATAAAAAACTATAACATTATTTTGGAGTCCCATTACATAAAATCATAATCATTCTACCAATTCGTTGTCATACTCAACATCAACAATAGTGATCACATGCAATTTTCCTTTTTATTTGGATTTAAGTGGTTGTTTATGTTTATCATCATCAATGACCATTGGATGTGGGAATTGTATTGCATAATTCCCTATTTCCTAGCTCTTGTAGAATTGAAGTGTGGGTGGTGCATTATCTATAGTCTTTTCTTTATTCCCATCATTAGAATCCTTTTCCCCATTATATTGGCACTCAACAACTTGATGAACTTCTTTTACACACATAAATCATTTCCTAGTCCCTTTAAGACAGTCTCCACCATGCTTCTTTCGACACATTGAGAATAAGGAAACATCCATATTCCTTTCACCATTATTTTGTGATTTTCCTTCAAAAAAAATATTTAGTTTCTTAGTAAAACCATGAGATTGATATATAACACCAATATACATTTCTATTTTGATAACCCAATCTACAATATTTTTATAGATACTAAATTCTCTTATAGCTAAATCCCTTAAAAACCATAGTTTTAAGACACTGAAAAATCAAGTAACTTTACTTTCTCATTGGATGATAATGCCAGAATCATACATTATACGTCTTGTAAAATTTGCCTCGTATGTACCAACAGATTCTCCATCCTTTTTCTTAATCTCAAGGAACTATTTTTATATATTTTTTTCAAAGAATATGAGGGAAGTACTTACTGAAAAATATTTTCTTGAACTCATCCATTTCTATGGATTTAATTTCAATTTTACTGCTTTGTATTCTTGATTAGAGTCCACCACTAGTCTGCTTCACTATTTAAAAAAATAAAAAACCAAAATGACTTTTTAATGTTCTGAAAATTAAAGGATAAAAAATATATTATAAATTGTATTGATAAATTGTTCTGAAAAAGTGGATCATAAGACCAACTAAAAGATGGTGGAAGTTTATTCATGAAGGAATCAACAAGATTTTGTTCCCTTCTATGCTCATTTTGATGTCCATAAAGATTCCTAGCTTTTGCATGTATAGAAATATGATTTTTCATTACATCTAATATATCATTTAGTTGTTCAGGAGGAAAATTATTTCATTTCCTAGTGCATTGATCATTAACCTCATCCCATTGGGTTTCATCCATTGACTAAAACCAAAAAAGAATATTTTGAGAGGAAAAAACCATATTAGGAAAACAACATAATCAAGGGGGAGTTCTTTAAATCCCTAAAATATTAGTTTTAATTATAATTTATTCGTGATCATTATCATAATTTTAGGAATGTATCCTATAATTAGACATACCCTTAGGGACATCCCTAGAAAAATATTATAAATATCCATAGGGATCTCACTATTATTTTTTCACCCTAGTTTCCAAATGTTTACTAAACCTCACATTAATACCAACTGTATCGACCCAAACCTAACGTACATAGATATTAGATTATTTTTTTCCGAATAATAAATACATGACACAAATATAATCCTAAAGACCATATTAGTTTAGTGTCTTTAGAAACATGGAACATAATCTTATAACTTGGGTAATGATCTTAAACATCTTCGATAAAGATCTTCCCATTTTGTTTTCCTACTTAAAACCTTTCTATATGTCGTGGGTAAAATAAATCATAAAAAAGGTGATCATAAATGACCAGTAAGGGTCACCATGGAGAACATAAAACAAACTATAAACATTTGAATGTAAAAATATGATCAAAAAGTTTAAACATAAAAATCTTGAGTCATGAAATGAATCTTTGTAGTATATTAGGAATAAATCATAAAGGAACATTAAACATGATAGAATAGAATTTAAAGAAAACGTTGAATTTTGGAAAAAAATTGCGTAGAATATGATTTCTATTGTAGCCAAAGAATTGCTGCCAAGACCATCATTTTGGACAAAGTCAATTACTGAACTGGGTTTACTTGTTGTTCCGACCCTATATTACTGAACCAGATTTACTTTCTAGTCTAGTTATGTCTATATCATGAGATATAAATCTCTACTTACTACATTTTATGGTGATATATGTCCCACCCATCACATAATTAAATCATTCTTAAATGTTCCATAAAAAACATAAACAATTCATCATAGCATAACCCAATAAATAAAATGGGCTTCTTAAAAATAATTACATCATAACATAATCCATATAGAATATCATTACATTATTAACATAATCAAATAATAGTAATAATATGTATATAAACAAAAATCTATTTGAATAGCATCATCTTAGATGAACAATAATTTTGAGAAACACTTGAACTTAATTCCTGAGGAAAATAACCTTTCATTTTTCCAAAATGTATTCTTTTATAAAAATTACACTCAATTTTAAAAGAATATAATTTAGTTGGAAAAAATGTTGAAATCATTCAGAGGATTTTTTATAGAAATAATGTTTCATGAAACCATAAAAATCAATTCATACAGTATAAGTAAAAAAACTCTCTCTTCGTACTTTTGTTGGAAATATAAAAAAGTACATCGTATGGTAAAAAAAGAAATAATCCTTTCATCTCATGTATTAAAATTAAAAAATATATAAAAAGTAGTAAAAATTTTATGAAAAAATTTTTATAAAAAATTGACAAGAATGATAAATATATCTCTAGTAAATACTTATATATAAACAATCTCAGATAAAAATGAGATTGTAAAATTATCCCCTACCTTAGGACAAATATAGTTTGTATGTATATGAAACTCATATGTATTATTTAAATAATGTTACTGATTTATTACAGAATCATAATAATTTTTATGATAAAATATATGTTCAAATTTTCATCTGTTTTTAGTAACATTTCATTGTTACCTGTTATTCAAGTATTAAATCCTTTATGTTATGATGCATGTTTTGTCAAAACATTTCATATTCTGCTTTTTAGGTTATATTTATATCATTAGAAAAATGTTATTAGTATAATATATATATATTATTTATTTATTCAATTATTTTATATAATCATGGTTTAATGACGATTATGTAGAATGAATCACATCACACATTGGAGACGATAAGACGTATGTACGCACAAGCGAGGATATTGTTCCCAAAATTGTTGAATTGTATTTAATTTTACAGTGTATAGTATCTCATAATAAATATCATTTTATATTAATCATTTATATATTTATTAATTCTATCGTTATACAAATCCATGTAAGGTGGTGGTGAAAAATGGAATTGAAAACGGCGTGGAGACAGTAAGTCGTACGTACGCATGTGTGGTGAATTCAATTTTCATAGGATAGGAAGAAAGTAGACTATTATTGTTTAATAATAATAATAACCTATTATAATATAAGTACTAATGGATTTATTAATATATAATGAAACAACTCTTGAGGTGGATTTATGAGAAGAAAGAAGTTTGAGAAAGATGGTAAACGATATTACCTCTTCTTCGACATGCCTCCTCTAAATCTCATCTCAGATCACTAGATTTGGACTTTGAAGAAGAAAAGGTCCTCTTGAATGTTTCTAGCTAAGTTAAAAATGGTAATGGGTAGAGTATGTTTGATCTTGAAGGCTCAAAATGATTTTAATTGTTGAGGGAGGACGTGCCCTTTTATATTTGAGGTGGGATACACTTTTGGAAGCCTCCAAAATATTTATTTATAGTAATTTGAAAATAAATAAAAATAACCCAGAAATGATATATATAAAAATCCAAGGTATTATATGGTTTAAATTTCATCAACAAATAAGATTTATAAATGTTTTGATGTTAATTTATACATTATGATTTTAATTGACAATTAGTAAGTCTATTTAATTTTAATTAATAAAACAAATGATTCAATATTAAAAGGGTTCCATATTTACTTATTTGATTTTAATTATACCATAAATGATTAAATTATAAGAATTTGGAGGATATCATAATTATTATAAATCATTAAAATTGTTTTGTGATTTTAAAATAATTCTATAAATCATTATTTTAAAAAACATTCAATTGTGTCAATTTTGACAATATTCAATTCATGGATTTTTAGAAATACAAAGATAAGGTGTTATCCTCGAACCGAATGTTATATTATATCCTTAATGGATTAATAAAATATATAAAATTCATTTAAAAAATTATTAACCCAAATTATATTTGTTTTCATATATTTAATAAAATTTATTTGACATCCCCATTATTAAAATAATAACTACATCAATATTGTGTAATTATTTAATATTATTATCTATATAATAAATTTTTTAAATTAAATACTATGATAAACATAAATTTACTATCCTTAATAAGATCATATGTAGTCAAATTTATCTTCTATAAAGCCATCATTGAAAATGTAATACTTATTAAAGTATGAATATTACAACTTTAACATCACTTTAAATAAAATAAAATAAAAGTCATAATCACTTCTATAAATCTTCAAAATGGTAACATTCTTAGCACTGGGATGCTTATGGTCGATATATACTAAAATAATATTATTTGGAAATGTGTTTACTCCTTTTTATGGTTATTAGTTTTTTAAGAAAAATCATTTGATGGATTTCTCATCAATTATTTAATTTTTACATCATCAAAGTATAAGACATTAAGGTAATTATTAGTATCCACAAAATTAAAAATAAATTTCCATGATTTAGGTAATAATTTTATCTTTAAATGGTCTATTTATTTTAGAATATATCACTAGGATATCTTTATATTAAATGTTTTATACTTAGAAGAAATGTGAGTTTGACATTTTGTCACCTTCATTGGTTTTATTAATTTCTATGTCATTTTCATTGTAAATTTTACATTAAATGACTATGTTTCGAACCAAATATGTTAAGGGTTGAATGTTTTTCATCGAATGATATTTTTGTAGGTTTAAGGATAATTTTAGTGTCCTTATCATATTATTAGTTACCCTAATTTAGCTAATTTACCTTTAACTATGGTAAATAAAAAATACCGTAGTTACTGGTCATAATATACAAAAATTAAAGTAAAAAATTAACATAATTTATACCCAATTATTCCAAATATGGAATCCATTTTTCATAAATTAAAGCACAAAATCTGTAGATATTAATTCAAAATTATTTCTCATTGTCAAAACCAAAACGTGGGTTTTTAATAAGTAAAAACTTGTCAAAATATTCTCATGTGTTTATGACCAATTTAAATGTGAAATTACATCCAATAAATAACATTTTATTAATTGTAAAAAACATAATCCAATTAAAATTTAAAAACAATTAAAAAGATAATATAACTTTACAAATAAATTAAGTTAAAATATAGTTTTTAATTAAAATGAAGTATTTCTCACTATTCCTTAAAATTTGAATTTTATCATAAAACATCTAAAAAATCAACAAATGTTAATTTTTTTGTTCTTATTCAAAATAATATATTCATTTTGTCAAATATAATATATCAAAGTGTTAATAATTATATATAAAATGTGTATGCCATCAAAAGGTTCCAAAGATGAATTTGTTTTCGAAAAATACTTCATTTAATAGAAAATAATGAATTTTTACTTATATCATATCTAGAAAACAAATAATATGAATGTTAATGTTATTAAAAAAATTCCAAATGTGGTTAATACTATTCATAATGGCTATTTTAAATACCATTAAATAATAATATTTTAATAATATATCGTTGTTTAGTGAAACTCGATATTACGTATAATATAAGTTATCGAGGAAGGTCGTTCTAACGTGTAACACGAGCCAAGAATATTTTTGCTTATAATGAAAGATAATATTGATGTAGCTTACAATATAAGACATCAATGAAATTAAAATGAATCTATTTCATAAAATCTCAGGGTGTTACAAACACAAAGTGGTGGATTCCTTGGTTCGAAAACATCATGCATCATTAACCATCTTACAATTGAAACAAGAACCATTTATTAATTATTTGATGAATATTGGATTTGTAGTTATTAGTGTACAAAATTACTCTATTTTGTTTTATGTTTCGAGTGTAGTAATCTTGGTCTGTTAGAATTATTAAATCATAGAAGACAAAAAGGGAGTTAAATAAAAGGGTATAATTTGTTAAAAAAAATTCATAATTTATCATTAATAAGGATTGTGTTTTGAGATTTTATAAAAGATTGTGTGTGCCCATTGATTCACATCTAAAGAAAGATTTTTTGTGGGAAACTCATAGTTCTTCTTTTTATGTTCATTCTAGTAGCACCAAGATGTATCGAGACATTCTGGAGTATTACTAGTCGGATGGAATAAAATAAGATATTGAAGATTTTTCCATGAATGTTTGATAAGACAAAAGGTTAATGTTGAGAGGCAACTACCAAAGGGGATGCTATAGCCTTTACCTATGCCAAATTAGAAATGAGAATGTATATCCATGTACATCATTGTGGGGATACCAAATAATTCTAAAGGTAACAATACAATCCAGGTTATTGTTGATCGAATGACTAAATCTACACATTTCCTTCATATTACAGATACCATGTCTTTTGAACAACATTCTCAACTATAACTCAAAGATAATGTCATGTTACTTGGAGGTACACTTTCCATTGTATCTAACAGTGATCACAGGATCACTTCTAACTTTTCTAAAGGGCTTCAGATTGCATTGGGAACATGATTAAATATCAGTACCGCTATTCATCCTTTCTTAGAGGGGCAGTCAAAATGGAAAATTCAAACATTGGAAGATATGTTTCAATATTATTCAATGGATTACCAGGGATGTTGGGATAAAAATATTTTTTTAGTTTAATTTTCTTATAATAATATTTTTCATTCTATTATAAAGATGTCACCTTTCAAGGCATTATATGGGAAGCGGTGTCGAACTACAACATAATGTAATGAAGTCAGGGAAAGGAAGTTGATGGGACCAGAATCAGTATGAATTGGATGAAAAAAAGAAGATAATCCAACAACACATGAGGATAGCTCAGATAAAGTAAAAATGTTATGTAGATAACAGGAGAAATGACTATTCTTTCAAGGTTGGTGATCATGTTATTCGTAGAGTCTCCCCATGGAAAAATTTTATGCGTTTTGGTAAGAAAGGAAAGCTAAGTCCATGGTATATTGGACCCTATGAAATCCTAGAGAAAATTTGAAGAGTCATATACTAGGTATATTTTATTCCATGTTTATCTCAGGTGAAAAATGTTTTTAATGTTTTGATGTTGAGAAATTATGTACTATATTGATTTCATGTTGTGAGCCCAGAAGTAGTACAGTTGGAAGAGGGAATTTATTATGAAGAGAATACTTTTTAGATTCCGGATCGATGAAAAAAAGTAATCAGGTATAAGTTAATCAACCATGTAATGTATTTGTGGAGAAACCACATGATTCAAGAAGAAACATTGGAATCTAAATATTCTATGAGTGAAATGTAACCCCACATGTTAAATAAGTACAAACATATTATGAGGATACAATTTCTAAAAGGTGGGGACAATGTAACACACTATGGTTTTAAAAATAAATTAAAGTGAATGAAATACTAAATCACTATATAATGAAACATTGTTTCAAGGAGGTATTTATAAAATATCCATTAAACATAATTTTTCTGATTCTATGATTTGAATTTTGGAAAACAGACATCTGTTGTTGTGATAAGTAAGTTATTTGGAGTGTGATAAAACCAAATTGATTTTTTGTTAATAGTTACATAAACATATGAATTTTAATATAACTTTTATTAATATTAGTTCATATTACTATATTACTCTCTTATGGTTATATGATAATTAGATCTTGATTAATTTTTCAAGATGATATAAACACATTTATAGTTTTAAAATTGTTATTTTTAGAATAAAATATGAAATTATTTTAAAAATAAATTAATCATATTTATAAAATTGTTCTCAGAAAATGGTTTTCGTTTTTGAATCCTACATGTTGAAAAATGGTTTTGGTGATTTTTTTTGTTTTTTTTAAATCATCTATTTTTATGAATAGTAAAATACTGTAATATAACGTATATATACATTATTAGTTAAATACACTATACATAGAATCATGGCCAATTTAAGCACCCTTTTTTGAAATCACATGATCACTTTAATATTTAGGGTCACATAAATCATGTATATTCATATTCTTGTCCATAAATATTAAACTATTTATTAAAACAATGGAAAAACCCTCCTCTCCTTGACTATAAATTCCACCCTCACCACCTCTTCCTCTTACACCTCTCAAGATTTGAGAATTGTCTAAATAATGCGAAATCCACTTCCCTCATCCCTACCCCACGTCCAATACCTATTTTTCTCACCATAAGGCCAAAAGAAAAGGCCTTAAAGAGGATATCAATGAGAGTAGATCCAGAGGTAAGAATCCTCTTTCATTTTCTTGTGTTCTCTTTTCAATTCCTTTTCATTACATATACACTCATCCAATACGCCTATCCAAAAGGAATTTAATATAAAAAATATTATATATTCTATATTTTATCATGTTTATGAAACAAAATTAATCATCATTCTTCATCTCATCTTCCACTTATTCTAAATATAAAAACATTGTTTGTGATGTTCCTATTTACCAAAATCGTGGACGATATTTTTTAAATTTAAATAAAATCCTTCAAAACTAGTTATAAAACAATTTTAATTGTTGAAACATATTTTAAAGGGTATTATATATCATTGTTGTTGTTCTGATTTTTACATATACACATAATATTATGTTATATAATGAAACAAGTTCATGATTATCAAAGATCCACAAAAATGATCTAAACAGATATCAATATCGATTTTTATACTGATTATTTATCATACCATATAAACAAATGATTTATGGTATAATATAATATTATGAAAACATAATAATACCATTTTATTCCACATATATAATTTCTCTTACATTCGAAAAGGAAATCCATTATAAACAGACCTTGGAGATCATGTAAAGAACCCACTAGAAACAATGGAAAGAACAGAATATTATTAATTATTGGGTGGAATGATGTCAAGAAATGATCATATAAGGTATTGTAAACATTAATATGTTTCATTAAATTATTATTAATGCTTTTTAAAACATTACACAGTAGGTTTAAATAAGATTCAATTAAGACAACCCCGAGGTAAGCGAACTATTAACCTAATTTCCATTCTATGGGTTATCCTTCCACTTCATTGATTATATATTAATAAGAATATTTGTGAAATGATTTTGTGTTTATATTATTTTTTATTATGTATATTTATTTTTTATACACATAATAATTTCATTCTATTAATTTAGTCTTCAATTATATGATATTTGAAAGGGACTTTCCATTCATAATCCTCTTTTAAAATTCTATTTTACAAATTTCAAAAGTAAGGTTTTTATGAAAATATTTATTTATTATGATTAAGTTCTAGATATCGTGAATTGTTTATAATAATGTTTGGTACATATATCTCCCTTTAATTTATTTGTTATGTGTAAGTTAGAAGTCAGTTTTATGGTTACACAAAGTGTAACTACGATGGTTAGAGCATAAGGTAGCCATGAGGGTTAAATTATAATGTAGTTGTGAGGGTTACAAATCATATGGTAGCCTTGAGGGTTAAAAAAATTATGTATGTTATTCCCAAGGTATCCTTACTCCCTATTTAAGTTTTCTATGATTTATTGAGATCTCATGTTTCAAAAAGTATATATAGGATTCTTTATGTTGAAAAGTCTGTCTTTGTGAAAAAGATTTCATATGTTTATAAGTATTCATGGAAAAATGGGTTCTTTAGTTTTTTTATATCCCTTACTGAGTTTTCTATTCTCATACCATGTTTCTCAATTCATTCCATAGGATATAAAGATGTGTATGAGGAACAAGGAAGTCATGTGAAATGTTATAAACATTTTTAGAAGAAACCATGTGGTTGTTTTGTGATTAAAATGTTATTTTTTAGAAGAAATGGATTCTGTTTTAATGGTAACCAATTTGTATACATGTGGGTTAATATGTATAGGATATGAAATAACAATGTATAATTCCAAACCAAATGTTATTTGAGAATTTAATTAAATGAAATAATGTCAAAAGAACTAGATTATGTAATGTTTAATGATGGGGCCGTAAAATGTGTGAGTGAGAGATTGACTCGAAAGAGGATTAATGTCAAAAAACTCATTTAGGGATTTTAAATTGATAAATATAATAATAAAATAAAAAATGTAAAAAAAGAAATCATAAAATTTCAATATATTACCATTAGCACAATGAAATTGAAAATCTATTAATATCATACCCAATGGTGGTTCATTCCAACAGTGGATCATTCCAATAGTGAATCAATCCAAAAGGGGATCACCAATAGTAGATTAACCAATAGTGGATCACCAATGGTGGATTAACCAATGGTGGATAACATATAGTGGTTTACCCAATGGTGGATCACCAACTATGGATTACACCATGGTGCATCTTCCGAGGTAAAATATTTATCCAAAATTTATCATTCCTAATTCATGTTTGATATAATTCAATTTCTATGAATTAAAGGTATTTATAAGACTATCAGAAATCTAAATTTCACATTCAATGAATTCAAGAGTTATATCATATTTTTGAAAATGATCTCTAAAAAATTTATTTCTTAAATGAATATTTTTTTTTCTTGAATGATAATCATAATTCTTAAAATTATTTATCACACTACTATTTTTAAAACTTATAGGTAAATGTATAAGATATCTATAATCTAGAAAAGTGTGTTTAAACTTAAACATTTGTTCATAAAAACATATTGAACTGATGTACTTAGCCTCGATAATAGACAGTGAATCATAATTATTTTTTCTATAAAACCATGATACGAGTGATTTCCCAAAAAGTTGACATGTTTCAGAGTATCATGATTTATCTAACTTAAAACCACCAAAATCCACATAAAAATAACATACCAAATCATATAAATGTCCTCTAGGGTTGAATAGACCAATGTAGGTTGTATATTTGAAGTATTTGAAAATTATTTTGACAAAAGGAAAATGATATTCTTTAGTATTTTCATGAAAACATGCACATATAAAGACACTAAACAGAATATTTGATCGATTTTTTGTCACATATAAAAATATTCTAATAATACCTCTATAACTGGTTAGATCTACTACCTTTCTAGTTTCATCAATATCCTAATTATATATGGTACTCGTGGGAGTATCATGACATTTAGTTCTATCTAAAATCCACAACATTATATAGAATTTAGTATACATAAAATTATTTAAAATAAATTTATATTTATTTATAAATTTTTGAAAACTGAGAATGAATTTAAGATCACACATTATACTCATTTAAAAATCACTTTTCATCATTTTTATATACCAGTACCAAAAAGATTTATTATAATATCTAAAACTAATTTCATCAAATTAAATTTTAACTAATAAAATATATTTTTAAATTATTTTTATTATAAAAGTACGAATATATATGAATTTTTAGAAACATTAAGAAAAAAATAGTTGAGCCAGTAATTTCAAGCTCTAGAAGCCTGTTTTAAACAATAAAAATATTTTTTAAAATTTAAAGACAATATTTGGAAAATGGGGATTTTTTAATCTTAGGGAATGGTAAAAGAACATAGTCAATAATATAACCATTTAAGAATGAATTATTGACACCCATTTTATATAGTTTTAAAGAAAAATTTGTTTCATAGGAAAGAAGTATTCAAATTGATTCATGTATAGCCACAAGGTAAATTATTTCATTAGAGTAAATACCCACTTGTTAAATACTCCCTTATGTAATCAATCTAACATTGTTTCTTACTATGGTGCATAAATCATAAAAGTTTTTCCAAAACACCCATATATATCAAAAAATAATATTTTCTTTATGTATAACTACCAGTTCCCAAAATATATTTCTTTAAAATTTGTTATTTTCTTCTTCAATTGAAGTCACCCAAAAATAATCATTAATTATATCATTGGCGTTCTTATAATCAATTTCTGATAATAAAAATTGATGTTCAACCAGATTTCTAAGTGATTCTCTAGCTTGTGTACCTCTCTCAAGATCTAAATCATTAGAATTTAGAGGATGGTATCAATGAGTCCAAACGGTTCTAGGAAAATAAGGGATATAAAACCCATGGTCTTCTATATGATCATGTTTAGGGTGTTCCTTAGAACTGGTTGGTTTTCATAATAGCTTCCCATAATTTTTAGATAGTTTGGAATTGATATTCTGATTTGATATATCATATTCAAGGCTCTAAAAAGAGTTTATAGGCTCATATGGAAGAGTTTAATCAAATTTGATATGAACATATTTGTCAATAGTCTTGTTCATTTTTATTAACACCGTATAATATTTAGTGAAAGTATAATAACTAAGGGAAATCCCTTCTTCAATCATAGAAGAAATTTTTTCATGATTATCTGTACTATTATAAATAATGACATTAAAACAAAAAAATCTTATGTAATTAACCATTGAATTTATACCATTAAAAAATAAATTATTATTTTCCATTAAAAAATAACTTATTAAAACTCTATTAATTATATAATTGTATATATTTAGAGCATATTTTGAAAAATTAACTGGTAAGTCCTAGTTATTTATCATGGTTTGGGAAATTTCATGAAGGTTTTTATTTACCCTTTCTAATACTCCATTATGTTGTGAAGTACTATGGAAATAAAATTTATTATTATAGCCATTTTTTGAGAAAAGATATTAAAATTCATGATTTTTGAACTCACGGCCATGATCACTTCTTATGTACTTAATTATATGTCCACTAATAATTTCTATTAATTTTTAATACTTGGTAAAATTATATTAGGATTTATTTTATTGAGCTAGAAATAATACCCAGGTATAACTATAAATATGATTTACACAAATTTAAACATATTTATTTCTATTTAAGCTAGACACTTTAGAAAGTCCAAAATAGTCCTTTTGAACTAACTCTATTGGTTGAGAATTTTAAACATACTTATTTGCTGTGAAAGATATTTTTTTTTGTGTTTCCCCTTTGGACATGCATCACAAAAGTTATCATCTGAGAATTATAGTTTGGGTGGATCATTGAATAACCCATTCCAAGTCATCATTATTTGTGATGAATATTTCAATATCCTAGTCTCTTATTCCAATTCATATATTCTTTTAGGATAGGCCTGAAGATGAGAAATATTTTTAGGAAATAATGAATCTAAAATAATAGCTTAAATATTATAAATATATAAAGAAGTAAAATATTAAAACATTTTTATAATAAAATATATTCCATGAATTATATTCAAACATAACATAAAAACTATCATCACATAGTTATAGGATGATTAATTGATTGTAAATTAATCCATCTACAAATAAAACATTATAAATTAAAATAGTGTTAGAATTACCAATTTAATCCAGAGAAATATTATTACCTTTGGATTTATGAAAAAAATGAAATAAGTCCCATCCACATTAATCATATTTTTAAAACATCAATAATCCTCATTCATGTGTTTGGAACACTCATGGTCTAGTTACCATAAATTATTACTGGATATTCACACAATGTTATACTACAATAATAATTTTAAACCAAAAACGTCTTCGGTAACCAAATATTATTAGGCTCGAAAATGATGCTAATAAAATCTGTAAGAATGAGTAATTTTATAACACAACTCCCATAATAATATTTTCCAATTTTAGAAATAAATTGTTTTTTAGGTTCTAAAATTTAATAATTAGTAGAAGATCTGATAGAAAGGGAACTAAAAATAAATCTATTTAATGATTATTCTATGTCCAGGTTGATAGCCAATTCTAGTATTGTATTAAAAAGTAGAAACAATTCCATGAATTTGAGTAAGAGTATTTTTAAATTTATAAATCATTCCGCATAGTTCAATAATTTTTTATTTGAATACATTAACACATTGTTCCATTTCCATTGTTGATCATGTTTATATTTCTAAATACAATGATCTATGTTAAAACTAGAAGTCATGGCATGCTGATTCTTTAAAATCATATATTTATATTTGAGATCATTAAAACTATCTTCTATCAAGTTATAGTACTAAAAAATTTCCTTATTAAGAATGTTATCATCATTGTTGTTTTCTCAGGAATGATAATAATTATAAATAAGATAAGTAAGAAAACAGTTGTTATGTCACATGTGTTTTTTCAAAAAAATCATGTAGGGTCTATCTTTCTTGTCCTCATAGGCTAAGCATAAATCACTCGAGATGTATTCTGAACACTCCAAGTTTTGTAAATCAAATTCTTTTATCTCTTATTATTTTCTTAACACTTTTTTAATTTTAACTTGGATCGGTTATATTTGATATAGCCTTTCCTTTTTAGCTCATATAAAATTATCATATTCACAGTATCATCTTTCTTCTAATCCTTTATCATGTTTATTATATTATCATAAATTAAATTATAACTAGTTTTCTTAATGAACATATCCTTTTTGTATAATTTATTGAATCTTATGGACATGTGGTGCATCTCTTCATCACTTTCAACAGGTGACTCCTCATCACTAGAATGACAATCGTGAATTTTCACAATTGTTTTTGAAGAATTAGATTTGAAAGATAATGTTTTTATTTTAGAACATCATCCTCATAATTTGTTTACCATTAGTTCCTCCTCATAAGTCATATTATTTCCTATATTTTAAATAATCCGTAACTACAAAACATTACATGATTATCATATTGAACCTAGAGTTCATCTCGATCAGTCTTGTATACACCTCAACAGGCACATCACTTGATGTTTGTCATAAATTGTTTTTCACAATGAATAAATTGTATTCAAAATATAAGTAATACACTTCTATATTTCAAAAATATTTTTATTATGTATTATTTTAAATAGTGTGATATTTAATATTATATTTATTTAAGCACATCTATTTTTCATTTGATGTTCCCTCATAAGAAATAGTTAAACTATCCAAAATTCTAAAAACTATTTAAAACACATAAATTATATAAAATTCCTCATTATACAATGATAATTAAATATCATTAATTTATTTAGTATTATTATTATAATCTAATTAATAGAGCCACTCCAAGTAGCTCTTATATTATTAGTCAATTCATATTTTTTTAATGACCGTCCATATTTCAAAACCGTTTCATTTAATATTTTTTTTCATTTTAATTTTACTCTAATCAACGGAAGTGACATTAAAATAAAAAGGTATATAAAGAGGATATAACTCTTATATATTATCCAATAATAACTAATTTTTCAAATAACAGAATTTTTACGATCGTTAAAAGACATCTAAATTAAGGTTGACTATTTAAAAAACCTGTGATACCAAATGTCGGTCTGAGTGAATAACTCAAGAAGGGGGATGCTAATTTGATTACCCTATAAAATGTTCAATTAAAAACACTTTGAAAATACACCATGTAAATTAAAATTTCCAATTAATCAAAATAGTAGAATTATATAAGTTGGATCATTCAAAATATTTTCTCAAAGCGATGTTATGGATCAATAAAAATAATATTTGAAATTACAATAACTTTTGAAATTTATTTAAAAAAAATAATTTATATAAAAACAATTTAAGAGAAAAATATCAAATTATATGTTTTTATGTTTATTTAATAATAAATACAGCTTTAGATTAAAAAAAAATAAAAATCTAAAAACACAATGGAATAAACAATGAGTTCAGTATTAGGTTTTGACTTAGTCTTCTCAACAAAAAATTCATATTCTACCAAGAAGATTATTATATCTATAAACACATCCAAAACCTGTATACAGTATAAAAAATATCACATAGGTTTTCCAGGATCTACACCTCTTCCATAGGTATTTTTGGGAATAAATACAACGCCTTCAAAAAAGGCCTCTTCTATATTTTTCATGGGAAATAATACATAATTTTGAGAATGTTTATATAGAACAATCCAATTACTTATCCAGATTCAGTGAGTGAAAATATAAAAGTAAAAAAGAACACTACGTAAATTTAATCAAACAGAAATAGATAATAAAAGAAGAGATAAAATATGTAGTGATTATTGGTATGTGATTCTTTATATACTTAAAGGTCCTCAAATTGGACATGGAGAGAATATTGAAAAATATAATCTAAAAAATATAGAAAAACAGAGAATCATAGAGTTTACTTTATTATATGTAGATAACCTAAAAAACATCTCTTGATTCAGTATAATAAAGGAACATAATCTTCAATATATTCAATAATTTCACACATACATGAAGTTTAGCATATAAGTGGAATACCAACAAATCACTCATATATATATATATATATATCACACATGAGGGAGTCAAAAATAATATATATATCTACAGGTTTAATTATCCATTGAATGATAATAATGATGATTTTCTAGATCATCTTACTAAGAATAAAATCAAGAAACCTTTTAATTTTTCCTTAATACATGCATGGAGTGGATTTATAATGATCATTAACAAAAAACATGTGTGGATGTATTCATTAACTCCTATAAAATTTTAATTGGAATCATTAAATTCATAAGAAGCATTGAAAAAATACTAGAAAGATGATGTTGGAATGTTCCCACAGTAGCACGTTCAAAAGTAGCATGAGAAAATGGTAATACACCCGGTGGGGGAAAGGTTGAATTAATAGTAACACATCTATATGTCGACAAGTAGGTGGTATGATGTCTGGAGGTATCACACATAGAAGTATCACAATGTTGGTAGTATCACAAATGATGGTTTCACACCTTTTTTGGTAGCTATGTTCTCACGGTATTATGATTACTTAAATATTGTATGAGCCTGGTAGCAGAAGATATATTGGTGGCATAACACTGAAGGTAGAAAAATCTGAACTAAATGAGGAACATGTGAACTAACAATAGGACATGTACATAGACATATTTTCTTTATAAAATGATATACTATCCTAAAGAAAAAATCTCATTAAAATATAATAATAGAAATTTGTTAACATTATGATCAGGATGTTCCAAAAAAAAATTATATGATCATATATATTATGAGTGATCATGGGGGAGAATTTTAAATTAATGACAAAAAATAACATTTGTTTTCACATGGTTATAATTGTTATTTTTCTTTTCCTATAAAATTATAAAAAAAATATTCATTGAAAGAGGGAATCAATACCTATAAAATATTACATGAAATATTTTTAATAAATTCAACAAATCTTAATACATTCATAACCATGCCCTTATAAGAACCATTATTTACAATAAATCATATGAACTTAGGAAAGCTATGGAACACAAAATTGGTTCTTTTAATGCATTTTATTGAAAATGTTTATTATTAACTACATTAATAAAATAGTAAAATTTTTTAAAAAAATTGGATAAAGCTACTTTTCGTAGGAATGTTACTTCATATAAATTCAATAAAATTTTCATATGATAATTAAGAATAGATCAAAATCATTCCAAATAAAATTAGATGAGTATTTTTGTAAAAATCAATCACACACTACTCATATTAGTATATGATTAAATAATTAACTATTAGCGATTAAATCAATCTAAATATTTTTAATTTAAGGAATAATCCACCTTAAGTCTATTTCAAAAGGAAAAGAATAAATATCAATACAATCCCATAGAAAATGTTATTAGTGATTTTATTGTAGGTACTCAAACAAAAAGGTTGAACATAAATGTGATTTAGAATAAAAAATTTATTTCACATCTACAGAACTAAAAATATTTACAATTACATTAGTGAAGCAAATTAGAAAATTATTATAAAATATATCATAAACCATTTCAGTATAAATGATTTTAGAAAGTTTTTTTAAAGTGTTGTGTCTAAGGGGAAAACATTTTCTATGACAACCGGAAATACCTCTAGCAGAACTTATGAACATAGAAACAATGTTCCAAAATTATTCCATGAGACAATTGTGGAATAATAGAAGAAAACCCACACCCCAATAACTATATTATAAATTAATTCTACCAAAAATTGAAAAATACCCATAGAAGAATATTAAAAAAATGAAAAAAGAAACATAAGAGTTTTTATTTTCTAATATTTTTCTCTAATTAATTTGGTTATATTGATTTTATTTTTATTAAGAAAATTATAATGAATGAATAAAATTTTTATGTGAATTTTTTTTGATCATAGCCTACTTTTATAATAGTTGTTGTCTTGTTATTTCGGTATCCACCAACATCTTATGTTCATGATTTGAAATCCATCGAAGTAGATATTCATAGATGGAAATCATTATAGTAAAGGAAACCAGATGACTTAAATAACTGTATAGGTCCACTATTACCATATTCTAAATATAACTTAAGATATGAAACGTTACATATCTTCTAGATAAATAGTATCTTGTGAAACACAAATCATTCCACTACAGCTTCATCAACATATTGTTGTCATAAAAAATTCCTCCAAATTTTCTCATTCTAGTGGTATAACATTTCCCCATTCTCCGAAATAAGGAAAACAACCTCTAAAATATCCCACATGAGATTCATTTTTAGGTTTTGTGACTAAGAACACCCCTATACCCCACATGGAGTTCCGTTTTTTAATTAAAATCAAAAGATGTGGCCACGTGGTTCACCACTATTCATCCCTTCTTGTCTGCCCAGTTGATCTGAGGCACAATATCACCCAAAGATATTTTGAGTACACACTTTTTCAGTTATATCAATGATATTTCATAATCCTTTAATATTATGCAATTCTATCTCACAATATTTTATATACTTCTTAATGAAGTGATATTACAACTGAATTTTGATTTTATGAGAATGAAACATTGGATTCATTACTATTTAAGTCAAACATTGTGAATCGAAAAAGGGATTATGATTACTTTTCATCCTTCCAATATGATCCAAAAAACCCATTGGTCAAATTCACTCCATCCATGGTTTATCCAACCAAAGGTATTACGGATTCATTATTGAGATATTTACAATGGATTGAAGCTTATAAATCAAAATAATTTTCATTCTAGTGAATGTAATTATGTATCCAGATGTTCCCTTCCATGATGATAAATCTTTAATAAAGTTGGAATCCATAGAGAGTTGAAAAGAATAATTTTTTCTAAAGAAATGTGTCATTACTATAGATCTGACCATTTTTTGTATAATTCATCTCACTATATATCAATGTTCCATTTTTTGGTTTGTCATGTATCTACTAAAAACTTCCACTCCTTGTGAAATTTCATGATGAGGAAAACAAATGGAAAGTTTCAAAAAAATTACAACTAATTAATATGGAACGTTCTTCATGTTATCAACTTTTACTTCTATTAGAGGTGTATTCTCCTTTATTAACATGAAATTAATAGCCATAGGTTTAAAAACATTTTTTTATTAACTAATTTTGAATCATTTCACCATATTTTGGATATATTCTTCCAGATTAACGTAAATAGTATTAAAAATTGGTCTCTTATTATATGATTCCATAAAATCCATTTTTTATACCAAGGTCCTTTATTTCAATACATTAGGATAAATCAGACTTTTTATTATTTATTCTATTATTCACCGTAACCATTATAAAAATAATTATTCATATATATTAGATGGATGATTAATATTCCATCATTAAACACATATTAGTAATATTAACGATAATAATTTCATTGTATGGACATCCATTCCAAAATAAATTTATTGAACATATAATTAAAATTTTTTGGTGCATGCTTGATAAAATAAGGGAAAATAAAATCATTTTTAACAATTTATTGTTTGTCAGGTCTTTAAAAACACACTAGTTATTCCATAAAAAATTATTCCACCCATTTCTGACAACAATTTTTTTTTTGTTATTTTCCATCTTTACCAGTTTCAATATTTTTTAAGAAACCATGATAAAAATAATTCAGATTGTTTTTTTAACCATTAGAAACAAATTTATGATAAATGTAATTATTTAGATTTATAAAATCCGACAAAAAATATACAGATCATATATATCCAACATTTAATTTACTACACCAATACAAGAAATTCCCAATTTTTTTGTTGGATATTATTCCCATAAGGTTATTTTCTCATATTTCATATTCGGGAAACATGGATGGAATATTATTCATCCCTAGTGGGTAATTCCCGCTTATTCTTATTTCATATGCACCTTTGTTTATCCAGGCTATTTAGTTCTCCATGATTTATATCAAGTGTGAAATAAAAGAATAATTTTATACCTTTTCACATTTAACCTTAATTAGGTGGCCCTCAGATATTTTCCCAACGATTGATCACTATATGGTTCTATAATTTCATTAGATTCAATATAATTCTCTCAATATTCCATTAACATTCAACTCTTTGGGTTATCTGGCCTTAGAAACAATATCAAATCCTGGACTACTTTTATAATGTTCTTTGGGTAGTCGAGTGTGCCCAGAATGATTATGCATCTATAATTTCTAGAACCTCTATTTTAGCTAGACACCCAACCAAATGACTTGCATGTTATTATGATAATTGTCTCAAACTAATATTTCCTACAGTGTTATAATCCTTCCATATTTTCTATTACCTAAACTATATATTTTTATATATAAAGAACATTTTAATATTGTAATCCCATAAACAAATCCCAAATTCTTTATCATTTTTTCTCACACAGTAACATGTTCGAGACCTAGCCATAAACATTACTTGATCTATAGAATCAATAGGAAACTTGAATAGAACACCATATAATTTTTGGTTATTATAATCAATATTCATTTTATACCAATAGGAATCTTGTATTAGTTTCAAAATTTTCAATGATAAACTTTGATTAGTTATGTAGGTAACCCACTTCCCCGCTTCCACAAAAAATGTTTTAGGTAAACCCAATATAAATCAACATGCTCTTATATTTTCCTACAAATGTTATTTTAAACATCTAAATATTTCCATTATTTCAAATAGACCCTATTTTATTCCTCTAAAATTAAATCCAATCCCTCAAAAAATCTTCAAAACTGCATACTTCGGTACTCACCACTATTATCTAACAATAATCACTCCAACATGATTCAAGTATCTTTTTCCACTATAGAAATCTACCATATGAAAGTATCAATCAACATTAACATGGTAATTGGAATGAACAATCACATTTTTCTTGTGTAATCATAAATAATGGTCAAAAATAAGATTAAAAATCCATGAAATCACACCAATATATTCCACAAACATCCATATTGGAAAACTCTAACATATGGTGATTTGGTATTTTTAATTCCATCAAGAAAGAATCCTTACACCAATTCAAAACAATACAATCCAAATAGGATCAATATTATGTGGTTTTGGATTTCATAAATCCTTTATAGGTATGGATATTTATCAACTTCACATCGGGATTCCTCATACCGTAATACCAAAATATTTCCCGAAGTTATTTCCCTAACATGATTAGCACCGTCTCATACTCCTATAAGGTAAAAAGGTCAATCCCACAATCCCATTGAATAAACCAAGGATTTGAATAAAATTTTCCATGATCCATCAGAAAAAATAGTGGATAATACCACATTAATAAGTTTACCTTCCATGATCATATTCTCCCTTAGCCCTAAAATGTGTATCACATTATTCAGCTCATGAATCCTTCCATTCATGGTTTGGATTGACACATAACATTTCCCCACAATATTATGAATATTATGAAATATAAAATATACTATGAAATACCATTCAATAAATTTTTTATTTATACTTATAGAATATTAAATTCAAAAATATTTCGTTCACTCGCTAAAATATTTCATCAGGTGTCTTTTTCAATGGAAATTCCAAAAATGGAAAAATCATTATCTGTGGTACTTCTCCTATATCTACTCCACCCTTTCCCCACCAGGTGATGTTCCCATGTTTCATATTGACCTCATCCTTCCATGTTATATTCATTTTTGTAGCATTTCTATATCTTATTTGGATGAACTTTTATATTTATGATCAGTTCATAAACAAATTTAAATTTCATGTCATACTTTAAACTGGAGTCTCTTAATTCATTCACTTTCACATCCCATGATTTCGGGAGAGAGGAATGTAACAATACCACCAAAAACTGGTCTTAAAAAATAACCATTACTGACTCCAACTATCTCATAATTACATTGATTTCATTTATATGATCAGCAACATAACCTCCTTCCAACATTCACATGTTATAAAATTTATATAACCTGAACATAGTTTTTGATTGTTCAACATTCATACATATCTTTTATATTATTCATAAGTTCAACTCCTTATTTCATATATTGGATTCTATGCCGCATTATGAGAAAGTGAAATTCATATCACACGATTGGTTTCTTATCAAGCATCTCTCATTCTTGATTCTTCATCACCTATGTTTTATCCCGAATTGGTGGAAGGTTAGGAACCTTATGAAATAGAATATCATTAATCAATATTTTCCAAAACCTAAAATCCATTTGATTAGAAGTATATAATTAGACATTAATATCCTATAATTCTATTCTTTTGGAATATTTATTCTCTCACAAACTTTTAATCAATGTCAAAAAAATAGATAAAGAACTATTTATCCATTTTATTTTACAACATTATTGGTCAATTATTTCTACAGACCCATTATGTGGAACACCTTAATACATAATTATTAATCAATATCACTCTAATTTGGATCTCTAAAACAATATTCTGGGTTTATGGGGAACTACTTCACTACTACAATCAAAAGTACCTCCATTGAAACATAAACCAATTTTTTCAATCAATCCATGTGAAAAATCTGAAACATTGAATACAATCTAATCCCCAGTCACTACATAATAACTTAAATCTTATGAAAAAAATGAAAAAAACACCAGTATAAGAAATGATAAAAATAAATTGAAGGAAAAATAAAACAAAAGTTATAATGTGGTTTGAACATTCCTCATAAACATGGGGAAATGATTCTTTAAATATTATTCACAATAAAGAGTTAATGGTTTCTAATTTTTTGATCAAAATATTGTGATCACACTCTATATATATAGTAATTACTAGAATAGTATTGCAGTCTCCACCACCTTCCAATGTTTATGGGGTTTAATGCATATAATCTTAACATCACTAATGAACAAATAATTAGTCGAGGACTCCAACAACCATAACTGGATCTATGATTACACTTTTCCATTATTATAAATATATAACATGATATTACACTTGATATATCATTTATTGGACCTATACCTACTGAATTAAACACACAAACTGTAACACCCCAGGTAAATAAAGAATATGACATTTCATATTTATCTATATTTGTGAATAAAATATTGAAATGACTTTAAAGGGGAAGCTATGCTCGATGGCGTACCCAACACGCAACAACGAGTTTCTTGGGAATCTTACGTTGCACTCTAATAATAAAATAATGGTAGTTAATATGTAGCCGTTGTATTGGCGGGAATGGATAGAAATAACTAAAATATGATTATATATGTTCTTAAATATTTTTACATTTATACAGTAAAAGATAAAGGCTTAAAATACGGAAAGAATTCAATTTTTGGCGTATATGCCCTAGTTTTCACTAAAGGTTCACTTATCACCTTTTGATGCAGAACCGTCATTAAATATAGTTTTTTTCACTATTAAAAATTATTTTGGACCAAATAAAACTCTTATTAAGAATCGGGACATCAAAATTTACTTTGTGTAAATTTTTGGTATCTTTCTGATAAAGTTCATTTTTTTAATGAATAGTGTAAAATGTTGTATTTTAATTCAAAACCACTTTTTAATCTAATTTATTTATATGATTAGATTTTATTTTGAATTGGTTTTAAAGTGAAATTAGAAAATATTTTTACCATTAAATCCAATAGTGGTCGTTGGAATCAATTTCACTTTGAAATCAGACTTAAACTAGTGTCAATCTTTTGATACTTATTGTTTCATAAAACACGCTATTTGTCATGACAACGGGAATTAATTATTAAATTAATTAATGTGACTTATATGTTTTGAATTTTGTAAAAAGGACTTCATTTTTTGAATTCAGAATATCAAATATAGCTTAGGGTGAATTTTTGGTAATTTTCTGAAAAACTTCAATTTTTGATGAATAGTGAAACCACTAAGTGGTAATCAAGAAAACTGATTTTTCAGTTAAATGAAAGTTTACCACTAATGTGTATTGAATTTTGAAAATCCGAAATACATGGTTGTCATTAAGAAGTAAAATTTGGTTCAATGAGATTAAAATAATTTTTTGGTGAATAGTAACTTATTAAGTTTTTAATAGCGATTAGTGGTAATTAGTATAGTTTAAGGTATAAATAATGCTTTAATGATATGAAATGACCTAGACACATGTCACAACCTTATGGTTGGTGTCATGGCCGACCAAGACAAGCCATGGGTCAACTTGGGGACCCCATGGATCCACTTTGGTTGGGAAATGACATAAATAACATTTTATTTAATGTAAAAGTAAAATTGACACAAACATGATATGTTTTACTAAAACAATTTTTAAGTGGGGTTATACAAGTCATATTTTTGATTATAAATATTAATTTTAAAGCTAAAAAGATTTCCTACATAATAGTATTTTTTTATAATTTTTAGACATTAAATAAATTAAATTATTGATGACATAATAATGATGCAGCGATGATATCATTATTTGACGATTTAAATAAAATGGAAAGATAATGTGAAATCAATGAACTACACATGTACAAAACTTATTGGATGAGTGGATTTCGAAGACTTATCACCTTATCCACGAATTCTATCAATGTGGGACCTTTTAAAACCGAAAAACATTTTCAAATAATGTAATATTTCTTTACATTCCAAAAGTACCCCTCCTCTCCTCTTATAAAAGGCCCCCACCTCTACCTCATTTAACACACTCCTCAAGCCTTTGGATCGGCCAACCCCTGCCCATTTACTCTCTCCACATCCCTCTCCTCATCCTAGAGGACTCCCTTTGGGAAGAATCCTTTCAAAGGAAGCCTTTAGGCTTAAATCAAAAGGAGTTACACTTTTAAAGGTAATTCATTCTCTCATGTTCATTTGTTTTATTTTGCTTCTCCAACCCCCTAAAATCTTTTTATTTACTTCTTTTGTAACAAAACCAGTATCCTAAATATACTAGGATGTTGTTATAAGATTTATTCGAGCTACACTCTCACACAACTACATCAAATGGTTAAAGAACATACGGTTTCCGTGGATGGTGAAATTCTGCCTCCCGAAACGATGATTGTTCAATACTCATTTAACATCTTCAAAGGTGGCCATTATGATGTCACTATTTTTATATATGATATATAATATGTTTATGTTTTATTTATGCTTCTGTATTTTTCATTTTTGTCTTACCTTTATGGCTTCCATTATGGGTATACGCGATATCTTCATTTAAGGAAGTGCGGACTACCGCCCCCTCAAAGTGATTTGATTCATTAAATACCATATGTGGGATGTATAAAGGATAGAAATATGATATTATATATGATATTATGCTGGAATTATAATATACCTTTATATCATTATTATTCCATTCTATAAAATATGAAATAGAAATGAAAGTAGCGTTCATGCGTACGTACGGCTTACCGTCTCCATGAACGGTGCATTTCATTTCTTACCTCTAAATGATTATGTAATGTTATAAATGCATGCATGTACTGGATATATATGACATATATGATATCTACATAATTAATACAATTCTGGATATAATAAACATTTGGCCACACGAACAACATGTAATTGTAAGAAAACCACTTTCGACTTAAGAACCAAATATCGGCAAAACAAATATTATTAACTTAAATGATTACATAATGTTTGTGACATGGTAATAAGTTTTATAAAAGTAATAATGAACTTGAAAAAGGGTTCTTAAGGAATTATAAATTAACTCAAGTTTATTATTCAGGAGATTAAAGAACGATCGAGTCAAGTCGGACCCAAGGTAAGGGATCCTACTCCTCTCTTTCTTTTTAAGTATACACTTTTATGTCATTCCTTTTAAAGCTCATATTTCTTGTTATTGGGATGAGATTTTATATTAAATTTACTGTAATTTTTATGTTCATGTGATGAGAGACCCTATTCTCTCTCATCAATCCATTTTGGGAGTTTTGAGTGGCGCTGTTAGGCTGCCGAACTTTCGTAAGAGATCTAACCTCTCTCTTTCTTTTTAAGTACTCTCCTTTGTGTCACTTATTCTAAGCTCCTATTTGTTATGTTGGGGGATTTTCATTTATATTCCTCTTGCTGTAAATTCTATTGTAATATGATGGGATATTCTATTTGATCTCATCAATCCATTTTGGATGTTTTAAGTGGCGCCGTTAGGCTGCTGAGTTTTCGTAAGGGATTTTTCATCTCACTTTTATTCTCGTGAGATTTATGCTACATTTGCCACAAATTCCATTGAGTGGTGTATGTACTGACCATTATTATACTATTTGTGTAATATACATTCATTTATGAGTATTTACATCAATGATATATTGTCCTTCTTTCATGGGGTGTATGTTTTGAAAGATACCCAAGTCGGTAAGGGAACCTTTCACCCTCCTCTTTTTTAAAAGACTTCTTTTGTTGGGTCTTTTAATTTACATATTGTTATGTTGGGATATGTTATCATATATCCTTATTGATGTAAATTTGATTTCCAAGTGATGAGATACCCTTTTTATCTCTCATCAACTCATTTTGATGTGATGTCGTTAGGCTGTCAAGGGAACTTTTTAACCCAATTTAGATTTCTTTGGGTTCAACATGTAGTCATTGAATATGTCATCCATTGAATATGTGTGAATGACCTTTTATTGTTTTACACTTAATATCCACTTATATTGGGTTTATTTATATTTGTCACACATATTTTTAGATTGATTTGTCCTTAATTTAAGGATACCTTCTTTATAAGGGATTTCATCACATTTGACATTTCTATTGAGGGTTCATTGTTCTTATGCACCAAATCACTCTTATATGGTGTATATACTGTCCTTTGGAGTATTATATCATGAATCCTTTTACTCTCATGATATTATAAAGTTCTGACTAAATGTTATTCCTCAATTATTGTATTCAAGTGTCTCTAATTTTGGTAAAACCCCTTTTACCAGAATATCGTTTTAAATGTTTTAATTATTTGTTCTTATTAATATCCATGTTTTCAAAATGGTTTTAAGGATTTATTTATATGGATATTAATGGTCTAAATTTTTAAAAGCTTCAAGGTGGTATGGGACACTTTGATTCAAAAATCTCTTTATTAGATGTTTTAAATGGTTTTGGAAATGGTTTCTTTTTGAATGGATTCATTATTTCAATATCCTAAAATGTTATATTGTGATTGAAATGTGGAAATGTTATGTTTCCTTTATTCATGTTTTATGTGATACGATTATGTTATGGTTCTTGGGCATTGTTATGAAGAACGGGTGGTTCTGTGATAAACTAAGGGCGGGTGAGCCCGATATAGCTCTCCAATGCATTGGGTAACGCGAAGGAGTGAAACGTTAAGGTTTCTCTGAAGAGATTTAGGGAATATACTGTGATGGGTATTCCAAATGTAACCAATAGGGTTACTCCCTACGTAAGAATGTTATGAATGCCTCAAGTTACCTTTATGTCTTATGATTTCTATGATTTATTCATGGTTTGATGAGGTATGTTAAAGTGCCTTTGTTTTATGGGTAAAGTATGATTTCATTCTTATGTATATATGAACTCATGTTTCCTTTCCATATTTTTATAACTCTTACTGAGCTTTTTATGCTCATCCCAAGTTTTTGAAATGTTTTTCACAGGTCAAGGGAAAGGTACATGATGTGATGATAGTGTCAAGGATGTGTCAAGAAAGAATCCGTGTTATATTTTAAATATGTTCCCGTTGATGGGAAGAATGAATACTGTCTTTTATGTAACCACTTTGTTTAAATGTGGAATGTAATGCAAGTTTCATGATCTAATTATCTAAAACTCTAAACCTGAAAATATCCTCAATGTGTAATCTTGTAATAACTCAAGATTAAGTAAGGTTTAAGGCTGGGTCCTTATAGTTGGTATCAAAGGTCGGTTTAGATAACTTTAGAGGTTAGGGTATTCTTTAAGCATAATTGACAATTACCATAACGGTTAGGATTTCAGAAAGAGTCTTAGTTTTGGATAAAGTTAATGAGCAAGTATATCTTATTGTGTATCTTACTCATTAGTACATGATGGTTTTGTTGATATACTCACACTGACATTTCTATTTTTAGTGAATGGATGGATCTAGCAGGCACTAAAGAGACAACAGGTTTGAAGGAAACTGTGGTGGTTCTCTGATTAAGATACTAGATAAAATGAAGGATTCAATGAGGAAACTCGTGGTTGTTCTAAAACAAATATCAAGGAGTCATGATCAACCACTTCAACCTTGGTGAGTTCTCTAATGCATCAGGTACGAGATGGCCAATTCGATGTGGAAATTCAGGTAATAATTATTAAGGTAACCATTAGGGTTTATATGATACTTAATTTTTAGGTAATTATGGGTTACTCTATGATATGATGGAAAATGAAAGGAATGAGATAAACTTGAGGTTAAAATATGTTATGATTATTCTTGAAGATTTTATCTCATTTTGGGGAATGTTTTAAGAATTATATAGTTTTGGAAAAAGGACAACACGCAGACCGTGTGACATCCCGTCACGTCGGACAAAGCTGCGGGAATCGAACCCACAACCAATGTGCGACTGGTATTTATCGCCTACCACTGGACTACGTGAAGACCCTGGTTAGTTTGACTAATTCATTCTAGTTATATGATTTTATGAATTAAGAGTAAGTTGATTTTGGGTTATTTTTTAAAATGATTAACCTATCATGGAGGATATGTGATTAGGTTAATTACTTTTCAAAAAGAGACTTTAGGAGAAACTGATATTGTTTGGAGATAAATGTTACGATTTATCTTGGAAGACTATGCGACTAAATCCTTAAAATATTTGGGTTTCAATCTCATATTGGTTTACTTTGAAGAATTTTATGGACAAATTGATTATAGAATGGTCCTCGTTGAACTTTGGGTTTTGTTGGACAAATTTTGGAGATTAAGAATAGATTTTCTTTTTATTAAGGGTTATCCTTTTCTGGATTATCTGATCTTGTAATAGCCTTTTTGGTTTCGGATTTGGTTAAAGTCTAAAGACATGGGAAGTATATAGTTCTATTTTGTGGATTAGGTGATTCTCTAGAAGTTGATTATATTACTCTTAATGTGAACAAGTCTTCCTAAATACTCATCTTTTGGAGAAAATATGAGTTTGTGTAAGGAATATAATAAAAGTTTAAAGTCAATATGATAAGTGATTATGTTTCTTTATGAATAAATTCCTCAATAAAAAGTAACTTAAAACAAAAATGTTGTCTATTAACTTTTCCTACTGGGGAATCGAAGACCATTTAATCCATCACAAGTTTGTGATTTTCTCGTGGTTAACTTTTTCCTAAACATGTTTTCTATCACTCTCCATCAGAACATGACCCTTTGTTTTTTCCTCCATGTCCATATTTTCATACTTGAAATCCTAGTATGGGTTAACTCGGGTGACCTTTGTACTTATCTTTCTTTATTTTAAAGTGTTTGTTTTACCGACTTTTGTTCCGATGTGGGACTTTCAAGGATGTTTCCAAGCGCAATTTTAAAATTGCGAGGAAGCAATTCCCAAAAGGGGGGAAGGATGTAACACCCCAGGTAAATAAAGAATATGACATTTCATATTTATCTATATTTGTGAATAAAATATTGAAATGACTTTAAAGGGGAAGCTATGCCCGATGGCGTACCCAACACGCAACAACGAGTTTCTTGGGAATCTTACATTGCACTCTAATAATAAAATAATGGTAGTTAATATGTAGCCGTTGTATTGGCGGGAATGGATAGAAATAACTAAAATATGATTATATATGTTCTTAAATATTTTTACATTTATACAGTAAAAGATAAAGGCTTAAAATACGGAAAGAATTCAATTTTTGGCGTATATGCCCTAGTTTTCACTAAAGGTTCACTTATCACCTTTTGATGGAGAACCATCATTAAATATAGTTTTTTTCACTCTTAAACATTCTTTTGGACCAAATAAAACTCTTATTAAGAATCGGGACATCAAAATTTACTTTGTGTAAATTTTTGGTATCTTTCTGATAAAGTTCATTTTTTTTAATGAATAGTGTAAAATGTTGTATTTTAATTCAAAACCACTTTTTAATATAATTTATTTATATGATTAGATTATATTTTGAATTGGTTTTAAAGTGAAATTAGAAAATATTTTTACCATTAAATCCAATAGTGGTCGTTGGAATCAATTTCACTTTGAAATCAGACTTAAACTAGTGTCAATCTTTTGATACTTATTGTTTCATAAAACACGCTATTTGTCATGACAGCGGAAATTAATTATTAAATTAATTAATGTGACTTATATGTGTTGAATTTTGTAAAAAGGACTTCATTTTTTGAATTCAGAATATCAAATATAGCTTAGGGTGAATTTTTGGTAATTTTCTGAAAAACTTCAATTTTTGATGAATAGTGAAACCACTAAGTGGTAATCAAGCAAACTGATTTTTCAGTTAAATGAAAGTTTACCACTAATGTGTATTGAATTTTAAAAATCCGACATACATGGTTTTCATTAAAAAGTAAAATGTGGTTCAATGAGATTAAAATAATTTTTTGGTGAATAGTAACTTATTAAGTTTTTAATCGCGATTAGTGGTAATTAGTGTAGTTTAAGGTATAAATAATGCTTTAATGATATGAAATGACCTAGACACATGTCCCAACCTTATTGGTTGTGTCATGGCCGACCCAGACAAGCCATGGGTCAACTTGGGGACCCCATGGATCCAATTTGGTTGGGAAATGACATAAATAACATTTTATTTAATGTAAAAGTAAAATTGACACAAACATGATATGTTTTACTAAAACAATTTTTAAGTGGGGTTATACAAGTCATATTTTTGATTATAAATATTCATTGGAAAGATAAAACGATTTCCTACATAATAGAATTTTTTTTATAATTTTTAGACATTAAATAAATTAAATTATTTATGACATAATAATGATGCAGCGATGATATCATTATTTGACGATTTAAATAAAATGGAAAGATAATGTAAAATATATGAACTACACATGTACAAAACTTATTGGATGAGTGGATTTCGAAGACTTATCACCTTATACACAAATTCTATCAATGTGGAACCTTTTAAAACCGAAAAACATTTTCAAATAAAGTAATATTTCTTTACTTTCCAAAAGTACCCCTCCTCTCCTCTTATAAAAGTCTCCCACCTCTACCTCATTTAACACACTCCTAAAGACTTTGGCTCGGCCAAACCCTGCCCATTTACTCTCTCCACATCCCTCTCCTCATCCTAGAGGACTCCCTTTGGGCAGAATCCTTTCAAAGAAAGCCTTTAGGCTTAAATCAAAAGGAGTTACACTTTTAAAGGTAATTCATTCTCTCATGTTCATTTGTTTTATTTTGCTTCTCCAACCCCCTAAACTCTTTTTATTTACTTATTTTGTAACAACACCAGTATCCTCAATATACTAGGATGTTGTTATAAGATTTATTCGAGCTACACTCTCACACAACTACATCAAATGGTTGAAGAACATACGGTTTCCGTGGATGGTGAAATTCTGCCTCCCGAAACGATGATTGTTCAATACTCATTTAACACCTTCAAAGGTGGCCATTATGATGTCACTATTTTTATATATGATATATAATATGTTTATGTTTTATTTATTCTTCTGTATTTTTCATTTTTGTCTTACCTTTATGGCTTCCATTATGGGTATACGCGATATCTTCATTTAAGGAAGTGCGGACTACCGCCCCCTCAAAGTGATTTGATTCGATAAATACCATATGTGAGATGTATAAAGGATGGAAATATGATATTATATATGATATTATACTGGAATTATAATATACCTTTATATAATTATTATTCCATTCTATAAAATACGAAATAGAAATGAAAGTAGCGTTCATGCGTACGTACGGCTTACCGTCTCCATGAACGGTGCATTTCATTTCTTACCTCTAAATGATTATGTAATGCTATAAATGCATGCATGTACTGGATATATATTACATATATGATATCTACATAATTAATACAATTATGGATATAATAAACATTTGTCCACACAAACAACATGTAATTGTAAGAAGACCACTTTCGACTTAAGAACCAAATATCGGCAAAACAAATATTATTAACTTAAATGATTACATAATGTTTGTGACATGGTAATAAGTGGTATAAAAGTAATAATGAACTTGAAAAAGTGTTCTTAAGGAATTATAAATTAACTCAAGTTTATTATTCAGGAGATTAAAGAACGATCGAGTCAAGTCGAACCCGAGGTAAGGGATCCTACTCCTCTCTTTCTTTTTAAGTATACACTTTTATGTCATTCCTTTTAAAGCTCATCTTTCTTGTTATTGGGATGATCTTATATATTACATTTACTGTAATTTTTATGTTCATGTGATGAGAGACCCTATTCTCTCTCATGAATCCATTTTGGGAGTTTTGAGTGGCACCGTTAGGCTGCCGAACTTTCGTAAGAGATCTAACCTCTCTCTTTCTTTTTAAGTACTCTCCTTTGTGTCACTTATTCTAAGCTCCTATTTGTTATGTTGGGGGATTTTCTTTTATATTACTCTTGCTGTAAATTCTATTGTAATATTATGGGATACTCTATTTGATCTCATCATTCCATTTTGGAACTTTTAAGTGGCGCCGTTAGGCTGCTGAGTTTTCGTAAGGGATTTTTCATCTCACTTTTATTCTCGTGAGATTTATGCTACATTTGCCACAAATTCCATTGAGTGGTGTATGTACTGCCCATTATTCAACTCTTTGTGTAATATACATGCATTTATGTGTATTTACATGAATTATCTATTGTCCTTCTTTAATGGGGTGTATGTTTTGAATGATACCCAAGTCGGTAAGGGAACCTTTCACCCTCCTCTTTTTTAAAAGACTTCTTTTGTTGGGTCTTTTAATTTACATATTGTTATGTTGGGATATGTTCTCATATATCCTTATTGATTTAAATTTGATGTCCAAGTGATGAGATACACTTTTTATCTCTCATCAACTCATTTTTATGTGATGCCGTTAGGCTGTCAAGGGAACTTTTTAACCCAATTTCGATTTCTTTGGGTTCAACATGTAGTCATTGAATATGTCTTCCATTGAATATGTGTGAATGACCTTTTATTGTTTTACACTTAATATCCACTTATATTGGGTGTATTTATATTTGTCACACGTATTTTGAGATTGATTTGTCCTTAATTTAAGGATACCTTCTTTATAAGGGATTTCATCACATTTGACATTTCTATTGAGGGTTCATTGTTGTTATGCACCAAATCACTCTTATATGGTGTATATACTGTCCTTTGGAGTATTATATCATGAATCCTTTTATTCTCATGATATTATAAATTTCTGACTAAATTTTATTCCTCAATTATTGTATTCAAGTGTCTCTAATTTTGGTAAAACCCCTTTTACCAGAATATCATTTTAAATGTTTTAATTATTTGTTCTTATTAATATCCATGTTTTCAAAATGGTTTTAAGGATTTATTTATATGGATATTAATGGTTTAAAATGTTAAAATATTCAAGGTGGTATGGGACACTTTGATTCAAAAATCTCTTTATTAGATGTTTTAAATGGTTTTGGAAATGGTTTCTTTTTGAATGGATTCATTATTTCAATATCCTAAAATGTTATATTGTGATTGAAATGTGGAAATGTTATGTTTCCTTTATTCATGTTTTATGTGATACGATTATGTTATGGTTCTTGGGCATTGTTAGGAAGAATGGGTGGTTCCGTGATAAACTAAGGGCGGGTGAGCCCGATATATCTCTCCAATGCATTGGGTAACGCGAAGGAGTGAAACGTTAAGGTTTCTCCGAAGAGATTTAGGGAATATACTGTGATGGGTATTCCAAATGTAACCAAGAGGGTTACTCCCTACGTAAGAATGTTATGAATGCCTCAAGTTACCTTTATGTCTTATGATTTCTATGATTTATTCATGGTTTGATGAGGTATGTTAAAGTGCCTTTGTTTTATGGGTAAAGTATGATTTCATTCTTATGTATATATGAACTCATATTTCCTTTCCATATTTTTATAACTCTTACTGAGCTTTTTATGCTCATCCCAAGTTTTTGAAATGTTTTTCACAGGTCAAGGGAAAGGTACATGATGTGATGATAGTGTCAAGGATGTGTCAAGAAAGAATCCGTGTTATATTTTAAATATGTTCCCATTGATGGGAAGAATGAATACTGTATTTTATGTAACCACTTTGTTTAAATGTGGAATGTAATGCAAGTTTCATGATCTAATTCTCTAAATCTATAAACCTGAAAAGATCCTCAATGTGTAATCCTGTAATATCTCAAGATTAAGTAAGGTTTAAGGCTGGGGCCTTATACAAACAAGATAACATCATCATCATCCAATTATCATAAAAAAATTCCCCATATTTTCTCCTTCTAGTGGTATATAATTTCCTCCATCTGAAAAATGAATCTCACAAATTTATAGAAATACTGAATGATCGTCCCATTATTATTTATAAATGGTTTTATAGAAATAAACTATAGGATAATGGAAACAATTTCCGAAATAATTTCTGACATGTAACATTAGAGAATAATCAAGAACAAGGAATTTATTATGGTGAAACCGTTGTACTCATTTCTAATATCGAATCCATTATTATCATTTTTTCATGCACCTCGTACCATAATAATTGTATTTAATAAATTTCTATTAATATTTATTTCATAAATTATTTAATTTATGAAATGAAATTTATTCAGAAACCTTTATATTTTTATGATTGAAAATTGGAAAATTGTGTATTTTTGTTAGCTAAATATCTAAAGAGATTAAAAAAATCCTCTTCATCTAACTACAATAAGTTGAATAAACACCTCTTAAAAAGTGAATTCAAAATAGGAAATTTTTTTGGACGTTGTTAATAATGGTTTTTTCAAATTATTGGTTTATTTTTCTAAATTTATATCAAAAATGGTATATTAAATTCATCTAAAAAATATATTTTAATTTAATTTTAATATTTTAAAAGAAAAATGAATTAATTTTATAGGTGGTGTACTTTTTCCCTTAGTTTTTAAATTAATCCAAATTGGGATGGAATTTTTATTGACTAAGTAATATTCACCAATGATCATTTTTAATTAAATATATCCATAATCATTTCTCAATTGATTTACCCGCTTCATCAAAGACTAGATTAAATTAATTAAAAAAGGATTAGTCATCTGAATCAGTCAAACCATACATAAATTATTCATGTATTAAAAATTCCTTAATTATCTATGGAAATTACTCATCAATGGCCAAATTATAAAATTCACATTATTTTTTTATATAATATATTCACAGAAGAATAATTTTTTTTCAGTTTTTTATGTATATTTGATGGATTTTTATTCACCTAAGTAATTTATTTTATTTTTTATGTTTCTTTTGTCTTATTTTGGAAATATAAGCAATAAAATGGAATTCATTTAGAATAACAAGATAGTAATGAAGTCAAATATTATAGATATAATGTGACGAAAATTAATTTACTATGATTCACACAGTTCTAAAAACTATATCAAATGTTCATTAATAAGCTATAAACTATCATTTTATTTTAGAATATCTCAAATTTCCTCGTGTGCATAGATAATAACTCAGATATCTCTCATTATACTAGAAATCCACAGTAATATCCCTTACCATTTGATCATTTTTTGTAAGATCATTACCATTCTCTTACCCTATTTCATAGTTTTATTATTATTTATTCAATTTTTTGGCAATTTTTCTTTAATCCATTTCCCTCTAGAAACCATAATGTATCTTTTTACCCTTTTAATATCTTCATAATACCCAATCCCATTATTCTATTACAAAAATATCTTTTTATAAAAAGTAATAAAATGGTTAAAATTATATAATCATCTGTTGAACCCTAATTTATTTAAATTAACTTATATTGAGTTGGAAGAATGATTATTTCGAGAATAAAAATTTATTTTTTCTCTTAGAAACATTCATTTTTCATTCTTAAAAACATTCACTCATTATAAGGATTAAAATATTCTATGATATTCTTCCCATTGATTTTTTATATGCTTTATAAGATCATCAATAATAAATAATATTATATTTCAACATGGTGACTCTTGAAGCCATATATTCATCCATAATGAAAAATCTCATTAAAATATATTCTCATGATATTATTAAGTGGAAGAAATATCCATAGGAAATACCCTTTATTTTTACTTTTGGTTTGTTTCCTTAGGATCGTGAAATAAATTTTATTGGTACCTATCAAATTCTTTCTCAATATTCATCCCCATATAAAATCAATATCAATATCTTATTTTTATTATTTTATAATTGACTAGTTTATTCAATCCTATATATCCCATTTATATGAAAATTTAGATAGGTTAGAACACATTGATATCTATATCATATCTTTTTTTACTCAATGATTTCGATTCGATTTAATTCCATTTATCTTTCAATTGATGGATATGGTAGAATATATTTAATTTAAATTCGAATAAATTCACTTTGGTTATTTTCATACCTTTATATTTGATAATATTAATGTTTTTTAAATTTGGTTATGGTAATTTATTAACAAAGGATTCAAAAATTTAATTTCATTCATTATCATCCATGGACACAACAAAGAGTCGTTAAATATAAAGTATTTTTCTAGGCCATTAACCTAAATGACATGATTAATTTATCATTGATGACATAAAAGCATTCATTTTATTAGTCATTTCAATTATAATTAACATCAAAAAAATTTCCATTAATGTCAAAAAACAAAATAGTTAGAATATATATATTGATGAAGATGAAGTTAAAACATATAAAGAACCAGCTAATAAACAATAAGTGCTTAAAGGATAACACAATTATTTTGGACAACCTTCAAGGTGAAATATTAATTCATTTACAAATATATATTCTTTAAGACATGATAAATGTATGAAATTTTCATTGATATTTCTTTGTTAAAGAAACCATGACAAATATATAATCCTTAAAGAAATTTATCATTATTGGATTCCACAAACCTATACGAATTACCTAAAACTCATATGTTTACTATTTGAAAATTAATTTTTTTTAATAAGGTAAATTATTTTAAAACCTAATCCTAATTCAGTTATATAAAAATCAAACCACCTTAAATTATATTAACAATATCATAGATTTTACAACTTAGATATTTTACTCTTTTATATATTCAACAATGTGGAGATTTTTTTTTTGAAATTTGATATATTCAATCTCAAATCTAGTGGTTTTAAATATTAATATCTCAGATCTGTCATATAGTTAGAATTAGTTAAACATATGGTTAGTTTTTTCAAATTTATCTTAAAATAATTTGTAAATAATAAGATTATTTTTTTTAATTCATATATAATGAATAATATTTTCTTATGACATGATACATTAATTTTCTTTTTATATGTTGAATTTATAATTATTAAATAATTTTTGATCATAAAAAGGTATAGTATATTGTGCACATATCCTTTATGCTCTATTTTTTTAATGATGCCAAAATTTTATTTATGATAATAGTATATTTTATTAGGATTTATTGAATGTTGAATATATACTAATTGATATATATGTGTTGGTGGGATATATCATAATCAAGTAATACACATGAAAGCAAGATTTATAATGGTTTTTTCTTTCCATTAAAATAATATGTAACATGAATGCCACTAAAATACTGGTGGAATGGATAGAGTATATGTCTTCCACCAAAAAACTCTAGTGGGTAGAACCAGAACTCCAATTGAGTCTAGAAATAACCCTTTCTTCTAGTGATACGAACTATACCCTATAGGATGAAAACAATATTTGAGTATATTCTTGTATGAACCCATTTTATAAGTCAATTTTTACAAAACTCTATCGGAATTCTACTATATTCTAGTAGTTATTTTTAGAATTTTCAACTACCCAAAATTAAATTTTCTATTAGATATATCTGGCCATGAATGGATTGATTTTACATATTAAATCTCAAATAAACTGGAAGTGGGATACAAGAATATAAATATAGCTATATAATGTTCTTAAATGTAATGGATGTTGTTTGTTGATATTGGACTCCATTATAACACTCTCGTTGAGTGGAATTGTTCATCATTGTTCATATTTTTATTCATCTTACATTTCTACTCCATATGTCTTATTGAATCCCATATTATTGATATTGATGACTTTTCTTAAAAGGTATTTTAATAATATTATCCAACCCCCTTTGTAATTTTTTGGGTGATCATTCCCATCAAATTGAGGGATTGGGTTTTATGAAAAAATCATTAAACATTAAGTGAAATTATTTATTCTGGGCTTCTTGGATACCACTAATGCTATGAAATTAAAGGAACCATTATGAGATAGTGTATAAGAGATGTGGTACATGCTTGAAAATTCAGTTTTGGTAATGAATATAGAGTGAAATTATATTTATTTATTTTTTTAAATGTATCATTACATTTTGTTAACCTATCTTCTGAATTTTTTAATTTTTATTTATATTTTAGATTTAAATTTGTTAAAGAAAATTCAAACACACTTATCATAACCATTAAATAATAAGAACTACTCATGGTAGTTTAACATTTTACCGATTAATTTTTTATGATATTCTATAGAATAATCTTCTAGATAATTTTCTTTGAATAACTCTATAACTATAACATGAAATTTACTACACATGAGTGTTAGGATTATCCATAGTGTTTAGTAATTCCATTTTGATGAGTCATAAATGTGTTATAGGTCCACATTATTTTTATGGAGACTATGTATTCCCTTGCTTTATGTATTATAAAAAATAAATGGGTCCAACAACAATTGAGTTAGAAATCATTTCCCATTGCTTAATTGGGTTAGAGAGATGTCACCATACTCGCCAAAATCATGGGAATTATCTAAAAATAAATAAAATTGGATTTTTATTCTTAAATAATAGTGAATCCTCTACTTACCATACATATAATATTCCATTATAATTATTCTCCTTCACTTTTTTCCTAAGAGGTGATGATTTCTGTTTTATTTGGTTTTGGATTCTATATCCTGGCCATTTTTTCTTACATGTATTTTTATAATTTTCAATTTATTTCATTTTATATTTTTATAGTTATCCAATTTTATTTTTATTTTCTCTAGAAATATATTTCAGGAAATTTATATTGTAGTATATATTTTTCATGTTCATAGGTTTGAGAATATGAAGGTAGTAGGTTCGATGGTGGTCTTCCTTTGGTATCCGAGGTATTATCTCCCATTAACATATTCTTTTATCTCCATTGCTTTTAGTGGGTTCATGTCACCATATATCTCTATGGGTTTCTCCACCCCTCTATTCTCTAATAAAATAAATAAATTATTCTTGACCCTATCTTTCTCATTTGTTTCCTGTTTTTTGGTTTCCTTGGATTCTACTAATGAATGGGGTTCGATGTATTCAATTTTGTTTGGATTTTCTGCCTTATTTTTTCATTATTGAGGATTATAATTCTTGGTTTTTATCTGTTTTTTCAGAATAAACACGAATACATACTCAATTTATGTGGTTATAGAAGGTTCATTTACTTCCCCCTTATTTTTACTATGGTAGATTATTCCATAACTACTCCTATGATAGATATTATTCAAGGTCCCTTATGTGGTCTACTCTTGGGAAGATAGTGTGGAAGCTCGCTGTGATAATAATTCAACAGAATAATATTGGGTGGTGGATAATGGATAATTCACAGAAAATATATCCATCAATGATGAATTTTTTAGGTACAAATCCCATGTTTATGTTGTTTTATAGCCAATTTTTTCTACCTTTTTGAAGCATTCTGGTTTGTAGTTCATGGTTCAGTTCTATTTATTCATTGGTTTGATCAGTGGAGGATAGATTCATTATAAGAATTAGTTATTATAGGTGATTGTTGGATGAGTATAATTTAAAACAATTAAGATCATCAACCTTCATTAATCGATTATTTTAAATGTTATCTTTGATATTGTGAGGAATAATGGATTATTACACTCAGGAATTATCCTCTGTAGGCCATAATAGTTTTGTGTTTCATTAAGTAGTTTCAATTTTTTGAATTTTTAATATTTTTTATGTTGGTTAAAGTTTAACTTGAATTTTTAATTTCCACATAACCACTAAGTATTTTTTTATAAAATTAAATAAAATTCACTAATAGATGGTAATATGAGTTTAGTATTCCATATATCACATGGGGTAGTATAAAACTATGAAACATTAGATGAAGTAACTCCATAATAGGAGTTGGGAACTACCCTAACGATCGGGGAGTAGTTACCCCATCGATGGTGTCACATACTACCTAAATTACTGTAGTGTGGGTCAGTCAATACAGGTGTTTGGTATTCCCTCGATGAATTGGGTGTGGTTCATCAATCATCAGAGTTAAGTGCCCCCAAATGACTTAGGTGTTGGTCCTCTTCCAATATAGTTTAGAACCATAATGATAATGGGGTTATAAGTCCTACATTAGATGATATTCACCAAGAAAACTAAGTTACAAGTTCGAGTACTCCCTTGACCGATTTTTATTTCCCCATAAAGTCATAAGGGATTCATAATAACTCATATATTAATGATATCATATAAAAAATATAATAATATTTAATCAACTCATGGATAATGGTGTCATCCAATGTATTCCATTAATCAAAATAGTGCACACTTTGAGGGTGTATCCTTTGGAAAATGATTAATTTGATGATCTTGGTTCCATTAGGGGATACTATGTAGGATGTGACTGGTCATATTTTTTCTTCTGGCTACATATGAAACCTGAATTCATTGAACTATCTTATTAATGATTTTTAGGAATATGGTGAATAGAGTTTGTTGTATCAATTATCTTTTGATGATGGAGATTCATTCTTGTTTTACATTTTTATTCACTTGGAAATTTCATGACCACATAAATAATTATGGATTAACTATTGATGGTAATATGGTTGAAGACTATTATAAATTTTTATAGATGTTTATTAATTGAATCATAATTAATTATATAATCAATTATCCATCTTTTCCATTATTCTTAATTTGAACCATTAGTGTTATTTCCACGATTTTTTAGAATACCAACCATTGAAATAGTGTAAACAAATATCTATGATTAGTTAATAAATGAGAATTTCAGGGATTTTATAGGGGATTTCAGTTAGTAAAGGAAGATGTTATATAGTAATATTACCATACAAATCCATATCAGGGTATGATGAAAAACTATATGAACTGGGATTATCTCATAAGATCATGCATATATGGTGTTATTGAATTATATGAATTATGAGAAACCTATAGCTATATGAAAACGGAAAATGATAAGGATGTTCTTTTATACTTATCATGAAAAATTGTGGATAGTTATCTACTTCCAATTATAAAAATAAAAATTAATATCCCACATGAATTATTAAAAATTCAATCGTTTATATGATTGAAAAATAGTGAACTAGATGTGTGATTACTTAGGTTGTAATCATGTTCAAAATATGTTTTGAATGGTTTATACTAATATTAGGACCAAAAAATTATAGTGTTCCAATTGAGTTAAAACTATATGCTTTGTATTATTGTAGAATGGGTGACTGGTAAATTTATATCTAATTTTATTATTGGTTTAAGAGTTTGATATTTTTTTATGTGATCATTATTTTCTATAATTTTTTTTAAGAGAATGAATTTTCAAGACTATTTATAAAAATATAAGGGAAATTTTATTAGGTTAAGGGAGTAAATATTTTTCCTTGATGAGTATATGGGATATGAAAATTGTGTTTTTGTTGTTTCCCTTATTTTTTTTTATATTTATGTGAACCAATTTTATGGAGGTGAGACATAAGAAGATAAAAAATTATGAAATATATTACCATGAATCGCTTTTGGGGATAATTTCATATTATTGTCAAAAGTCGTGATAATAATTTTTTGTATTAATAGGCTATTATCATAAGATATTTTATAGGTTTATTAATAAATGGTTGGGAGAAGGATGATCTGGATATAAAGTATCTTTGGTAACAACTAATTTTATTGTTAATTATAATGGTTTATAGTTCAACATCATGTTGTAAAAATGTACAATATATGGATCATAAATTCAATTGGAGAAATTTCCTTGAAATAGCTCATCAAATATAAAACTATGTGTCTATCAAGTAATTACTGAGAAGTGAAATTAATATTATTATAATACCATGGTAACTAATTTCCAATAAAAATAAATCCAAATGAAAGTGATGGAAAATTATTTGATTCAAGTGATGATTGTGACCTAGGACCATGAAAATTTTTGTTTTCAAACAACTATATAAACACATGAAAAAAGAATATGATATTTCAATATAAAAATGGTTAGTGTTCTTATATTATTACCTAATCAATATATTTTATTTTTGTGGATGAATATTTTAATGGGGTATAGAGTACAAAACCTAACATTTTCTTAGGAAAAATCATTATCTTCCCCTTATTTTTATTCAATTATTTTGATCCCAAATGTTTTTCTTTGAACATCATTTCATGTAATGGTCATCAGATCTGTTTCAATGAGATTGATGTGGATTTATTATTATATACTATATTTTTGGAATAATGTTAAAATAAAAGTATTAAATAGTAGAATTTCCCAAGCTAATGTCATTGGAAAATTTCCTTTAGGTTTAAATTTCTCTCAAAGCATTGTGTTTTCCCATGGGTGACAGTTTAGGGAATTTTTAAGGTGGTTGAATATTACAATGTTTTTATATTTATGAAAATAAATTATATTTTTGTAAAGGTTTAATGTTATAATATATTCATTTTCACTCAAATAGAAATATATACCAAAAAGTTTTCAATGTTTTTTTTCTTATAATTGAAGGTTTTAAATCAAACAAACATAATTTAATAGCAGATTTAAGGACATTATTTGGGCATGCTTTTTAGTATGTAAATCTTGGAATAATTTACCATGTTTTTTATTATTGGAAATGATGACCATAAATTAAATTATATTAAATATTGTATCATTCTTAGATAATGAAAAGAAAAAAAATTCACAGATAAACGATAGTCAAACTCATTATAAAAACTTGTATATGATTTCTATACACTTTTTAACAAATTTTTAAATGTTCTTAAGAATTTATTATTTATGTATATATTATTTGAATAAAATATTTGGAAATTATTAATTTTAAATTTCGTTTTTTATGATGTTTCATAAATTAACATGTTCAAAATGATTGTTCACTAAGGGAAATGAAGAATCGAGAAGGTGCATTGGTTATTTCATTATCATCATCCACCACTTTCCTTCATGTCCAATGTTGAAAAATTTAATTCTCATTTATTCCTCAACCCTTGGTTCATTTTATATTTTTATATGGAGGTCACATAACCCCATACATCACACGATCCCCAAACCCTAAAATTAGTCCCTCCCTTAACATATATTTCCTCCCTTACATGTTGTTCATGATCATTGAATCAAAAAATCCATTTATAGTAGAAAATTTTGATATAGGATGGTAGTGAGAAAGCACCCTGATTAAAATATTGGTTTCTCATGAGGTGCATCAATGTGGTGATAATGTGTATTGGGTTTTATAGTGTGGAATTGGATCACCCATGGTGAAAGAACATCATGAAAGTACTCTTATGGAATGATAAATATGGATAGAAAAAAATATTATGTGTAGTGTATATAAGGTTCATGGTGACTTGTGTTTCCAAGGAATTATAAATTGTGAGGTTTTACAATAGATAATATGATTGATATGTAATAATATTAGAAAAATATACCATGTATTTATTTGATTGGAAGGATGGTAGTTGAATCCCACCAATTGGATGCATGCAAACATAGTCCTTATAATGGTTTCAGTGAATAGTTTATGCGTTCATGTTATCATAGGAATAGTATAGGTGATTTTGATTGAGGTTAGGTTTCTAAATCCCATATAAATAGCATTACCCAATGGTCAATATAGAATAGCCCAAGAGTTGGCAGGTCCCCATGTGGATCAACTAATAAATTGGTTATACTGATTTTTATAACGTCTATTATAACCATAGTCATCGTCAATAGGGAACGATTTTCATTTCGATTGAATGACCATATCAGTTCATTGGTGTCCATTCACCCAAAGGGGACAGAGTACCTCTTTTCTTAGTTCCACATGTCAAGCCACAAGGATTTTCACTACAATGATGAAACCTGAAAATATTAATTGTATATTTCAAGCTAACATATAATGATAATTAATGAATATTTTAAATATTATTAACTTGGTAAATGTATAAAATAATGTAATATATCCATTAAACATGGTGTTATAAAATTATTTCCATTTTTTAGAAGTATTGGGTGATGAATCATAAGGGTTTATTAAAATTTAAGGATTCATTAATTTTTGGAAATGGCCTATGGACATAAAAGGTCATGTTAATGTCTATTTTGAGGTCCCTAAGAATAATAGGAAAATATATGATATTTAATTATTGAAATAGAGTGTATATTAATTCTTTTTCCCTCACAAATTTCTTGGGTGGGATTCGTGCATGTGACATTAATATAGGAGGGATTGGAATGATTATTTCCCCCATATTCACTCTAGTCACCTTGAATAGGCTAGGATGTGAAAGTATAAGAATTAAATCTCATTCATAAGCTCATTATATGAATTTATAAATAGAGATAGTGATCTAATTTTTAAGAATATAAATATTTATATCCTTCCACCCATTCCTTTATTTTTGTAATCACGTGGAAACCCGTAGTGCGAACATGTGATTATGTACTCCCATAGTTGACACATAAATAGAGAGGCATAGGTTCCCCAACCATTTATGGGTCAATAATCCTTTTGAAGAATAGATTTTTTGTCCTCTGTGATAGTAATGTAATTAAGAGACTACATGGATTGTTTCACTATTATTTGGGTATAGTTTTCCATCCCATATGAAAATGTAGGGAACTCCTCCATGGTATTGGTGTGGTTTCCCTGTCCATGGAATGATAATACCTAGACTGATATATGACTCCTTGGTCGGATTTAGGTCCTCAAATATAGTAAGGAATTCGATGTGAGGTTTCTTGGGTAAAAATTCAAATATGTTTTCAAGGCATAAAGAGTTTCCCCAAAACAATAACATTGTAGTACATTTGGATTTCTGAATATATTTTTACATAAGATATTTTTCTGGATTGGATAGAATGACCGATATATTCGAAATATTATGTTAATGTGTCTTGTTTATTGTTTCCCCTTGAAAATATATTAAGGATTGGGGGTGATGTCCCAAAATGTATATAAATCTAGTTTTTAATTTTCATTAATGTGGGTGTTTAGAGTGTTTTAAAAAATACTTATGAAGATAATGTTGAATTCTAATTTCTTTATTAGGATGTGGTGAATATATTATGTGACTACTCACTTGCCTTTATGATAGTTTCTCAGGGTGAAAGGAAGATAATTCAGGATGTTACAACCATGTTTTTTTCCATATCATTTCATTAACCATGTTTAAGATGGAGGGTTATCCATTTTTACATTTTACATAATCAATTAAATTAAGTATTTCTACACTCTTGTATATATGAAACACATTCCCTTTAATGTTTTTTGAATTTAAAATGATGCTTTGTATGTAGATGGTATTAGTAATTATGGGGTTTGATGACCTAGTATATACACACAGTCGATTCTAACTGATGGAGATTCTATTTGGATTACAAGTGATGAGGAAACAATTCCAATTCAAAAGATAGGTTTTTTTCTTATACTATGAAATATATTTGTTCCTGTTATATAAGTATGTTATCATAGATTTATAATGTGTAGTTTGATATATATTTTTTAATATAGAAATTCATTTTTCACATAATATTCTTCTCATGTAATATTATAATTTTGATGTTTATATTAGTATATATATCATTTATGTTATTATATGTTTTAGTTCGACAATTTAATCCAAATGATATATAATTTATTTGTGAAAGTTTACTAATCCATTCCAATTAGAGGTGGTCTTGTGGAAGCACACCCAACCAATAAACTATTCACTGCGGTAAAACCAATGAGATGAGTTGTTTCATATTTGGATCTAATTGGATTTTTCACCATTTAATTTATGTGAAAAAATTATCTAGAAAATTGAATTAACATGCTAATAAATATTTCATTCATAATGAATTTTTTTAAAATATATTAGTTAAAATTCTTGGATATAACATTATCCTTTTAGTTTTAAGTTTCGTATAAAATTATTGTTGATATGGTATATTTTATTATAATTGAATATTAAAAATTTATATTGTTCAAGTGAAAATTATTATTTTTTCTATATATTTTTTATCTTTATTGATTTTCTATTATATATGTGTTTGGAAAGTATTAGATTTCATGATGATTGATTAGGATAGAAAATAATTTAAGGGAATAATTTTTTTAATGGTTTTGGGAAAATTTCTCAAAAGTTATATTTCAAAATGATTTCATAAATATTATAAAAAAAATATGGAAAAAGGAAAATTGTGGTTAATATTGGAATATATTACAATATACTCATTTTACAAATTTTAACCCTTTTTTAATTATAAAAATATTTAAAATAATCATTGATCGTTGATTTTTTCCCTCGGGAGAGGTATTTTCAATAATAATTGAATTTCTCATAATGAAATATATAAAATAAACAAGTAGCCATATTAAGTACTTAGATTGAATGAAATTTTTAATACATACAAACCCTTTAACCAATATAGAAAATTTATTGAAATTCGTCATTATTATTATGATTTTTCATTATTGATGATTATTTGAAAACCAAGAAAGCCTATAGTTATATTGTATATACATTAGGATTGAGAATAAATCCACTTAAATTGTCCTTAAATAATGGTTGAAATAATTGTTTATAAATTATATCACAAGTAATCATTAATATTAATAAAACATTAGGTGGATTGAGTGATAGATAATGGGAGTTATAAATATTTTTCATAAAGGTTATTAGGATGAATATTCTTAATTAGTTGAGTTTTTCACTTTTATTTATTTTCATTTATAACTTATTGTGTATAATAGTGATTGATTAAATGATTACCCAAAAAAATATTGTTTGTTTAAGATTTTATGTTGATATTTATCATGTGGGAAATAAAAATGTTATGCACGGGATGTTTTATTACCCTGATTTTAGTATAATTTAAATGATCATGTTTTTTAATATTAATTATACTTAATTAAAAATAATATTTAATTATATTTTTTGGAAGAATGAAGGAATTGTTTGGATTTACAAAAGTTTAGAAAATATTCTTGTTTAAAAGAAAAAATAAAGTTTTTGATACAAATTTACAATTTTTATTTATATGAGAAGTGTGATATTGAAATTCATTAAAGTATTAAAATGTTAACTGTTAATAATACACTTCAATTTATAGTGTAGATGTAAAATTATGTAAAATTTTGAAGAAGTGACAAATTTTTCGTAATGTAAAAATTATAATGCAATGGAATTTTCAAACTATTGATCATGAAGATGACATTATGGTCATCATGAAACAAAAAAGAGAGTCCAATGGATATATATGTGAAAATATTATCAAAACATATTTTCATTAGAATTATTTTGTAATCACTGTTACATACACACATGGAATTTGAGTCATGGAAATTTATTTTTATCTATTTTTGTGTCATTTGTGAATATTTAGAGAGATGTTTGTAGAAGTATCCATATTGGGATACAATAGTATGAATAAATATTATAGTATGATAAGTTATTATGTTTAAATAATGAGATAAATATATCTAGTGAAGAAAAGATGAGTATAGTTGAGGATATGCATTGATTATACCACAAGGAGTACAATTAACCTATGTTTTTTTTACTATTAAATATTTTTAGTATATTTTATTCCAATGGAAGAGGGGGAGTATTTTTCATATTTAATAATCAAGATAGTGAGAGAATGGTATTACAATGATGGTTTATATGTCACTTATTTATGTTTTATAAAGAGTGAATTTCCCCAATTTTTATAACTACACTTTTCTTTATTTTATTCTTCATTAATTTTTTAATGATACCTTGAGAGAAATATTTTATCAATGATTAATTTTATAGTTTCCATGAGTTATTAGTAACCTTAAGGGGTTTCAAATTAACTATATTAGGATACATAAGATTTCATTTATTATTATATTGAGTTGTATTTTTAGTTTTATTATCTAGTTTATTCTTCAAGAAATGAATTTTAATGGGAGGAGAAGTCATATTATAATGAGAAATTTTATTTAAGAAAATATGCATTATATATGTTTTTATTTTAAGATCAATTTTAATTAATCGTATTTTGTGTATTTTGTTTTTTTCATAAATAATAGAAAGGATTATGATAGTATTTATTTATATTTATATGTTGGATGTTATTTTACTTATTAATTTGAAAAATAATCAAATCAATTGTGTGTAATAGTAATTAGGGCTATATATGTTTTTAAAATATTATACATTGAAAGTAATGCAGATTCAATGGTTTAACATAAAAATGATTTTCTTAGAAGTATTTTTTATAATATTTAAAATTTAAATTCTAGAATTTAAAGGTTGAATGATGATTAGATTTTTTTAATTTGGTTATGTTTTTCCACACAGATTAGTGTAGCCAAATAGGGGGTATAAGCTAGTTTGGGTGAATTTTCACCAATATAAACCATTCTTTTACCTATACACCAATTCAATGAATGCTTATAACTCTTTCTCTCTTAACCATCTAATTGATTTAATGAAGTTTATGATGTAAATAAAAACTACATAGAAAACATGATTTTATTAATGAGGTTCACATCAAATATAAATGGATAAACCCTAACCGTATTGTGGTTATTATATGACACACAAAATGATTCACATTTAATATCTAGTAGAAGCATTTGACCATGTTCATCCATGAACCTATAATTATAGAAAAAACTAGATTCCATGAATGGGACTAATTAAAATATCAAGAACCTAATTTCCATTTCATAGTCTATCACAAACTAGGTCTTCCATATCAAATACCTTATATTAATGGCTCATCTTTAAATTATGATCAGCTTTATGGGCACATGTATCTCTTGGAGAGTGAGAATTTGATATCTATCCTAAAAATAAAATAATCACTAGTGATTGCAGCCTCTAAACAAGAATTAAAATTTTACCACTATTCTACATACTATTCAATATAAAGAATTAAAATCTAGTATTCCCATTGTTATTGGATGCTTGGAAGGTTCATTAGAAATAAGATCAATTTTTTTTTTCACATTCTCTTTAATTTATTCAATGTGTAATATGTTCTTATTGTATTCACCAGTGGACATCTATTATAATAAAATAGAAGAATATTTTTTATAATATAGGTTTTAGGTCAATCTCATTCCGTAATCATGATGTCTTTATTCTTATATTTTTAATCTTATAATTTATTTTGGATTTTTTATGTAAATTGAATTTAAAAAACCCTTTAATATCAAAACATCAATTCTAAAAAATTAATGGTCTTAAAAAATTACTTATTCAAACAATACATAATATCTCTATAAGAATTGGTCATTAATCTCATTAATATATCAAGAATTATTTCACCTTTCTCCTTCCACAAAACTAGACTTATTCTCTCTAGATGTGAATCAATACATAAAATAAAACAATTAATGTGTGATGGATATTATTATGGTATTTTCATATTATTATTCATAGAAAATAATTAGCGAAAGTGGTGATTAATTATTTTAATAGTAATCATTATATTTATATCTCATAATAATATCTCTACAACATAATTTTTATTTCATGATATTTCTCTAGAAATCTCTATTTGATTTCTTATAATTTGGGCCTTTTATTATTAAAAATATAAAATTATATTAAATTTATCATTTTACATAATAAATAACAATATTAGGTAATACTACAATTATATCATGTACTTTTCTATATTTAATTAATTGGGGAAATCTTACGTATCAACTTTATTATGGAATTAACCCTTATATATCCTTTATAGATCCAGTGACAACCTTTTTTATGAAAATATGACACATAAATATATGATGTTGACATTTATATACACCATATACCCTATAAATAATCCTTAATAACTATTAAATGACTATTATCTATTGTAAAAGTATAAAATTAAAATTAAAAAATAATTGGGAAACTCTGTACTTTTCCAAATTCTTAACCAGATCAATTGTCTAACATTTGTTGAGTACCTCAATATTTTAGTTAAGTACCCATACATATGATATATAAATCCAAGATATATACAAATATTTATAATTTTTTCACTACTACACCATCAATTCATAATCATTATGTTATGGAAAACATTTATGTATTTAATACCTTTACACATGAAGTGGGGAACCCTTATATATCAACCCTTGTGTATTTAGTCGTTTTTTATTTTTCTAAAAAACTATATTATAAAAAGATTCATACGTATCCTTCATAATTCTTGAGTAACTCAAACCTATGTTGGATTTTACCAAATATTTAAAAACCATCAACTCTTAAATTCTCAAACCTTCTCCAAAATACTTTAACAAATCTTTTTTATACTTTATAGATTATTTGTCTATATTAAATATTTGTAGAAACTAAATCCATTTAAGACATTTGAATGCATATTTAAGAATATTGGAATAAAATCAATCACTTATTCAATCATTAAATAGGTATATAGATATCCATGGATATGAAAAGAAACATCTTCCTCGTTCATGTTAATAATGAAAAAACACACTTGCATTTTCCAAACTGTTTCTTCAAACCTCATTTATTGATTATATTACAATGTATAATAACATAGATCTTGGGAACTAAACCTATACTCACATCATCATTATTGGTTACCTCGTGGTCTTTTCAAGATGGTATTCTTAAATATATATGGAATGAATTATTATTTAATGGAAATTATTTTTTTATATTATTATCAAATCACTTTTAAAGGAAAAGTGAGAAACCACCAAATCCCGAAATCCAACCAAAACAACTGCATAGGGAACCCCAAGAATAACATTGGTTCTGCCTTTCCCCAGCAACTACATCATGTTATGGCCTTCCACCAAAGCATGATAACGTGGAAAACAGTCATGTGCAAAGATGCACGGGCATAAAACCGATGGCCAAGCCATACCATCTCATTCTTCCAATCCTAGTGCCATGCAGAAGTGACAACCCCATGATTTGAACCCCATATAAAGTAGAACTAGGTAAAATTATGGAATTAGAACACAAAAATTCACCAATAGTCACACTAAATGAAAATTAAATCCTCATTTTAAAAAACATTAAGGAAAAGTGAGAAACCATGAATTATCTAGAAAATGGTAAAGCGGAATCATTGAAGAAAATTATAATTTTGCAAGAATCCATATCACTAAACAAATTATAGGATATAGTGGTTACCTTGCAACTCTTCACTTATCACGTCTTCATATTTGAAATTCAGTTTATCCCAGACCTGTATATACTCCTCTAGCCTAATCATCCCCTTATTGAAACCCCCAACAAGTATCATGTCCTCTTTGTCATCCCAATAATATTGCTCCTCATTTAGATTCTCTAAAATAGCTTGGCCCTTTATCTTGGAGGCTTCTTATTCAGACACATTGATAAAAAAACCTAATATGTCACATCATCCTATATACTCAAAATCAAATCCATGGATTTTTCAGGTTGACCATGTGATTTCAGTTGACACGTGGACTCATTGTCCATCTTCTGATCCATTTTCTTTTTTTCCGATAGAGTATTCAGAAGAGGTGGCTAGGGGGAGTTGTCCTTCTTAACCTTCCTCCTCCTGTTACTCATGTTACCCCTCAGACTATTTTCCCCATAAGAAATACTCTTACAGGCTTCAATAGACTCCTCCACACGATCCCCATTCTAACATTCTAGGTTTTCTTGGTCAGAGTTTAGACCTTACATAGTATGGTCATCGAAGCTATTTCTCACCTGAATGAAGTACTGGTTCCTTAATGAAAAATCACATATATTACCAACTGAGTTATGGTCATTCACATAAATTTAATACCCTTGATTTCTATTTTAATCGCCCCACTACACCTGACTACCTCCATAAAATAATCACCACCAAAATCCTCTTCAACACCCGCCACTTGGGTCATGGCGACAACACCCACTTCTTGTCTTCCATCACTCCAAGAAGCATCAACCTGAACAAGTTAAGCATCAGTTCGATGGGTATCCTCTATAGTAGGTCACATTACCTTCCTCAAGCCAACATTACTCAAACCAAGTACCTCGGTAGAGATATCCTCTTCATCTTGTGCCTTTTTGTCCATTGTATCTTTTGTCCCCATCAAATAGTTTCTTACTCGAACTGCAGTCTGCTGGTCTGAGCCTTGCACAGATCTGTATGATTTGGCCGCATCCATTTCAGCAACAAATCCCTCTCCCCCTATTTGATCACAAACCACCTTACCTCCATTCATATTACATTCCAACAGGCCATCCTTCCGCAGAACCATATCAACATCCTCCAACACACTAAGGCTATTTGAATCCACCAAGCCCTACCTCAATCTGTTAAATACATCATCATGGGCCACCTTATCCTTTCTCCCCGATTCAAACCCAAGAACAACCTCAACTGACATATTACAAACACCATTAGTATGTCCCTCCTCCATAGGCCCCAACGACTGATATTCCCTTCCTCAACCTTCACCGGTTGCTATCTGTTTTGAACCAGCTTCAAAACGAACCTCTATAGATTTAGCCTTATCTTTATCCTCCTTAAATACTTCAATCTGGGATCCCTGACGATTACATTCCATAAAATGGGGTGAGAGACCCTTACGAAAAACCTCCAAATCTCGACCAAAATAACTGCATGAAGAACAGAAGATTGTCCAGTTCTCATAGATTACTCATTTCATATACATTTATTCATTTCCAATCGTAATCCATACATAATCGAAAGGCAGTCAAGATGAATCCAATTCCACACAACCCCGTGGATTAACCGGGTGACAAATGGCCTCAGTGAAACTATCTGAGCACAAAAACCTCTCTATGAGATTACCTAGAAAGCTAATAACAGAGGGATCTTGGAGTGACAAAAAAGGTTGGGGAAACATACCCAAACTGTAGTAGACGGTGAATCACGATTCATTTGAAATTAGAAAGACTAGTGGAAGAGGAAGAATTTGAACCCATTGATTCTACAAGGATCACTCGACCAGGCCTTGATAAGGACAACTTCCACTTTAGATTGAATCATGATGTAGTCATTATCAGGCAATTGAACTATCCCCCATTCATTTAGATCCCACATGTCGAAGATAAACCTATCAAAAGAATCCAACAAAATTCTCCTCAGCTTAAAATGATCAACCAACATGAGGTTCAGGAGGGAGGTGGTTTCCAAGAATTCATAGGTCGAGATCTATAGATTAGTAAGGCCATTAATGAGCTCCGGAACTTTAGGGCTTAATGCAACATTTGAGAATTATGGATGGAAATCCAGATTGGAGATGGGACATAATGAAGTCCCTTCTCTCCCAATGGGAAACAAATCTCCCTCCCACACCGTCATCACCAAGGAAAGGAGAACATCTTATGGTTCAATGATAAATATAAAAAAGAATTATTATTAACATCACGACTATGGACAAAAAAATCATCACTATATGAGTTTAACAATATCCCACCTTGGATATTTTTTCTATATAATAATTTATTAATGAATATCAATATCTTATATTTTAATTTCTCCATTCTTCACATTATTTAATATAAATATAAAACAATTTAAGACAATGTAGTATCAAATAACTTAAATATATTTCAAATCAATTATTCTAGTCATTGTCTATTCGAACATTACTCATGGATTAGAACATGTGGAATTAATATTGACTGAAAATCTTCAAAAAATCAAACTAGAACTTCATATAAACTCAAAATCATTTTTTCAGTGGAAAATAAATTAGTTTTTCATGATAATAAATACATGACATATTCTCTTAAATTTTCATGATTAATTCATGTAATCGCCACAATGAAAACATTAAAACATTCCACAAAACATGTATATTAGGTTTCATAAATAATTGATCATCATTTTCATGTCATCAAAGAAACTAATTTATTTATCCATAATATTAGAATTGATACATGAAATACTTGGATGTGTGAATATAAAAACATACCATTTCAATTACACTTTAAATGTGCATTTTCTAGAATACAATATTTTTATGAAATATTTGTTTCAAGAAACATTCTACATTTTACACCATTAAGGGATGCACTCTAGTTTCACATTATCATGGTTGATCTATTCATAAAATAATAATATAGACATCAATTTTTAGTATCACTTATATGATGGTGAATTTAAATTTTCAATCTATATTTGATGTCATCGTCATCTCTTCAGTTCGTTCCCTAAAAACACGAATCACCATCAAATCCCTACAATGATATGAAAAATAAAAATATAAGGACTACCTCAGAATATTAGTTAGATAATCAAGGATGACAGTTTCTTAAAAACTAAGAAACATCGTTCCATTTACAATCTTCTTTGGGAGAGCTCTTCAAGATGGATCTTATTATTTTCGATGTGATATTCTTTGGAAGTGTATATTCTTTGAATCTTACAACTTTTCCTTTATGTTGAAATTTTATAGTTACATCAGATAATGATGAAAATGAATCATATAGTGGATTTTGTATTTTTTAATATTAAATTCATAATTTTGTAAGATGATTATACAATCCTTAAAATATATCCAAATTTCTCACACCTCCCATAAAAATATCATGAAACATTATATTACTAGTTTTTTGAAAAATTATTCTAAGATTCATGTTTTTATTTATTATTTAATGTCCTTTAAAACAAATCATTTATTTTATTCCATTCAATGACCATTTTTTCTGTAGCTTTCCTACATTTATACATTTAATTGTCATACTTTTGAAATGATCTATGATATTTGATATTATATCATATTTAAAATAACTATATATCCGTTGTGAAACATTCTAATTATCATTCTTGTGTATACTTTTATCAACATGATTCTTTTATTTATAATCCAAGGATAACTCAACATCCTTTTCAAGATTTTGTCCCCTTTTATATACTATAGAATTTTTTATGGAGATTATGTTTCTTTCTTTTTGTATTTCCGCATTCCAGTTTCTCTACTATAAATCACTATAATCACAATTTACATTGATTTTTTCAATCTTCCACACTCATTCAAAATAATCATATTTTTATCCTTACCCAATTTTATTTTCATTACAAAATTATTTTTCCCCTTGTTATGTTTTTTTACTTTTAATGTTTATCATATTATTCCATTATTCAAGTGCCTTATGCCTAAAACATAAATAGAAACAAAAATATCCAGAAATACTTTTTCTTTTACACTAATTATTATTTTTTATATCTTTGAAATAATGTTATGCGTTTTCATTTCATTATTAAATTAGGAAAACATTTATCCAACTATTCTCTACACATGATTACATCCAGTACAAAGGTAGTGATGGGTATCTCATAATTTATTTCAATAACTAATTTTAAATAAAATACCTACTATGTATCTTAAAAAATATAGAGAAAATAATTTTTTTGATATAATTGTTTTTATTTCCTTGAAAGTTTATAGTATTTAACATTAGATAATCTGGTGATTTTTTTTACACAAGATATTTTAATATAATGAACCACATAAAAAGAGAGTATCTAAAAACCTCTTTTCTCAACACATTGAAATGAATTTGATTATTTATATTCAAGAATTATATGTCTATCCACTAATTCAAGATAAATCATATTGATGCTATTTTTCTAGACACTGTTTGAAATTAATATTTCATCAAAATTTATCATCATATTCTGAATAATACATTATGAATTTTATTTATTTCATTAAATTCCTTTAAAAACACTTTTATCTTATTTTTATTGCATTTTAATTATGTATTATTGGCATCAATGAAATGAACCAGATGATATTCTAATGCATGAAACCTTTTCAAACCCTTTTAAGGGTTATTCTATCTCTTGGGTTTACAAGGGAAAATCTTTCAAAATATGGTGTTTTATAGATATCTAAATTCATTATAAATTTGTCATATAATGATTATCTATGATTTTTTCACAAGAATTCATTTTTATTATGGAATTTTCCTTTATTTCTAATTATTCATAATCATAGGTTAAATAAACCAATAGGGTTTTAAAAGAGACTACAATAAAATTAAATATCTATGGGAATCTCCTACATGGTTTTCTCCAAGTAGGAACATGAATAATCAAATTCCTTAACATATAAATCATTATTGATGTTATCGTCTATGCATGTACATGGTTTTTAAAAAGGAAAAAACTATGAAGATATTTTATTTACTCTATCATCATGTCAAAATTGAGAAATACCTAAGGAAAAAGTGTTGGAACTTCTCCTTATATTATATTCCTAAAAAATAATAAATATCCATAGTAGATCATATATAATATATATTTCTGCATGTGGAAATGCATTTTTCATTCCCTTTTCTCAATATGGATATATTTTTCCTCATTATCTTTTCGTCCATCAATTTATTGGTCATAGTCTTGTAATAGATAGAAATTTGACCACCAGTTATCTTCTCTAAGTCCACAGTTCATGATTAATTCTTAAAGAAAATCAAATCATCAAAAGGTCAAACCGTTCAATAGGTTTTGAACATAATTAGAGGTGGAACTATAGTTCATATACCAATTATAACTCCACTGGGATCGGTGCAACCATATTCAAAGAGAGGATGAATCATTGGGGCTAATATTTAATAAATTCAAAACACTACTTTACATATAAAAATTTTAATTAAATTAATCTCACTCTATCCCCTCACCTTCAGCAATCCAGAATATAATATAAGTTGTATATAAAAACAAAAATTCACACAAAAAAATTCTTTGTGATGTATTATTTCGAGATGCTTGACTACCTCCTTGATGTATGGTTGTTTTTTCTCAAAAAATACATTCCCTGTATTATCAAGAACAAGAATGAGAAGTTTAATATCATTGAACCTGTAATCCAAGATCTAAATAGATAAACTGTATGAATCGAAAAAAAAATCATCTACACTCTATGTAGAACCTTGGAACTAACCCGATACACCACATCTAGAACCAGATTTGAAAGGATCCTCTGGGAAGTAAGATTAGTAGTGTAGAATCATGTTCCTCATGGATAGTGTGAATCTGATATCCTTTCTCAAAAAATATAAATATAAATTCGTTTCGTATTCCATATTATATTCATAATGGATCCCTCTTTATTTTTTATAATTTATGATATAAGGAATCATATTCTGTTCTTCTGAAAATTCATTGATTTTGAAGACATTTAGTGTAAATAACATGAATTCCCCTCTCTTATCCTCTTATTATTATTCAATGAAAAATATTTTCTTCTCATATATGATAATGTACCTCACTTCTCTTCAAATGCATATTTTTTAGTGATAACAACATTAATTTACCCTCATTCCATCATATTCTTCCATTACATCATCTTATTATAATCTCAAATATATCTTACGTTTTCTTATAAATTGAATATGAAAACCCTTAAATATTGTCACTTATATTCCCTACCATTATCTGTATTCAAAAATAATTTAATCGGATACCATATAATATCTTCATAAGACACAGTTTTTAATATCCTTTTAATATTTGAAATTATTGTAAATTTCTTTTTCCACAAAACATGCATTGTTCTAACTATGTGTGCATGAACAAACCCACAAACATAGTTGTGTTTTGAGATATATTATCAGAAAATATTATGATTCTTCTTATTCAAAAATCATCACTATTTCGATTGAATAATTATTATAATAATATTTATATAGTTTATACCAATGAATAATAAATGAAAAGTGTAATATTTATTTCTTGATATTTTTATAAAACTTTCAATTTCTATTCGATAAATATCTACATTTGAATCCATATAAAAATCACATTCTATAAGATATAAATTTTTATGTAATAAATAGATATCATATGTAATTTTTAATTAATGTCATATAATTTTCAATATTATATTCGATGATATAATCTTATGTGTCTCCTTTATTGCGTAATTAACCCTTAAGTTTCCTTTAGATATTTATTAACACCCTTTGGTATGGACAATTGAATCTTATGTATTGGATGTGGATATTTATGTATACTCAAGAAACATTTACTCACCCCTTGAATATTCTAAATGATTTATATTTATTCCTTATTTAAATAGAATATCCTTTACACGTCACCAGGAAACTCATTAATTTATTTTAATTATCAAATAGATCGACCATTACTTCTATTTTAGGTACTTATATGTATCAGCGGTGTACCATTGAGTATGAGTTATAGATAACTTATGTATAATAGTGAGACTATGGTAATTTTTATGTTTCTAATTTTCATGGACTTGACAACACTAATATATTGAATACATTTATGCATGAACTAGAGAACCAATATTTATGAACCGTTATATATTCAATCATTTTACATCATAAAAAATATGAAATTTATAAACACTATAACATATCCTTTATAATTTTATAGCAATTTTTATAGATATAGGAGTTAAATAAATATTCATCAACATGTCACATTGATATTCTATAACTTTCTCAAATCTTATTCAGCATATATTTACAAATTGTTTTACAGATAAGTAGTCTCCATGTGACCTTAATATCAATTGAACCCTTTTCCACATGTGAGTAAATATTTAAGATGATTTTTTGAAAATAAATCACCTCTACAAAATTGTCATTATTTGAATGGATATCCAAGAATAACTAATGAATTATCTTCCTTTATCAACTAAATAATGACAAAGACTCAATTCAATGATCTGATGTGTATATTGATTCCTCATTCATTGATTAAAACCCATCATATATTGAAATATTTTCTGGTATCTTTGTAAATATTACTCTAAACATTCTTTATTACTCAAAGTAATCAAAAAAATTTATTCTTTAATTCATATTGAAATCATTCTTGTTGATACTAAATATAAATCAACAATTATCAGGTTCAATAGGCTCTATGGATATTTCATATTCCTTGTGGATCAATCTATGATACTAAAATATGGTAAAACTTTATGTTTAAGCTTAAAATGATTGAAAATAAAATTATATATTATATAAAATTTATAAAAAATAAAAATTCAAATGGGAAAAATATCTATATTTTTTTATTCATTAGTTGATCCATTATATTACTTTAGTCTCAAAGAATTAAAACATATGTAATAATTAACATCATGCATGCGTTAAGTTTTTATAATAGTAAATAATAATTTTCTATGTGATATAAAACTCTCAAAAGGTATTGATATCATTCAGTCATGATACATTGATCAAAAAATTTAGCACAAAGTGTTTCCATAAAACTATAACAAATAATATTTTTCGGTGGTTTATTAAAAAAATGGTTGATTACTAATTAATATATTTATTAGTTTTTATATCATTTTTCCTATGTAATATTTTGAATACCTCATCATAACTATTAATTTTGTTTGGATTTTTTAACATGACCACCAATAATGTATTTACTAATGATGGTTATAAAAACAAATCCACTAATAAAAACCAATAATTCTAACATGCATCATGATTCTCCTCTTCCTAAGGATCCCATCCTCTACATCATCCACAAATCCTCCTCACATTATTTTCTTCTCTACCTCAAGTCACCCATAGGAAATCCTTAATATATCTAGTTATAAATTTATATTCCTCTACCGGTCTATCATTTTCTTCCTTATGTCACACTCTAGTGTCGTCTTATCATACATTGGGGATCTTTATTCTGGATCTAATAATCCTTTTAGCCAAATATTTCTAAAATCAGAACCCGATCATGTATTTGGTTATATAGTTCAATTTTCTAATATTTTTATTTATTATAAAATTTTATCTTCAGTTTGACATTATTTTTTTCTAGGTTATATACGGATAATGTTTTGTTGGTAAATTAATTGTTTCTAAATTTTATTATTATATATTATTCATGAAATTTATTATTTTTTTATTTTTATTATATGATTAATATTAATTATTTATTTGAAATTTCATCTGTAATTTTATTTTCTTTTATTCTTATGGATATTTATTGTATAGAATTTTTTGCAATAAGATATACCCAAAGAGGGTAGGTGAATCAAGTTTACGGTCAAATTAACCTTTTTCTTTTAGCTATTTAACTCCATTTTTAGAATCTTGTTCACAATTTGGTAAGAATGGTGTTCAACCTTCTACTATTTCAAAAAAAATCAGAAAAAATCAGAAAATATATAAAATATTAATGTATATAGAGAAAAAAAATTATTTTTATTGGTTTACAGTAAAGGGATACGTCAAAGGAGTATACTCCAATTTTGTATTATTGTTACAAATCTAATTATCTTCACTAGTTGTATAGATAATATGTATAATAAATGGTAACGACATTCCAATAGAACAACCTTTATAATGTTTATCATTCATATAGTAATAAAACAAGATGCACCACCTCTTCTTCACATACATTCACTTCTTTTATAAAGGACCATCCAAAATTTATATACTTAGAGGTATGTTCAATATATAAAAAACATGTTGGTATATATTTATTAAACACTAGATGATTCATGAATCATAACACCAATTTCCATGCCCTATTTATCTTCATCTTATCTACTATTCTATTATTTTATGATATATGAGATTCACTACATAATGATATAGTTCAATATTTATCTTCCACCCAAAAAACTCAACAGTTCTTCTTCTATATAAGTGGGTAATTTTGTAGTAGAATTGTTTTATTTCTTTCGTCCTCTACAAAAACAAAATGTGTCACATATATATTCAATATTATTAATTTAATTTTTATGGATGTTTAATTCTTTCCATTCACCTATAACTACCTTTTAGGACTATTTTTAAATTTAGAACTATTCACTCCAGTACAATGTCGCATAACCTAAATTGTGTATCCCAAAGTGCACAACCCAAAGCCTGAGTACTCAAGTGTATAAACCCTAAAACATAATCTATTGTGATTAATTACTATGTTTATCACTTATTCATGTAAACTAGATTGAATAATTGGGTCACATTACTCAATGTGTGAGACTAATTACACTTCACTTTTGGGCGCATATCTCCTTGTGTATGCACATGTTAAGGACATTTTTAGTAATTCAATGTTCTCATATATCCTTAGCAAGATATGGTAGTGCCTAAACCAATCATGAATGCCTAAGATAAAGACCCTATGTTTACAACTCATCTATGAAATGTATTTACATATATCCATTTCACAAGACTCGATCCACCTGACCAATTCAATGGAAATCTTTAATATAAGACCATACAAAGATACCTTCTTAAAAAATATATATGCGATATAGATAAGTTATCATGAATCCATTATCCCCTAAATTCTTTGAAAAATCATATAAACTACAACAATCTATCTTATAATCAATAAATATCTTAAAATTTTTAACAAAAGAATTTTGAAATGGATTTTCCACTAATTAATCTTATAAAAAAACATAGTTTGATCTCCATAACACTAACATAATGAAATGAATAAATAATAATATGTGGCTATGTTACTCTCATTATTGGAATCACATAACTCCTTTATAGATGTACTCTCCACCAGACAATGTCATAAGAATCCAAATGTGAAATAAATCTATTGTTTCTAGTTTAACATTTCTTATAATATCAACACACTCAATAGCCATGAAAAAATCACATAAATACTTGAAACAGACACAATTAACCTAATCATTAACATGTGAACCTTATTGATTTATGAACATTACTTATTCGATGAATCACATGACAAATCCACCTGACATGATTATTATTGAAATCTTCCAAAACTACTGTATAATTCTATTTTGGATTCGAAAGAACCCATCATATTATAATTACATGATTTTCCACTTAAAAATACATTAATAACTCATGATATCTCCCCACCTAGGATAGGTTCAATCTATTTATTCAATTAATGTCATCATATAACATAATTCATTCAACCATATGATCCCACATTATTTTTTTCATACATAAATTATTTCCCTTCATTTTATAATTTGTCATTTCATTACTTGTAATAGTTAATGTGGTAACATAACTCCTAAATCCTCATGTGATCATAAGATCCTTAGGGGTTTATGAAAATAACTCTTCCTTTCATTGGATTCTATGATATAAAAAATTAAAACCTTTGGAGATGATTCCTTCTCGAATTCCCCTTCTCTGATTCTGAATTGTGGTTTCATACTAATATGACCCCCTTTTAAGACATCTTTAAAATATCTTCTATTCAACATACAATTATTCAATTAATATTAAATCCTTCACAGTTAAACTGAGATAATTATCTCTAGTAATAATGTTAATCTTCATGGATAATACTTGTGGACAACATATTCAATACCAAAAAATAGGTCCTTCTCCAACACAATTTATATTAATAACGTTGTTTTTAATTTTTTATGTAATACTTTTTTATATATACTTATAATGAAATGAATTTATGAATTTTTATCTTTGAGTTATTATTTATTTTTATTTTAATACTTTTATTTATCATGCATCAGTTTATTGTTTTCTAAATATTCTATCTGTCTATAAATTTATTTTATATTATTTAATTATTCTATTATTTAACTATTGAATTACTGTTTGGATATTATTTGACACATTTTTATATATTTTTATGATTGGTTTATTTTCCTTTTACATATTAATTTTATATATCAAAAATATAAAAATTGACAATAGTTATATTAGTTAATCACTTAATACACATTAATATGTTTAAGGGTTGGGGATTTTATAGAATTTAAAATTGAAAATTAATCAGTTGATTTATAAATAAAATTTATATGTATCTATTGAAATTTAAAATGATGGATGAGAAAACATTAAATATATATGAACATTATATTAAACCATTTTTCCACTGGATATAAGAGATTGATTTGGAATGGGGAATAAAAAAATGAAAAATGTTCGAAGTGTGACCACCAAAAAAATTAAATTTCTACTAATCTAATAGTAGAGAATGAAAACACAATAATTAATTAATTAATCCTTCTTCACTCTATCATATCATGGTGAATAATATAATAAATTAGTGGGGACACTTATAGGTTTTGAGAATATTAATACATGAGAGGAGATAACTGAGAAATCCCATTAGTTCTAAGAATTGTAGGATGTTATAAATTATAAGTTATATAGGGCATGTAATGAATATAAAAATCCATCCTTGTAACTAATTTTTTCCATATCATGATCTTAGGGAGAATTTTAGAATTATAAATATTTATGATATTATATTTTCTACTAGATGAAATCAATGATTCTTAAATCAATGAATAATTTTATAACATGAATAAAATTTATAACAATATTAATGCAAATTATAGAAAGATAAATTTATGTACCAATGACTCTATGTTGTATTGGTGAAAATATTTAGGAAAAGAAATTTTCAGGAGAGGTTATACACCTAGTTGAAAATCTATGAATCATGATGAATGTATGAACAAACATATTGTCATAAAAATGATGAGAATTAAAATTTATATGATTTTTTAAAATCATTTTCCATTAAAAACATGATTACAAAAACTTTTTACCTAATATAAAAAAAATAACAAAATTATTTAGTCTATAATTGAAAACAATCACTGAAGGATTATATATATTCCAAGATATTTGAATTCATAAAAATACATTGATTATTAATATATTATTTTCCCTTTAGATCATAAGTATTATTTTCATAGATTCGACACAAATGTATTTAACCCATTTGGGAATCTAAATACCCATTATAGTTTATGGATAATTATTTTTTATCCCATATAATCTATATTCAAGGATGTGAATACAATGTATTTAAATTATTATTTTGATGATAATTCTAGGAAGAAAAATTCAAGGAGATAGAATTTATGTATACTTTTATCCTATTATAGGAGAGTATCAAGATATATGTTGTAAAGGTGTTGATAAATACGATTCATAGATGAATAAATTTTAAAAATTTCTGTTTATAATTTAATTTGGCAGTGTTTTTTCCAAACCAGGAATCTTTTCTAGTTAAAATAAAAACACTATACAAGATTATCCTATTTTTGACATTTAATTTATGTTTATATGATAGTAACAAATAGTTTCTTTTATAACATAAGTCATTCTAAAATTAATCAAGAATATTTTATTTCAATAAGTCTTGATTAAATAGAGTAAGTTATTTTAGTTTAACACTAAAATTTTATTTTTGTATAGAAAACATGAAAAATTAATCAACTGTTAATAAATATTTCATGAAATAAAATTAGGTAACTATTAATATGAAAATATTCTTAAAGGAATCAATTAAATTTATAATAAAAATATGGAAGGTATTCAATATATTTTTTGAATTTTATTTTTGGTAATTCCAATTTAGTAATAATATTACAATTATTTATATTGGAAATAATTTATATATAAAAAATTATTTTTATAATGTGGAGTGATAATGGAAAATCAAAAGATCATAATTCTTATAAGAATTTATTTTAATTTAATATAAACCAGGATCTATATGATAATGTTAATGGGAAGTATCATGTAAAAAATTTCATTAGAACCATCTTGAAAAATATATATTCTTTTGATGACTAAAACATGAAAATGTACTTAATGGATATTCATATAACATTTGAGGAATTATTGACAAAAAATAATATAATATTCTTAGGTTTGAAATCTATAACTCATACATTTTGATGGTTTAGTTTCATCCTTTTAAATTTTTTAATTCATTAATTAATAAAATAAAAATAGTTATAATCATGTTTTTCACAGTCTTCAAACTTCTTTGTGAGGAAACACTTAACACATTATCTTTGAAAACATAAATAAGTAATTTTAAGGATGATTTTCCATTTATAGATTGTAATCAACAAATAATTTTCCCTAGGTGGTTCATTTTGTTTCTATTTGACTAAGGAATCCAAATTTTTGGTTCCTATATATTATCGATGGATGTATCCCATAGGGTGGTGTATTTATCTTACTTCTTTATTACAAAAAAAATTAATTTTTAAAAATCATTAAATACATGTTTAATTATAATATATTACTTCCATTAGATGTTTATGTGATTTGAAATGTAATGTGAGAAATTAATTTCCACTGGAATACTCAATTACGGAATTTTATATGGTTGAATTATGTCTAACATTTAATTAGAATTATTTTGATATGCTTTAAAAATAATTCCATTTAGATGGATGTATTTATGTTAATTGAAATAAATGGAAGTACTATTTCGAATCAACAAACAATCCAACTTTAGGTAACTATTTTGGTAAAATATACTCAACTATATTGAAATAAATATAGTTCATACATGCATATATATACATATATATATATATATGTAAGAACTGGTGGTGATGTTACATATACTAAAATAAAATAACTAAAACTGAAAAAAGTGATAGTTTGAGAGTCAAAAATATGATTTGAAAAACATAATTGATTTTGTTAGGAATGATAATATTTATTTTTATATGGAAAGATCAAAATTTCATTCATATTTATATTATTTTGAAATAAATATCTTATTTACATATTCATATTTTATATTTATTCATTCAGATTATGAATATGGGTATTCTTTTTAGGTTTCCGGAAGAATTTAAATATTTAGATCTAAAACCATAGAATTACACAGTGATATTTGATTCCATACATATTAATGGAATTAATTTTCACAAAAAAATTTATTTAAAATTTCTAAAAACAAAAAATGTTGTCATCTTCAAAAAAATTCACAAAGTAAAAATATAAAGGAATATCGGTTAACATTATAGAATTAAATTATCTTCTGTAATTTTCTGTCGTGTTATTCAAATTCAACTATGTAAATATTTACAAGTGCATAAAGAAATATTTTTTGAAATTTATTTAGGTTAAATTTTCATGATTAATCAATACTAGTGAACTTGAAGGTCAAGATCCAGATTTTTCTTCTTTCTAATTTAACACAATATATAATGTATATGGAATAAATAAAAAGGGTATAATTTTATAGTCCATTTCAATCAAATAAGAATATATTATATAGGTAACAAATTTGAATATTTGTTTTATTATAGTAAAACCCATCAACAAAATAAGATTCATTTATCTACTCATAATTATATAGAAATATCCAATAATAACTGGGAACCTGATAATGGTGAAATATTATTCATGATGGATATCATCAATAAAAATATTCTTGAAATATTAGATGATTTTATTTCAAATACTCCATTAATTTATTTATTAATTCATATTAATGTTTAATTAAAAATAAATGATTTCAACAAATTTCAATTTTTATTTCTAAAATATTGTACTCGTATATATTTTATACTAAATTATATATATACTCATTCTATTTATTTGGTGTAGGAATCTCAAAATATAAATTATTTAAAGAAAAAAAATAAAACGTTTTGAACTCCTCTTGATCCAAATGAACCCCTTAATATGTCCCCAAAATCATTAGGTATACTCCCTACATTCTATATACACCTCTTTCATCAAAAATCATATTTTATATGATTATATGTTAATGAGATATAATCCCATCCTCTATTGCATCCTATTTTTCATAGTGGGTTCCATCAAATATTGTTGGGGGTATCCAATCATCCAGTCAATCACTATAAATCATAATATTATGTCATTTTATTTTTAATAACACCAGGATTTATTGGGTAACTATTACTAGTTTATACTTCTTTATGTAAAAAAGATATAATTTGTAATTATATAAAAATTAATCAATATAGTTTTGGAATAAATATAGATAATAGTTGTAGATAAATTAACCTAAATAAATAATATCTTTAGAGGTTAGAAAATTTAAAAGTAATCTTTTTATTTGTCCTATTTTAGGTTCTTGTACATGTTGATAATGGATCATGTAATAAAATATTAGGTATTATAGTGTTTGAGATGATTTCTCATACCATTATGCATTATGATTAGAGGTATATTACAATCGAGGGAAAGAATGAGACATTAAATAACCAACTATGTATAATTTAAAAAAGTGTTACTATACATTTTCTATTTTCATTCCTTCGATACGAATATGATTTTTTTCATATATTATTTATAATTTATTTTCCATTTTCTGGTACAAGATTTGATTATATATTTATGGCCTTTGAAATGGTAGTAAAAAAATAAATAGGCTTGATGTTGAGGTTTTCATGGAATTTCAATGATGCCTATTTTATATCCTACAATATATATGAGAAGGAACCTAGACGAGACACCTTAGGATCAGTGGAAATCATTTTTGGGTATGCATCACACCAATAAACATAAGGTAATTGATAATGACACACGACTTTTAAATTAATTTTATAAAAATAATGTAATTTATTTAATATTTTTTAAAATTCTTCTAAAAAATACATTATATAGGTATAAAAATTCCATGCCACAAAAATTGGCAATAATAGACTTTTCTTCTATATGATTAAATAATGAAATACTTTAACTGATGCTAATTATAAAATTTTCCCATAATAAGAAAATAATATTTTATAATTGTTGTTTTTTAATTATATAGGTGAAAGAGGTTAGGCATGTGGTTGGTCATACCAAGATGTGGTCCAATGTGAAAAATAAATCTAATGGATATTATAAAATATAACCTCTTGTGAACATTCGGTCAAAAAATATAAACTATAATTTTATTTTTTTTGAAGTAACTTTTTCCAAAATTATATTATATTTATATATTAATATTAATGAGTCAAATGTTAAAAAATTTCAGATAAATTATTATCCTCCCATAGTGATGTCATTTACCATGTTTTGGGTTAGGATCATGTTGGACATGTGTAAGGTATGGGTTCTAAACCATCCTAATCTTGAGTCTTTGGGATATTTTCATATTTATTTTTTTGTTGCATCATTCCATATGTCTCAATATGATTTTTTATGACGTTGATTTCCAATGGAAAAATATAATGTTAAAGAACATCGTACTGGAGTCTGATCCAAGAATAATTACTTATGTATATTCTAGAGTATGATAAGGGTAATTATTATAGATTGTGTATATATTTTTACCATACATCCTTGAACTAGTTACATTAAATATTTAGAATTATATTATTATGATAAATATTTTATAAAAACTTTATATACATAATTTTGAAATAAATTTATCTCATATACTAAATTATATTTTATTCAGGAATAGAATGACTTTACCAAGTATGAATATCAGGAGAAACCATATTATAAATCATTAGGGGGTAGTCTAACCAAACAGAGTCTTGGTGATAAGGGATCCCCTTATATATATACAAATTTTTTTCTTATCTAAAAAAACATATATATTTCCACTCTGATGCTGAACTAAGATAAAAACTATATTATATTTAATTAATAATATTCTATGGTGTTTAAAATTTCATTTTTGTGATTTTTTATTGACTGTTGAAGATGTTATATAATGTATAATACTAAATTGTATGTAGGTAATATATTATTTAACAACTTGACTACTTATTATAGATTTATCCGGGTGATTGGTGGTGCTTTAACTACCACCAAATAAATCCCCCACCAATAAATTTTTTTAGTTTTTTAGCCACCCCCATTTATGGATGCCTCTCCAATGGAAAATTAATGAATATTGAAACTATTAATTATTTATGAAAAAAATAATTTTATATGGCACTATTTTTAAGAATGGTATGGTTCAAACCACTACAAACTTACATTGGTAAATAACTATTCAATAACCACTGCAATAAAAAAAATTATTGTTTTAGAAACATCCTAAAATTACTAATTCATTGTGGTTTTACACAACCCTAATTAATTTTAATAAACTACCACTAAGTTTTCGTTCTCATGAAAAATTGATATTTTTTAACCACAAATCATTTAATAACAATAGATAAAAAACTACGTAATCATAACATAATGATAGTTAATCCTTTTATTCCTTGTAGTGTTGGACTATAAAAAATATTATCTCAATGAACATATTTGTATGAAACTTGGACTAGCACAAAAATTGTAATGACTAAACAATGTTTTTCTTGTTTTCTTAGATAGAATTTTAAAATATTCCAAATGTAAGGTTTGTTTTGAAAATTGGGACTCAGATGGAGATTCTAAGAGTTATAACATCTTAAGAATATATTTTTGGATGCTTATTGAGGGATAAGAGATATTTTGGTAACTCAAGTTGATTCCTTTTCAATTTCAAGGAAGATATAAAATAGATTGGTGTTATAGGTAAGGACTCACATCATAGAGACTCGCACCATGGTGTGGTGTCGTATGGTTGGGGAGGAAATGGTGAAATATTTGGAGGCTACATGATGGGGATCAAATGTATTAATTCACCACAAAACATCATTTAGAGGCCCCACCGTAAATATTTTTCCATGGTTTCTCTCTTTACCACCTAATGGGTATTTGGGCTGATATCCAAGTGCCACATCACTATGTGTTTCTATTAGGAGAGGCACATGGAATAACCTATAAGGTTTGTTCTATGAGTGGTAATTTCTAGATCATACCAATATCATTTGGGGTTGGTTTCAATGTAACTGATTAGGAAAACCTATAGAACATTTTATGTATGAGGTGTCATAGTGTGACCGTCATGAAAATAAATTGACCAAACACTAGTGTAGTGTTTTTATTATGGGATGATTTATAATTTAAAGATCATCCCCCACTCCATTTTTTGGGAATAGGTTCCCATGGAGTGCCATTTGGCTGGATAATCCCCATATCTTCCTTCCATTTGACACACCTTTTCAAGGGGTTTGATTTTTGTTATTTTTTCACTTAATTTGGAGCTATATATTCATCCTCATCCTTATATTTATCCTTACATATTTATTTTATCTATTCTTATTGTCTCTGGGATATGGATTCTAGGTTGATTTCACAAGAATATACTAGAATTATATTTATTTAATGGGGGATTTGGATTTTACAGAGGAGGCCTCAAGAGGATGACCACATTATATTATATGTAGTTTCAATGACACAATGATGATTGATATGTTTTTATATGAATATACCTCTTTCGTTTTATTTGAATAATTAATTAAAAATTAATATAATTAATTATTTTTGTTTTATGGTTTCATATAATGGCATTGGTAGTGGTACTATCTTCAGAGTGGAATGCATGATCTTGGATGAGGATGAGTAGAGAAATACTATCATGGTATATCCATGATGAACTTAGGAATTCCCTTTAATGAAAAACCATATTTAGGTTATTAATTTATATGTGTGAATTCATTTTTTATAGGACATGGAAATGGTTTTAAGGACCATTATCACCCTATATAAAATACATTGTGTGGAATTTAGAATACGAGGCCTGAAATAATCTCTCTTTTGTACACTGGGTGAATTTGGATCTACCTTTGGTTATATCTCTATATTTAGAAGGTACCAGTGGAGTCATAGAGAGAAATAATGTAGATATTAGTATGTGAGATTAAATGTTTGTATCACATGTTAGATTTAATAAAGATTTTTGGGTAGGAATGAGACCATTATGATGTTGGATAACAAGTGAGATACTTTTATATCTTATCCTTTATGACTGATTATCCTTACTAAACCCACTAGGTTCTAGCTATCCTAACAAAAAGTTGAGGATTCCACCTCAATCCCACCACCAATAAGCCTAAAGTTGGAGACATTCACATGGTAGGCACATACTGAAATGGGTCTTCATATCAGAATTTACTTTTATTCATGCAGAAGACTAGGTCTACGTAATAGAGCAATGATGTAAGAAATGTATGAAACATATAGGGTGTAATCAATTCCTGAAACACCATTTAAGAAACACACCAAGGTGTATTAAGGTAATAAAAAAATATATAAAGGGGAAAAAATTCCTAAAAATAAATGAGGTCTAATCCTGAAAACTAGAAGGGAATGTTATAACTTATATATATTACATCACAATCTATGTGGAAAACCACCAAACATATCCTACTCCTCCATGTACCACTATGATCCTCTAAAACAGGGTCCACTAAAGTCACCACCAATCTCCATGTCATCTAAATATGGCACAATATGTATGGTAGTAACCCATTTATGGATGATTATATACATAGAAAATAGGCCACAAAAAAACCAAGATATGAAAACATATAAAATCATCATCTCAATCCATAAGGAAGGAGGGTAAGGAACTCAATATTTGATATTCTCTAAAATAAACCCATGTGAAGAGAAAAAGGGGACCTCTAACTCCATAACTGTCTAAGAATGATTAAGAGTCAACATTGAACTCCAAAGGTCAAATATATATTTCCTTTCACCGCATGCAATGTCACGAGAATTAGTGGGGAAGGAATGCACCTCTCTACTACCCTCTATAATCGAGGAAGCACTAACTGCAGTACATTATATACTCTATAATAGAACTCGGATATGGGGTAATATGAATACATAAATTGATGACCCTCTCACTCTACAGTATGGGGGAGTAATGAATCTACCTATGTGAAGAGTTTGGGGGACCCTCACCTTTGAGTTGCTAGGGAATACCAGCCATGAGATCACTCTAATGGTTAATCTGAACCACTTCCATTGGCCAACCCTTGCTAGATGAAGTGTCTCGCTCAAAACACCACATGTATTATATTTGATTAAAAAACTGAAACCACCATCAAATACCTTCCCTAAAACCTATAATGATTAGATACTCATAGGACAAAATCCACTATTTAGTGAATAATATACAGAAGGTATAATTTTCGTAAAAAGTAAATGACATGTAAATTGGGCCATAGGGTGTGAAAATCCTCCTGGACACATGTGTTTTCCAACCTTGGAAATGGTTCAACTATTCATGTGACTATACATGGTTGGTATATGGGGTCACATGGAATGTATATTTACCCAGGTCATGGGCGTGTACGAATAGTACATGGCTCAGATGGCCATGTACATTCACATGGTACGACCCTTAGGATGCATGGTGTGTATACTTACATGGGGTCATGGATGTGTTCTTTGACACATTGCATGGATTACCATGTAAGGATACATGGTGTGTGGTTAGGGAACATAGAATATTATATTAAACTCACCTAAAACACCAGTCATTGTGAGAACCTAAACTACAAGGTGTTTTTTCACCCAGTATACATATTGTGTAATAAAAGTTTTCAAAAAAAGTGAAGCATGCCTTCTCATGAACACCAGATACACAATGTTTTCAACAATAACTGAAATTTGAATACCAAAATATTCCATAAATAAATTAATCCATCACTTATTATTCATTTTTGGCTTCCGATGGTAGCAAATCAGATCTTCCTTCAATCAGTCGATAAACTATTACATCATTTACCGCCACATGGGGTCTCATTGCTCAAATCCATCATCCAAAATATTCCTCTATCCTTTTTCAAATCATTGATCCCTATATTTCTCATAAATCTACGTTGATTCAATTTGTTCTATAATTTTTAAATCTATCTATAAAAAATATAATTACCAACCCCAAAGGCCAATGATGAATAACGTTGACAATTGTTGTGTTGAAAATAACAACAAAAATGTAATATTGTAATTGGATAATGATATCCCATACAATGAAAATAAGTTTTTGAAACCAATTATTCAAAATATTGGTTCAAGTGTAATAAACAATATGGTTAATAAAGACCAAATAAAATTGTGTTAATGTGAAGAACAAAAAATTTATATAGGTTTAAAGATATGAAATCATTAAATAACAATTTAATTCAAGGAAAAAACCAAAACATTAACAATAACTACCTCCTGAATGGATGCATCATTGGTGAGAAACATCTCTACATGTAATGATGTTTAATATTCTACTACATTCTTTATCCTCCTCATAATTATCCTCAATCATTTCAATCAATCCAAGTTCTGTTATTTTCAATTTCAATGGAAGTATCATCTTCCTATATAATCTTCCACAATAATGTGAATAACCCTAGATATTACCCATGATGATAAATGTATATAAAGGTAATTACATTTTATGCCCTTAAATAATTTAAATAATAAATCTATTTAATTAATTATTTTACCCACCAATGATCGAATTCAACCAATCCCTTGATGTCGACAAAATTTATTTCACAAATATGTTAAACCCCACATTATGGAGACAACCAAAGTCACATAATTCTCATATAAGATCTTTATCAATAAGAAAATAATCTATTTTGAAAATATTTTAATGTGTTATTTATTATTTGTTAATATTTATAATTTATTCATTCCAGGGTCCTATGACGCACAGAAATAGTATGGGATCTAATCAAAATCAAGAGATATATCATGAAATATTCAATAGATCAAAATATAAAAACTAGAGTGATCATATTTTCCTCTTATTCAATGACTTTTACATAAAAATAAAAAATCCACAGAAAATGATTGGGGAACTATTCCAAATTCTATCTCTCAAGATCCTATGAGATCTCATGTATTCTCTCTTGATATCAAATAAATTGAATCCTAGGAATGGTGTTTCCATGTAGGATCCTCCCACATTAATCCTTAATCACTTCCATGTGATCTAATAAAATGGATCCATCATTCATATCCATCTCACCCTAGTCCATAATGTCTGACCGGTCAAGCACGTATCTCCCATGATATGAAATATGGATGGAATCACACAATTGGTCCAACTAAAAGGTTAATTTCATTGGGTAAGAACCATTCCAACACACTATTTGATCTAGATGGCCCGATGAACCTCAAGGATACCTTACATCCCGGGAAAATTATTTTCAATCCTCATTGTTGGAAGAATCTCAAGAAAGCATGGTCTCCCTACTTCATCTCCAAGGACCGATGACATCAATATGTGTATGATTTATGTTATATTTGATCCATCCTCATAATCCCATGGATCACATGTACCTTCTCTATTGTCACCTTCACCACCTATGGCCCTACAATAGATATGTCACCATCCTCAATCCAACACAAGGGTGACCTTTAGGGACTCCCATGTAGGTTCTAGAAATATTCATTAATAATTATATAATTATGGTTATTATTATAATAACTCTACAGTAATGGATAGTTGTACTCCCAACTCTGGATGAAGTCTAACTCATAGGCTTTCATCATATCCCCCATCAACTAGATGGGTCGCTTAGTCTTGCCATCTGTTTGGGGGATAAAAATTTTCTTAATCCAAAAATGTGTCTTGGAAAATGCATATAGACCACTCAAAAATCATGATGTGAACAATAAATCATTGTTAGAGATGATATTCATGGTGTCCCCAAGTATCTAGATTATCTCAAGAATATTCATTCACCCCATACAACCCATCAAACACTTCTCCTTAATGGAAAGATAGTGTGATGACATAGTGAGTCAATCGAAAATCAACTAGAGAGAATTGTGACCCCTCACAATCATTGTATATAGAATCATAGAATCCATTGATATTACATCGTAATTCTATTCAAGTATCTCAATAGGTTGACTCGATCCTACATGAAACTGATGTTCATCCTTCACCTGCTGGCATGTGAGGCATCGAGAAACAAACTTGTTAACAGATCACCCTATTCCATCACACTAAATATGTCGACGGTACATCGTGTTCATATTTTCCACACACATAAGTTGAGCCAATGTATATGTATGTAAATCCCTCAATACCTCCTTACATAATGTTGAAATAATTAACATATTTCCTCTTAAAAGAATTATTAACTCCCATCCTTCATAAAATCCATCAAGTGCATCTATTGATTTGATCATGTCACAAAAAACATCATAATAGACATTTCACAACAATGTATATCCTATAAACTGAGGAAGTGGTGGAGTCAACATTCTTTATAGAATGTATGAATCACCCTTCTCCTCTGATAGGGTAAGTATTAATGAGGCGGACTTCTCTGATATTTCCTCCATCATGAGAGAACATGATTTTCAACTAAGATAATCTATCATCTCATTTCCCATCCCTATGGTGTAGAAAACATAAAATCCATATCCTAATAAAAAGTCCAACAAATTCCACTATCTTAGTTCGATATCTCATTGGATGAAGATATACCTAAGGATCTGGTTGTTTCAGTAAATAATGAAATTCTGTATCAAAATATAGTGCCTCTACATATTCATCGAAATTAATATGATTTCCTAATAAAAGTCATGGATTGCACAATTCCACTGATGGGGTCTCAACTAAAACAACCCATAAGAGATCACTATCAGCATCTACATTAACACACAATTGAGACTAACTCCAAATTCATTGATAAACATGAAATACTTTACACCCTCTTACAGTAGTCTGAAAATAGATTCCCTAGTCAACCTCTACCTCTGATCCTCAATGTCCCTTCGACACTAATCAGTCTAGGAAAATGAATTCCCTTTCCATGTTAAGGAATTCAAAGGCGACGTGATTGAATAAAAAAATTACCATGAACCACAAATGTACCCTTCATAACTGAGAAAACTACATTGCTATGATATTCTCTTGGGTGTATCTTAATAATTAACTACATAAATCTTCACTCGATCCATATATACACCATTCCCTAATATTTCATTCCATAAAAAGTGATCCTCTAAGATCTAAAACTAACTCTTTATGATATTTTTGTAAATTTAGTTATCAAAAAGTAATTATAGGACCATCTTTATGTTTTAACAATGTTCCTCCTTTAACGCATAGTATATCAGTATTTCATGAATAAATAAAACTAAAAAATGGTCCACGAATATCTGGTTCATAAGATACATGAAACTAGAGGGGGAATTATTAACACTAAAATTAACCACTATGAAAACATTATGTCTGTAGTGAGATTAGAATGCTATCTTCAGAATATCATCATTATAAATAATCAAATTAAGGTAGTTGAAATGGTGATCGATCATTGAAAACTAAATTACTCCATTCAACAGTTCAAAATGGATAAAAATCCTTGAAAAGGTGTACATGTTATTTATTGTTTCCCAATTCATGTGATGATAGTAGACGTACAACCTCAAAATCCCATCACCCTCTTTCATGAACTAAACTGGAGCCACCCATGGTGAAACACATGGTCTGATAAAACAAATCAAATAGACTTCTTCTAACTACACCCACTTCTATTTGATCTTTGTGGGGGACTTCTAGAATTTCGAGGAAGATATTGGTGATGTCTTGGGTGAAAGTGAATGAAAATTCAGTCTCTAACCATGGAATATGTTTATGAACATATTCATGAAAGACCACCAAAATATTATATATTGACATTTGAAGCTAGATTCTTAAACAACCTATTGCGAAAATGGTCATACTCGACAATTTATTATTAATTGGTAGGAAATTACTGCTTGTAGGCCCCATTTTATCTCTTATAATGTCATTCTCACCCACACAAGATACTCCCAAACCATCAATATGACGATAACTAACTATCATAATATAAAATTATATCTAGGAATTACCCATAGAAAACCAGTCCATCCCTAGGATTAATTCATAAGGTTTTATCATAATGTCCAATTGGTCGAATGAAGTACTTTCTCCATTGAGTGACAACATGCTCTTTTTTAAGATTTATGACAGAGAAGAATCAATCCCTGTATGAACATCTCACCACAAAATAATGGAGAAAAACTCAATGAAAATCTCTAGATGTCTCACATGGGATACAAAGATAATGGAATGACTCACATCTATGTCTACTAGTATTATATCTCTTGCAGAGAAGATACAAATCACACCTCAATTCAAACTTTGAAAATCCTAATTATATCTCTCCATACCCTGCACCATCCAACACCCTCATCCACATTTCATAGAGGATGGTGGGGAGAACCTAGTAGTAGTGGTTGTATTAGATCATATGATTTTCCTCCACCCATATCTCATCCCTCTAGAGATCCACTTACTACACTATGAGAACGGATTTGCATGGGGCCACCCTTACCATTCATAAATGATCCCAAATCATAATGATTCATCTACCAAGGAGGTAAATCTACTTCCTTTCATCCCTTATTATAAAAAAATGTTAGGAAATCATTAGCCATGTGACATATTCAATACCAAGTTTTAGATCAACTTTCAACCGATTAATATGACCCTTTATACAAAACCATTCCTACATATCCAAGTTTCTATGACTTGGAATTTTTATTCCTCCTTTGTCAAGACTCTTGAATTTGATTTGTAATAGCGGTTTATTATGAATCAGTCTCATTATATATACTCCATAGTCTATCAGTCTGGCGTACCTCTACTGAAATTTTCTTTATAACTAAATCTCGCTCCAACACTATAGAATATGTTGCAATACAAAAGGAGACCACAAAATCATGTATTTATCTATGAAGTCCCGACTCAAATTTCTATACCCATAAGAATATGTACTACACCATATTAAGAGTGTAAAATTTGGGGTTGATAAAACCCAAGGAATACTCAGATAATGAAAAATCACCCTCCTGATGCTCATGAAGAATTAAGATCCACGATGGTAAAAATCTCGAAAGGTAACATTCATAAAAAACAACAACATAAATTCTTAACATGAAATCAAAATCTCACTAAGTGTAATAGTAATCAGAACCCGCTAATGTCATGTTTCTCCATAAAAAGGACTAGTAATAAGAACAACCATATGACCAATTAAGGAATGAATGAGCCAAAATAATCAAACAACCACCTTGACCCAATCCTCCACTACTAGTGGTTGCATCATTTATTGAGGTCAAATATGTCCCTATAAAAGAAAATGATGAAATTTTCTATGTCTACATGTTTCATTATCATGACATTCTTGATTTATCATCTTCCCAACATGTAGTTTATCATCCTCATAAAATACATGAGGTAGTTCTAAATGATTTCCATATGGTGAATTCAAAACTATACTCCCACATAGAAGAATGAAATCCTGAATAGGTCTATGAGCTGAGGAATCATATCTCAAAATGTCATCGTCGCAAATTAATATTAGTTCTCTAGCTTGTTGTCACCATGAAGTCCTCTTAAAATGTAAATAAATGTACCATTTTTTAATGATCATAATTAGGGAGATGACTCAAGAGGGGCATGAATGTCAAAATACCCAATAATACCTGATGAATTTAATATTGGTTCCCCATAACAATTTCCAATGTATACTGAGGTGACAAATAAGTAGTTAAATCACTGTGTATGGATTTATTAGTCATCGCACCATCACTGGGTTCCCTAGGGGGATATCTTAACCTGAGATACTCTTATATCATTACCCTCATTTTTCAAATCTATCCTCAGAACAGTTATAACTCAAAACATATACCTAAGGAAAAAAATCCTTTCGTACCACTCAATCATGACCCGAATTGCTGGGGCACTATAATGGATGAATATAATTTGAGGGTGAAACCCCAAGCCCACCTCCTATATGCTACGGGTTAGAGATAAGAACCAAGTAGGAATATATAAAAATATTAGGACATAGTCTAAATTACCTATACTCATTCACACAACCTTCTTTATACAACTATATAGAGATATAAAAAATACAAAAACATCAATGTCCTAATAAATGCATGAGACAACCTGTTGAAAATATAACATAGTTCCATAATATAATATAAAAATATGTAATTTTAAAAATAATTTTCAAACTAGAAATGAGGACTCCAAAGATATACTATCATGGAAGTTGAAAACTAAAGTGATCCAAGGTCATTATCTAAAAAACTAACAACTAGATATGGAAAACACATCTATGTAGAACTACAATAATTTAATAATGGGTCCACTAAATTCTCTGTCTATATGCATGTCATGTTTAGAATAAACAATATTATAAGGAATAGCATATTCATGGGTTCTATTAGTCATTCTTAGTAGGATGATATGAAATATTATAAGGAATATATATCATAAAAAATCATCTCATTATAAAAGACAATAAGGTAATGGAACCCAAAATTAGATATACAAAAAAAGAGAAAAGTGAAGTGAGGAAAGGAATCTACAACTAAGTATCCTGTTTAGAATAATAATGAGTCTAAATGCATCTCTAAATGTCTCATCTCTAATTCCAATTACCATATAAAACATCCCAATAACCAGTGTGGAGGGAACATGCCTTGTTAATGCACTCCACAATCAAGGGAGCACTAACTCCATTAGACGATTTGATCCCCACTAGATCCCAAATAATTGGGATTATAAATCCGTTGATAGAGGACTTGAACACTAAATAATATGGGGGTGTACTAACTCTATCTATATGAAGAATATTGGGACTTTCTCCCTGGTGTGATAGGTGTGTACCGACAACGTTATCTCTCAAATGACTAATCCTAACCACTGTCATTATCCAAGAATTTATGGAATAAGCGTCTCAGTCAAAACACATCAGGTCATATTGCAGATGCTGAAACAATGTACTGCATCACATCTACAATGGAAAACCACTCATAATATGCTACCTGCTACCCCAAATCTGAGTTCCAATGTAGAACATACATAAGGTTGAAGATTTTCATAATTAACACAACATGTGACTCATCCGGGATGTGGGCCATGTCCTCCCTTAAACATGACTTGGATATCCGTGTAACTCTACATGATGTATATATGGGTCCAGACTGTATGTATGTTCACTTGGGGTCATGGGCATGTACACATGGTACATGGATCATGTACTCATGTACATCTACATGGAATGAACCCCATGATACCCTACTTTCATACATAGATAATTTCCTAAGTGTGTACCATCGACACATGTTTTTTATGCTCATCTAGGGTACATACTGTGTGAGCACATCTACATGGTGTTTCATATATTACATGCTAGAAACCTTTTCCCCCATGAAAAGCAAGACTACATTATGTGTGTGCCTCAAAGATACATGACAAGTATTTTTATTTTTCACATACAATAAATCATACCTTCACAAAGATTCTACATCAATGATTATCTTTACCATCCTCACCATTTGACCACTTGAATATATAATAAATGAAGGATGTTGTCCCTGATTGATGATTTCCATCCCTTGATGTTTTGATATCTGAACTCGATTCTCCTAATCAGTAATCTGTAATGTCATCTTCCACTGTTTGGCGTCTAGATCCCCCAATCCATAACCCACAACAAGAAATAAACCTCATATGTTCCACAAAAAATTGATATGTCTTTCATTAATGAAAATATTTCATGAATATAGGGGTTTGATAAAACTCAAATCCATTATAGAAATATTAAATCATTGACTCTATATGGAAATAATAAAGAATTCAAAGAATGATGAGAGGGAAAATCATGAGAACAATGTAAGATCAACATTATTCGATGTAATAAAAACTAATGAAAATTAATTATGGAAACCAAGGGTGTGAAATACATGTTATAAGTAGATGAATAATTTTTTTTCAAGAACCCAAAATAAATTTTTGATAATTTGAATAATGAATATTTCCATTAAAATTAAGAATATATAAAATCGTTGATTAACAATAGAATTAAAGGGTAAAAACCCAAGAAACAATGATCCCTACCTCACGAATGGATTTATCATTGGTGAAGAAGATGTTTTTAGCATCTAACATAAGGATTCCTCTATGTTCTTCATCCATATCATTAATATTTTTTACCATTTTTTTATCTATGTTTCTATGTCATGAATTCTAATGTATCCCTCATCCTTTTCCTCTCTATTCTCCAAGGGTTTGGTCGCTAACCCTAGATATTTCCATAATGAAAAATATATATAAATTAAATTATTTTTTAGACCTTTAAATAAAGAAAATAATTAAATTATTTAATTAGATAACACACTAACCAATAGTTTCCTTCAACTGATCTCCCCAAATTGAACAACATAATATCACCTCTATTGTAAAATCTACATTCGAGACACCAACATAATATTTAGGTTTTCATATAATATCCTAATCTGTGAAAAAAAATTTGAAAAAAAAATCACTGGTTTGATTTAATATATATTAATATTTCAAATTTATTAATTCGGTGGTCATAAATCATCCATGAAATGTTCTGAATCTAAAAAAATATAGTTCTATATTCCATTATCTCCTCTAGTGTGACCCTCTACCCAGTGTGGAACTGGAATGAAAGCCTGGGTGCTGTTACACCTGAGACTACAGTTGGGGGAGCACATATAGGCGCTCAGTGGTGGGTGATGGCCCACCTATACCGTGTAACCCCTTGGGCCTGAAAACCCAGTGTAAATTTCCCAACGAGCTTGTACCCTATTAGTATAGGCTCCTTCTTGGCATCCAAAAGTCCCAGGATTAAATCCAAGCATGGGAGAATTTTCATGTACTGTAGAAGTAATGTAGAAGGGAACTATAGAAGTACCGACATTGTAGCGGCGGAGGGACTGTAGTAGGTACAATAGCGGTGGTTTTACTGTAGCAGGTACAGTAGTAGTGTAGGTATTGTAGTAGCACTGTTCACCGAGGGGTCCTTTGGGCCAAAAAATGGGCTTTCAGGCCTTGTATTCAGGCCACGTAGCCTTGGGCCTTCGGGCTATGTAATGGGTCTCCCTCTGCCCAGTCTAAAGAGGTTTGTGTATTAAATAATAAATTGAGGCTTTGGCCCCAACATTTTAAAAAAATAAAAATGTTCCATAAGAAGGATAATTCTTCTAGGAATTGGTATGGGTTTGAAATATCTTATAAGGGAGGTCCATGATATGCTCTAATTATTGGATTTTTGGTATTTGTGAATAGCTTATAATTGTGATTATAATGGTTTTAGAGTAAAATAGGCTGGGATGGTCCTTACAAATATGTGTAGAGATTTAATCTAGATGTTATTCAGGATTGCATGTGTCTTTGGTTTAGGGTAAAAAGATTTTATAGGATGAGGAAATACCATTAGGTTTTTCTTTAGAATGTATTTATTCAACAATTTTTGTAATTTAAATTCGTTTTTTAAGAAAAAAACACAAATTTATGATACTAATGAATTTAATTTATGTAAATTTCAAGAAATTATAATATTTCAAAAAAATTATTATGGAATTATATTCATTTAATTAATCTACGAGAATATTTGTTGAAGTATTCTAGACGTGTTTTAATTTTTTTTGGAAACATGGTTCATACCCTACATTTGTAAGCATAACTTGTTCATTAAAAACCCTACATATGAAATAGTACAAATAGATCATGTTCCATAAACTATTGTAATAGTTTGGATATAAAACCCTACATTTTAAATCAACCCTATGTTTGAAGAAATAAATGTATTGAACACCAACACTAATTTTTTTGGTCAACCGTATGTTGTTAACCCAGTGTTTGGAGTTTTTTCATCCAATGAAGGAACCCTACATTCAACTTTTCAATGATAGAGTTTTTAAATATGAATTATTATCAATTATTTAAACAATAGTACTGATAGAAATAAATATCTATTCAAATCTATTTTACATCGAATTAAAAAGGATCATTTTTATTGTTTTAAAGGCTCGTATTCAATAGAGTAAATCTTTACTATTCTCAAAGGGAGTTATGAAACTCTTGAAAATTTTTGATTTTAAATATTTTCAATTTGTTATATGATATTTATATAGATGGTTTTACCTAGAACTGGTTGACTAGAATTATAAATATCAATATGTAATTTATCAGAATACACAACGAAAACATGCAAAATGAAAATTTCTATGTCGTAGCCTTCAGAAAAATACTTGGGAGACTTACAGGGTTTGATCTATATAATTGATTTAATTTTTTTATCAATGTTTCTCCATTTAAATATTATATTTACTTTTATAATAATGATGAAGCATATTTCAGAGACACACTTTTAGTCAAATTTAGGTTTCTTTATCTATATAGTGTTTTATCTATCACTGATTAAAAAAATTGTGCAACATTTAAGATCTAATTGTTATTGTTCATTATTGAAGATCATTTACATATGTTAGTTTCTTATATAACTACGAAGGCTAACACATTTTCTCAATTGAATCAAACTCAGATGATTCATTGGAGTTTTAACCGCTCTCACTCATTCGTGCTTAATTATTAGGTTCTTTCAATAAGCTATGAATTTACATTTCTCCATCAATGTACCAAAAGGGTTTTTAAATAATTATTTTTTGCTTTCATCATTGTGAAAATAGTAGTCTTTTTGAAGGTATTAGGATATTAAGACCTTCTAGTAAAATCAAAATGTTCATGGAGTTGACTGTAGGTGTAGTGGAGTAAGGGATCTTTGTACCACGAACCACCACACATCGATGTATTCATTTCCTCTTTTTAGTTTTGATACTCGCTCATCTTTTAGATATAAATAATTGGTTTCTATAAAAATTATAGAGGACTTATAAATTTTTAATGGGTTTTGAAGAACATAATTTACCCCATCCATCTTTATTCTTTGTCTTAATTATAATCATTTCATCCTAACAATTGGTATCTGTGGAAGTAATCTATTGATAGTATTTTTATTTTAAAAATTATTTTTCATATCTGATGTCAAAAAATAAGTATCAGAAGGTTATACTAAATATTTTATAGCTATAAAAATCCTGATCTAAATATTTAGACAAATACATCATTAAAAGGCTGATCTTGTAGAAGGTATGTTAATGATATGTGCTAATTATTTTAATGGTTATAGTTATGGATAACGGAAAGCCAGTCTGATCATTTATTTGAAAAATTGTGGAATAATGGTTCATTTAAAAGATTCTATGACTAATGAAATTCCTAACTAAGGTTTAAAAGATTATAGTATGATCAAAAAAGAGAATAAGATATCAATTTAAAATGCATAAATTTTATTATGTGTGGTTTAGGAACTAATTAATTCAATCAAGTGTGTCAATGTCTTACTAAATATGAGATGTGGATGTATATTTCTATTTCATACAAAGTAACTGAAAATAATATAAAAATAAGGTACACTATTGTAAATATAATGTTTGATACATTATTAATGTATGAGGAGAAAATTATATCTCAAATGAATTGAATAATGACTGATATTTTCAATAATGTTGCATCTATAGGAGATAAAATTTCAAAATTAGAATAATCATTAAAAGTACTCAAGGTACTATCCTCTATTTAAAACATAATATCTTTAGCTATTTGAAAATATACACCCATGAAAATATTATCTCTGATGTAATTAATTGGAATAATAATTATGTATAAAGCTAATATATAGGATGAATCAAAAAAATAACACATTACCAAAAGAAGATTCTCTCAGAAGTACTTTGGATGAATCATCTTATTCAAGTCATCTAAATTTAAGAAAAAAAAATTATCATATTTTTCAAAAATATTTGAGAACAAATATAAATAGACTAAGAAAGGGACTGTGGAAAAAACATGATGTGAATGCAAGGAAAACGTCCATATAAAGGATAACTTCCCTTTAATTAAATATCAAAAGAAATGTAATTATAAGAGAAAGGGTAATAATGTTATAATGGCTACCTAGAATAATAATTCTAGTTAATAAGATTAATATTCTACATATTCTAAGGCTAAGGATAAAAGACAAATGTTATGCCTTATGGATCATACATATGAGGTACAATATTCTTACTATCAAAAATCTAGTTATGAATAATTGTCTATTGTTAAATTAAATTGGTATTTATTTATTATAAAATATAAATATGAACTCTTTGAAAAATACCATATAAATATTAGAAAATATTATAATAATGTTCTATTAGATAAAGAATTTTTTGAAAAAAAATTATAAAAGTAAAATGTAATTATTCTAAAACATTTTCTGTTTCTATTGAAATTATATTTAATTAATTATTGAGTGAATATGATTATTTAAAACATACTTCTAGTATGCTGATAAAGTGATATTGTTTTAAATAAAATCCTTGGAAAAAATAAAATTCAGAAAGGAAAAGTTGAATTAGGATATACTAGTGAAATAAGAAAACTATATAAGGATTATTTTATCCCCAGTATAAATAACAATAAAATCATTATTATATATGTTTTTATTAAGGTATTAATGGTAATCATGTCAATGATTTCTACTTTAGATAACCATACATTTTTTGCACTTAAAAATTTTATTGATCAATATAATTGTTTGACATAAATAGTAGAATTTCAACTCAAAATAAACAAGTTTGGATGCCTAAAAACAAAATTTCTTACGATGATGGACTAAAATGAAAATGTGTACCAACAACCCATTTATTATGTAGTATATATTTTCAAAAATTAAAATCATTAATGATTATCCTATATCTTTTGGATAAATAATTTGAAACATTGTATGTATGGTTTCCGAACGTAACATATCATCTTCTTCCTAAAATACTTTTATTTTATCCTTATTCTTATTTATAATACCAGGTTCAAAGGATTCTATAAATACAGACATGGGAAAAATTAGTTGTCAAGTACTTCCAGTACTAATGAAAATAATTTTGATAATAAGATAAAAGGTAATCTATGTGATCTCTTAAAAGAACATTCAGTTTCATATATTGCAGATATGTTTGAAAAATATTTTGAAATTAAAATGGAAGTAAAAATTCATGAAGAACAAAAAATATATTCACCAATAATTTGTAATGAAAATTTTATGTTTAAAGTTAGTACCTTAATTTTTGAAAATGTAGCAATTAAAGATGATTTGTATGCAATTTTAATGTACTATAAGGAACTAAATAATGAATCTATATCAAAAATTGTTTATGATTTGTTACAAAAGTAATATTTTCATATGAAATATAGCATAATCTTAGAAGTATACTTTGAAGCTGTAAAGTTATAAATTCCATTTCAATTTTAGTTTCCCATAAGAGAAGTTGTTACCAATAAATATCATGATAAGATGAAGTTATTTCTGCATGAAAAATGTTATTCTTATTCATATTTAGAAACATATATTCAAAATAGATTTGACGAAATATCAAGAGTTTTAGCCTCATTAGGAGAAGAGGTTCAATGTTATGAAATTTTAGATGGGAAATCAAATCCTTTTTAACTCTTTGTTTTTATTTTATTTTTATCAAAATTATATTCATTGTATTCAATATACAGTTTTTAGTATAAATTGTGAAAAAAGTTGTTTCATAATATCTTTTTAATCTTCTATTAGTCATCTTATATATTCATCATGTTAATATTTTAAAATATGTATATCAGTGTAGGTAAAAATAATGGTTTAAATATTACTTATGCCATAATATTGTTTTAATTCATTCAAAAACTTTTACACTATGATTTAGGGTTTTTTAATCAAATAATCATTTAATTCATTAAATATTTGATTATAATCCATGTTTAAAAAGTTTATAACTTTTAATGAATGGCTGAATTTTCGGTGTGTAAATTTTAAAACACTTATTTTTTAATGTCACCAGAAGGGGAAGAATTTTATTTTTTAAAAAATAATAATGAAGATCCTTAACATTGGGAAGAATTTGTCTGTTGTATATTACATATTGATCATCAAATATAATTTAATAGTTTTAAATTTACTTGACTATTTAAATGTGTATAATTTAGGGAAATTTCTTATCAAACATTATATTCTACTTATAAACAGAAGAGAGAAGTTTTTCTATAAAAAAAGTATTACAATGATAAAATGTGGAGAAATTATTATTTTTTAAATAAAAATATTATCTCAGGTATTTTGGTTATCAAAAATGGTGAGGCTTTTTAGCATGTTTTGATTCAACAGTTTTTGTAATTTCATTTTGTTTTTCATTCCCAATAAACGCCAACATTTATGTTACTAATGAATTTATATTATTTGAATTTTTTGAAATTATTATTCATCAGATTATTTATTCTGGAATTATATTCATGTCATTGAATCCTTGTGAATATTTTTTGATATATTTGGGACATGATTAAATGTATTCTAGAATCACTATTCCTACCTTATTTTAGTAAGCATAATATATTGTTCCACAATCATGTGTTTGAAAAAATACGTTTGGGTCCTGCTGCCTATGCTGTTATAAATGTCTATATAAACTAACTTATTTTTGGAATCAACCCTATGTTTGGAAAAATAGACATATGTTATATCCACACTAATTTTGTGATCATCTATACATTGTCAACCCTACGTTTGGAGTTTCGACATTACATGAATGAACCCTATGATTTACTATTCAATAACTATGTTTTTAAATTTGAAACATTATCTATGATTTATGTAACAGTCTTGAAATAGTTAATATCTAATCAAATATATTTTATGTCTCATTCAAAGTGTTTTTAATGATCATTTTAAAGGCTCATCTTCAAATAGAGTACATTTTTAATATTCTTACGAGATTTATGAGTGATTTTAATATATTTTTTTGAATTCAAATATTCAATATTTATTATGTGATATTTATGGATATGGTATGACATAGAATTTCTCCTACATCATTATAAATATCCATTTTTTGTTTATCGAAATACAAAGTGTAAAAATTCACAAGGAAAAAATGTGTTTCATTTCCTTCAGAGCTACAATTTGGATACATAGATTTTTTTATCTATCTAATTGAATAATAGTTGTTTATTTCAATGCTATTTATTTTTATTATAAAATCTTCATCTATTGGATAGATTATGTATTTGTAAGGGGTAAAATTTGGATACATTCATGTTATATATCTATCTTGTGTATTCTCTATTACTTATTAATGAAATCATTTGAAACATTGAAGATATTTTTGTTGTAGTACATGATTGAAGATCATTTACATCTATAAATTTTTTAATATCTATGATGTCTTACATGTTTTGTCAATAGAATCAATCTCTATTGATTTTTTGGAGTTTTTACCACTCGCACTTAGTCATGTTTAAGTTTCAACTACTTTCCCAAATATGTGGATTTGTGTTTCCCTGTAAAAGAATCATACGGCTTTGTAAGGTATAGTTATAAGATTTAAACTACCTAATCTCCATTATGTTTATAATAGTCTTAGGATTAAAGGACATGCTAGTAAAATATCTAATCTAATGTATTTGATTGTAGGTGGAGTGGAACAAGGTATATTTATGTCATAAATCACTATATATCATAGTGTTCATTACCATTTTCGATGTCAGCTACTCATTAATATTTTTGGGAGAAAGAGTTTCACTATATAAACAAGGGAGGAGATCTGACTCTGTCAATATTTTTTACGAACAAAATTCACCCCCCCACCTCTTGTGTCAATTTCTTCTTTCTAATCCTTCTGTCATAACAATTTTGTATTCATATTTATATTGATATGAAGATATTTTAATGGTCTTGAGAAGATTTTACTTAGGGAATAAATTATATATGATGTATAATGTTGTTCAAAGATATGTATCCTTTAACTAAGGAATTAGATATTACTTTTTGATCATATGAGATGGGTTATATTCCCTACATTAGGGTTAAAATGTGATCAAGTTTTGATCCTATCATATATAAGAGGATGTTTAAGGATTTGTTAGACCCCACTATGAGTGAGAGAGATTTTTAAATATATAATACCTTTCCCATGGGTATGAACTAATAGAAATTTCCCTAAGTCAAAGGTTCTTGGGCCACCTATGTTTGTGAGACCCTCCATTAGAGAAGGGAGTTGTCTGACTATGACCTAATCTTGATTCAAGTGGTGGTTGATAAAATGTATGATCATCCCAAGGTATGATGTCAACGTCAGTATACATGTAGGGTGACATCCCCTAGGTGAGTTCTTGGTTTGATTGGTGTGTATGAGACCACTCTAAGTTATATGATAGGGATTGAGACTTGGAAAATGATGTCACATTGAGTAAGAAAGTGTTGATAGGACCACCTTGAGTAAGTAGGTGAGTCTTGAAATTATATGTAAGATCTAACCATGCATGATTAGATATAATTTTTAATTTTTTCTCTCCCTACCCATATTCTTCGAGTATCGGTTAGAATATATAGAATGATGTTACATGACTCTAAAATTGAAAAAATCATGTATGGTCACATGTCATGGTGTCTTGTTTAGAACATGATGTCATGAAAAACATGGAATAATGGTGAATTTGTTATAACATGATATATTGAGGCACATTGGCATGACTTTGTTAATATACTATTTTTTCTTCCTTTGTACATATATATATATATATATATATATATTATGGTTCATAATAAGCTAAATTCATGTGACCATATTGATTTTTATGTCTCACGTCCTTCATGGTCCCCCTAGTTCTTGTGAATACCTTATGTCCATATTTAGTTTGAGAATAAGATATATATTTTATTAAATATAGAATGTTAACAAGTATTTAAATTATTTGATGAGATGATACTCAAGGATGATATTAGATCCACTTTTTTTATATTTTTGATATAGTTGATGAGCGATCAGGGTTTTTTAACCATATGCTTCTATAATAAATTTTTTTATAACATTATTCTTGTTTATTGAATTACTCATACAATGATCATTGAATGGTTAATTTATTTATATTTCCAATTTCTTATGACATTTATTTGTGGTTATAGTATCATCAATGTATGATTTAGGACCTCTCCTCTTGACAAAAACCTTTGATGTAAGGTGAGGAATTATTGAGACAATTTATCCCTCCATCTCAGAATAGTTTTTTTGGTAGTGGTGTTACTAGTTGTATCAAATAATATTTTACTTTGTTTTTCTATTTGTTAATATTATAGTCATGGAATAGGTATTTTTCATATATTTTCAATGGCTTTAGAATGGTGTACTATGAATCAATTTGCTAGTCAAAAGTAATGGTTTCTATGGGTTATAAGAATGTTGTTCTAGACATTCATTTTTATGGTTTGGGTGTTTTTCAAAATATGTTCCACTTATTGGTTGTTTTTAATAATGGTTTTGGATGTTGGACAATTTGAAATACTCTTGTGAACATGCAACATATTTGTATTTTAAGATTCACAATAAATACATGTTCATTCATTTGATTTTTTTACTATTGATAGAGGTTAATCTTTTTAATGTTTCCAGAAAACCATATATTTTATTATTGTGTAAAAATTATTGGTTATATTATAATTATTTGGAACATTATTTAATTTTATGACTTGTTTTTTGATGAAAGGTTGGTTGGACCTTATGGTGAGGCAATCTATTCTAACAATGGTTGCACAACCTCTATATATAATAATTATATAAGGACCCTTAGTGGGTCCTTATGGGTATTTAATACCTTAAGAGATGTGGTTCAAGGATGGTATAATGTTTCCTTGGTTATTTGGAAACCCCATAATTTATATTGTGAGTGGTTACATGTTTGAGATTAAAACTTGTTAGATGCATGTCCATATTGATTTTTAGAATGGACTTTTTATGGATTTACATGAGTGTAGATGGATGCTTCATGATTTGGAACAATTCCAATGGGGTGGTTTATTATGTGGTTGACCTGAAAATTAGTGAGAAGACATGGATGATTTAAATGAGACCTAAAGTATTCATCTAGATAGAAGTGACTAACATGCCTAAAAGGGTGGTCAGTAGTTTAGGCATGTGATCCTTGGATCAAAGGTTCCTGAATATTTTGAGGAAGATTAAGGTTGTTTCATTGAGATATACTATATTATAAACCCATTATATTTGGAAAATATCAAGTTAGTGTGTAGAGACATAGGAGTGGTTTATCTTGAGGTTCAATCCATTTTTTAAGGAATGTGGTGATTAGAATAGATTAATATTAAAACTTCATGGTGCATGGGTGTAAGTGTACACTTATGATAAGTGGTTCCTATTTGGGTTATAAATCAATCAACAACCATTTACAAGACAAGGATGTATGTTTTTGTTTATATTCCTGTTGGTATGGTTTCCTGGTATCTTTGTGAAAATATGAGGTGTCAAATGTTGAAAGGATGGTTGAGTGTGGCTTAGAAAGAGTGGTGTGACTATTATATTGGAACCTATCATGTGTTTAAATAAAATAAAGATGTATGGGATTCCATATAGTCTTTAGTGAACCATTAGTTGTGGGAGGATGTGACCCTCATTGTAGATGAATTTTTTTGATGTCGAGGATGACGTTCCTAGTGATCTATGAATGGGTAGTGAATAATCATTTTCATTGGTTCTCAGTTATGAGCAGTATGATTATATACATATAATATATTCAGTACTGGACTAATCATAAGCTATGTAGATTTTTTGTCCCATTTTAGTATGGTGATGATAAATATACTATTATATCGAGGATCATCAAATCATTTGTGCCTGTATGTCCCTCCTATTGGAAGAGTTGTTTTTGTGGTTATATAAGTTGGTGTATTGTCAAGATTTTACAAGGATTATATTATAGAATATGTTTTTCTGTGTATTGGTACATTAATAAATATTGTATTAGATATTTGGATTCAATTATGGTTTTATTTTGATTTTTTTCATAAATTTTGGGATATAATTGGAATTTTAATCTGATAATGAGTTAGATTAGAGATACAAAAGTGCCATTGAGAGATAATGATAACTAGTGTGAATGGTTGGTGATCCAAAAATTAAATTATCCAATGTGTTGGATTTAGTATTATGTAAAGATGTTTGGATTTTATGATCAATCCCAGATGAAGTTAAGGCCTAGTGATGTTGGGATGTGTTCCTGAGACAATGGGTGAGATATTGTGTTTTCAATAAAATTTATCCATTGGAGGACCGACTACTGATTTTCGTGGAATTGGGTGTAGTGAAAAGGAAACAATGTCAAGAAAATCATTGGAATGATACAAGAGTGTCTTAATTATTAAATTTAGATGGTATATACAATTTTGGTTTGAAATAATCATTATATATATGTGTCTTACAATGGTGATCAACATATGTTTGTGGTTTAATTAGATAAATATGCCTTGGTATTTATAGTAGAGGGTGATATTGATTACTATCTTAGTGTATGTGATTGCGATGAGGGAGTAGATCATTTGTTTATTTATAGAGTTCCTTTGTTTTTGAATTTATATATAGTAAGGTCATTTAGAATTTGAAGACAAAATCTGGTTGGTTAGTGGTGAGTTATTGATTCTGGATTTTATAGAGTTATGATTGGAGGACCACCATTTCTTCTTGATGATAAGAAGCATTATAGTGCAGATTGTTTACGAATCATGTATTTTAAGGTTATTATTTCATAGTTCAATTGAGTTTTTTTATATAATGGGACATTTAGAGAATTTGGACATGGGTTGAAATTATAGTTCAAGAATCATCACCATAAGATGCTTTTAAATGTGGATTAATGCCTAGTAGACATTTTATGTATTTAGGTAGATGTCAAAGTATGATGGGGTATCCCTATAACTGAGTTTGTTTTGTTGGGAGGGCCTCAAATAATGGTGATGGGAGCTATGGTGTTGTTTTTTTAGGCCAAGTATGTCACAATAGAGTAGCTAGAGGATGAGTTGTGGGGAACAAATGAGGAGGATTCCCCATAACATGAATATTAAGGTCCATGTCAAGGTAGTGGTCGATGGGGTTGGGCCATCTATCCCACTAGAGTATTTGAAACTCCACCCAACATCCAAAATAGAAAAAATACTGTTGAAAGATTCCTATACCATGGAATATAATAGTTATTACATGGGGGGTCAATCGAGATTGGTCTCCCAAACGTTATGTTATCATTTTCAATAGAACTAGGAGGAATCCATCTTAATAGGGTATGAGGACAATGTTCCATGGTAAATAATGCAATGTAACATATTTATTATCATCATGGTGGTATTTTAGTATGGTTATAATAGTAATTTACATTTCATCACACATTTAATATTAGGGAAAAGAGGAACATAGGTAAGTCCATTCATCCACCTCTCCCATTCATTTTATTTGACCCCCTTGAAAAACAGGGGCTTTTGTAGAATTTTATCAGTAGATTTGAGGAATGTTCTAATCCTAATATATTTATTCCTCCCACATTATTAATTTCTTATTTTTAATTCCTCTAGTATAGGTTTTTATTGCATATTCCACCAAATCATGGGGGATATTCTTGGTTTGATGGTCCTTTTTCACGGCATAATTAGAAGGGTTATTGAGAAGAAGGAAATACGAAGTTATGTGTGGTTTTCATAACTATTTGATTCTCAATAAGTTTTTATAAGAATATACGTTCCTAGTTTAAAATTTATATTTAATTATAATTTATTTTAAATAGTTATTAATTATTGTTTTACTTATAGGATTTCGTGAAAGTAAGAGCATATAAGAGACATGGATGAGATCGGTTGCAGAAGAGTGGAGATTATCTTGAATTGTAAATCAATTATCAATTCATGTGGACTATTTAATACAACAATATATTCTTATAACGAATAAGGATGAATCATAACATGTTGACATTGAGTTATGTAAAGGGTTTAGGGAATTATAGTTACCGAATGAAAAGATATAGGGAGGAGTTGAGCCTCCGAGGTGTGGGATAGTTCTGTTTAGTAATTTGGGTTAATTATGATTACAGAGTGACTATGCCACAAAATTTTATAGGTTCTTGTTGTATTGGAAAGAGACCATGAGCATGTTTATCAATGTGAAATGAAATTTATATATATAATCTCTGATTTCCTTCAGCTAGTTGGGAACATATGATATATTTAATTCTTGAAACAATGGTTTAGAACATTGTATATCTCATTCTTGATAAGTGGAACTCACGTGAGGTCAGATTATTCTATCGGAATTTTCTATGAGTAAGATGATTCCTATAGGTCTTTATGTGGTTTTGAGAGATCTACTAAGGAAGTTCGATGATTGGACCCATGTATGTGTCATGGTAATTTTTTAATATTTTTTCATCACATGGAAAAGTGACTTAGAGGGAGATATCATGGGATGATATGTGGTTGTAAGGGATATGATATGAGTGCTATTTTATTGTGTTTTTAGATACCATTTTGGATAAGGTATGAATATTCATTATGATAAAAGAATCATTGTGTGATGATAGATGTGTTTTGGTATTGATGAGTAGAGACTAAGAAATCATCCTAGGGGTCTAGATAGATGAAGAGGTAAAACATGTAATATAGATATGTCTCTAGTGACTTGAAGCCTATTGAAGCATTAGTGAGCCTCTGATATGGATTGTGTTCCATAATTTTTTATTATGCGTAATCATGTTGTGACTTTTATTTTGAGAGATAGTATAGTTTCCAAAATTTATAAACTATATAAGAGTGATAGGATACTAGTATGTACCAGTCTGAGTGAGTAGGTACTGGTCTACCAATGTTTATGAGAACCACCAAAGGGGAATATATTTCTTAGGCTATGAATGTATATTGAGTGATAAATTCATACATAAAATATTTATTATTCTTTGAGTCAAAGGTTATGGTCAAGATACATATTTTGTAGCATCTTATAAGAGAGGATCTAGTCTAGAAACATGTTATAATCCCCAAACTGGGCGACATGGTAGTGTCCAATACTCGAATTATAGCCTCACCTTGAGAAACAATGTGTTAGTATAACCCCCTAGATTGAGAAGGTGATTTCTTAACATGGAAAAAGGATACTATAATTAATGACCATGTAGTGTTAAAGATATAGTGGCACCCTACCCTAAGTCTTTTAGTTTGGTTCATATCTTGTGTAATGAGGTGACTGGATTCCGACCGAGGATAAAGTAGTTTTAGTCAGGTGTCGTGTCAGCCTGCATAACACATGACCACGTGAAGTACATTGTAACAACCCTTATTTTTATTACACATTAATACATGATTAAATTACAAAACATTACTCATAATACAACCTAAATGATCAATAATACTAGTTTATTTTGTAATTTGTTAAATTGAATTGAAAAATTAAACATGAATTATAATATATTTATTGAAATCTTCTTTTACATGATTCATCTTAAAACTAGATTGGATAACCTGGGGGGAATACATAAGAAATAGATGAACTATAAATCCAAAAAGATAATAAACATGGAATGGTATGAAGATAATAATAAATGTTATAAATGTCATAGCAATTATTAAAAAATGAATATGAGTAATACGGAATCATATAGCATGATAATCATAACATGGGAAATGTGGAAAAAACATGAAACACTACATCATAAACATAGGTCAAGGATAAACTAAAAAGACAACATGGTGGAAAAAGTCCCACATATAAATAAGGTACAAACCTATTCCAACATGACATATCAGGATACTAAACATTATCAAATGTATTGGAGCGCTATATAATTCTGAGTGCACCAGTCATTTTCATTTCATTCTCATGATTATGTGTGACACATAGATCATAGAACATGGATTCATTCATCATCAGAATTTATTCCATTATTAAAGAGTATGTAATAAATACATTAATTCACCAAATAAAAAGTTATATATCAATAAAAGTGAGCAACCTTTATAAAAATGGCTATTTTATTCACTACACATTTGGTTTGGCCTGAAAAAACATTGTGAAAATTAGGCATCATAACAGAAACACATAAAAAATAATAAAATGGCCTGATGAGAGATAAATTTTTCTCTCTTAATTTGGAAATAAATTTTATATTAATAGAGAAATTGAAGGAAATATCCACATATTTATAATTATAAAATAGTAATTCAATAATAAATAATCTTGAAGAAAAAGGGAATGGAAATAGTGCTTACGAAATTTCAGCACAGTAACGGGTGTAAATGGGAGGGCTTAATGAGAGATAATGGGGGTATATAAAAATTTATAAGTAATAAGGGAATTATGGGGGAGGTTTGAAATAATAAACCATCATTATTAAATATAAATAAAATGCAATAACAAGATATATATACATTGATTAAAATTAGAAGAGAAATAACCCTTAAAAATTTTCAGCATGGTTACATGTGTTATTATGAAGGACTAATGAGAGATTAAAGGGTATAATATCATTTATAAATATTTATGGCACACTAGGGGAGGTTTGAAATCATACCCCATCATTATAAAATGAGAAATAAAATGGTATAACATAGAATAGATTGTTGAATAAAACTAAGAAATGGGGGATCCCTTACCATAAGAGTATGCTTCCAAAATCTTGAAATGGGATTCTTGAGGGATTGGGAGAACATTGGGAGGATTATAGAGAGGGGATGGTATATAATGGTCATGATATAAGGATTTTTTAGAGAATATAATTGTGATATTGGGTCAGTTTATATTGTAAAAGAGATGGATTTCTTGAATATTTATGATTTGGACATTACAAAATAAAGAATTTCAAACAATAAACCATCACATGGTTTATTCGATTGTTTTTTTGAAAGTAAAATGGTTTTAATAATTTAATTAGGAAAAGAAAAGAGTTTTTTTAAATATAACCCTTGCTTATGTGGAGGTGAGTCACATTTTTAAAGAAATGAATTTAAAATCATAAAATACATTATATGTTTTGGAGGATTCATAAAGGCTTAATAAAATTAATAAAATAAAACTAAAATTAAATTAAATTAAGGATAGAAAATATATTTTAATTAAGATAATAATTATAGTATTAATTATATCATTTTTGGGTCATTATGATATCATAAAACACCCCCTATATTTATACGGTATTTAAATGTTACCAAAAAATTAGACTGTTCAAAAAAATAATGAAAAAACAACCATTGGATAATATCAATGTACTGATTGAAAAAAACTATTCATTATATCTAAATCATTTTTTAAATATGTTTATATTCTATTTTAATTTAATATTCAAAATATTTAGAAAAATTCCAGGTTTTCGACAATAACAATTTTTAAACACTTATAAAAAGTAAATTGTGCATCATAAATAATATATGATAATTTATAATTAATAAAAGTTCTTTAATAAAACAAATTTTTTAAAATATTAATTTTTTAAAAAAAATCCATTCTCTAAAAACAAATATCTATATTGAATTCAAATAATACTTAAAAATCCAATTTTTGTTCAATTAAAACATCATATATAAAGTAACAATAAAAATGAAAAAAATTAATTATTCTATAGAATATAAATATTCATATTGGTAAGTTATTGATAAATATCCCTTCACAAGGAAAGCAAACTCCTAATGAGTAAGGTGTAAAATGACGAGACTTTTATGACGTCTTTCAGCAAAAAAGGTTTGGGTAATGATCTCAATGCGCATAAACATTTACCATAAACAGTTTCGCACATTCTTATGTTATTGGATCTCTTCTCAGTATTGGATGAGTGAAAATCCCAGTGATTTTATCTCCCTCGAATGCTCCAATAAATGGGCATTAGAGGGTATAATCCAACTGGATGATTCCATCACTTTTTTCTGTGTCAATTGGTTTTTTAAAGACCTATATTTATTTTGATCATCTAATCACTATTTAACAGATATATTAACAACATTAATATTCTTAAATTTCATTTAAATATATATATATTATAATTAATGTTCATGTTTTTTATAATAGTATCACATAATAATATATTTAATTAAAAAAACGATAAACTTTATTTATTAGAGTTCAGGTCGATACAATCTCCCCCTTGAGAAATATTTTCCTCATAATTTTCATTTCACCTCCCTTAAAACAAATGAGGTTAATTTTGTCTCATCAGTTCATCTGCTTCCCACATTTCATCTACATACATTTGGTGTCTCTGCAACATTTCAAAACACTGCATTGTCTTATTTAGTAAAACATTGTCTCTAGTATCTAAGATCTTCACTGGCTGCTCATCATAGGGAAGGTCATTTTCCAAATGTACCAACTATAGATTTAGTACATTTGAGGGGCTAGGTATTTACTTACGAAAGAGTGATTCACATAATATATCATGAACTCTATATTGTTTAGGTGGGAGTGGAAGTCAATAGGCGAGCTCTCTGATGCGATCAAGGATCTCAAAGGGGATGATGTATCCAGTAAAAATATTTTTCTTATTACCAAATATCATCAATTTATTCAATGGTGATCTATAGAGTAATACTACGTCTCCAACGTCAAACTCTAGGCCTCGTAGACCATTTTCAGAATAACTCTTTTTACGACACTGAGCTACTGTGATAATCAGCTAAATGTTCTTTACATTTTCCACCCTTTCTTTAACCATTTTAGGACCTGATAGTTTTCATTCTTTAGATTCATCCCAATATGATGGTGTCCTACACCTCTTCCTATAACGAGATATATATGAAGTCATTCAGATTCTCAAGTGGAAACTATTATTTTAAGATAACAAAACTAGAGGAAGATATTGATCACATCCTCCTTTGAAGTCCCTTGAGCCGGCTCTCAACATATCCCCAAATGTTTGTGTAGTACTCTAATATTGTCAATCACTATTAGGGTTATAGGATGTATGGAAGTTCAACTAAGTATTTAGAGCATGATAGAGACTCTTCCAGAAGTTATAGGATAATCTTGGATCTCGATCAGATACAATCTATAGTTTTATTCCATGTAGACTACCAACTTCTTTTATGTATATCCATGCAAGTAGATCTAGTTATAATTAATATCCTATCACAATGAGGTTTTCAGTATTTTTAAAAATATCCACTACAACCCAAATAGAATTATTCCCTCATGTTGTTTTTTGTAAGATCAGTGAAAAAGCCCGTGGTTATGTTTTCCCTTTTTAATGTAGGTATGGGAAATGGTTGTATCATTCCCTTGTATTTTTGTCTTTCCGCTTTCACATGGTGTAATACAAGACATCTTGATGTGTATTCTGCAATATCATTCTTCATATTTTACCACAAATAGTTTTCTTGAATATGTCGATACGTCTTTGTGATTCCAGGGTGGATGGAGATGGAGGAGGTTTGTGCATCACCCAATAGCTCATTCTTTAACTCAGGATTTGATGGTACACGTATACATTACCCAAATCATACAACACTGTCATCATTACCATTGAACTTTGAGGATTTTCCCTTTCTTTATACCTTCCACATTCTTCTAAATTCCAACATTAACACTTCAAGAATTATTTAGCCTCTCTAGAAGAGCCATATGAGAAATCATTTGTGAAGTGATTGATAGTGTTCCTTCCTTTATGATAACCTTTTCCATAATTTCCAAATCAAAAGAAGATTAGATCCATATCAATTGTCATAAATGACATAATTTCTTGATCCTTTCTTTTAGTGCATCTCCCACTTTATTTTCTATCCAATGATGGTTGTGTGTGGAGAATTCATAGTCTTTTATCAGCACTAACCATCTTTATTGGTGGATATTCATCTCTTTTGTGTTAATATATAATTGATGATTTTATGATCCATATATATTTCTTATTTCTCCCTAAATAGGTAATTCGTTAATGTTTTTAAAGATAAAACCACTACATCCATCTCCAAATCATGTGTTTGGTAGATCTGTTCATTAACACCAAATTACCTCAATGCATAGGGAATGACTTTTTCAATTTGTATCAACACACCAACCATGGCCTTCTTTGATGCATCGTTGAATACCAGGAATAGATATACACTTCTGGGTAGTGTGATAAAAGGTGGAGTGGTAAGCCTCCTTTTCACATCCCTAATGATTTGTTCACCTTCATCGTTACATGTAAATATGACACCATTACGAGTTAATTTGGAGAGAGGTTTTTGAGACTTGGGATAAATCTATCATGAATCGTTGATAGTACCCAGCTATGGATATATGTCATAGATTTTGGCCTCATCTATCCATCAATTGATTCTATTTTTGAAGGTTCTATAGAAATCCCATTACTTTTTATGATATTCTATAAGTAAGATACTTCCTTTGACCAGAACTCACATTTTCTTACATATCATAAATCATTTCCTTTTGCAAAGTATTTATCAAAGTATAAAAATGCCCCTCATTGTCCTCTTTTCTTTTCGAGTATATTAGAATATAATTTATTGTGACTACCAAAAAAATTCTAAGTAATCTATAAATACTATATTCAAAATGTACGTGAAGAATTTTTAAGAATTTGTTAACAAAAAGGATTTAATATGAATTCATAGTGCCAATACATTGTAGGAAAATCAGTCTTGGGGTATCCTCCTTCTTCACTCTAACATGGTAATATCCTGACCACAGATCTTCCGTGGAGAAGTATTGTGCTCCACATAGCTGATTGAACAATTCATCAATTCAAGGAAAGGAATACATGTTATTTATTGTGATCTAGTTGATATCATGATAATCAATGAAAAGGCACATTAACCCATCTTTCTTCTTGATGAAGGGGGCTGGTGCACCCCACAGTGAAGAAAATGGGTGTATGAAACATTTATCTAGATTCTTTTGTAGTTTTTTCTTCATATAATCATTTTCTTTAATAGAAATTCTACATGGATTCTTATATAATTGTAACACACCAGGTATATGATCGATTAAAAATAAAAAATCTTTGGAAGACAAAGACAATAGAATTCTTTGGGAAACACATCAACTTATTTTGTCACATTGGGAATGTCTTCATGGATGATTATTTCATTATACACAATCATTTAAAAAAGATATTATTTCTTCTAGGGAAATAATATTCATTCTTGAGATGAGGGTTCTAAATAAGTTTCATCATTCTCCTTGCATTGGTCATGAATATGAGGATGATTCCCAGTATGGAGAGTTATTTCATTCTTGTGTAAATATATGTTGGCTCTATATAGGGAAATGAAATCCATTACCATAATAACATCAAATACCAATGAGTGGAGTATGATATGGTTTTATGGGAAATTCTGCCCAAAAACACTAACAGGGGTAGAGTTATATACATGGGAAGAAATAATTCTTCTATTTTCCATTTTCACTGACATCTCTAATTCCATGAATTTTTGGGGTGTTTTAATAGTTATAGTAATCCTTAAGGATATGAAGGAAGGTGTGGAACCAGAATAAAAAATTATGTTCTCTATTCCTGAATAAATAACTAGAATACCAACCACCACATCATTGTTGGGATTCACATCAGTGGATGTAATGAAAATAATATCCCCCTTAATTCCTTGAAGGTTGTTTGTTTTCTCTGAAGACCCTTGGATTAGTACATTGGTTTGTAAAATTACCTACTTCCTTGTAGTTTTAGAAATGAAAAATTTGATGAGGGATGACCAGATAATTCTTTTCATTCATCTTCGTAGTGGGTTTCTCCTATTAGAAGTAATTTTCCTGGTTCTATTCCTGCCCACACCTAAATTATTTCCTTATCCCCTTATGGATATTTACAGGGCGCTTCATTATGCTACTTAAACATGTAAGGTTTTGGAATTTCTTTTCACCGTTAGATCTCTCTATCAGACCACAAGAATTGATCTCCAATTTCCAAATCTCATCCCCATCATACCCATGAGATTCCTGGATCCCCATTTCAATATTGAGGGGACATCATACAATTTCCTCATAGCTATCAAAGTCATAGATCACTAGGGATTTATTTAGGATATGGTTTATCCCATAAAAGAAGCGATAAACCTTGTATTTGGGGGTAACGACAAAGCTAGACACATAACGTGAAATCCTTGTGATGTTTCTCAAATGCCATGATAAATTTATTATCTGTTTTCCTGAGGATGAATAAAACCCTTTCAATATTAATCTAGAGGGTGTTGGGAAACTATTTATCAATTTGATTTCAATAGATCTATCCACACCATTACTTAGATCTTTTATTATGGATTTATATTTTTTTTATCAAAGTTCACCATTTATTTGCCTCACCATCTATATGTTAAACAACCAAAAGTATTGTCTCTTATTTGTATAATTCAAGTTTAGACACAATATTATCAATGGATTTTATCCATCATTTGGTGATTAAGGGATTAGATAATCCGTTGAAAGTTAGAGACATTTATCGCATGATGAACTTGATTTCAACATGCTCTCTTTTAAGGGGATTTTGATTATACTCATGATCTAGGATTCTATAAAAAACTCGAGTTAGCAGAGAGAGTATCATCATGATGTGTGTGCTTCAAACTTCCATTGGGTTGGGAATCTCACTACGGTAGTCAACACTTTTCACTCCACGTTGATTTTTTACCCGATTCTTCTTATAATTGAGCATTGTCTAGAAAAAATGAAAAATAACTATGAGTTTGTTTATCATTTAACATCAAAAGGGATAACTTATAACATACATATGTTACCTTAATTTATGGATCACTTATCTTAAATTTTTTTTACCCATGATATATTTTCTATCATAATCTATTATTTGAATTAATTTAATCCCTTAATATTGTTTAGTAATGATCTTAGAATTACAAAAGAATATCCCCCAGGATGGTCAAACCAAGTGCACAGTAAGGCCCATTATTTTGTACTATAATACCCCGAATCAGGCCCGGAACACCTTGTCAGAGTTATTACTCCTATGTACATCTATGTCAGAACTACATCCACTTTCAATATCCATACAGGGATGTATTGTCTATAAATAACTTACTCAATACTCACCAAAAGTTTATGGATTTATTCTTATACATAGTCTTATCTATATATATTTTTCTACCATTTTATAATCATAATATAAAAAATAACTACACTTTTCCTTTGATACCATCTATAACAACCCTTCTTCTTATTACACATCAATAAATGATTTAATTACCTTGAATTTCACTCAGTGGAACCTGAAATTTTCATAATTCTAATGTCTTTGGTAAATAGGTATTTTTCAATACAACATTAAACATAAATTATAACCTCTTTATTGAATAAATCCTTAACATGATTGGGCTTATAACTAAATTGGATAACCTAGCGAAAATACATAAGAAAGGGGTGAGACATATACTCTAGTAAAGGAGTAAACTTGAAAAAACATTAAGTTAATAATACATGTAAGACATTTCATATCAATGAGACATAAAAAAAAGAATAATAAGTCATCATATAGTATGGTAATCGTAACATGGGAAATGTGGAAACATCCTAAAATCAAGCATCATAAACATATGTCAAGGTTAAACCTCCATGATTTCATGGTGTACAAAGTCCCATGAATAAATTAGTTACACCCATGTCACAACATGATGTATCATGACACATAAAATGTTATAATACATTTGAGTTCTATATAATTCAGGGTGTACCTGTCATTTTCATTTTATTATCATGCTTAAGTCTGTCACATGAATCATAAAACATTGATTCATTTATTATAAGAATTTATTCAAAGATCATGGAGAGTAGAATATAAAAATGGATGGATGAATGAAAATTTTATATGTTCATAAAAGTGAAGACTCTGGATTATAAATGGATAAGGTATTATCTATATATTTTGTTTGTCATGGGAAATCATGGTGAAAATTCAGCAGCATAACAATGTTACTTAAATGGTCATAAAATGGGTTAATGAGAGTGAAATGGGTCTCTCATCATTTGGATATGGAGTGTATAGTAATATATTAATGGAAGGACATTTACACACATTCAGAATTTTAAAAAATGAATTCTATAATAAATAAGCATGAAGAAAAAGAGAATGGAAAAGATGATTATAATATTTTGGCATGGTAACGGGTGTACATGGGAGGGATTAATGATAGAAAAATGTGTATCACATCATTTATACATAATAAGGTAAATATGGATGAGGTTAAAAATCGTACCGCATCATTATTAATTGAAAATAAAATGTAATAACAACATAAATAAACTTTCATAAAAATGAGAAAGGAAATAATCCTTATGAATTTTTTGCATGGTAATGGGTGTTATTAGGAAGGATTAATGAGAGAGAGAAAATTTATATAATAATTTTTAAATAATAATGGAAGTTTGGTGGTGGTGAAAAAACATACCCCTTAATTAGGAAATTATAAATAAGATGTTATAACATTGAAGAGATTTCTATAATTAGATTGAGAAAGAGAGAATCCCTTACCTAAAAAAATGACATCAAAACATTGAACGTGGCTTCTTGAGTACATGAGGGAACCATGGGAGGATTATATTGAGAGGAGGGCAGAGTAAGGTTGTTCTGAAAGGAATTTGAGTGATGATAAGTGGGATCTTGGGCGGGCTTATATGAGAAAAGATAGGGATCTCTTTACTATTTTGATTTTGGACTCTATAAAATAAAATATTTCAAAACTCAAACCCTCACATGGTTTTTCCAATGGTTGTTGAAAATTGTAGAGGATTTAATTATTTTATTAGTCAAAGGTCCGGTTTGTTTAAAATATTACCCTTGTTGATGTGGAGGTGATTCACATTTTTAATTAAGTGAATTTAATATCATAAAATACATTATATGTTTTGGATGATTTCTAAAAGATTAATAAAATTAATCCAATAAACTTAAAATTGAATAATTTTATGGGGAAGATATATATTAGGACAAAGATACCATTTAATGTATTTATTACATCATTTCTATTCATTACGATATAAGAAAACACAGAGTATATTTATATAGTATTTAATTTTTACCTAAAAATTCTGCTGCTTAAACAAATAATGAAAAAATCACTGTTGGATAATTTAAACATTGTGATTAAATATTAATATTAATTTTATCAAAATAATTTTTTAAATAATTTCATTTAAACTTCTAAAATATTATTTTACATTTATTGAAAAATCATGGGTTTTTGACAATAACAGTTTTCAAACCCTCATAAAAATTATATTATACTTCATAAAAATTATTTAAACCTTTAAAATTTATAAAAATTATTTAATAATAACATTTTATTAAAATAATATCTATTTAAAAAATCAATTAATTCTTCCTAATAAATCCAATAATTGAATTTGAAAAATACCGGAAAACAAAATTTTTATTTAATTGAAAAATCATTTATAATGTAATAATAAATATGAAAACCAATTCATTATTCTATAAAATATTCATATTCATACTATTAAATACATTAATCAAATAATTTTTTTACACAAGAGTATTTCCTAAGAGTAATTTGTATGAAAATGAGACTTTTATGGGGTTGTTCAACAAACATTGTTTGGTTTGTGATCTCAATGAACTTTAGCTTCTCCTGTAAATGGTTTATCCCATGATTAAGTTATTGGATCCAATATTGGGCTTGGACAATGTAAAACCAAAGTGATGTTATCTCCTGTAGATGCTCCTATAAGAGGTATTCATAGGGTATAATACTAATGGATGAGGTCATCATTTCCTTAGTCCATGTCAACTGTATTTGTTTTAACAGCATATTTATTTTAATCACATGATCATTGTTTGAAGATTATATTATCAAAAATAATATTATTAACAGTATTTTAAATCCAAATATATAACTAAGTAATTTCATTTATTTTTTATAAACATAACACATCATAAGTCATTTTATTAAAAACGCAAAGGGAAACATAAATTATAAATGTTAGGGTTGTTACATACATTGAGTCATGGTGGTCCGGTAAGATCATGTATTTTAATGGTGTTTGTTTATTCATGATTATTTTTGTTTTTTGTTTACTTGGGTGTATGTATATATATATATATGATGTCTTATACTTGAGTAACTTTGTGGGAACCCACTAAGATGAATTTATCTCAACTTACTTGAGCACCCTAGTATATATTCAATCCTAGTGTCTATATTCAGTTTAAACAGACATTGTATAGAGGATCATGATAAATCAATTTGATTGGTGATGAATACTAGAATTTGGTGAGGCTCTATGTTGATGTTAATTATTCTTTTAGAAATATTTTTCTTTGTTTTTAATTTTTTATCATCTTAATGGAAACCTATTGATTTATAACCATATGACTCTATATGACACAAATGGTGTATCCTGGGACTTTTTTATTAGATTATACATAATCAGATTAATTGATTGATTTTCTTGATATTATTTATTTTATATTATAAAAATTTAATGGAACAGTCTCGTAAATTTATTATTTAATACCTCAATTCTATTAAATGACCACTAGAATAGTGGGAGCCAAGAATGATGCAATGTAGACCTCTTTCTCAATACAGTGTTCTATGCTTGGGTGTTACACAAATAAATTCTCTTGATAAAATTATATAATGATAATATCAATTAATAAAATTAAAAATTAATAGACATACAATTATTTTTAAGAAAAAATGAAATCATTAGTGTCATTACATAGTATATTATTTATCCTTGATAAAATAAACCCCATATAACTAATAATAATAAGTCATTTGGATTGTTTCCCCGGGAGATATTAGAAATATATTTTTACTAATTATAAATATAATTAATAAAGATAAAAATATATATATTTTTTGAAATAGGAAAAAATTTAATAATAAGCAGTAATAATAATAATAATAATAGATTCATCCAGTGGACCCTATTCCCAAGTTATAATAAAAAATAGAATTCACCTATAACGGGGACACTAATTTTATGTGAAAATAATAATTAAAAATCACAGGAAATATTTTCTAAATCCCATTTCAGTATTATGTGTTACAATTATCCTTGAATTAGTAAAATTAAAAAGTGACAAAACCCTACCAAATCAATAGATTAAAACCATATTCCTTGAATTTAATTATTCAAATTAAATAAACTATCATAGAATAAATTATATCATATAATATCATTTATCATTTAATCAAAAAAAAATCACTCATTGTGAAATAAATTCAATTCAATTCATTATCTCCACATAGATAGAAACACACAATTACACATATCTAAAATATACATCATTTAATAATTGTGTTCCATGCCCTCTTGGAAACAACTAATCATGAATGTCAAGTTTTTCTTTAGTGATCATTTGTAAAATATAATTACATATTTTAAATTTATCAATATTTTTACCGATTGAATAAATTTTAATTAATGTTAACAAATAAATTCAAAACTGAAAAGATAAATTTAAAATAAATTCATAATGACATATTCAAATGCTCATGGAAATTTTATGCATACTATAAAATAATTTGAGAAAATTAATAATTTTCATTAAATTATTCAAAACCAAAAGTCATTAAAATTTAATGAATTTGTAAGAAAATATACTTCTAAAATAATTTTGTAATGTATGTAAACATGAATTTTTATATGTCCCCTTGAAAACCATTACAAATAAACAATTGATAATAAAAAAATCAAATACTTAAACCACATAAAAATTGAAAAAAAATATTGAACACAAATTGAGAAAATACATACATTCATCATGTAAAATGATTACCATGAGACATTATTTTTTATATAGAAATTGGGATTTTTGAATGAGCATATAATAAGAAAAAATTAAAAAATAATGTCTAGAAAGACAAGAGCGAGAGAGAGGGCTCAAACTGGTAGGAGATTATAGGGGAATGGGCCACAAGACTTGACTTCTAAATGATTGATATGATATGTTTTAAATAAAATAAGGTTGAGATAAAATAAAAAATATTAGATAAAATAAAATAAATTATAAAATAAATAGAATAATCTTCATTTATTTTTTATTTTTATTTGTATTTTTCATTTAAAAATTTAATATTTGATTAATTTTTACAATTATCTCCACCATAGTCATTTATAAAAAATATTTTTATAAATCAATAAAAAATAATTATATATTGTCTCTAAAAGATTACATTTTTTAAAATAAAATAATAAAACATTTAAATTAAAATTATTAAAGACCTCCACAATTTAACACACTATTTTTTATTTAATAAATGAATAATTTTATAATTTCAAACCAAAATAATAAATTTATCTAATATAATTATGATTAATATTTATAAATAAATATAATTAAATCCACACAATAATAAAATTGTAATTTTATCAAAACCTAAATAATAATTTGTATATAAGTTCCATCCATATATGAATTTAATTATATTAATATGGATTTATTCATTATTATAAGAAAGACATAATTAAATATATATTTTGGATAGGAAAAATTTTAGATAAATTAATTAATATATAAAAAACTGAAATCGTAATCATTATTTCATTAAATTGAATAAATGTTATGTATCTCTCAAAAATTTTATTATTACATGTAGAAACAAATTCATATAAAAACATAACTACATGAAATATATTCCTTAACATAGAAACTTCAATGAATTTGACAACTATTATGAGCATTCTACAATAGAGGAATGGTCTAATCCATAAAAAATAACAATAATTAAGCTATATTTGAATTTATATTTTCATTTAATGGGATTTCTCTAATGAAATGTGGGTATATGCATATTTCAAATCTATTATAATTTTATATGTAAATTATTATAAAATGGCAGTTTCTGTTAAAATATTAATATATGTGATAAAAATAATGCTTCGTACACCAAATTCAATTCAATTATTTTTTATTTAATTACATACTGTATCATTGTTGGATTTCAGTTTTAATTTAATAATGATCACATTGGAATTAGGAAAGAGTGTTTATTTGTAAATTTTTTGAGATAATTGAAATTTAGAAAAATATTTTTATATGGTATATGTATGTGAAAGATTTTATAAATGTATTATGATGCTTAAATTAATTAATAACTATTTATATCATTTAAAAAAATATATGTTATTGATGAAATAAATTATTTTTAAAAAATCTCCAAACAGTCTAACAATAATCTGAATTTTAAAAACATAAAATTATTTTATTCTCTTATAAATCATTCATGATATCATAGAAATCAAACATGTGGTTTGAAAACAATTTTTTCTTTCAAAACAAATAGTATTTTGGTACCATGATTCGAAACTCTCAACAAATAATTCCTTGTTTATTTTCAATGTCACTATAGAAAAGTACCAAAACCACCCCATTATTTTCACTTAAAATTTTTAATCAATAGAAATTTAATAAATGCTAATAATTTTGGAATAAATAAAATATGTATTAAGTAATGTATTTATAGAAAACACATTCACGTCGTTAGTTATTTTAGACAAATAGAAAATATATCTACCCAGATTTTAAATACCATTAATAATAATAACATTTCATTACATAGTTATTTTCTAATGACTATTAATGTGTTTGTATATTTTTTGTTCGGACACAGTCAAATAGAGACATTTAAAATAATTGATAACCTTGATCAGTAGGATCGTAGACTATGTAGAACATTTATAAGAACCCCTGATTGAGTTGAAATCATTCATATTTACCCTTTATTATTCAAAGCAGAGATTCAACAACTAAAGCTTGAGTGAAACCATTTATGAGATAATTTCATGTTTATTTAAATCATATTTAAATCTTTGTTTACTGAATAGTCCCAAAAAGGACCACGATAACACACCTCACCCATAGGTAATAAACTTGTGTAATAAGGGGTTTTGTATCTAGAAAAATTAATATGAATTTTTATATATTCTATTTAATTAAATATTGATTATATTTATAACTTTTTATTATTACTTTAAAAATTATTACATAATGAGTTTGATAAAAATTATAGTTTGATATAATGAATAAAAATATTATTTTTGGAAAATATATAGTTCCAATTAAAATAAATTTTTTTATATAATATTTTTTATAAATAGATATTATTTTCAATAAATATAATTAGTAAATTATATATATATATTATAATAATATCTAATGAGGTCTAATTTATATATTTTTTAAATGTCATAAAGATGTCAGTATCATAAAAATATGTTTTTTCTAGTATATAATGATGATTTTCATAAATAAACAAGTTATAATATTTAGATAATTATTTTGATAAAATAAATATTATTTTTTATATTAGAACATGATGGTTATTCAATGGTTAATTTTTCTTAATTTTCAGTGGTAATAATATTTATGTGAAAAGAATAAATACATCATAAATATATGATATCTATTATGACATCATAATTGACCAAAATTTATATATTAAATTAAATAAATGTAATCCATGAAAAAAAATATTTCCTCTTTAAAATAATTAGTTTTAATGTTATTTAATAAGATTTATAAGCCTTTTATGATTCCTCTAAACCAATATTATATTTTTATGGTTTTAAAATCAATTCTTTATAAACTGGACTTGCTCTCAGATTACCAATGGGATTATTTTAATATATTTAATTAATTATCTAATAAAATATTGAATATAAATATTAATTTTTAAAACACATGGGAATAATTTAAGATAATGTTTTTCGGTTTTGAATATTTTTTTATATAGTGTCAAAAAACTATGTCAAAATTTTAATAAATAATTCTCCTCTCTTTTTCTCTAAATACCAAACCAACATAAAACTCATCTTCACATGAAATCCATTCATCATGAATTTAATATCCCTATACCTCTCTAACACCTCCAATTTTATTCATGTGCTCTTAAGAAACTCCTCCAATGCTTTTAGAATCTCCCTCTTAACGTAAGGGTTTCTCTTCCTCCTCTTATTTACCCACATACTTTATTTATATTATACAATTTTATTTACAATTATTCTTATTTCCATTTGTTTTTAATCATCCCTATAAAATCTATATGATTAAATTTTAATTATTCACCAACTTTAACTATTATTAAACCCTTATATGAACCCGTTCACACAACTCTAATGCTAGAAAAATTAACTCATGATTTTTGTGCCAATTGTTTTGTATTCTGTACCCATCCCCAGTTCAAATCATTTTTATTCAACTAGATGTAAATATAATTCATTTAATTTGGAATTCTATTCATGAAAAATAAAACCCTTAATAATATTAATAATATGAATCATATACATTTTAATTTTTTTATGGGTATTGTGGCAGAAGAATTCGTGTACATAATGTTATTATGATGGGTTATCATGGAATTATATAACCCTCAAATGCAATAGTTAATGTTTTTATTACATAGATTACAATATATGGTGTATATAATGTTATCCTTATCAAACAATGTTATGATTTCTTGGTTATTATCCTTCACATATGATTATATGTGATGTTTTAATTCCTTTCCACATTCCAATGTTTCCTTGATGTTATAATATAATATAATGTTTGGATATTCATGTTTATGATTCACAACATTTTATATCACCTATATATTCCACATGATTCACATGTATTAAATACATATGGTTATTATCTGATTATTCCTTTACTGGGCTTTATCGATCACCCATTTCTTATGTATGTCCCCCTGATATCTCATACAATATTAGAATATCAATGGATTTTAAGAAAATTTTATGGATTTTTAAATATTTTCTATGAATCCTCATTTCATTTTAGTGTTATATGTATGTAATTTACCCCTTAAAATAAGCCTCCTAATCATACAGGATTATATTATGTCAATATTTTATTAATAAATTATAAAATAAGGAATATAAGATATGTCAATTGTGATAGTTGTTATGAGAAGAAGGGTATTTTTATTTTTTTGGTTGTGGATAAAAAATCATTGTAAAACCCTCTGTATTAATGATAAACATAAGAAAACATGCCAATATTTTGTTATATTATAGATTAATGGGTTTTGAATATTCAAAATATCTCTCTGGATACTAGAAGTGGATGTGGCTCTAGAATAGTTGTACATTGGGGTAATAATCCAGAAAATAGTGGATATGGTATTAACTCAATCATAAATAAATAAATGAGAAAGAGTCCCCACTACACACCTAGTTTTGAACTGAAGGGTTACTTTCTTTGGTATTTTAACAATTCATTCATTAACCATTATATTTGGAACAAATATCCCCATAAAATTTTATGTTTGGAAATAGAAAATGGAAAACTTATATTGAAGCACACAAATTCATAGTTTTAGGATTATATTTTATTTATGATTTATCCTTTCAATGTTTTTAACTTTGTATTTAATGTGAATAATAGTCTGAGAATTCTCATACCAAAATTTCTCTTTATTTTAGACAATGGCTTAAAATAGGAGAATTGAGTCAACAACTAATGTGATGGGAAATATGATGATAATCCAAATGAGTTGAAAATTTTGACAGGATTATGATTCCCTTACATCGGAAAAATAAATACCCAATTAAGTCAAATAGTGAATAGAAAAATAAATTTGGGGGAACCACCCCCACCCAAAATTAATGTGTCAGATTCAATTTTGAGTTTTATATGATAATGGGATTTGACTCTAAATGGATATTCTGATCCATTAATATCAAAAAAATTGATGAAATCAATTTGAAATGATTTTATTATTCCATTTAAATTCAATGAATGGTAATTTCAGGATGAAAATTTATCATGTGAATGGAGAAGTTGGTCCCTTGTAGACATTGATAAAAAATACAAATACAAAGAAGGACATTAAAAGCTATTCAGTGCAATAAACTAGAGTGTTTTTTGATAAATATTTTCCTCACACACTCTAACATAAAATAGAGGGGTATTTATTTTCCCTCGTGAAAACTTTTAATGAATACGTCATGGATTATGATGATAACATCAGAAAATATGAACTATATGCCTTAAAATTCTTAATTGACCTTGAAAATAAATCTAAAAACATATTTAGTGGGATAAAGATGAATATATGAAATTTATTGGTGACTCAAGACATTTACATATATGAGGAAACTATTTTATTCTCCCTCAATGTTAATGTAACACCCCAAGCTTCTACGGTACGCTTCTCTTTGAATAATGTGATAGCGTGTGTTGTACACAACACCGAGTTCTAACACACCATAACCAATCAAACTAGCCGTTATGAATATCAATACATACTTTTTGAAATTATATATATTTTATATTTCAAAATGGACTTCATTTTTGGATTCGTAATATCGAATTTAGCCTAAGGTGAAATTTTGGTACTTTTCGGATAACTTTAATATTTTGATGAATACTAAAAATTACTAAATTTTAATTAAAAACAACATTTTTAATCAAAATAATTAATAGTGATAAATTATGAATTTGAGTGGTTTTAAAGTATATTTAGAATATATTTTTACCATTTAATACAATGTTGGTCATTGGACATAATTATACAATTAAACCGACATAAACAAGTGTCAATCTTTTGATAGTTATTATCTCTTAAAAACACGCTTTTTGTTTTAACAATGGGAATTAATTTTAAATTAATTTCTGCCACTTATTTGTTTTGAATTTGGAAAATTGGATTCCATATTTGGAATCAGGATGTTCAAATTGTGTAAATAGGTAAATTTTATTTTTAGACATTTTGAATAATTACTTCGGTAAATATTTTATTTACCATGGTTAAGGGAAAATCCGGTAAATAAGGGTTAAAAATAATATTATAATAATACTAAATTACCATAAAACATGTCCTAGCCTTATTTTTTGATACATTTTCTACCAGAGTAATCTTTGGGTCGATTTTGGGGCCCCATGGAGCCACTTTTAGGTGATAGGGACACTTAATTTTAATTAAGTTAAAATAGGTACAAAAATGACATAAGTATATATCTTTTAGAAAAACAATTTTTACATTGGATTATATATGTTGGATTTTCGAAAATAAATATTCATTAGAAATATAAAAAGATTTTATACATAATTATATTTTATTTATAATATTTAGACATTAAATAATTTATTTTATTTATGACACAATGATGATGCAGTAATTAACATAATAGTGAAAAGTTAAAATAATTGATATTATAAATACACAAATAAATATAATTTGAGACTTTTAATGAATTACACTATTTTTATAAGTTAATATGACATGTTAGTATTTATTTAATTAACTTTTTTCGAAGTAATCATTCTTTTATGAGTTTCACAAAAATCAACAATTGAATAGTGTCAAAATTGTCATAAAAGAGTTTTTAAAACAAATATTATATTATTAATTGATATTAAATTCCTAAAAATCTAATGTTCGGCCAAGAGACTTATATCATGATAGATATATCATTAATGGACCACTTGGGGGTCTCTGGGATGTATATATTAAGTTTATCAACCATATAATATAAAAATACAAAGAGACATTGTAAAAGTTAAACTAATTAACTAAGAGTTAATACTTAATGATATGGTTAATATAGTAACCCAACCCTGTCTAAATTCTATTGGTTTAATGGTTTTCGACCTATCCCCACCTTAAAATTTAAATAATCAACTTTGGATCCATTTGAAACCGAATATGAATTTATTCTAAATTAATACTTCAAGCTTTTCCAAAGGTGCCCCTCACCCCTCTTATAAAAGGGCACTCCTCCTTCTGATTTCTTCACACCTTCAAAGCCTTTTTGTTCGGCTAAACTCTGCCCAAATACTCTCCCAACTTCCCTCACTACAACCTAGAGGCATTATTTTGATCATAAAGCTAACCTAAGGATCCATTTTGATCAAATCAAAAGGAAGAACCCGAAGAAGAGGTAATGCTTTCACCACCCTTTTCCAAGTTCTTTTCTTCTTCCACTTCTTCTTCCTTTGTTATTACCATTCTAAAATAATAACTCCAATATCATATATATAATGTGATGTTATTATAAATACTGTACAACCATATTTAGTATTCTATCCACCCTTTGAATAACATGTCACCATATGTGCGTACGTACGTCTTACCGTCTCCACGTCGTGGTGTAATTGTTCTTCAATATATTATTATTTGGATGGGTATAATAATGATGTGTAACTCATGTAAATAATAAATATAACATGATAATGATTCTTTATATATTATATACCATCCATTTATATATTATTTTAATATCAAAATAATGATATTGTCGCTCGTGCGTACGTACGGACTACCGTCTCCACGAACGCAATGAGATTCATTCTCCATCGTATCCATTCAAGTATAATTATCATTTGATGATTTAAAAATAATTATTATGGACTTGATATAATTCTGTATATGAATAATATATAACCTATACATGACAAACATGGCTTATATAAAAAAACATATTAAATAAAACGAGCAAGTTAACACCCGAAACGATGATAATACTAAGATATTATTAACAAAGCAATGTTAAAAGATCATATATGATATCATATGAATGTATATGATTAATGTATAATTTAATAACAATTATTTCACCATTATATAGGATGTTACCCTACCCCAACCAAGGAAAAGTACAAGGTAAGGGTTTATTTCACAATCTCTTCATTATCCGAGGTTGTTTATACGTAATAATTTACTGGGATCTCTTTATCATCCACATCCATGTTTCTTAAAAATGTATTTCAAAACATTTTTATTATTTACAAGAATATGGGTTAATGTCATTTATACGCTTTTTTTAGTTTTTATAAGTGGTTTATAAAGGAATATTTCCGTCGTTTTCCAAACAAGGTGCTTTTTAACCTTTTCGACAGAATTAAGGTAAGAATGTTTTTTTTACTTATACGGCGGGTGCGGTTATTTTCCGCCGTTATAAAATCATCGAAGCTTCAATTACAATCTTATAAGAATATTTTCAAAGAAAATGTTTTATTTTATAAATATACGACTCTTAAATGATTTCAAAATAGAAAGAGATATTTCTCTAGAAAGAGTTTTGATTTCATCTATGTCAACATCCTTTGTTGGATTTTACGCTTATTTGAAGTTGATTTATTATGATAAAAAACTTCTATATTTTATTGAAGGTTTTGTGATATGTTTGACTATGGATGTGCTATTTTTATACCATTCATAGTTTGTGGTGAAAGTATTGACATTTCATATGCTAGTTTTAATACGAATGTTTATGTTATTTTTAAACCTTTTTATATGGGAATGCATTGGACTTAATATGTGACGGGTGGAGCCCGCTATAGCTCCTCGATGCATCGGAAGGTCTCATGAGACAAAATAGTGTCTTGGCACAAGGCCTTGGCAAAATCTTATTTGTAGTCTTGGCACGAGGCCTTGGCTATGTGGTTATGATAGTCTGGCATTATGCATTCCATCGTTATGAAAGTGGTTATTGATATTTCATGTGATTATTCGATTAGTATAATATCCATGTGAATAAGTAAATGTCATTATTTCATTTTATTTTTTCCATATTATGTTTAAGTTCAAGTTTAAAAGTCTTTTTTTAGTTATAAATTTCCTTAAATGTTTATTCATATTTAAGAACGTTTCCGCTATATTGTTATCCTTACTGGGCATTTGAGCTCACCCCTTTTCTATGTTTTATTTTTCCCAGGAAGTGAAGAAATAAATTATGAATGACCTGCAGTGATATTTATGAGGGGATAATAGTGTGGATTATGGAGACAATATGTTGTTGTTGTAGTTTTTCACTTCATGATGTAATGTAAAACTTTATGAATATATCTAGTGTTTCCAAGGCTATTAAACTAATCGGTCTTTCGAGATTTTATCTTTCTTGTGATCTTGGCAATGTTATGTAATAATGCACCGACTCTGGGTAACTAGGGCCGGGGCGTTACAGTTGGTATCAGAGGAAGTTTAGTACAATCCTTGGAATCTATATTTACATAAACTCTGATTAGAGAATGTAGACCTAATATGAACATTAAGGATTAGTATAGAAGAACTTCATAGAATTTTGGTATTGTAGAGATTTTGTGAGTTTCCCGAGCAATAAATCCCTTCTAGATACGAGCAAGTAGAGGTGGCTCTGGAACAGATGTACCTAGGGGTAAAACCCGAAAACACCGTTTTGAGCTAGACTCGAATGGGAACTGGTGCACGAAAACGGGCCTTACTGCACTCTTGGTTACGACACTCCCAGGGGATATGCTTAGGATAACTCTCATTTTCTTTACAAATCATTATGAAGGTTTTATGAGTATATACTTCCTCAAAGAAAACATTCTTATGATTATGGATTATATCCATAAATAGTTCAATTTATGTTAAGTGTTTTATAAGTATGGGATTATGTAGTTTGATTCACAAACAGATCTAGTTTATGCCATTGTTTAGAAATGGTTCCTAGTGGAAGAAATGGAAACCGTATCAATGCACGCATTCCATGTAGGGATTGCCCTCCTGCTCAAGATAATTATAATGGAGCTGGTGATGTAACTGGTGACGATCAGCTAATCACCATACTGGGACAACTCACTCAGGTTATGAATGTAACATCACAAGTAAGTAATGAATAATAGATATTTTTATCTATGTCTATTAATGAACTAGATAGTGTTATAGAGGCTTAAAATGAAAATAAATACAATCTTATGCATGGAATACACTAATATTCTTAAAAGATTGTTTTACGGCCTTTTGATGGAAAACCATTTTTAAATCTATCTTTTGAAAACTTTATAAGCTATGTTTGTCTAGATAAACGTATTCTTTATGATTGGGACATCAAAATTTACTTTGTGTGAATTTTTGGTATTTTTCAGACAATGTTTATTTTTTAATGAATAGTGAAAAATACTGCATTTTACATCAAAACTGCTTTTTAATCTAATTTATTTATATGATTATATTATCTTTCGAATTGGTATTAATGTGTAATCTGAATATATTTTTACCATTTAATCCAATGGTGGTCATTGGAATCAATTTCACTTTGAAATTAGACTTAAACTGGTGTCAATCTTTTGATACTTATTATTTTATAAAAACACACTATTTGCTCTGACAGCGGGAATTAATTATTAAATTAATTAATTTGACTTATCTGTTTTTAATTTGGTAAAATAGACTTCATTTTTGAATTCGGAATATCAAATATATCTTAGGGTGATTTTTTGGTAATTTTCTGAAAAACTTCAATTTTTGAGGAATAGTGAAACCACTAAGTGGTACTTATAAAGACTGATTTTCCGTTTAAATAAAATTTTTCCATCATTGTGTTTTGAATTAAAAAAATCCGACATACATGGTTGTCATTAAGAAGTAAAATGTGGTTCAACGAGATTAAAATAATTTTTTGGTGAATAGTAACTTATTAAGTTTTTAATCGCGATTAGTGGTAATTAGTGTAGTTTAAGGTAAAATTAATGCCTTAATAAAATAAGATGAGCTTGACACATGTCCTACCATCATTGGTTGTGTCATGGCCGACCAAGATAAGCCATGTGTCAACTTGGGGACCCCATGGATCCACTTTGGTTGGGAAATGACATAAATAACTTTTTATTTAATGTAAAAGTAAAAATGACACAAACATAATATGTTTTACGAAAACAATTTTTACATGGGGTTATAAAGATCATCTTTTTGATTATAAATATTCATTGGAAAGACAAAAATATTTCCTACATCATAGTATTTTTTTTTATAATTTTTAGACATTAAATAAATTAAATTATTTATGACATAATAATGATGCAGCGATGACATCATTATTTGACGATTTAAATAAAATGGAAAGATAATGTAAAATCTATAAACTACACATGTAAAAAACCAATTGGATGAGTGGATTTAGAACCCTTATCACCTTATCCACGAATTATATCAATGTGGGACCTTTTAAAACCGAAACACATTTTCAAATAAAGTAATATTTCTTTACTTTCCAAAAGTGCCCCTCATCTCCTCTTATAAAAGGCCCTCACCTCTACCTCATTTCACACACTCCTAAAGCCTTTGGCTCGGCCAACCCCTGCCCATTTACTCACTCCACATCCCTATAATAATCCTAGAGGATTCCCTTTGGGGATAATCCTTTCAAAGGAAGCCTTTAGGCTCAAATCAAAACGAGTTACACTTTTAAAGGTAATTCATTCTCTCATGTTCATTTGTTTTATTTTGCTTCTCCAACCCCCTAAAAACTTTTTATTTACTTCTTTTGTAACAAAACCAGTATCTTAAATATACTAGGATGTTGTTATAAGATTTATTTGAGCTACACTCTCACACAACTACATCAAATGGTTAAAGAACATACAGTTTCCGTGGATGGCGAAATTCTGCCTCCCGAAACGATGATTGTTCAATACTCATTTAACACCTTCAAAGTTGGCCATTATGATGTCACTATTTTTATATATGATATATAATATGATTATGTTTTCCTTAAGCTTCTGTGTTATTCATTTTGGGCATAACTTTATGGTTTCCATTATGGGTAAACACGATATCTTCATTTTAGGAAGTGCGGACTACCGCCCCCTGAAAGTGATTTGATTCGTTAATACCATATGTGGGATGTGTAAAGGATAACGTTAATGATATTATATATGTTATTATACTGGAATTATAATATAATCTTATATCACTGTGATTCCATTCCAGAAAAAACGAAATAGAAATGGAAGTAGCGTTCATGCATACGTACGGCTTACCGTCTCCATTAATGGTGCATTTCATTTCTTACCTCTGAATGTGATGTAATATTATAAATAAATGTATATGATGAATATATATGAAATATATGTTATCCAAATAATTAATATCATTCTGGATATAATGAACCTTTGACCAAATTAACAACATGTAAGTGTAAGAAGTCTATTTTTGACTTAAGAACCAAATACCGACAAAATGAACACTATTAACTTAAATGATTACATGATGTTAATAACATGGTAAAAAAGGAATAATGAACTTGAAAAAGGTTCATAAGCAAGTAGAGATTAACTCAAGTTTATTATTCAGGAGATTATTGAACGGTCGGGTCAAGTCGGATACGAGGTATGGGACTTCGTCTCAATCTCCTTTCATTGAGGCATATTTTATTTTATACACAACTTTCTTTTATACGGTGTATAAACCCATTTGACTTTTACGTTTATTCAAAATGAATCTTTTTATACGAAGCGTTTACTAAACGACAAAAGGGAATGTTTTTGTCATACGTATGCGGCGACAACGACTTCTCCGCCGTCGTGACCGTTATTTGAGTTTCGGCTTCCTCCACAAGACATACCTTCTATTTAAAAGAAAAATAAATACCATGTTTTACTTTTCTTTTATTTTGGTATTGAAAATGGTTTTCACAATGTTTTTGTGTTGTATTGATATCTTGTGATTGAAATGTGGAAATGTTATGTTTCCTTTATGCATGTTTTATGTGATACGATTATGTTATGGTTCTTGGGCATTATTATGAAGACGGGTGGTTCCGTGATAAACTAAGGGCAGGTGAGCCCGATATAGCTCTCCAATGCATTGGGTAATGCGAAGGAGTGAAACGTTAAGGTTTATCCGAAGAGATTTTAGGAAATATACTGTGATGGGTATTCCAAATGTAACCAAGAGTGTTACTCCCTACGTAAGAATGTTATGAATGCCTCAAGTTACCTTTATGTCTTATCATTTCTATGATTTATTCATGATTTTATGAGGTATGTCAAAGTGCCTATGTTTTATTGGTAATGTATGATTTCATTCTTATGTATATATGAACTAATGTTTCCTTTCCATGTTTTTATAACCCATACTCAGATTTTTATGCTCATCCCAAGTTTTTTTGAAATGTTTTTCACAGGTCAAGGGAAAGGTACATGATATGATGATAGTTTCAAGGATGTGTCAAGAAATAATCCATGTTTTATTTTAAATGTGTTTCCATTGATGGGAATGAAGAATACTATCTTTATGTAACCACTTTGTTTATATGTGGAATGTAATGCAAGTTTTATGATCTAATTCTCTAAAACTCTAAACCCGAAAGGATCCTCAATGTGTAATCTTGTAATAACTCAAGATTAAGTAAGGTTTAAGGCTGGGGCTTTATAGTTTGTATCAGAGGTCGGTTTATATAACATTAGGAGTTAGAATCTATTAAATGATTATCCAATTTTTTTTTTTAAAATGATATAGCATTTGAAGATTACCATGTTGCTTCATCTAAGACATGTTTGTTCAGAATGGTTTTCCGCAGAGGAAACAGGGAGGCAGTGCTAGGAAGGCATACAGAAGGAAATAACCTTCCGAATCAGCATCCTGAGATTGTCGGAATTGGAACTGAACAGTTTGTTGCAGTGATGGAACAGTTGACTCCGGCTATAAATGGTGGTAGTATCCATGCATGAGATCAGCCAGATCAACCGAAGAGGAACATGTCAATGGTGGAACATTTCATGAGGAAACATCCACCATCATTCAGAGGATCATCTGACCCTGTGCTAGCTGAAGGGTGGATTAAAGCACTGGAGAAGATTTTTGATGTCATGGGGTGTTCAGACAATCAAAAGGTTAGTCTTTCTATTTACTGTTTGGAGGGTGAAGCAGGTCAGCAGTGGTCTATGGTTAAAAATATCAGGGACGCCGATGAGATTGATGCTCTTGACTGGGATGAATTCAAAAGTATGTTTCTTGAGAAGTATTTTCCTAAGTCTGTTCGACTTAGGATGGAAAAGAAATTCTTGGAATTGAGGCAAGAAGAAGACTCAATGGCTGCCTATGAAGAAAGGTTCACTCGATTGGCAAGGTATGCTCCAAATTTTATCCGAGACCTTGATAGTAAAATCAATCGTTTTTACTCAGGATTAAAGCCAAAATATCGAAGGGCATTAGCTTCTCGTGAGTTTAAAAGTTATGAAAATCTTGTTCGATGTGCTGAGAAGGTGGAAATGGAGTTTTCCGATGACCAAGTGTTCTATAACAACCCGCAGAAGAAGAGACTGAGGTGGCAGGAGAAAGGTAAGAATTCTTCAAAAAAGTCTGATGGTAAGAGAACTAAGTTTCCAGTTTGTGATAAATGTGGCAAAAGGCATGCTGGGGAATGTCTTCTGATTTCTGGAAAGTGCTACCGATGTGGTAATATGGGACATAAGGATCGTGATTGCACTGAAAAGGATCAAGGTGAAGGTAAGAACAAATTTTATTTACAGTTAGTGAAATGTTATAAGTGAAATGAGATGGGTCACTATGCAAACGAGTGTCCGGCAAAGAGCTTGAGTGATGAGAAGCAGTTAGACTACAAGCAGAAAGGGGTGGTGAAATCCTTTGCAACTACTTCAGCAGATTTCGGGCCATCAAATGAAGTTGTATCAGGTACTTTGTTTGTTTTTTCAGATTATGCCAGTGTGTTGTTTGATTCGGGGTCTACACATTCATTCATATCTGAAACCTTATCTAGTAAAATGGGAATACCATCTCACGAAATGACTCTTGAACTTTTGGTAAAAACACATGGGGGAAATGTTGAGGCAAAAAGAATTAATAAGAATCTTCCTATCCTTATCTGTGGAAAGAACCTACTTGAAAACCTTATTGTTCTACCTCTAGTAGAGTTTGATGTTATCCTGGGTATGGATTGGCTCTCTATCTACCATGCTAAGATTGACTGTAGAGATAAAGAAGTTTATTTTCAGAAAGACATTCAGTTTTTTACAAGAATGAACCCTTACTTTTGATAACATATCAAGAGGCCGAGAAACTTATAAAAGATGGAAATGAATGTTACCTTGCACACGTCGTTGAAAATAAAGGAACTGTTCAGATTAATGATGTGCCAGTGGTAAATGAGTATCCTGATGTTTTTTCCTGATGAGTTGCCTGGAATAATACCATATCGGGAAGTTGAGTTTACTTTTGACTTAGTTCCTGATGCTAAGACAATTTCAAAACCCCCTTATCGAATGGCACAAATTGAACTTTTAGAGTTGAAGGAGCAATTTCAAGATTTATTAGAGAAAGGATTCATTAGACCTAACACATCACCATGGGGTGCTCCTGTTTTATTTTTTAAAAATAAAGATGGTTCTATGAGACTTTGCATTGATTATAGAGCCTTGAATAATATCACTGTTAAGAACAAATATCCTTTTCCTCATATCGATGATTTGTTTGATCAGCTCCAGGGAGCTCAGTTTTTTTCAAAGATTGACCTGAGATCGCGGTACCATCAGCTGAATGTAAAGGAGGCAGATATTCCGAAGACCGCGTTTCGTACGAGATACGGCCATTATGAATTTGTATTAATGCCTTTTGGGCTAACAAATGCACCTTCTGTATTCATGGACTTAATGAATAGAATTTTCCATGAGTTCTTGGATAAGTTTGTGGTGGTTTTCATTGATGATATTTTGGTGTTTTCTAAAAGTAAAGAGGAGCATGAAAGACATTTAAGGGTTATCTTGCAAACCTTAAAAGAAAAGAAACTGTATGGGAAATTCAGCAAGTGTGAGTTTTGGTTGCAACATATTTCTTTCCTTGGTCACATTGTTTCTAAAGATGGAATAACTGTTGATCCTGCAAAAAAAATGTTGTGGAAGAATGGCCAAGACCCACAAATGTTACCGAGATTCGTAGCTTCCTGGGTTTGGCGGGCTATTACCGAAGGTTTGTTAGAAAATTTTCACGGTTATCTAGTCCAATGACTAAGCTAACTCGGAAGGGTGTTAAGTTTATCTGGACAAAAGAATGTGATGATTGTTTTCAGGAATTGAAAAGAAGATTGGTGAATGCTCCAGTTTTGGCACTACCTTCCAGGAATGGTGAGTTTGTTATATACAGTGATGCTTCATTGAAAGGACTTGGTTGCGTCCTAATGCAGAATGATCTGGTAATTGCTTATGCTTCACGACAGTTGAAAACTCATGAGGTAAATTACCCTACACATGATTTGGAATTATCTGCTGTTGTTTTTGCTTTAAAAATTTGGAGGCATCATTTGTATGGAGTAAAGTGTTAAATATATACCGATCACAAAAGTTTAAAGTATATATTCACTCAGAAAGAGTTAAACATGAGACAGAGGAGATGGCTAGAATTAATCAAATATTATGATTGTACAATTCATTACCATCCGGGAAAAGCAAATAAAGTGGCTGATGCTTTGAGTCGAAAAAGTAATTCTTCATTAACAATGTTGCGTTTGGAACGTGATCCTTTGGTTAAGGATTTGATGAACTTTGGCATAGAAGTTGTTGGTGTAGGAAGTCCTTCTGTTTTGTTTTAGGTATCAGTGAGATCTTCTCTATCAGATAGAATCAAGAAAGCACAGAAGCAAGACAGTGAGTTGCAGAAAAAGGTAGAGCTGGTTCAGAAAGGTAAGTTGCCTGAATTCAACATTGATAATGATTGTGTTTTGAGATTTGGGAAGATATTGTGTGTGCCTTGTGATTCACAGTTGAAGAGAGAGTTGTTATGTGATCAGTTCATCCGGGCAGTCCTAAGATGTATAGAGATCTGCGGGAGTATTACCGGTGGGATGGAATGAAAAGAGACATTGTCGATTTTACTATGAATTGTTTGACATGTCAACAGCTTAATGCAGAGCGGCAGTTACAGAAAGGGATGCTTCAGCCTTTACCAGTTCCAGAGTGGAAATGGGAGAATATATCCATGGACTTTGTCATTGGATTACCGAAGACATCTCGAGGTAATAATGCAATCTGGGTTATTGTTGATCGCTTGACCAAATCTGCTCATTTCCTTGCTATACGAGATAATTTCTCTCTTTATAAACATTCCCTTTTGTATCTTAAAGAGATAGTCATGTTACATGGAGTTCCTCTCTCCATTGTATCGGATCATGATCCCTGGTTCACTTCTAACTTTTGGAAAGGCCTTCAGAAGTCGTTGGGTACTGAATTAAATTTTAGTACAGTTTTTCGTCCACAATCATATGGGAAGTCAGAACGAACACTCCAGACATTGGAGGATATGCTACGAGCTTGTTCTATGGATTATCAGGGAAGTTGGGACCAACATCTTTCTTTGGTTGAATTTTCATATAATAACAGTTTTCATTCTATTATACAGATGGAACCATTTCAAGCATTATATGGGAAGCAGTGTCGAACTCCTGCTTTTTGGGATGAAGTGGGTGAAAGGAAGTTGATGGGACCAGAATTGGTAGAAGAGATGGCAGAAAAAGTTCAGCTGATTCATATACACATGAGAACAGCTCAGAGCAGGCATAAGAGTTATGCGGATAACCGGAGGAAGGATCTATCTTTCGAGGTAGGTGATCATGTTTTTCTCACGGTTTCTCCTTGGAAAAGTGTGATGAGATTTGGTAAGAAAGGAAAGTTGAGTCCAAGGTTCATTGGACCATATGAAATTCTGGAGAGAGTTGGATCAGTTGCTTACCGAGTGGCTTTACCTCCGAGTTTATCTCAGGTACACAATGTTTTTCACGTTTCGATGTTGAGAAAGTATATGCCAGATCCATCTCATGTTTTGATTCCAGAGGTAGTTCAGCTGGAAGAGAACCTATCTTATGAGGAACAACCGGTCCAGATTCTTGACCACAGGGAGCAAGTGTTACGGAATAAGGTGATTCACCAGGTAAAGGTTTTGTGGAAAAACCACATGATTGAAGAGGCAACATGGGAATCTGAAAATACAATGAGGGATAAGTACCCCCATTTATTCGATAAGTAAATAAATTGCGGGGACGCAATTTTCTAAAGGGGGGAAGGATGTAACATCCCAAGTAAGTAATGAATAATAGATATTTTTATCTATGTCTATTAATGAACTAGATAGTGTTATAGAGGCTTAAAATGAAAATAAATACAATCTTATGCATGGAATACACTAATATTCTTAAAAGATTGTTTTACTGCCTTTTGATGGAAAACCATTTTTAAATCTATCTTTTGACAACTTTATAAGCTATGTTTGTCAAGATAAACTTATTCTTTATGATTGGGACATCAAAATTTACTTTGTGTGAATTTTTGGTATTTTTCAGACAATGTTCATTTTTTAATGAATAGTGAAAAATACTGCATTTTACATCAAAACTGCTTTTTAATCTAATTTATTTATATGATTAGATTATCTTTAGAATTGGTATTAATGTGTAATCTGAATATATTTTTACCATGTAATCCAATGGTGGTCATTGGAATCAATTTCACTTTGAAATTAGACTTAAACTTGTGTCAATCTTTTGATACTTATTGTTTTATAAAAACACGCTATTTGCTCTGACAGCAGGAATTAATTATTAAATTAATTAATGTGACTTATATGTTTTTAATTTGGTAAAATAGACTTATTTTTGAATTCTGAATATCAAATATAGCTTAGGGTGAATTTTTGGTAATTTTCTGAAAAACTACAATTTTTGATGAATAGTGAAACCACTAAGTGGTACTTATAAAGACTGATTTTCCATTTAAATGAAATTTTTCCATCATTGTGTTTTGAATTTCAAAAATCCTACATACATGGTTGTCATTAAGAAGTAAAATTTGGTTCAATGAGATTAGAATAATTTTTTGGTTAATAGTAACTTATTAAGTTTTTAATCGTGATTAGTGGTAATTAGTGTAGTTTAAGGTAAAATTAATGCTTTAATAAAATAAGATGAGCTTGACACATGTCCTACACTCATTGGTTGTGTCATGGCCGACCAAGACAAGCCATGGGTATACTTGGGGACCCTATGGATGCACTTTGGTTGAGAAATGACATAAATAACTTTTTATTTAATGTAAAAGTAAAAATGACACAAACGTAATATGTTTTACGAAAAAAAATTTACATGGGGTTATAAGGATCAGATTTTTTATTATAAATAGTCATTGGAAATCTAAACATATTTCCTACATCATAGTATTTTTTTTATAATTTTTAGACATTAAATAAATTAAATTATTTATGACATAATAATGATGCAGCGATGACATCATTATTTGACGATTTAAATAAAATGGAAAGATAATGTAAAATGTATGAACTACACATGTCCAAAACCAATTGTATGAGTGGATTTAGAACCCTTATCACCTTATCCACGAATTATATCAATGTGGGACCTTTTAAAACCGATACACATTTTCAAATAAAGTAATATTTCTTACTTTCCAAAAGTGCCCCTCCTCTCCTCTTATAAAAGGCCCCCATCTCTACCTCATTTCACACACTCCTAAAGCCTTTGGCTCGGCCAACCCCTGCCCATTTACTCTCTCCACATCCCTATCCTCATCCTAGAGTATTCACTTTGGGAAGAATCCTTTCAAAGGAAGCCTTTAGGCTAAAATCAAAAAGAGTTACACTTTTAAAGGTAATTCATTCTCTCATGTTCATTTGTTTTATTTTGCTTCTCCAACCCCCTAAACTCTTTTTATTTAATTCTTTTGTAACTACATCAGTATATTAAATATACTATGATGTTTATATAAGATTTATTTGAGCTACACTCTCACACAACTACATCAAATGGTTAAATAACATATGGTTTCCGTGGATGGCGAAATTCTGCCTCCCGAAACGATGATTGTTCAATACTCATTTAACACCTTCAAAGGTGGCCATTATGATGTCACTATTTTTATATATGATATATAATATGTTTATGTTTTCATTAATCTTCTGTTTTTTTCATTTTGGGCATACCTTTATGGTTTTCATTATGGGTAAACACGATATCTTCATTTTAGGAAGTACGGACTACCGCCCTTGAAAGTGATTTGATTCGTTAATACCATATGTGGGATGTGTAAAGGATAAAGTTAATGATATTATATATGTTATTATACTGTAATTATAATATAATCTTATATAATTATGATTCCATTCCAGAAAATACGAAATAGAAATGGAAGTAGCGTTCATGCGTACGTACGGCTTACCATCTCCATGAACGGTGCATTTCATTTCTTACCACTGAATGTGATGTAATATTATAAATACATGTATATGATGAATATATATGATATATATGTTATCCAAATAATTAATATCATTCTGGATATAATGAACCTTTGACCAAATTAACAACATGTAAGTGTAAGAAGTCTATTTTTGACTTAAGAACCAAATACCGACAAAATGAACACTATTAAATTAAATGATTAAATGATGTTCATAACATTGTATAAAAGGAATAATGAACTTGAAAAAGGTTCATAAGCAAGTAGAGATTAACTCAAGTTTATTATTCAGGAGATTAAAGAACGTTCGGGTCAAGTCGGATACGAGGTATGGGACTTCGTCTCAATCTCCTTTCATTGAGGCATATTTTATTTTATACACAACTTTCTTTTATACAGTGTATAAACCCCTTTGACTTTTACGTTTATTCAAAAGGAATCTTTTTTATACGAAGCATTTACTAAACGACAAAAGGGAATGTTTTTTTCGTACGTAAGCGGCGACAACGACTTCTCCGCCGTCATGACCGTTATTTGAGTTCCGGCTTCCTCTACAAGCCATACCTTCTTTTTAAAAGAAAAAATAAATACCATGTTTTACTTTTCTTTTATTTTGGTATTGAAAATGGTTTTCACAATGTTTTTGTGTTTTATTGATATCTTGTGATTGAAATGTGGAAATGTTATGTTTCCTTTATGCATGTTTTATGTGATACGATTATGTTATGGTTCTTGGGCATTATTATGAAGACGGGTGGTTCCGTGATAAACTAAGGGCGTGTGAGCCCGATATAGCTCTCCAATGCATTGGGTAACGCGAAGGAGTGAAACGTTAAAGTTTCTCCGAATAGATTTTAGGGAATATACTGTGATGCGTATTCCAAACGTAACCAAGAGGGTTACTCCCTACGTAAGAATGTTATGAATGCCTCAAGTTACCTTTATGTCTTATGATTTCTATGATTTATTCATGATTTTATGAGGTATGTTAAAGTGCCTATGTTTTATGGGTAAAGTATGATTTCATTCTTATGTATATATGAACTCATGTTTCCTTTCCATGTTTTTATAACCCATACTGAGCTTTTTATGCTCATCCCAAGTTTTTTTGAAATGTTTTTCACAGGTCAAGGGAAAGGTACATGATATGATGATAGTGTCAAGGAAGTGTCAAGAAATAATCCATGTTTTATTTTAAATGTGTTTCCATTGATGGGAATGAAGAATACTATATTTATGTAACCACTTTGTTTATATGTGGAATGTAATTCATGTTTTATGATCTAATTCTCTAAAACTCTAAACCCGAAAAGATCCTCAATGTGTAATCTTGTAATAACTCAAGATTAAGTAAGGTTTAAGGCTGTGGCCTTATAATGAATAATAACCCTACCCATATGGAGCACCCTGATCCGCAGTGTGGAGGATCAATGTTAGATTGATTCATGAGGCAACAACCACCAACGTTCAATTAGAGTACAAATCCCTTAGTAGTTGAGCAATGGATATTTTCCCTAGAGAAAATATTTCAGGCTTTGGGGAGTTGTGAAAGGGAAAAAGTTATCATGGCAGTTTACCGCCTCACTGGAGATGCTGATCAATGGTGGTCATTGATTCAAAATACGAAGGAAGATGATGAAGTATCAAATATGGACTGGAGGGAGTTCAAAGATCTGTTTTTAGAAAAATACTTTCCTCGCGACCACCGAGAAGATATGGAAAGGCAGTTCCTGAGCCTAAGACAAAAGGAGGATAATAATGTGGCAAAGTATGAGGCTAACATTACAAGGTTAGCAAGTTATGCTGGAGATTATATACGTAACCCAAGAAGTAATATTGATTGTTTCTTTGATGGGTTAAAACCATTTCTCCGTCGATCATTAGTCTCACAATCCTTTTCATCGTACGAAGACATTGTCTCATGTGCTATCAAAACCAAAAAGGAATTCTCTAAGTCTTATGACATTAAAGAAAAGAAAGAGAAGAAGATACCTGCTGATCAATCTGAGAATGGAAATAAGGGGAAGAAGGGAATGGTTGAATATCTATCCTGTGGTAAATGTGGGAAGAAACACCCTGGTACTTTCTTGAAGGGAATGGGAGTCTATTAAAAGTGTGGTGAAAAAGGCCACCAAGCTCGTGATTTCAAGGGGAATAAGGAAGCTACCAATGTTCAGTGCTAAAATTTCAGGGATATGGGGAATTATGCAAATGAATGTCCTAAGCGTCAGGTGAACTTACCTCAGAAAAGGCCAAGGGATCAAGGCCAAGCTTATGCTATCACTACTGCTGAGGTAGAAGCTCCAAAAGATGTGGTGGCAGGTAATTTAATGGTTTCCTCAAGTTTAGAAAATTCATTATTTGATTCTGGATCATCATATTTTTTCATATCATCCCAGTTTTCTAAGAAAATTAGATATTTCCAATTTGATTTAACAAGGGAGTTTTCAGTTAAAACTCCTAAGGGAAGTATCATTGCAACAAAGTTTTGTGAATCAGTCCCCATTAGAGCACATAAATGTTCTCTATCTTCTGATCTCGTCGTCATACCTATGATTGAGTTTGATATAATCCTCGGTATGGACTGGCTTTCAGACTATGATGCAAAGATTTATTGTAAGAAGAAAGAGGTTATGATTCTTGATGATGATGATGATAAGGAACACCTTATCTTTAGAGAAGAATCGTCACCACCTAATTCTTATCTGGATCCACCCCCAGTAGCTCATCTAAATTCAATTATTGGGGAGTAAGAGAATGAAATAACTGTGGGTGAGGAAAGGAATGTTCAAATAGAGGATGTACCTATTGTAAAAGAATATGTAGATGTATTTTCGGAAGATTTACCTGGACATCCTCCAAAACGAGAAGTTGAGTTTTCCATTGATTTAATTCCTGGATCAAGGCCTATATCAAAGACCCATAATAGAATGGCCACTGTAGAATTAGTTGAACTAAAGAAACAACTAGAGGAATTGAGTAATAAGGGATTTATTCTCCCTAGTGTTTCTCCATGGGGAGCCCCTGTTCTTTTTGTTAAAAAGAAAGACGGATCTATGAGGTTATGTATCGACTATAGAAAGATCAATGCTATAACAATAAAGAACAAGTATCACCTACCACACATTGATGATTTATTTGACCAACTTCATGGAGCTCAATACTTTTCAAAGATTGACCTTCGATCTAGATACCATCAGTTGTGTGTGAAGAAGGAAGACATTCCGAAGACAGCATTTCGAACCAGGTACGAGCATTACGAGTTTACTGTAATGCCTTTTGGATTTACTGATGTACCCTCTGTATTCAAGGATCTGATTAATAGTGTTTTCAAGGAGTATCTCAATGAATTTTTGGTGGTATTTATTGATGATATCTTGGTATACTCAAACATTTATGAAGATCATGAAAATCACTTGTGCATTATCTTGAAGACTCTGAGAAGACATGGATTATATGGGAAGTTTAGCAAGTGTGAATTCTGGCTTCAGGAAATTTCTTTTCTTAGATATATTGTCTCTAAATATGGAATCTCTGTTGATCCTTCTAAGAAAAAGACAATCCGAGAATGGCCAGCACCGACGAGTATAACTGATGTACGTAGTTTTATTGGTTTAGAAGTTTTTTATCGATGTTTCTTCCAGAATTTTGCCCGATTGGCTATCCCATTAACGAAGCTCACACGTAAAGGGGTTAAATTTTTTTGGACAAAAGAGTGTGAATAATGTTTCAAAGAACTGAGGATAAGATTAGTCAATTATCCTATATTGACTCTACCATCGGGGAATGATGGGTTAGCTATTTATAGTGATGCATCCAAGAAAGGACTTGGTTGTGTCCTTATAAAGAATGATAGGGTTATTGCCTATGCATCACGACAATTGAAAATTCATGAACAAAACTATCCTACTCATGATCTCGAGTTAGCAGCTGTGATCTTTGCTTTGAAGATATGGAGGAACTACCTAAATGGTGAAAAATGTGAGATTTATACTAATCACAAGAGTTTGAAGTATATTTTCTCACAAAAATAACTCAACATGAGGCAAAGGAGATGGCTTTAATTGCTCAAGGATTATGATTGTATGATACACTACCACCCGGGGAAGACAAACAAGGTGGAAGATGCATTGAGAAAAAAAGATCATGGAGTTTTGAACAATATGAGAATTGAAAGGGATCCAATTTTCATGGATCTAGTGAAGATGGACATGGGAATAACTAGGGAAGGAGAAACATCAATGCTTTTTCAAATGGTTTCCAAACCATCTTTACTAGAAAGGATTATGAGTTCTCATACCGATGATGAATAATTTCAAAAGAAGATTAAAGCTGTGAATGATGGGAGACTGAGAGACTTTGTGTATGAAGATGGAATTTTGAAATTCGGGAAGAGACATTGTGTTCCCGATATACATGATCTAAAAAGGGAATTGTTGGATGATGCTCATAGTTCCAATTTCTCTATACATCCTAGGAGCACCAAAATGTATAGAGATTTGAAGGAACATTTTTGGTGGGACAACATGAAGAGGGATATTGCTGATTTTGTGTCAAGATGTATGGTTTGTCAACAAGTGAAAGCTGGAAGGCAACAGCCTGTAGGAGTCATGCAACCTCTTCCCATACCGTAGTGGAAATGGGACAATATTACGTTGGACTTTGTCATGGGACTACCAAAGACTCTTATAAGGAATGATGCAATATGGGTTATTGTTGATCGTCTTACCAAGTCAGCACATTTTCTTTCTATAAGAGAAGATCTACCCCTAGAACGTCTATAAATACTATATATCAATGAAGTTGTGAGACATCATGGAGTACCCCTATCAATTGTTTCTGATCATTATACCCATTTTACTTCAAGATTCTGGAAAAGTCTTCAGAAATCCCTGGATAGTGAACTTCATTTGAGCACTGCTTACCACCCTCAGACAGACGGACAATCAGAATGGACTATTCAAACCATAGAAGACATGTTGAGATCTTGATCACTTGACTTTCAGGGTATGTGGGATCAGTATTTACCTCTGGTAGAATTTTCCTATAACAATAGCTTCCATTCGAGTATTCAGATGGCACCATATGAAGCATTATACAGAAAGAGATGTCGCACACCAAACTGTTGGGATGATGTTGGTGAAAGAAAACTTGTATGTCTAGAACTAGTGGAGGAAACGATGGAAAAGGTGAAGGTAATCCAAAATCACATCAAATCAGCTTAAAGTAGGCAGAAGAGCTATGCCGATAATCGAAGGAAGTATTTGGAATTTCAAGTCGGTAATCTTTTTTCCTGAAGGTATCTCCATGGAAGGGAGTCATACGTTTTCGTAAGAAAGGTAAATTGAGTCCCAGGTACATCGGACCTTCCGAAATTCTAGAACAAATTGGGGTTGTAGCTTACCGATTGGCAATGACGCCAAGTCTCTCAAAAGTTCACGATGTGTTCCACGTATCTCTGTTGAGGAAATACATGCCTGACCCAACGCATGTACTCATTTACGAGGAATTAGAACTGGAACCCGATCTGTCTTATTGCGAAGAGCCCGTTCGGATTCTTGATACGTGAGAACAAGTACTGAGAAACTGGACGACGCGTCTGGTAAAAGTTTTGTGGAGAAACCATAAGATGGAAGAGGCAACGTGGGAACCCGAGGAACTTATGATGAAGAACCACCAGAGTCTTTTCATGCAGTAGTATTCTCGAAATTTCGAGGATGAAATTATTTGAAGGAGGGGAGAATGTAACACCCCAAGCTTCTACGGTACCCTTCTCTTTAAATAATGTGATAGTGTGTGTTGTACGCAACACCGAGTTCTAACACACCATAACCAATCAAACTAGCCATTATGAATATTTATACCTACTTTTTGAAATTATATAGATTTTATATTTCAAAATGGACTTCATTTTTATATTCGTAATATCAAATTTAGCCTAAGGTGAAATTTTGGTACTCTTTGGATAACTTTAATATTTTGATGAATAGTAAAAATTACTAAATTTAAATTGCAAACAACATTTTTAATTAAAAAAATTAATAGTGATAAACTATGAATTTGAGTGGTTTTAAGGTATATTTAGAATATATTTTTACCAATTAATACAATGTTAGTCATTGGACATAATTTTACAATTAAACCGGACATAAACAAGTGTCAATCTTTTGATAGTTATTATCTCTTAAAAACACGCTTTTTGTTTTAACAACGGGAATTAATTTTGAATTAATTTCTGCCCCTTTTCTGTTTTGAATTTGGAAAAATGGATTCCATATTTGGAATCAGGATGTTCAAATTGTGTAAATCGGTAACTTTTATTTTTAGACATTTTGAATAATTACTTCGGTAAATATTTTATTTACCCTGGTAATGGGTAAATCCGGTAAATAAGGGTTAAAAAATAATATTATAATAATACTAAATGACCCTAAAACGTGTCCTAGACTTATTGGTTGATACATGTTTGACCATAGGCATCTTTGGGTCGATTTTGGGACCCGATGGTGCCACTTGTAGGTGATAGGGACACTTAATTTTAATTAAGTTAAAATAAGTACAAAAATGACATAAGTATGTATCTTTTAGAAAAACAATTTTTACATAGGGTTATATATGTTGGATGTTCGACTATAAATATTCATTAGATACATAAAAATATCTCCAACATAATTATAGTTTATTTATAATTTTTAGACATTAAATAATGAAATTTATTTATTACACAATGATGATGTAGTAATAACCATAATAGTGAAAAATTAAAATAATTGATATTATAAATACACAAATAAATATAATTTGTGACTTTTTATTAATTAAACTAATTTTCTAAGTTAATAGGACATGTTAGTATTGATTTAATTAACTTTATTTTTGAATTAATCATTCTGTTATGAGTTTCACAAAAATCAACTATTGAATAGTGTCAAAATTGACATAAAAGAGTTTTTAAAACAAATATTATATTATTAATTGATATTAAATTCATAAAAATCTACGGTTCGGCCAAGAGACTTATATCATGATAGTTATATCATTAATGGACCACTTGGGGGTCTCTTGGATGTATATAGTAAGTTTATTGGCCAAATAATATAAAAATACAAAGAGACATTGTAAAAGTGAAACTAATTAACTAAGAGTTAATACTTAAAGATATGGTTAATATAGTAACCCAAACCTGTCTAAATTCTATTGTTTTAATTTTTTTCGACCTATCACCACATTAACATTTAATTAATCAACTTTTTATCCATTAGAATCCGAATATGAATTTATTATAAATTAATATTTCTATCTTTTCCAAAGGTGCCCCTCACCCCTCTTATAAAAGGGCACTCCTCCTTCTCATTTATTCACACCGTCAAAGCCTTTTGGTTCGGCCAACCTCTACCCAAATACTCTCCCAACTTCCCTAACTATAACCTAGAGGCCTTTGTTTGATCAGAAAGCTATCCTAAGGAGCCCTTTTGATCAAATCAAAAGGAAGAACCCGAAGAAGAGGTAATGATTTCACCACACTTTTCCAAGTTCCTTTCTTCTTCCACTTCTTCTTCCGTTGTTATTACCATTCTAAAATAATAACTCCAATATCATATATATACTGTGATGTTATTATAAATATTGTACAACCATATTAAATATTCTATCCACCCTTTGAATAACATGTCACCATACGTGCGTACGTACGGCTTACCGTCTCCACGTCGTGGTGTAATTGTTATTCAATATATTATTATTTGGATGGGTATAATAATGATGTGTAACTCATGTAAATGATAAATATAAAATTTTAATGATTCTGTATATATGATATAACATCAATTTATATATTATTTTAATATCAAAAGAATGATATTGTCGCTCGTGCGTACGTACGAACTACCGTATCCATGAACGCGATGAGATTCATTCTCCATCGTATCCATTCATGTATAATTATCATTTGATGATTTAAAAATAATGTTTAAGGACATGATATAATTCTGTATATGAATAATATAAAACCTATACATTACAAACATGGCTTATGTAACAAAACATATTAAAAAAACGAGTAAGTTAACACCCGAAATGACGATAATACTAAGATATTATTAACAAAGCAATGTTAAAAGATCATATATGATATCATATGAATGTATATGATTATTTTTTAATATAATAACAATTATTTCACCATTATACAGGAGGTTAACCTACCCCAACCAAGGAAAAGTACAGGCTAAGGTTTTATTTCACAATCTCTTCATTATACGAGGTTGTTTATACGTAATAATCTACTGGGATCTCTTTATCATCCACATCCATGTTTCTTAAAAATGTATTTCAAAACATTTTTACTATTTACAAGAATATGGGTTAAAGTCATTTATACCCATGTTTGACTTTTTATAAGTGGTTTATAAAGGAATCCTTCCATAGTTTTCCAAACAAGGTTCTTTTTAACCTTTTCGACAGAATTAAGGTAAGAATGTTTTTTTAACTTATATTGCTGGTGCGATTATTTTCCGCCATTATAAAATCATCAAAGCTTAACTTACAAGCTTATAAGAATATTTTCAAAGAAAATGTTTTATTTTATAAATATATGACTCTTAAATGATTTCAAAATAGAAAGAGATATTTCTCTAGAAAGAGTTTTGATTTCATCTATGTCAACATCCGTTGATGGATTTTACGCTTATTTGAAGTTGATTTATTATGATACAAAACTTCTACATTGTATTGAAGGTTTTGTGATATTTTTGACTGTGGATGTGCTATTTTTATACCATTAATAGTTTATGGTGAAAGTATTGACATTTTTTATGATAGTTTTAATACAAATGTTTATGTTATGTTTAAACCTTTTCATATGGTAATGCATTGGACTTAATATGTGACGGGTGGAGCCCGCTATAGCTCCTCGATGCATCGGAAGGTCTCATGAGACAAACTAGTGTCTTGGCACAAGGCCTTGGAAAAATATTATTTGTAGTCTTGGCATGAGGCCTTGGAAATGTGGTTATGATAGTCTGGCATTATGCCTTCTATCATTATGAAAGTGGTTATTGATATTGCATGTGATTATTCGATTAGTAGAATATCCATGTGAATAAGTAAATGGCATTATTTCATTTTATTTTTGCCATATTTTGTTTAAGTTCAAGTTTAAAAGGATTTTTTTAGTTATACATTGCCTTAAATGTTTATTCTTATTTATGAAAGTTTCCTCTATATTGTTATCCTTACTGGGAATTTGAGCTCACCCCTTTTCTATGTTTTATTTTTCCCAGGAAGTGAAGAAGTAAATTATGAATGGACTGCAGGGATATTTATGAGGGGATAATAGTGTGGATTATGGAGACAATATGTTGTTGTTGTAGTTTTTCACTTCATTATGTAATGTAAAACTTTATGAATGTATCTAGTGTTTCCAAGGCTATTAAACCAATAGCTCTTTCGAGATTTGATCTTTTTTGTGATCATGAAAATGTTATGTAATAATGCACCGACTCTGGGTAACTGGGGTCGGGGCATTACAGTTAAAATAGTGATTATTGAATATGAAGAGTCTCATAGGTTTGATGATTGTAATTTGAGAATGGTGTTTAATTATAGGGGATTGATGGAGAAATATCATGGTGGAAATAAATTCCAATATTCTGGTTGAAAAAAGTTTGTGAATAAATATTTTAGAAACTTATGAAAGGGGATAAATAAAGGATTTCATTATGGGATGGAAGGGCCTATATAATGAGAAATATGATTGGATAATCCCACCAATATAATGATAAAATGGAGTACTAAAGTCAACCCTCCACTTATTATTCAATGATTCTCATGAAAGGAAGAATAACACTATGGGAATAAATGAACTATGTTGAGGTTTTTCAATAATAACTAGTGATAAAACCCTCTAAGGCCTAGAGATAACAGTTGAACTTGTGCCATCACATCTAATGGGGTGAATCCTAACAATTAATTGGTGACATGTACGCTATTTATACATTCATTAATAGTGAATGACATGTTTGATTCTGGTTCTACTTATTCTTTTATATCATGCATGTTTAGTAAAACTATTTAAAAACCAACTCAATACATGGAAGATAATAATTATTTAAAATGAAAAATAATGAAATAATTACATCTCCAGTGTATAACTCACCCCCCATCCATTTTTGAAAACTGAATTTCCTAGAAAACCTTATGATACACCCTTTATAATAATTCTATATAATTCCAGGTATATATTAGAATTCCTTGTATTGAGCCAACATAAATTTCTTGGAGAAAATAAAATTACCCTTTATATCATCAATCACTGTCTGAGTATATACCACTACAAGGAGGAGGATTGATCTCCTTTGGAAAAAAACATCTCATGAATGGATAATATTTCTTTCCGAGAATGTGTTTCCACCTTAAATGATTAATATTTAGGAAAAATCATCATTTAAGACATTACAATTATAAGAGAACATTATTATGTGTTTAATAAATAATTTCATAGTATTCTTCCAAATAATGATTTTCATTTATCAATTAAAAATATATCAAATAAATTCTAAATATCCCAGATGCCATATATAATGTAAACTATTGTTCGTAAAGTGTTAAAGAAGAAACTATAGGGGAATATGGATAAAGGGTTTATACACCAAAGTGAATCTCGATGGGGTGTTCAAGCCATGTTTAGGAAGAATAATGAAGGGTCATTGGGCCTCTATAATGATTATATATAGCTCAACCGGATAAAGAAAATGAAAATGTATCATCTTTAATTAATTGATGAATTCTTCTATCACCTATTTGGACCATATTAATTTTATAAGGTTGATATTCTATATTGATATTATCATGTAAAAGTGAAGATAAATGATATCCCCTTGTATTCTTTTCATAACGGTTATATGAATTTTGAGTTCATAATTACTCCATTTCGACTCCAAAATGGTCTTGATATCGTCGTGGACATAATGAATACAGTCTTCAGTAATTACCGTAAAAAAATTTGTATTCTTTATATATTATTTTCTTATATACTCCAAATGAAAGTGTTCCATGTGGATAATATGAAAGATTTATTGAAGGTTGTTTGAAAGGAAAATTAATATGATAATTACATTAAATGTGTGTTTTTGAATGAGGAAGTAACATTATTAGGGAATTTTATCACCAATAATGGTATATTTTTGGATCCATTAAAAATGGAAGAAATAAAAGGATATCTGAGGCCAACATTGGTGAAGGAGATCTATAGTTTCCTTGGATTATCTTGGCATTATCATCATTTTTTATGAAATTTTCATGAGTTTCAATCCCACTAACTAATCAAAATCATAAGGGAGTGAAGTTTCCCTACACTGATGAATATGAGGAGAAAAATAAAGAGTTAATTAAGAGGCTACTCGCTGTACCTAGGATTATACGAATCAGTAATTTGGTAGTATTTGTGATCAATAGTTATGAATCCAAAAATAGATTGGGTAGTGTAATCATACAAGATAAATAACGTGATGTCTTATTCCTCCCTTCAATGAAATATCCATGATCCTAACTGTCCAATGAATGAGTAAGAATTGTATTAACAGATAATTACATAGAAAAATCAGTTACATTATCCCTATGGAGTGAAGTGTCACATATATATGGATTATAAAACCCGAAATTATATATTCCCAAAAAAGGTTCTCAACATGAGCAGATGACTGTTATAAAATATGATCAAGGGTTATGATTCTGTAATACATTACCATTATAGGAAGGGGAACAAAGTTCGAAATGATTTGGGTATAAATGATCAATAAACCCAAACTCTGAGGGGTAATAAAAGGGATCTAATCTTTATGGACATTTATTGGAAGGACATGTGAATAATACAAGAGAACTCATCCTTCCTATCTCATATAACAGCTCTTCCATCCATTATTTATTCAATCATGGAAAACCAAAAAATTATAATGATCTACAAGAAATGTTAAAGTATATTCTAATGTTCTAGTTCCCTTATGATGGAGACATATGGCTTGGAAGCTATCAATTTGTTGCATCAAAACCAGAGTTGAAGCTGGAACTTTTGGATTATTACTATAGTTCATCATTCTCTATTCAACTATGATTCACTAAGATGTACAGTGTATGAATTGAAATCATCTGGTGGGATAACATGAAGAGTGAGTTTTCAGAGTTTTTTATCAATGCTTAGTATATCATCAATTCAATGATGAATTATACAATTCTCTGGTTATGATGAATCAATTACCCAAACCAATGCATAAATTGGAAAAAGTAACCATGTATTTCACTGTAGGACTTCATAAGTCATCGAAAGGAAATAATTATATTTGAGAGGTTTTAGATCACCATAAAAATTTAGTGAATTTTATTACTATCAAAAAATATTTATATATTGATGACTGGGCTTTGATATACATAATGTATTTGGAAAGACTTCAAAAAATATTTATATATTGATGACTGTTCTTTGATATAAATAATGGATTTGGAAATACTTCATGAAGAACCCATTTTTTTTATATTTGATCAGTATCCTTGGTATACCATGAGTTTCTAAAGAATACTTTATAAAGAACCACATATCGAGTTGAGTTTCTTTACTTTTTATAACCCTTATTGAGATGGTAATTCTTAAAAAATTAAAACTCTAGAGTAAATTTTGAGATCATATTTATTATTTTTACAAGGATTTTGGTATCAATAGAACCCCCTAGTGGAGTTATCATATAACAACAATTTCAATTCTAGAATTCAAATTCAACTTATAAGGCCATGTATGAGAAGTTGATTCATATTCAAACATTTCGGGATGAAGTTGGGTTGTGGAAGCTCATAGGACTTAATCTTATCCAATATTTTATAGATACAGTTCAATCCATTCAACGTCAAATTAAATATTCACAAGGGTGAAAAAAATTATATACAAAAAAATTATCAGTGAGACTTGGATTTTTGTGGTCTGAGAAAATGTAGTCCTTCATATGTCACCATTGAATATATCCTTGAGGTTTTTGTAGGATGGGATATTTTAGTTGAAGATACATTGATCCCTTTTATATTCATGACTACATTAGAGTTGGGGATTATCGACTGACACTCCCACCTAACCGATCTCATGTACAATATGTTTTCCATGTATACATTTTGAGGATATACATACTAGACCCCTCACATATAATAAATTTATAGTATGTACCTATAAAGTATAATCAATAGTACAAGGATAATATAGTGACACTACCACAAAAATATTTTTTCTTATTGCTAACCTTTATCAGCGCTTTTTTTATCACTAATAAAGGGACCCCCTTTATCAGCGCTTTTTTAGTAGCACTGATAAAGGAGGAGCCTTTATCAGCGGTTTTTTTAAAAGCACTGATAAATGGTCGACTTCAAAAAAAATAATTAAAAATAATATATAAATATATAAATATAGATATATTGATATAAATATAATATATAATTTTTAAATATATTTTAGATAAGTATAAATATACATTTACACTTAATATACTTAATACATAACATATTTAGTGAAAATGGCTTGTAAAAAAATTTAAAAAATATTTTTAATTAATAATTTACTATTTATTATGAATTAATAGTAATTTAATAACAATTTGAAGACTAAAAAAATTAATAAAATTGAAACATGATCCAAAATATGTTGAAAACGCAACTCGAACTTCAAACAACCATAACATTTGATCCGGGTGTCCGTTTGAGCTCTACCACATATAAAATCGAAGCCTGCGATGAGCTATACGTCATTGTGGCCAGGGGGACCCAAGTCAAGGTGTTTTCGAGGCCAAAATATTTCCCGAATGCCTCAAAAACTGAGTTTTTAGTCGGGGTACCCTGATTTGTTAACATTTTGTGGATTTTCAGCCTCGTTTAAGGGGGTATTATTGGATTCTTTTTGGTGGGGACTAAATTTATTCTAAGGTATTACATTCAAATTGATATTATGTCTTTGAAATTTCATCATTTTTTATAATGAACTGATAATTATAATCAAATATATAACAATATGTACATATTTTTTATATATTCACACATAAAAATTTAATTATAAATATAAATAATAAAATATATTTACATATAAAGTATATTAGATTTATCTAAATATTAACTAATATCCATTTCATTTAAAATACAAATATATGAATATTTATATACCTATATATTAATCTAACTATATATATATATATATATTAATCTAACTATATATATATATTAATATAACTATATATATATATTAATATTACTAAAAATATATATTTTAATATCGCTATAAATATATATATTAATATCACTATAAATATATATATTAATATAGCTATATATATAATAATGTAAATATATATTACTATATGAATAAAAATAACTATATATATATAAATATAAATAGAGATATATATTTGTATAACTGTATATATATTAATATAACTACATATATATTAATATAACTATATATATATTAATATAACTATATACATTAATATAAATATATATTACTATACGAATAAATTTAACTAAATATATATATATATGGAGAGAATTATATTAATATAACTATATATATATATATTAATATAAAAATATATATTAATATAAATATATATTACAATATGAATAAATATAACTAATTATATATGTATATATAAATAGAGATATATATTAATATAACTATATATAATATTAATATAACTATATAAATATATTAATATAAATATATATTCCTATACGAATAAATATAACTAAATATATATATATATATATCATGAAATGAAAAACAATTGAAAATATAGGAGTGGTAAGGGATTAGGTGCGCATGGGGGAGGTCTCGAGTTCAAATCCTAGTAGAGGAAGGGGCACGCGCGCATGGGGGAATATGGGAGAAAGCACTGATAAAGGGTGGAGGGGGTGCGTGGGGCGCTGTAGGGTGGTAGAAAAGTGCTGTAAAAGGGGGGCTCAAGTGCTATGAAATCCCCCCTGATTGGCAGTATTATTTTTAATTTTTTTTAATTTTTTTAAATGTTTTGTAACTTTTATCAGCGCTAAAATGAAAGCTTTGATAAAGGATGTGCTAATAAAGGGGTCTTTTATCAGAACTAAAACAAAATGCTGGTAGAGGACCATTTTATCAGCGCTTTGTTTTAGTGTTGATAAAAGACCCCTTTTATTAGCTCTATTTTTCATCGCTGATAAAAGGGGTCTTTATCAGCGCTTTTTGGAGTGGTTATAAAGGGGACCCCCTATCTACGCCAGCATTAACAGTTCTTTTCTATCATTGTTAAAGTACTTTTATATTTTTGAAAAAAGGCATATTCGTAGTAGTGTGAAAATATCAGATCATGTAGAAAATATTCTACGAAAGAATAAAACTCAATTCGTTAAAGTTCTAGGTAATAACCATAATATTGATAAAGAAATTTGGGAATTAGAATAGGTTATGAAAAAATGTTCCCTCATCTTTTTGAGAGTGTAAAATAAAATTTTTGGGGAGATATTTCTAAAGCGGGAAAAATATAAGGACTCAAAATTTTATAATTAGATATTCATTTTTAATGAAAAAAATCGTTATTATGTAATGTGCTTATAGAAAACACATTTAAATTTCTTTTACTAATAGCTATTATAAACTATGTCATTTTGTATATAAATTAAAATTAAGAATAATAACCATTGATACTATAGTACTTATAGAGTGACCGTTAATAATTGTATATAATTAGCGGTGTGATAAAGTATAATAGAAATAGATAGACGATATGATGGCCTTGAACAACATGATCATACCCTGTGAAGCCCATTTATCTAAGCACTCATGGGATATGGTATCATTGGGATTTTAACATTACCTAGCCCAAGTTGATACTCAACCACTGAAGCTTGAACAAAAGTTTTTTTGGGAGAATTTCAAGCGTATCGAGCTCAAAATACAATGAAATTTCACTGAACGATCCTAAGAAAGAACCACCATTGCACACCATACCCTTAGGGTGTCTGATATTGTAATACAACGTTATGTATCTATACCCTATTAATATTAATTTATATTTTTTTAATTGAACAATTATTATATTTATCTCATTTAATTATTACATTAAAAATTAATATATATTAATATTGATAAAATGAAATAAAAATGATATTTTTTGGAAGTATAAACATTCAATTAAATTTTTTTCATAATTTAAGGAATTTATGGAGGAGATATTTTTTTCATAAAATATTCTTATTAAAAAAATATGTTTTAATTTAAAAATTATTATATAATTTAGTAAATTCCAATGACATTCCTATAATGGTCATATATATGTTTGTGTTGAAAAATAATTATTTTGAGTAAATATGGTTTTCATTTAAAAGTGTAAATTTCTATACGTAGTGATTATTTTGATAAAATTAATTTAATTTTTGAAAATGATGCATCCAAATTATCGAAGGGTTATTTTTTCATAAATTTCTACGATAATTCATTTTTTGGGGAAAAATTATATAATGTATAAATTTATAGTATCTATTATGATGTCATAATATCCAAAAAGATAAGGAATAAATACAATAAATGGAATCCATGATGAGAAATATTTTTTCCCATTTAGAATAAGTTTTTAAATTTTTATTTTATAAATTTTCCCAAAAACATTAATGAACCCTCTAAAACATATATTATATTTTATGGTTTTAAAATAACTTCTTTATGAATATGACTCACTTTACCACACTAGTGGTATTATTATAATATATTCATTTATTGGACTTTTAAAATATTACGAACCAGTACTCCTTTTTAAAAAAACCATTGAAAGACCCATGGAATATATTTTTTTTTTCAAAACTAATATTTAGATATTAATACAGATTTCCACTCTCTTTTACTAAAAATGCATACCAAAAATTCTATTTTTCACTAATAAAATCCAATTAATCATGAATTTACACTCCCTATCTCCATAAAAATTTCTCTAAGGTGTTCTAAAGGTCATAAAAGGATCCTCACACACTTTTAAAAGAACCCACACATGGTATCAGATTCACTTTATTATCCTTTTTATTCAAGTACCTTTTTTGTATTATTCCCTTAAATTCCCAATTTTTCATGTTGTAATATGTTATTAAACCTCCATTTTCTCTCTTTATGATTCACATTAAATTAAATACCACCATTAACTTTTATTAATCCATTTTATTAACTTTTATGTAAACCCATTATGCTACCGAGATTATCCCATGATTTTTAATAAAAATCATTTGTATTGTGTGTACCAATAACCATTTAAACTTAATGGTATTTACATATAGGTAAATATCCATCATTAATTATTGAGTCTTATTTATAAAACACACACACTATAATAAAGGGATTAAAATTTATTAAATACAATCTTATCTTATATTATATATGTGGAACACAATTCCATGTATATGATATGATTGTGTGGGTGGGACTATAACTATATTTCCCTCTAATTTATAAGATAACATTTTTATCATTTTATATATCATGTATGGTGCATGGAATGTTATACTAAACATATTAGTTTATTATGTATCTATTGTTATACTTGATCTATGCTTATTATAATGTGTTTTAAGTTCCCACATTCCTATGGTGTATTTACTTTATCATATTATATTATGATTTGTTGTTTATGTGTATGATTCTTAACCTTTTATGTCACCATGATATGCTTATTTACTCAAATGTTTTACTTACATCATGTTATTATTTGATTATTACATTACCAAAATTTATAGCACACCCATTAATTATATAAGTCCCCATAGTATCTCATGTTTTTTAGAAGATCAATGGATTTTATGTTAATGATATATAGTTTTAAATAATTAATTTATATCCTTATTTCATGTTAATATACTATGTATATAGTTTTCCATATACAATAAGAAAATAACTCTCATTGGATTGTATAACGTGTATCATTATGTAATAAACCATGAAATAAGGTATATTAAATATATTGGGTTTTCAATAAATAATCCTAGAATATCATTATAAGATGGATTTAAGGTCATTTAGGGTTTTTCAAGACGGATTAAATTATTAAATTTTTTCCATTCTCCTTATCTCTCTCTCTTCCGCCACTCTCCATTTACTATTTTGTAATCCCGTCAAATTAATAAATACCATGTTCAATTTACTATTAATATATTATTCTATTTCAAATAATGTATTTGAATCTTTTTTATTATTCTTTTGTTTTAAAAATTCCCTCTCTATGTACTCTCTCTATATGAAAAACTATTTCATCATATTATTAAAATTTTCCTATATATATATATATATTTCTAGTTATAAGTTTAAAAAGGTAATTCAAGGTATAAAGGGGTCACTAAAATTCATTGACTTTATATTCCAGGATATGATATCATAAAAACTATACAATGAGTCCTCTTTTGGATTAATATCATTGGATTGTCCTTTTTTGGTTAATAATTTAACCAAAAAAATATATTCATATCATAAAACCCTTTTAGAAATCAGAGAAATTGTTATAAAACTATTATTAAATAAAAATTATATAAATTCTATGTTTTTCATCCTTTTATATCATTTTGGTTGTTATATGTTGTGTTTTTCAGTCATGATATTTATCCTATCTTATAATAAATCTGTAATAAAATTGATTTTGGAAACATTAATATCTATCAATGAATTATTATTTCATGATGTTTATTTTTACCATTTACACATTAATGTGAATACTCAATACTCTACTACTAGAATAAATAGTATTCATCTAGATCAACATGTCATTTGATTGCTTAGGGATTCCATATATTTATAAATTCATTCCTTACTCATTAGTTATCTAAAAACTATTGGAACCATGGACTTATTTGCATGATTTGGAGTGTGGTTTGTGTTTGTTGTCAATCCTCAGTGGTAGTTCAGAATGTGTACCAGCAAAGAGATCACACAGTTCAAGCAGACAACAGTAGTTGAATGAGAGGAAACTTTCGCGCCATATGTTATTCAAGATCAGAACATGGGAAAATGGAAAAGGGATAAGGGCCGCGTAAGTTTCGGGCTGGTCGTGCAAGTGACCTACGTGCTGTGAAGTGACTTGCACACCAATGCCTAGGAGGATTGGAAACATCTGCAACAATTGTTTTTCAAGATTATAACTTCAAAATATGGAAAAGGAAATAAGGTCGTGCAAGTATTTGTGTGGTCGCGCAAGTGAGTAGCGCGATAGAGGCTAGGGAGGATGAGCTGCGCGCCAGAACCTGTGCGCTGAGCGAAGACTTGCGCAACACTGCATAGGGGGTCCAGTTTGCCTATAAATATAGGACCACCCGTCCTCATTTGTAACAATGTTTGAGAATTAGAGATTTTTCGAGCTCTCATCGCGCAAGTGGTTGAGTCGCGCAAGTGGTTGTGGGGTCGTGCAAGTAGAGGCTGCGCGCCGGCTGTTGGTTGCGCGTCCAAAGTGGTTTGGGATATAGAGGCGCTGAGTCGCAAAAGTTTGGAGTCCAAAGAGGCAGTGTCACACAAGTTGTTTGGAGTCACCTATGCGCCGAGTTTGTATCGTGAAAGTGACTTTCACGCCATTCTGGAAACATACGCACTAGGGCTTGGAGAAGCGCACCCGAGTTGTTAAAGTATATCCGTCCTTTTGAAGTTGTACGAAAGCTGGAGGATCATCCGGTACCATCAGCGCAAAGTGAGATTCGTATTCAGGTGAGAGTTAGAATTTAACAGAGCATCTACATACAACCGAGGATGCATTCTTATGCAATGATGAAGATACCTTCATGTCTATAAACTGAGTATGGCTTCACCAAGGGCAGTAAGCCAGGGGGAGTCAACAGGAGTGACCCGAGGGAAGCAGTGAGCTATCCCTGAACCTTTGTAAAGTCAGTGAGCTTGGGACAGAGTGATTGTGCCCGAACCTTTGTAATCCATGTCTAATGAAGATTAGTGAAATTTGGTAAGACCGACAACTTTTCGGTGTATGCTCCTTGGACGTAGCCCTTAGTGGTGAACCAAGTAAAAAGTGATGTGTCTTCTCTGTGCATGTGAATGTTTGCTTTCTGATCATATTCATCATACAGGTTCAACAAGTTCCTACCAACATGGGAACAAGATCCATCACATTAAAATAATAATTTGTCACCCTGATTCACCCCTCCCCTCTTATGGTGTCTCGGGGTCCTTCAAAAAGATGATCTCATCATATGATTTTTTCAGTAATGTTATTGTTTATTTATTTCATATGTCATACTGAGATTATAGACAAGTGATTAGTGGGTCTAGAATTATAGTCCCCCCATAATTAATTGGATAATTGATAAACATTAGAGATTATATTCGGTAATCCAAAACTGTTTTATTATTAGATAGATTGATAATAATACACGGTGAGATCCTTATGATTCCATGAAAATGAACATTGGAAATATATTTATGAGGAAATGGTGATTAACCTATGTAATTTGTTTTTGATACTGTGGTAATAATCTCTGTTATTATTTTTAATATGTATAAAAATAATGTAGCTCATATTCTATTATTTCATATGTTATATGGTGATGCCTTATATTCTATGATGATATATTATGTTATATAATGATAAAAATTTTATATGGTGATATCATTGAGTTTTTTATTATACCTTAGGTTTTTTGTTGATTAATATTAATTCATTATTATTACTTAATTATTTGTGTATCATTCTCTTTGATATATTTATATGATACCCCCACTAACTATTTAATGTAACATATTTCGTAGGTTTATTACTTCTATTGGGATTTAGAATTTTTGTGAACTATATAATGTATAAATATTATATAAGTTAGTGTAAATTTTGGAAAATTATATTAATAAATAATTTTCTATATCGTTTTGTATAGTGTATCTCATTACCAAAGAAATAAGGAATAACATTATTTTAATTTGAATAAATATTTCATAAAATATTATAAAATTAATTTTTATACAAATATATTTTCAAGTGTAGGTTTGGGTTATTTCAATTTTTATCAAAATAATATTTCTTTTATAATAATTAGTATTTAAAAATAATAGTAAAAAACTTAATGTTTTAAACCAAAATTTATAAATATTGTTTTCAAATAAACATATTCAATTATAAATATAGTAATTTTCATAAATGGATGTTATGGTTATTTTTTATTTATATAATATTATATTTTCAGAATATGACAAAATTAAGAGATGTCAATATAGGAATAAAAACCATTATGATAAGTAATACATGTATTAGATAAATTTTTATTTTAATGTAATGGGTACTGGGAACATTATCAGATATATTCTCATAGATGTATCGAATCATCAAGAACATTGAAAACTATGTGAATTTTCCATCCTCACTACCTAACTGATTATATTTTACATCACAGTGTAAGAGGAATAAATCAACCTAACTTATTAGGTCCACATATCCCCTAGTCACTAAGTGGAAAAACAATTCTTATGAAAAATTCATTATAGTGAAGTGGCATAAGGTTTTGTAGGTAGTTTATCAATTGGATGGTGATTATAATAATTACTGGCTACTAATCTAAATCATAATAATGAGGCATAAATTTACATTATAGATTAGGAAATAATCAAAAAAAAATTCTAGGAAAATGTTTTGCTCTTATACTTTATGTTAATATATTAATGGTTATTTATTCAACTGAAATGGATGGAGTTTAAGTCCATTAGGATATATGAATCATACTTACCCAATTTTGAAAAATATTCCTTTAATTAAATTATTAATAAAATAAATTAATATTATATATTTACCTAGTGTAATCATGAAATATATCTCCAAAAATTAATCAATTAAATAATTTTATATTAATTAAGAAGTCATTCATTTATCATTCTATTTCGACATAATGTTAATGGATTCAGAGGGGTATATAAGAATAATAGATATATGGAGGATGATAGAGAATAGTGATGGGCAGGCATGAGATTAATGAAAATAATAATATACAAGAACACATATATTAAAACATTTTGAATAAGTGAAAAATGAAATTTATTCAAATTGCAAGACGATGCGAGTGAGGTAAATATGTCTGTGTCAGATTTGTATGGTGACATGAAAGATCCAATAATGTATTGGAATTATAATAAATTATCCATTGTGAAAGAAAATCCCATGGTGTAATCATTAAAATTGGGTTTTTATGTCATTTGTTAAAACATTTTTTAAGGTAAAGGATTTCAAAAGTGAAGATATGTTCTGGATTGAAACACACAACTATTATGGTAATAAATTTTAAATAATTATATCTAAATTAGAGGCTATATATAATGTTGTTTTATGTAATAAAATTATATAAAATCCTAGATAATATGTTAATTGATTATTTTTCTACACATTTTTTAACTCCATTAAACTTTTGGAATTTATCGAATATTAAATTTAGTTTTATTAGGAGAATAATTATTAGTCATAACTTCAGGATTGCGTATAAATTGAATAAGGATACCCAAAAGATCCACTATTATTGTGTTGGGTGATAAATTATCACAATCCAATATTTCATTATAATGTTGGACTTTTAATTCATACTATAAATGTATTGGAATTCAAATTATAGCTTAATGATTAGTTTCAAAAATAAATAATTTATATTTTATAAAATTACAGCAAGAAATAATTTTTAAATCGAAATATAGCTCCCTGATTCTTATCAATATTCAACCATTATGGTATATTTCATAAATATTAATTGATAAGAAGGTAAAACAAGTGGAAATATAAATATAGATAATGTAATATTGATTCATGAATTCTTTGTTGTATTTATGAATCAATTATATAGACCTAACTAAGAGAGAGATGATGGATTATATATTTAACACATGTATAGATCCAAACATCAGTCAAATATTTTATATATGATATCCCTTATGATGTTATGATAACAAGAGAAGAAATTTCAGAAACTCTTGGGCAAAGGATTCATAATACTTAGTATATCACCCTGATGTAAAACTGTTCATAAATGTGAAGCTGATAGATACATCAATATTGTTTCTAATTGTATATAGATAGTTCAATCAAGTTAATATAAATAATAAATATCCTATTACAAATATTTATGACTTCTTTAACCATATAATGAAACTAAATCCCTTTCTAAGATAATCATTTTATATGGGTATCGTTAATTAATGGTGAAGAAAGAGAATATATAAAACTCTTTTCAAAATATGGTAAAGATATAATACATTTAATGTAAAAAATATTTATATATTAGATTAACATATTATTTTTACTCTACATTTATGAGAATATAAAATACTCTAAAATTAAAGAGAAGCAAGAGGATCATCTATGTTTGATGATAAAATCTTAATGAAAATTATGGTCATCTACTTAATTTAGTAAATATTAATGTTAGTTATAATAAATTGGGTTTGTAAATATATAAAATGATATGGTAATAGCCTATTTATAAAGTTAATTCAAGATCCATGATTATAGTTATACAACTAATTACGTGGATAAATCTCTAATAATTTTTCTCTATTATAATATCATGATATCAAATTTTAATTAAAAGGTGTGAATTCTAGACATAACAAAATAAGGAAATATATTTCCAAATATAAAATTCAATATGAGGAATATGATTTGGTTTGAAATATATAAAATTATTATTATATAATCTACTACCACCACATAAAGGAAAAAAGATGGTAGATACGCTAAGTAGAAAGGATCATGGTGTTCTTGCATCATAGGTGATGATAGGATATCAACAATTTCTATATCCTGTAAACCTAGATATTGAAATAATAGGAGAATGTATAATATCATTCATATCCCATATTATTTCCAAAACATAGATACTAGATTAAAACAATGATTCTCAATGGGATGATCCTCATATGTTTGGAAATATTATTGTATTAATGAAACATAATCATCCAAACATCAACACAAACTATGATAGTATACTGGCGTTTTTTCATGTTTATGGGGACTATAATATTCAAATATTTAAAAAAAATAGTTTTTAAGGTTTTCTCATTTATTTTTTATATAATTATATTTTTTTACAATTTTCTATTTCAAATAGTTATTTATTATAATATTTATATTTATTATTATTTTAAGATACACAATTTGATTCCATAAACTATTAAATAATGTTTATAGTTTATAAAATTTATTATAAAATTGTTTATATATATATATTAATATTAATAATTTCTAATGATATTTTTTATTATTATTATCTTATAAATAATTTACATCAATGTGTTAAATAAAATTTGTGAATATGTATCTATTGTTTAAATAAAAATATTATTTTGATACATTTTTATTTTTATTTTCAATGTTAATATTCAATAGTTAGATATTGATTTTAAATAAAATTAATTTTATATTTTTAACCCTTGTTGAATTCTTTTAGTGATTTTTTGACATAAATTTTATAAATTGCATGGGTTTACAAAAAATAATAATGGTTATTTATAATAACATGTTTTGATAAAGAATCATCGAAAATGATTATAGATTATATGTTTATCAAAAATATATTCGTTCTAATTTAAACATCAATATTTTTAAATTAAATATTTTGAATCATTTTGTTATAATTTTAGTGATTTATAGATATTTTAATTCTATTAAAAATAATAATATATTGAGAATTATATTTTAATTACATTATATATTTTTTAGATATACCTGTAATTTTTAATATAATTTATAAAAATTAATATTTTATATTTATTGAGGAATAATGTTTTAAAAATATAAATATATAAATTTTACATTATTATATGTTGGTTAATTGAGCTGAATTCATTTTTCAGATTTAGTCGTCATATATAAATTGATCATTACAACCAATTATTAAATACATTTCTCAAAAGTTATAGATCACATGAGGATTGTGTATAAAATGTAATAATACATAATATACAAAAAAATATCAATTTTAAAAGGAAATAAGTGAATTTATATTGGTCACATGTTGAGAAAAATATTTAGGCTACTTTTTAAATTTGAGGTTGAGTTAAAAGAGAATATTTCATATATATATATATAATTATTTTTTACATATTAAAAACATATAGATATTTTTGTATATTAAATTATTGTAAAAATAACAAGTAAATATTATATGATTATATAAAATATCTCCTGATGATTATCAATATACAAACTGAATATTGAGGTAGTGATTGAACGACCTAGTAAAATAGACAAATGATGACATAGTGGTAAAATTTAAAATTGATAAATATATTCTTCAGATTAAAGTTTAAATTTCAAAATTAACAATTTATATGAATAATAAAAAATGAATATTAAAAATTATTATATTTTAAAACTCCGATAACAGTATTAACCATTAATAAATACATAAATAGTGGGTTTACAATATCTTATCAAGATATTTGTTTTATGCGTGAATACCTCTCTTTTAAATTCATTATATACTCTCCCATTTTCTCTATATTGTTATTCTATACTCTCCCTAAGTCATTTCTCAACCCAAACCAAGATAAAATTCTAATGATTATTGATGGTTTGACGTTACTCTCATTTTCAATTATATACTCCTTTATATTTTTCTATTTCATTAATGGGAAACTATACTAGGAACATCATTGTTTCCCAAAATAAGGGTCAGCCCTTTTATTTTCATTATAAAAGATAAAAACAGACAAATAATAACACTATTATACATAACTTTTATATCTATTTTATTTTCTTCTTTACTTTCCTTTATTTTATCCTGTAATGTTTACTTTATTTCCAATCCACTACTGGGATAATTATTCCACACATAGATAGGGTATTAGTATTTATTTACCATTGTAATAATTTTACTTGATGTTATAATTATTCCCCATGGTGGATATATGTTTATATAAAATATTTAATAATGGGTTTATTAAGTATCCACATACTAATATTAATAATTTATTTAATTTTTATTCTTTTTTTATTCAATTATAATGTGTGGGAAATCACTCCCCAAGGTTGATTATTTTATAAATATAAGTATATTTGATACCCTTTTGTATCATATACAGTAATGAGGTATATACTTAAATACATATTTAACATTATTAACTTAAATTTATATATTTATATATTTATTATTAAAAAATATATTATTAATAGAATTACAATATTATTTAAAAATAAAGGAATATGGAAATTTTTACTCAACAATAATCTTATTAGATATATTTTTGAAATCAAAAGATATGATCAACCCAAATATTATAAAGATGTAATTATGGACTACCGTGACTATCATAATTCAATAATCATGAATACAATAGACATGGAGCACAAAAATTTCATCTATCTATGTTATTAAATAATCTAAAATTATTATATGGAATTAAATTACATACTTCATTAAAATTTATAATAATTTATCATGCATTATAATTAATTAATATATATGAAATGTGACACTTAATCATCTTGGATGAAAGTATGAGGTTTATTTTAAATATTTACCACATATTATTTTAATATATTTCTATCAAAAATATCTACAATGTTATATAAGAAAAAACATTCTCTTATTCTTATTGAAATTTATTTATCTAAATTATATGTATTTGTTTCATTTTCCACTTCTTATGAAACTAGTGGACATATTCTATTTTATTATTTATCTTTTATTAGGTTGCTATGGATTCTTATGATTATAGGTTGAAATGTATGATTATAAGCCTTTTATTCATATAGTAATTATTGGATATTGTATATTATAATTGTTGGGCCGAAGATATTTTCCCCCAATTTATTGGGATTTGAATTATTTTCCATATTTGTCATGTTGTGTTGGAATTTCTTGATAAATAATAATAAAAATGATAGTTACTATATCATGGTGTTCTACCATTATGTTCATTGTGGAATTGTGCAATAGTCTCTTGTTTGGTGGCTCATGCACAGAATTGTTTTATAGTATAATAACATCAAAAATCAATCTTAATCATATCTAATAACTATAATAATTTATTATTAATCATATGATGATTAATTTGAGGGTTTTGAATATATTTAATGGTCATTTAAATGTTAAGGAGTATATTTGGGTATAATACCATATATTTAAATGGAGTTGAAAGGATGTAGTATTTCATGAAATACTCAAACTAATATTAGCCTAACATTGTATCCCTTTATTGACCTAATAATTTTTTTTGATCACAGTGCTAGAAGGACATGGTTATAACTCTTCAAAAATGAAATTTTAAATCTAATAATTATATATTTTCTTTAAACAATTTTTATATAAAAAAGGAGAAATGATTTTTTTTCCTGAGTCTCAAGAGATTCTTTCAAATTATAAACTGAAGAGGGATAAACCAGTTACTTTCTCCTTGGTAATATTCATCAATATTATATTGATGACCTTGAACTGACAAGTTCAAGGTATATCATTTTTGGTTTTTTATAATTAATTCTAAATATATAAATAGAGCCATGATTATATTTTATTTAGAGTTGTTTTGCGTGATGGATTATATTATTGAAATTTAACTAAAATCATACAGTGGTACAAAATCCATTCTATCCAAATTTGAATTTATTTTTGAGTGATGAAGGATATTTGAAAAATATGTTTTATAGGAACCAAGGAACATCCATATTAAAAATGGTTCTTTTGGTTCTTTATTTCACAATACCATTATACAATCCATTAGAAAACAAGAATATTATCTTAAATTTTATGAGAAAAAACCATAGTCTAATGAAAATGGGATATTTTAGGCTTCATAAAAAATCCTAAAAATCATAAAAATGTATGTGATAACTTTATTCCATGGACTCTATAACACTTTATTGTGGTTCCACTAACCATGATATACCAAATGCATTATACTATGTCATATTTCATAATGATACTAAATCACTAAAATGGAATCCAAAAGATATTGGATTATTCCACAATATATGCTATAAAAAATATTGAAATGTACTCTCTCCGGTGGATACATTTACTTTGATAAAATGGTTTGGTTATCTAAAAAACCCTTCCCAAATGCCTAGGATATATTTGAAATGGATTCAAAAATAGTTTTGGTGAATGGAATATTCATCATATTAAACAACATTCACATTTTTATAGAAATATGAAATTTAGAGAATAATTTCTTATAAAAATATGGTTCCAATAATAATTTTCAAAAATCATAACTATAGAAATCATAAATTGTCTACACGGAATCTAAAGGAGAATTTAAAACTATACCAAAAAAATTTAGTAGATGTGACCTAAAATTAATTTTGATATATATGGTGAATATAATGTGTTTATAAATTATAATATATTAAAACATAAAACAATTTATATTGGAATATTATTAAATAATAAATATAAATGTTAAATTATAATTTTAGGAAACATTTTTTTTTATAATATGTGATATGAATTTTTATATTTATTTTCATAAAAGTATTATGTGCTTATTATTTGATAATAATAGTTACCAATAAATATCACATATTATTGAATATTAAGGAGATCATGTTAAAATAATACAAATGATAATACGAAATGTTTCTATAGGATAAAGTTTAGTTTATAAATTTTTTGAGTAACTTAATTATAATGTGCCTATAATTTATAAATAATTTTTTATTTTTTTAATCACTTGGATAAATTTATTTATTTTTATTAATTTAGTTTATTCCTAGAATTATTCATTGATGTAGATTTTATGTTTTTAATTTGGGTATACTTTTGTCTCATTGTGTATAAAATACTTTTCTAAATTATCATACATGTATTTGACGAGATACACACTAGGTATGATAATTGATTTAGTTTTCTTATATTATGACATTTGGCTATTTTGGTACATGAGGTTGAATTTAAATTTCATTTATAATCATTAAATATTAGGTGTTATAATTGTAATGGATTTGACGTCTTCCTTGAGTAAATAACAATGGGTAGATGGACTTTGTGAGGGATTACACATGGGCATAGAGGATTATGTCTTATCATGATATGGGGGTGGGATACCTATCTATCAATGTTTACTATTTTAAATACTACCATTTCCATATGTACTGTGTATTTTAATGAAAGGGATTCACATAAATTTTTCATGGGATCCATTTATATATATGTTTAAATATGTTTATTTTTATTTGGTTTTATATAATATGATATGATTTGTGTAATGAGTTATTAATTAATTTATTTCAAAAATATTTATTTGGTGTGAAGAATATGGATTCCAAATTAAATCACTAAAAGTATACATATAATCTAAATGGAATACATGTGATAAGATTATGGGAAATTCAAAACCATTTAAATATATATGTATTATGATCCATCCAAGAAGAAATTATCAATTCCTTGACCATCAATGTTATGTATTGTTAAATATGGGCACCAATGGATTGACTTGGTTAAGTCATGCAGCATACATGTGACACTAATAAGACTCTGTGTTTATATTAGGAATATGAATTTTTTTGTAGTTAGTTACGAAACAAAAATATGATTTGGATATGAGATTAATAAAGTTATTTGAATACATACCATGGATTATGATAATGTTTTAACCACTTAAATATTCAAGTATGAAATCATATATTATCGACATTATATTGAACCTATATAGATAAGTAATAATTAAAATTATAAAGACATATAATGCATAGAGAAGTAAGGATATTTTCTCACTAAATGATATGATGTGAAATTTAAAAATGGTTCATAAATTTAGCAGTATAACATTTAATAAATTTATTTGTTAACTTAATGTAAAAGGTAATTCTCATCTGATAAAATATTATTTTTACAGGTAAACTTGAATCATCAAAATTATACATGAAATTGGGATTATTAATTCAAAAGAAAAATCATAATGTAATAAAATTTATATATGGGTATACAAACATATTATTATTTTTCATAATGAAAGAATATTATATGTGTTATAGTAATACCTTCCAAAATAATAAAATTCTAAAAAATGGATCTCGATGCTCACAGGATGCACATCTTAATTCTCTTAAGGTTTTAAAATAATTAGATAAAAAATGGCTTCTTATAATTAATTTTATGCTCAAGTATTCAATATTATTGAGTGACATAGAATGGATTAAGGATAACTATATTCAATGATTTTGTTAATGAATCTATCATATGTTTGTTATTGTAATTGTTCGATAATATAAATTATCTAATTTTAATATTGTCGTTATTTCTCAATGTGTTAAATATATCTAAACATAATATTATATATCAAGGATATAGCTATATCAAATTTTAAATAAGGTTAACTATCAAAATAAAACAAGAAAAACCTTTTATAAATTATAAATATTTCACTTCAAGTAGTTAGTGACCGACTTTTAAATATGAATGGGTTATTGTGGAGGTGGTCAGATGTTTTTATATTCAAAAAAATTTGAAAAGGGGTTTTTTAATACACCATAGAGATTCCATGGTATCTATTAAAAATATAAAATCAAATTATTTCTTTTTTTATTCTTATATGATAACAGATATATATATTTAAACTATTTTAAATATATAAACATTAAAATAAGAGTAAGGATTTATAAAGATCTTACTTTATATTAAAATGAGGATGAAAATTGTTTTTGAATCATAGAGTTAAATAAAATAGAATATTCCATGTTCAAATTATTCAGAATAAAAGGTGTGAATTTTTCTTAGTTGTGATATGTGATAAGCGAGTTGTTTGTTAAAAAAGAATTATTATAGAAAATACGAGATGATGGTTCCAATATAGATTCTTCATGAATCATTAATTCTATAAATTGTTTGAGATTAATATTATGAGAAAATAAATTAACATTGATAAAACTATTTATCCATGATAGTTTTCAATATAAGGGTGATGGATTTCTCAACACCCCAAAGTGGATTTTTTTTTGGAATAATATAGTATTTTAAAATATTTATAAAAATATACATAATACCATGTATTATATGATTCTAAAAATTTATATTTAAAACATTCCCCATAATAAAAAATTATTATTTCATGGAAAAATGAGCATTTGTATATTGGAATTATATTATAGAGAGAATATAGTTTCTATGAAGTTGGGTAGAGTATGTTCGGACTTATAAATATGTATGTAAAATAAATAAAACTGTATTATACTAAAAAGTTAAATTAAAATTACCTTAATATCCTATATTAATTTAGGGGTTTTTAGTAAAGATAAATTCCATGTTTTATATTTAATCACTATAATGGAGTGAATTTCAATTTATATCCTAAATTATTTTAGTAAATTTTGGTATGGAAATATATCAATGTAATATTTTTTTTACTAACCAAATGATATTAAATAATAGATTCAATGAAAATGTTCCATAATGATAATCATGAATATACAAAGAGATATATATAGATAACTGATGTTATTAACATCACAACACTGGATGATGTAAAGTAAATATGTTTGAATTCTATTAATAAAGTGTTAACCAATAGAACTATCAATTATATATCTGTCTATTTTTCAAACGAGTATTCTTCATATCTGATACTCACTTGCATTGATTTTATGATTGTTTTATTAGATGGTTATAATGTGATGTTGTGTTAATAACAATGTGATGTAACGATTTTAACAAGAATTAAAAAGTAAAATGAACATACTGATTTTCTAGAGGTCTTAAAAATGTGATATGATTATAAAATTAGTGATTTTTTGTAACATCCCAAGAAAGTAATGAATAATAGATATTTTTTATCTATTTCTATTAATGATTAAGATAGTGTTTTAGAGGCTTAAAATGAAAATAAATCCAATCTTAAGCATGGAATACACTAATATTTTTAAAAGATTGTTTTAAAGCCTTATGATGGAAAACCCTTTTTAAATCTATCTTTTGACAATTTTATGAACTATTTTTGCCAAAATAAACTTATTCTTTATGATTGGTACATCAAAATTTACTTTGTGTGAATTTTTGGTATTTTTCTGACAATGTTCATCTTTTTTAATGAATAGTGAAAAATACTGCATTTTACATCAAAACTGCTTTTTAATATAATTTATTTATATGATTAGATTATCTTTTGAATTGGTCTTAATGTGTAATATTAATAAATTTTTACCATTTAATCCAATGGTGGTCATTGTAATCAATTTCACTTTGAAATTGGACTTAAACTAGTGTCAATCTTTTGATACTTATTGTTTCATAAAAACACGCTATTTGCTCTGACAGCGGGAATTAATTATTAAATTAATTAATGTGACTTATATGTTTTGAATTTTGTAAAATAGACTTCATTTTTTAATTCATAATATCAATTATAGCTTAGGGTGAATTTTTGGTAATTTTCTAAAAAACTTCAATTTTTGATTAATAGTGAAACCACTAAGTGGTACTTATAAAGACTGATTTTCCGTTTAAATGAAATTTTGCCATCATTGTGTTTTGAATTTCAAAAATCCGACATACATGGTTGTCATTAAGAAGTAAAATGTGGTTCAATGAGATTAAAATAATTTTTTGGTGAATAGTAACTTATTAAGTTTTTAATCGCGATTAGTGGTAATTAGTGTAGTTTAAGGTAAAAATAATGCTTTAATAAAATAATATGAGCTTGACACATGTCCTACCCTCATTGTTTGTGTCATGGACGACCAAGACAAGTCATGGGTAAACTTGGGGACCCCATGGATCCACTTTGGTTGGGAAATGACATAAATTACTTTTTATTTAATGTAAAAGTAAAAATGACACAAACATAATATGTTTTACGAAAACAATTTTTACATGCGGTTATAAAGATCCTATTTTTGATTATAAATAGTAATTGGAAAGCTAAAAAGATTTCATACATCATAGTAGTTTTTTTATAATTTTTAAACATTACATAAATTAAATTATTTATGACATAATAATGATGCAGCGATGACATCATTATTTGATGATTTAAATAAAATGGACAGATAATGTAAAATCTATGAACTACACATGTCCAAAACCAATTGGATAAGTGGATTTCGAACCCTTATCACCTTATCCACGAATTATATGAATGTGGTACCTTTTAAAACCGAAACACATTTTCAAATAAAGTAATATTTCTTTACTTTCCAAAAGTGCCCCTCCTCTCCTCTTATAAAAGGCCCCCACCTCTACCTCATTTCACACACTCCTCAAGCCTTTTTCTCGGCCAAACCCTACCCATTTACTCTCTCCACATCCCTCTTCTAATCCTAGAGGATTCCCTTTGGGCAGAATCCTTCCAAAGGAATCCTTTAGGCTCAAATCAAAAGGAGTTACACTTTTAAAGGTAATTCATTCTCTCATGTTCATTTGTTTTATTTTGCTTCTCCAACCCCCTAAACTATTTTTATTTACTTATTTTGTAAAAACACAAGTATATTAAATATACTAGGATGTTGTTATAAGATTTATTTGAGCTAGACTCTCACACAACTACATCAAATGGTTAAAGAACATACGGTTTCCGTGGATGGCGAAATTCTGCCTCCCGAAACGATGATTGTTCAATACTCATTTAACACCTTAAAAGGTGGCCATTATGATGTCAATATTTTTATATATGATATATAATATGTTTATGTTTTCCTTGAGCTTCGGTGTTTTTCATTTTGGGCATACCTTTATGGTTTCCTTTATGGGTAAACACGATATCTTCATTTTAGGAAGTGCGGACTACCGCCCCCTAAAAGTGATTTGATTCGTTAATACCATATATGGGATGTGTAAAGGATAAAGTTAATGATATTATATATGTTATTATACTGGAATTATAATATACTCTTATATCATTATGATTCCATTCCAAAAAATATGAAATAGAAATGGAAGTAGCGTTCATGCGTACGTACGGCTTACCGTCTCCATGAACGGTGCATTTCATTTCTTACCTCTAAATGTGATGTAATATTATAAATACATGTATATGCTGAATATATATTATGTATATGTTATCCAAATCATTAATATCATTCGGGATATAACTAACCTTTGACCAAATTAACAACATGTATGTGTAAGAAGTCTATTTTTGACTTAAGAACCAACTACCGACGAAATGAACATTATTAACTTAAATGATTACATAATGTCCATAACATGGTATAAAAGGAATAATGAACTTCAAAAAGGTTATTAAGCAAGTAGAGATTAACTCAAGTTTATTATTCAGGAGATTAAATAACGGTCGGGTCAAGTCGGATACGAGGTATGGGACTTCGTCTCAATCTCCTTTCATTGAGGCATATTTTATTTTATACACAACTTTCTTTTATACGGTGTATAAACCCCTTTGAATTTTACGTTTATTCAAAAGGAATATTTTTTATACGAAGTGTTTACTAAATGATAAAAGGGAATGTTTTTGTCGTACGTATGCGGCGACAACGACTTCTCCACTGTCGTGACCGTTATTTGAGTTTCGGCTTCCTCTACAACCCATACTTTCTTTTTAAAAGAAAAATAAAAACCATGTTTTACTTTTCTCTTATTTTGGTATTGAAAATGGTTTTCACAATTTTTTTTGTGTTGTATTGATATCTTGTGATTGAAATGTAGAAATGTTATGTTTCCTTTATGCATGTTTTATGTGATACGATTATTTTATGGTTCTTGGGCATTATTATGAAGACTGGTGGTTCCGTGATAAACTAAGGGCCGGTGAGCCCGATATAGCTCTCCAATGCATTGGGTAACGTGAAGGAGTGAAACGTTAAGGTTTCTCCGAAGAGATTTTAGGGAATATACTGTGATGGGTATTCCAAACATAACCAAGAGTGTTACTCCCTATGTAAGAATGTTATGAATGCCTCAAGTTACCTTTATGTTTTATGATTTCTATGATTTATTCATGATTTGATGAGGTATGTTAAAGTGCTTCTGTTTTATGGGTAAAGTATGATCTCATCCTTATGTATATATGTACCCATGTTTCCTTTCCATATTTTTATATCACTTACTGAGCTTTTTATGCTCATCCCATGTTTTTTTGAAATGTTTTTCACTGGTCAAGGGAAAGGTACATGATGTGCTGATAGTGTCAAGGAAGTGTCAAGAATGAATCCATGTTTTATTTTAAATATGTTTCCATTGATGGGAATGAAGAATACACTCTTTATGTAACCACTTTGTTTATATGTGCAATGTAATGCAAGTTTTATGATCTAATTCTCTAAAACTCTAAACCCGAAAAGATCCTCAATGTGTAATCTTGTAATAACTCAAGATTAAGTATGGTTTAAGGCTGGGGCCTTATAGTTGGTATCAGAGGTCAGTTTAGATAACTTTAGGAGTTAGAATTCTATTAAATGATTATCCAAAAATATTTTTTTTATGGTCAAATTGAAGTGATATAGTATTTGAAGATTACCATGTTTCTTCATCTAAGACATGTTTGTTAAGAATGGGTTTTCGTAGAGGAAACAGAACAGATTTTCTGGGAAGGCATATAGAGGGAAATGACCTTCTAAATCAGCAACTTGAGATGGTCAGAATCAGAATTAAAGAGTTTGCTATAGTGATAGCTCAGTTGACTCAGGTGATAAGTTATTGGTTGTTTTCATTGATGATATTTTGGTGTTTTCTAAAAGTAAAGAGGAGCATGAAAGACATTTAAGGGTTATCTTGCAAACCTTAAAAGAAAAGAAACTGTATGGGAAATTCAGCAAGTGTGAGTTTTGGTTGCAACAAATTTCTTTCCTGGGTCACATTGTTTCTAATGATGGAATAACTATTGATCCTACAAAAACAAAAGTTGTGGAATAATGGCCAAGACCCACAAATGTAACCGAGATTCGTAGCTTCCGTGGTTTGGTGGGCTATTACCGAAGGTTTGTTAGAAATTTTTCACGGTTATCTAGTCCAATTACTAAGCTAACTCGGAAGGGTGTTAAGTTTATCTGGACAAAAGAATGTGATGATTGTTTTCAGGAATTGAAAAGAAGATTGGTGAATGCTCCAGTTTTTGCACTACCTTCCAGGAATGGTGAGTTTTTTATATACAGTGATGCTTCATTGAAAGGACTTGGTTGCGTCCTAATGCAGAATGATCAGGTAATTGCTTATGCTTCACGACAGTTGAAAACTCATGAGGTAAATTACCCTAAACATGATTTGGAATTAGCTGCTGTTGTTTTTGCTTTAAAAATTTGGAGGCATCATTTGTATGGAGTAAAGTGTGAAATATATACCGATCACAAATGTTTAAAGTATATATTCACTCAGAAAGAGTTGAACATGAGACAAAGGAGATGGCTAGAATTAATCAAGGATTATGATTGTATAATTCATTACCATCCGCGAAAAGCAAATAAAGTGGCTGATGCTTTGAGTCGAAAAAGTAATGCTTCATTAACAATGTTGCATTTGAATGTGATCCTTTGGTTAAGGATTTGATGAAATTTGGCATAGAAGTTTTTGGTGCATGAAGTCCTTTTGTTTTGTTTCAGGTATCAGTGAGATCATCTCTATCAGATAGAATCAAGCAAACACAGAAGCAAGACAGTGAGTTGCAGAAAAAGGTAGAGATGGTTCAGAAAGGTATGTTGCCTAAATTCAACATTGATAATGATTGTGTTTTGAGATTTGGGAAGAGATTGTGTGTGCCTTGTGATTCACAGTTGAAGAGAGAGTTGTTATGTGAAGCTCATAGTTCTCCGTTTTCAGTTCATCCGGGCAGTACTACGATGTATAGAGATCTGCGGGAGTATTACTGGTGGGATGGAATGAAAATAGACATTGCTGATTTTACTGTGAAGTGTTTGACATGTCAACAGGTTAAAGCAGAGCGGCAGTTACCGAAAGGGATGCTTCATCCTTTACCAGTTCCAGAGTGGAAATGGGAGAATATATCCATGGACTTTGTTGTGGGATTACCGAAGACATCTCAAGTTAATAATGCAATCTGGGTTATTGTTGATCGCTTGACCAAATCTGCTCATTTCCTTGCTATACGAGATAATTTTTCCCTAAATCAACATTCCCGTTTGTATCTTAAAGAGAAAGTTTGGTTACATGGAGTTCCTCTCTCCATTGTATTGGATCGTGATCCCAGGTTTACTTCTAACTTTTGGAAAGGCCTTCAGAAGTCGTTGGGTACTGAATTAAATTTTAGTACAGCTTTTCATCCTCAATCAGATGGGCAGTTAGAACGAACAATCCAGACATTGGAGGATATGCTACGAGCTTGTTCTATGGATTATCAGGGAATTTAGGACCAACATCTTTCTTTGGTTGAATTTTCATATAATAACAGTTTTCATTCCAGTATACAGATGGCACCATTTCAGGCATTATATGGGAAGCGGTGTCGAACTCCAGCTTTATGGGATGAAGTGGGTGAAAGGAAGTTGATGGGACCAGAATTGGTAGAAGAGATGGCAGAAAAAGATCAACTGATTCAGAAACACATGAGAACTGCTCAGAGCAGGCAGAAGAGTTATGCAGATAACCGGAGGAAGGATCTATCTTTCGAGGTAGGTGATCATGTTTTTCTCAAGGTTTATCCTTGGAAAAGTGTGATGAGATTTGGTAAGAAAGGAAAGTTGAGTCCAAGGTTTATTGGACCACACGAAATTCTGGAGAAAGTTGGATCAGTTGCATACCAAGTGGGTTTACCTCCGAGTTTATCTCAGGTACACAATGTTTTTCACGTTTCGATGTTGAGAAAGTATATGCCAGATCCATCTCATGTTTTGAGTCCAGAAGTAGTTCAGCTGGAAGAGAACCTATCATATGAGGAACAACCGGTCCAGATTATTGACCACAGGGAGAAAGTGTTACGGAATAAGGTGATTCACCAGGTAAAGGTTTTGTGGAAAAACCACATGATTGAAGAGGCAACATGGGAATCTGAAAATGCAATGAGGGATAAGTACCCCCATTTATTCGATAAGTAAATAAATTGCGGGGACGCAATTTTCTAAAGGGGGGAAGGATGTAACATCCCATGTAAGTAATGAATAATATATATTTTTTATCTATGTATATTAATGATTATGATAGTGTTTTAGAGGCTTAAAATGAAAATAAATCCAATCTTAAGCATGGAATACACTAATATTTTTAAAAGATTGTTTTACTGCCTTATGATGGAAAACCCCTTTTAAATCTTTCTTTTGACAATTTTATAAACTATGTTTGTCAAAATAAACTTATTCTTTATGATTGGGACATCAAAATTTACTTTTTGAGAATTTATGGTATTTTTCTGACAATGTTCATTTTTTTTAATGAATAGTGAAAAATACTGCATTTTACATCAAAACTGCTTTTTAATCTAATTTATTTATATGATTATATTATCTTTTGAATTGGTATTAATGTGTAATATGAATATATTTTTACCATTTAATCCAATTGTGGTCATTAGAATCAATTTCACTTTGAAATTGGACTTAAACTAGTGTCAATCTTTTGATACTTATTGTTTCATAAAAACACGCAATTTTCTCTGACAGTGGGAATTAATTATTAAATTAATTAATGTGACTTATATGTTTTGAATTTTTTAAAATAGACTTTATTTTTGAATTCGTAATATTAAATATAGCTTAGGGTGAATTTTTGGTAATTTTCTGAAAAACTTCAATTTTTGATGAATAGTGAAACCACTAAGTGGTACTTATAAAGACTGATTTTCCGTTTAAATGAAATTTTGCCATCATTGTGTTTTGAATTTCAAAAATCCGACATACATGGTTTTCATTAAGAAGTAAAATGTGGTTCAATGAGATTAAAATAATTATTTGGTGAATAGTAACTTATTAAGTTTTTAATCGCGATTAGTGGTAATTAGTGTAGTTTAAGGTAAAAATAATGCTCTAATAAAATAAGATGAGCTTGAAACATGTCCTACCCTCATTGGTTGTGTCATGGCCGACCAAGAAAAGCCATGGGTCAACTTGGGGACCCCATGGATCCACTTTGGTTGGGAAATGACATAAATTACTTTTTATTTAATGTAAAAGTAAAAATGACACAAACATAATATGTTTTACAAAAAAAAAATTTACATGGGGTTATAAAGATCATATTTTTGATTATAAATAGTCATTGGAAAGCTAAAGAGATTTCCTACATCATAGTATTTTTTTTTATAATTTTTAGACATTAAATAAATTAAATTATTTATGACATAATAATGATGCAGCGATGACATCATTATTTGAAAATTTAAATAAAATGGAAAGATAAGGTAAAATCTATGAACTACACATGTCCAAAACCAATTGGATGAGTGGATTTCGAACCCTTATCACCTTATACACGAAGTATATCAATTTGGGATCTTTTAAAACCGAAAAACATTTTCAAATAAAGTAATATTTCTTTACTTTCCAAAAGTGCCCCTCCTCTCCTCTTATAAAAGGCCCCCACCTCTACCTCATTTCAAACACTCCTCAAGCCTTTGGCTCGGCCAACCCCTGCCCATTTACTCTCTACACATCCCTCTCCTCATCCTAGAGGATTCCCTTTGGGCAGAATCTTTTCAAAGGAAGCCTTTAGGCTCAAATCAAAAGTAGTTACACTTTTAAAGGTAATTCATTCTCTCATGTTCATTTGTTTTATTTTGCTTCTCCAACCCCATAAACTCTTTTTATTTACTTCTTTTGAAATAACACCAGTATCTTCAATATACTAGGATGTTGTTATAAGATTTATTTGAGCTACACTCTCACACAACTACATCAAATGGTTAAAGAACATACGGTTTCCGTGGATGGCGAAATTCTGCCTCCCGAAACGATGATTGTTCAATACTCATTTAACACCTTCAAAGGTGGCCATTATGATGTCACTATTTTTATATATGATATATAATATGTTTATGTTTTCCTTAAGCTTCTTTTTTTTTCATTTTGGGCATACATTTATGGTTTCCATTATGGGTAAACACGATATCTTCATTTTAGGAAGTGCGGACTACCGCCCCCTGAAAGTGATTTGATTCGTTAATACCATATGTGGGATGTGTAAAGGATAAAGTTAATGATATTATATATTTTATTATACTGTAATTATAATATACTGTTATATAATTATGATTCCATTCCAAAAAATACGAAATAGAAATGGAAGTAGCGTTCATGCGTACGTATGGCTTACCGTCTCCGTGAATGGTGCATTTCATTTCTTACCTCTAAATGTGATGTAATATTATAAATACATGTATATTCTGAATATATATGATGTATTTGTTATCCAAATCATTAATATCATTCTGGATATAACGAAACTTTGACCAAATTAACAACATGAATGTGTAAGAAGTCTATTTTTGACTTAAGAACCAAATACCGACAAAATGAACATTATTAACTAAAATGATTACATGATGTCCATAACATGGTATAAAAGGAATAATGAACTTGAAAAAGGTTCTTAATCAAGTAGAGATTAACTCATGTTTATTATTCAGGAGATTAAATAACGGTCGGGTCATGTCGGATACGAGGTATGGGTCTTCATCTCAATCTCCTTTCATTGAGGCATATTTTATTTTATACACAACTTTCTTTTATACGGTGTATAAACCCCTTTGACTTTTACGTTTATTCAAAAGGAATCTTTTTTATACAAAGCATTTACTAAATGAAAAAAGGGAATGTTTTTGTCGTACGTATGCGGCGACAACGACTTCTCCGCCGTCGTGACCGTTATTTGAGTTTCGGTTTCCTCTACAAGCCATAATTTCTTTTTAAAAGAAAAATAAATACCATGTTTTAGTTTTCTTTTATTTTGGTATTGAAAATGGTTTTCACAATGTTTTTTGTGTTGTATTGATATCTTGTGATTGAAATGTGGAAATTTTATGTTTCCTTTATGAATGTTTTATGTGATACGATTATGTTATGGTTCTTGGGCATTATTATGAAGATGGGTGGTTCCATGATAAACTAGGGGCGGGTGAGCCCGATATAGCTCTCCAATGCATTGGGTAACGCGAATGAGTGAAACGTTAAGGTTTCTAAGAAGATATTTTAGGGAATATACTATGATGGGTATTCCAAACGTAACCAAGAGGGTTACTCCCTACGTAAGAATGTTATGAATGCCTCAAGTTACCTTTATGTCTTATGATTTCTATGATTTATTCATGATTTGATGAGGTATGTTAAAGTTCTTATGTTTTATGGGTAAAGTATGATCTCATCCTTATGTATATATGTACCCATGTTTCCTTTCCATATTTTTATATCCCTTACTGAGCTTTTTATGCTCATCCCAAGTTTTTTTGAAATGTTTTTCACAGTTCAAGGGAAAGGTACATGATATGATGATAGCGTCAAGGAAGTGTCAAGAATGAATCCATGTTTTATTTTAAATATGTTTCAATTGATGGGAATGAAGAATACTCTCTTTATGTAACCACTTTGTTTATATGTGGAATGTAATGCAAGTTTTATGATATAATTCTCTAAAACTCTAAACCCGAAAAGATCCTCAATGTGTAATCTTGTAATAACTCATGATTAAGTAAGGTTTAAGGCTGGGGCCTTATATTTTTAGTTTTTTTGTATGTTTAAAAGAGTTTAATAATATAAAATTTATCATGTTAAACAAAAGGAAGTCCCTCCTTTTCTCATTCTTTCACATTGGATGCATAATTTTTAATATATAATTATAATTGACCACTAAAATTAGATCATTGTGTTATCTATAATTTATTTCTACCAATAATTATTATAATTCATTGTAAACTACTAATCATAATAATGGAACGATTTCATATTAAGTTATATAATTTTTTCATGATTCATAAAATTATCTCTATTTGTTGGATTACCTAAAAAATATACTATATAGAGTCATATAAAAATAATCCTTGGTATGTTATTTATGAATATTTCAAATTGAATCCCCACAAATCTGATTATAAGAATATTTGTCATGAGAATAATTATACATTGATACCATTCATATGAAATGTTACATCATGACACCATAAGCCCAGAGATGGTGCATTAACTTATTACATTGGCATGAATACATGGAATCAAATCCAGAAGGAATGATTAGTTTAGCAGTATTGGAATGACAGATTACATACCTGATACCCATAAATTGTTTTGAAAATGAAAATAGAAATATGATACGTAAAAACATAATAAAATGATTTCTTTAATGATTACTCAATTATTTCATCTTCATAACCTAGGAAAAAAGAAACATAAAAAGGGTTTTCTCTAATTCTCAGTAAGGGTATGTAAAGAAGAAAAAATATCGAAATGGTGAAATAAATCAATTTTTTAAGGTTAATTACTGATAAAACAACCCATTCAAATAACTATATAAGAAATATTCAATATGTAAAGGTAAGAAACTGAAACATATTCCATATAATCAATTAAAAAAATTACATCTATCTATAGATATGTTGATGAAAAATATCATGGATGAATAATAAATGAAATATTTATGAATTGAGTTCTTAATTATTTGACATAATTTCTATGTAACATGAAAATATGTACCATGAATACCTTTTACAAGATATTAAAAACTACATATAGAAATCCATTTAATTTGGACAACATAATCATCTCATGAGAACTTATCTATGCATCAAGGGGCTATATAATGCCTGGGCCCACCCCTCATTACCAGATCAATTCATTCTGCATATCAATTAATCAAAATAAAAAGGATTAATTATCAAATCTCTATGTATAATAAAAAATATATATTTATCAATAATTCACTCGTTAATCATATATTGATCATAATGACCATCGTATGAAAAAATGATACATGGTTTTGTAAATACTAATATCTATGATATGAGAAAATGGGTATTGAATTATATTTCTAATTAGTAATTATTAATATAAATTTATTTATCAATATAATATTAAAAATATCCAAAGGAAGTGTGATTGCAGAGATAATCATTAAGATCATTCTTTAGGTGAATAATCATTAATCATTCCAAAGTGTCCAATACCACATTGAAAATTTTAAATTATAATAACCATGATGGAATGATATTAATTGAAACTTATAATATCATGATATTAATTATATTATTGACATAACATATTAAAAGATAGTACATACACCAAATAAATTTAAATTGGTTCCCAATAACAAATAATTTTCAATCGAATGTAAATTCAGACGAAATTACCAAATATTAACATTACTTTTTTTTCTGGTCTTTATCATCCTATATAATAGTTTAAAATATGTTAAAAATTATAATAGAACCACAAAATTGTTTTAATGTCATATATTATCGAATTGCAGTATTTTATTACTCAATTGTTAACACTCTTTCATTATTTTAACTATTTATGGTGTTAATTTTCATGTTTCTTGAGTAAGAATTGACATTTTATTTCTTATTACTTTTTATTATATCATGGTTGGATAATATAATAAATTTAAACCATTGAATAATTATCACATATATTCAGTACACATGTATTTATAATAATCTGTTATTTTTGGAGATAAGAAATGAAATTCACCGTTCATGGATACGGTAGGTCGTAGGTACGCATGAACACTAATTTCATTTATTTATCATATTAAGAAAATGAAAATTATATGATTCATATATATAATATAGTTAAGGTATCATATCTATGTTCTATACATTATATATCTTTATTAAAACCATCCTTTATATGTTCCATGTATAATGTAAATGAGTAACATCAATTTAAGGGGGTGGTAGTCTGCACTTCCACAAACAATGTTATCATATTAATAGAAAATTGAAATTTTACGGGTATGTGTTATTAAAGAAATAAATAAGAATAAATAAATAATTAATAGCATATATATCATATATAAATAGAGTTTCCACATAATTCCCGACATGAGACACCGTAAAAGAAAAATTAACAATCATTGTTTCATGAGGCGGTAGTTCATCGTACACGTAAATTTTATGTTCTTTATATGTTAGATGAAAGTAGGTGTATTTTTAGATAAAAAACATATCATAAAAGTCATAGTATATTTATTATACTGGTTTTTCTATAAAAACATGGAATAATAAGAGTTGAGGGGATGGATAATTGAAATTAAACTGAAGAGCTAAAGGAAAAATGTTACCTCTTAACTGGGAAACTCATTTTGGATTGCATCAAAGGGCATCATTAGATTGATTCCAACCTAAGGGGAGTCTTCTAGGATTAGGTGAGGTATTTTTAGAAGCTATTTGGGATATAATTTTTTAACATTAGTGGTTTGTGAGGTGTACTAAGTGGGAGGGGTGGGGGCATTTTCTAAAACTTTTGATGTTCCAAAGTGTGTAACCTAATGTTTTTTCCTAATATAGTTGGTTGTACCCAAAAAATATATCTGACTATAGTTATTCCTAGTCATAAAACATAAAAAAGTACTGTCTACCATGTTGTTTAATTGAATTTTTTTTTTCTTGGTTGGTAAATGATCTGACTTATTTTTCTATAATTTTGTAATAGCCAGTGAGAAAGACAAATTTGCCTACACAAGTGTTTATAATAAATGTATTAATCTTATCTCTCCAATACACATAATCATTACCATCAATGATCGTTGGTCTAGTAGGATTAAGTTTTCCTATAGAATTAACAGTCATACTACCATTCTATAAGAAAAATATTTTCGACAGAACTCATTTATAGTAAAAGTTTACAAACAAGTATTAAAATAATTATGAAAAACTTGAGAAATAAAACATAAAAAAGTAACTTAATTGCATAAATAATTTATATGTGAGTATAAGTATTTGAGATACCTATTTTAATAAAAATTGTTGGATCAAAATAGAATATGTAGATACTGAATTTCAAGGTGGTGAATTTTATATATAAAAACATTCCTCTTTTTTATGCCAAAAAAGAAATCTATGTTTAACAATGTTAGAAAAGGTAAATTAAAAAACCCTCTTTGGTTCCAATAGAAAGAGATATTTGGAAGGGCCCAAGTCCAATTATAAGAAACTTAAACATAAATGAGAAAAACATAAGAAAACATAACTTGGTTTATCTAAGGGAAATATTTTACCTTATATCATATAAGATCTTATTTATATCATAGTTAAAAAAAGTATAAGAAAGTATAATAAAGTTATAATTTCATTATTTAACAAACTATTGTGGATTTAAAACTCGTAAAAAAGAAAGTAAACAAGTATTTAATCACTAAACACAATGGGAAGGGTATCCAACAACCTTGGATAAAGGTCCCTGGATTTATGCTTCCAAGAATGTTTGTCTTACCCCCACCAAGGTAAGCCCTCAATAAGAATATTGGAGTCTCTATTGTTATCCCCTCAATAACTCAAACATTAAGTTACTCGACACCTATGTCTCTCTATCCACAAAAGTCCAAAAACATAAATGAATATGGAACTCTATCTTCCAGTCCCCGTATGTCCTTGAACATTACGGTAGTTGGCACCTCTATCTTCCAATCCTCAAAAGTCCTCGATTGTAAAAATAAATAATCAGATTAGCAGAAATCTAAACAATTTTTTCAAGGTTGAACAAGACGTTCAAAAATTACACAAGTCATGAGAGTTTATCTCTCAAGAAATCACTTCAAAAAATTTAATATCTAAGATCATAAATTGATCTATGTTGAGGTCCTTCAAATGGACTCCTATTTATAGGAAATTATTCCAATGGTCGACTCCCTCCTCCAATGATAATATTTTTCCGTGAATCTTGGAGGGACCTATACCCGTGTCACTCAACTAATGGTTAGTTAGAAACAAATTTTACTATATCATTTTAGTTTTGAAAAAACATTGGAAAAATTTTCATGCTTAAGAATCAATAATATGTAACAAAAATAAAATAGTTTTAAAAAAATTAATATTAAATATATAGGGGATATAGAATTAAGAGTCTAAATATATGAACAATAAGATTTTCTAAAAATGGATATTTGAAGTGTGAATTTTGAAGAATTCGAATTTTGAATTCTGAAGAATTAGGAGTCTGAATTTTTTGTAGTTCAAAGTCTAAATTTCAGAGAATTTAGAGTTTGAATTTTAGAGAATTTGGAGTTTGGATTTCAAAAAATTTATTGAATGGATATCAAGAAATTCAGACTCTATATTTCATGGAATTCAGAGTCTGGATTTTGGTGAATTCGGAATCTAAATTTAATAGAATTCAGAGTCTGAATTTCAATGAATTCAGTGTCTAAATTTCTGGGAAATCAGAGTCTAAATTTTAGAGAATCCGAAGTTTGAATTTTTGGTAATTCGGAATCTTAATTTCATAGAATTCAGAGACTGAATTTTAGGGAATTCAGATTCTGAATTTTAGTGAATTTAGAGTCTGAATTTCAATGAATTTAGTGCCTAAAAATAGAAATATTCAATATCTATGGAACGATTATATTTCTAGATTTTAGATAAGGATCCAATTTGTTTTGTTAATAAATAAAAATGGTTAGACTTTGTTATAAAAAAGAAATTAAATAAAACATTAAAAACAATGGTAAGGATAATAATATTCTTAGGGAAGGAAACTTTTCCATAAAAATGTAATTCATAGACAAAGATATATTTCCTTAATAAATTGTGTTTGTCATTTTCAGAACATATAGGAATAGAAAAGTCATAAGGAATCCTTATTAACTCAACACTTTGGTTGTTCGTTGAACAATTTCAACATCATTTCTTTGCAGAATTTGTATTGTAGGGTGAAGTAATACATGAGTCTCTAAAACCACATCCAAATATCATCTTCGCACAATTTATAATTTCATAACTTTTACAAAATATTATCATCAAATACTTTGTAAGGAAGGTCACTAGATTTCAGAATTGAAATTAACATTTTCCTAGAATCAATATGAAGCTCATCTAAATTTTTACATTCTGAACATCTGTGTAACATCATCATGTGTCCTCTTGAAATATTGTAATAACTCAAATCACTATAAAACCTTATTGGAACTATACATTATTCCTTATTCCTTATATAATAAACATGTTATTGGAAATGTCTCTTAAATAAAATATTATTTTATACTCCATCAATGATGGAATTGACCACTTGAAAAAAAAGTCATTAATTAGTCCCAAGGTAGTCGATACATTTCCATATCAATAATTTCTTCATTATATTTTCAATATGATGAACATATTAATGTTGGTTTTTCCCTCAATCATATTTTTTCTAAAAATGTGAACATTCAACTGAATAAATTTTTATAGTATCATTAAACATAAAACATCAAATCCTTAAGGAAAAATTAATAAAGTAAAACCCTTTCATATTTCATTAATTATATTATGAGAACATCATAAACAAAATACTTTTAAAATGTATTTCATAGATCCAAATATCGAATTACTTTAATCATTACATTTCAGTTGTGCCAAAAAAATATGATTGTCCTTGATCAATTAGCCTATTCATATGTATATTACATTAATGGTTAGTGAATTTTTTTTCATAGTGCCTCATCTAATTGAAGTTGTAATACTAAATAGAAATTTTCTCCTACATTGCCTTGTATTACTTTACCTGGTGACCCTTTTCTCTGCACTTATATCAAACTCCCAATCCTATCAATCATTTATTAGGATGATTATTTCCATAGTTACAACATGTGAGAAAATCTATATTTCACTTTATCTAATTGTACTTGTTACCATTCTCAGGGTACTCATATGTCTTCTTATTGTATTTTTCTCCCTTGAATATATTAATTCCAGAAAATAGCTTCTCCTTATTTATGGCACATAAGACTATTTCGTCATATGTTGAATTTTTTTGAGAAACTAGTTACCATTATAAATTTTTCTTAAGACCATTTATGAAATGATCAATCATCCCTTTGAGATATGTATATAATCCATAGAATACCAAGATATCCTTGTAAAGGTAGCTTCATATTCTGCAACACCTACTTCTTCCTTTTCCTTTATTACAAGGAACCTTCTCTTAGTCTCAATTTTCTGATCATTAGGGAAATACTTATGGAAGAATGTATCCTTAAATGTTAACCATTATATGAGTTCAATTTATTCTACCTTTATAGTATTCAGAATCAATGTCCACCATTAATAAACATCACCTTGGATTTAATACACCGTATGTGTAACCTTTTCAATTTCACTTCACCCCAGGGATTTAAAAATCGTCTCTAGAGAATTGATCCATTCCTATGCTACAATTTGATTAGTAATCCCAATAAAAAATTGGGGTTTCTGTCTCATAAAGTGATTCAATATTAGAGATTCTCTTCTTGGAATGGGATGATCTATTTGGTAATGTTTATTTTTTATAACCTCACTAAGCATCCCTAATATATCTATAACATCGTTCATTCTAAAACCAACTACATTGAAATTCCAAGCAGGGTAACCATTACGTTGTCCAAGAGTATTGATACCATTATTCATACTAGGGGTGATTTCTAAACAATTACATATAATGGATTAGCTCTTAAAAGTATGAACATTGTGTAACTATGAATATGGTATAGCACGTAACATAAATTTATGCATCGTAAATCCATGAATCATAATTTTGGGTATATTGGGGAAATGTTTAATTTAAAATACTTCATAATGATTGTAAAATAAAATGTGTACTATCCTATTCATATCCTGCGAGAGTGCCAAACCATGTCTGGAGTAAGGACCTTTTTCATGTTCCAAGTTACTCCATGTTAGGCCACACACAGAATTTTGGAGTTGTTACTCCAAGGTGAATCTTTTCCCGAACCACATCCCCTTGTAATATCCATAACTAGATGTGATTCTAGGAATAACCACATAATTTATAACTTATCAAAATTAGTGGATGTATTTATTTAATTATCCTCAATTTATATCATGTATTTTTCAACCTAATCTATGTTTTCTAAATCAAATTTCTAGTTTTTCTTCTAAACATCCAATTATTAAAACTTTAATTCCTCGACCCTAGAAGCTTGTAACCATAGCATTATCTTCATATATTGGCTTGATTAGAAGGAATAAAATTCCAAAGGATTGGTTAGTTTAGAAGACTTGTAATTCTATATTATATACTTGATACCCATAATACAATGGGAAATAGTGAAAATCATGATACATAAAAGAAAAATAAATGGTGTCCCTAAAAGATTATTTAATGAGTTATTTTTTCATAATATTTAGAATGAAAAGTAATATGGGTGAGATCAAATGATAATAAAGGGTATATAAAGTGTAAGAAATATTGAAAATGTGAGAATAAATCAAAAATAAAATGTAAATAACTAATAACACATTCTATTCAAATAACTAGATATGGCATATTTAATATCCCATGCAAAGAAACTAAACCACAAAACATTTAATCAATAAATAGAAAATTAACTTTATAAATAGATTTTTTTAATAGAATATATCGTGGATAAATTAAAATTTATATATCTTTGAAGGAAATTATTAATTATTGGAAGTCATTTCTAATTCATATGAATACTTATACTATCAATACATTTCTTAAGACCTTTAAAACTACATATAGACTCGTGTTTAATTTGTCCAACTGAATCACATCATGATAATCTATTGATGCATTGAGGGGATGTATAAATACTATTCCCCACCCCTCATTACTACCACAAATATATCCTTATATAAATTAATTAAAATAAATAATATTCCATATAAAATATCCAAATTGAATAAAGAATACAGATTTATCAACAATTCCCCAGTTAATCATATAACAATCGAAGTGAATGCCATGTGTAAAAATGATATAAGGTTTATGAATAACTAATATATGTTATATGGGAAAACTAATATTCAAGTAAAATTAAAAAAAAATTAAAATAATGTGATTGTCTAAAGATAAATTTAACAATCACAAAAAGAAGTGGGATTACAAAGAAAATCCTTAACCAGATTCCTTAGGAGAATAATCTTTAAACATTATGAAGTGTCCTATACCACATTGAAACAATAAAATCATAATTACTTTCATAAATTAATATTAAATGAAACTTATAATGACATTATATTATGTATATTCATGATACTCCATGTTAAATGTAAGTACGTACAGAAAATAAAATTTAATTGGTGTATAATAACAAATATTTCTCAATGAAATGTTAATTGAGAAGAAATTCCCTTACCTTATCCTTACTTTTGTTTTATTATATTTATCCTCCACTATATTGGTTTAAAATATGTTACTAACTTATATAACAACCATAATATGTTTTTATCATATATTATCTTTTTACAATATTGTATTACCCTTTTATTAACACTCATTATTTTATCTATTTCAGGAGATTATTGCCTAATTTTTTGAGTATGATTTGACTTGATATTTATTATTCATATTTATTATATCATGGTTTCATAATATCCATAATTTAAACAATGACTTAATTATCACATATTTATATATCATTTTTATTTATAATAATCAACAAATTTTGGAGATAATAAATGAAAGGCATTGTTCACGAGGACAGTATGTCATACGTTTGCATGAATGATACTTTCATTTCATTGTCATATTAAAATAAAAAAAATTAAATTGTACATTGGTATATAATAATACCATTATAGTATATATGTTATATATTTTTCATATGATTATTAAATTCATCCATTATATGTTTCATTTATAGTATGAATAAGTCACATCGCCTTGAGGGGTTTGTAGTCCATACTTCCACAAATGATGTTATCATATTTACACATAATGGAATGTATAAGGTCATGTATTTTAAAAAACTTACATAATAATAATGAAATAATAAATATCATAAATATCATATATAAATAGATTTTCCATCATAATTCCCACCATGAGAGGCATTTAAGGGAAAATGAACAATTATTGTTTCATGAGTCAGTAGTTCATCATACACGTAAGCAGTATGTTCTTTACAAATTAGTTGGAAGTCTGTGTATGTGTTTGTCTAACACCTACCATTAAAGCATCCTACTATATTGATGATACTGGTTTTGATATTTAATCATGGAATAAAATGATTTTTGGGGGTGAATAATGGAAATGAAATTAAAGAGCATAGGGAACGATATCACCTCTTTTTTGGGTAACATATTTTGGTTTGCTCAAAATGGATTACTTAGATGGATTTCAACCCATGGGTAAGATTATAGGATAAGGGTATGGATTTTTATAATATATTTTGGATGATATTTTCTGAAATTAAGTGAGATGGGAAATGTTTTCCCAACAATACTCAATAAATCTAGTTGATTTTAATTCTCACAAATACCCTTGTTTGTTTTCTAATGATTTTTTTTAAGTTAGTTTTAAGAAATTAATATTCATTGAAATATTTTAGAATTATATTCATGTTTTTAATCTACAAAAAATGTTCATAAAAGTATTCAGAATGAATTTTTAGTGTTTCTGGAAACACTATTCATTCCCTATATTGGTCTGTGTAATGTAAGGAATGAACCCTATGTTCGATTAATGCACATATAGTTTGTCATCCCTACACTAAAAATTTTATTTATGGATCAGAAAACCTATGTTTTCATACGGATCGAAAAAAATACATTTGGATAAATGTATGGAATATCAACCCAATGTTGATGTCAAGAATCATTGTTCATACACTACATATAAATAAATAAAGTACGATTAGTCAAACAAATGCTAGAATGGTGAACATATGGATTCTCGTATCTATATTAATTTTGATAAATAAACTAAATGAATATGAAAGTATGATTAATGAAACTTATATTGGTATGAATTTTATATTATAGAAGGAACCATATGCCATGTAGTTGAAACATATGGTTATTTATTCCATAGTGGACATTTAAAATATATGATTTTATCAGAGTTTCATGAAACAGTCTTCAAATTTTTTTAGAATAATTGAAAGCTTATCTATGAATGATTCATATGAACATTTTTTTGACCTTATTCAATCGATAGAATCACTTGTATTCTTAATGGAAGTTATAAATCCCCTGGACAATTTGAATTTGAATTATAGTGTTATATCTGGTGATTATCTTGGATCTGGACAACCGAAGAAATCCTTCATCACAATATATTCTGTGAAATTTAATTTGAAATATATATGAATATAAATATATATATAAGACTATATTTCTAGGAATATTTATTACAACTTTACTTCAATGAATGATTGAGTCTATTATTTTCTAAAAGTGGATCGTCTTTGTAGATATAGATTTTCAACCTCAAACTGCTGTTAGATTTTTTTTCTATTAATATTGAATATAGTTTTAAACCATTATAAATTAAGAGTTATTAATTATTAAAAACATTATTTTATGAAGAAAAATATCCATTTGCTGTTAGTTTTTTCTACAACTATCATAATCAACCTAGAACGTCAAAAAATAAAAACACTATTGGGTTATTAGAGTGTCAACTAGTCATACCTAGTTGTGGTTTAAGTATCATCTTCTTGTACTAAGGTGTGGTTAACTGGTTTGATTTGAATGAACTAGAAGGCCATATTTATTCTTGTTGTAATGGTGTCAACTTCCTGCACTCAGTTGTGGATTTAAAGGTCTAGTGATGAGAGAAACATTCTTGTGAAATTTACCAATCACAGATATTGAGAATTGGTGGAGTGGACTAGGGGATCATTATGACCCAATCCAATATAAAATTGTTATTTTAATTATTTTTATTTATATTCTACTCATAGTTCATACCAAAAATAATGTTTCATACCGCAATGATATTTAAAATCTAATTTTTTTTAATTTTAAAGAAAAAAAATTCACCCCCTATTTTGTAACATTTTATTATTCTAACCTAATAATTGGTATCAGGGGAGTGATTTTTAATAAATTTATAGAAAACTCAAAGAAAATATGGTCTATACAAAGAATATATCAATGGTAAATCAATGACAAGGGATTTCTATGGCATGTTCTCCACATTTAATGATTACAACTATAGATGTTGGAAATAATGAATTATTATCGATGTGAAAAACATGGGATTCAATGTTTATTTGATGATCATCACTCTTTATGAAATTCCTATGAATCTAGAGACACAGGATTCTATAAAAAAATGTCAATATGACAAAAAATTCAAAGGAAATGAATGCTATTATCCATGGACATGGACATGATTAATTCAATCCAATCTCATAGTGCCCTACTGCCTTTGAGATTTAGAAAACTATTTAAATTTCTTATGAAGGAATATATAACATTATAAAAATGAGGTATTCTATAGCATAAATAAATTTGGAAACCTTTAAAACATTTGATCGTGAAATCATCACAAAAATTAATGGTTTACTAAAATATATATTTCAACAATATTACTACCTTGGAAGATCCTTTTAGTAGATCAAATAAAGTAAAAAAAGTACTTATAGTACTACCCCTTCAATGGAATGTAATATCTATGTATATTCAACCATAATAACCTATCCATAATTTGACTACGATGGATCTTATTAAAAAATTGATGATGTATGCAGAATAAATGAATGATTAAGCTGAAGATCACAAGATAATTTTAAAAGGGTATAAAACATCCGTTAAGGTAACATATAAGAAGCATCAAAAAAATCTAAAATAGATGCCAAAAAAATTAGACTCCTCAAACTCTAAAATGGAAATGGAACAACTAGCCAAAAAATTTAGTAAATCCTACAATAATGATGAAATGGTACCATGTGAAGTAAGATGTTATAAATGTAATAATATTGGGTCACATCATACATGACTACAAATTTTAAAATATTATAGATGAAGGGAAAAAATAAATATCAGATGAATATAGATTAAGAGAATAAAATATAGATATGAATCCTATTTGTAATGTACATGAAGACTCCAGATGCCCCTCAAAATATAATTTTGATAAGAGGAACAAAATCTCAAATCCCACATGATTTTTATGTATATGTAAGAATAAGAGGTATATTTATATTACTCTTCTGATTCTGATATTGGTAGTTTCTTAAATATTAAAATATCTACCAATTATACAATGCTATAATATTAATATGGGTCTTTGATAATGAAAAGTAAATCATTAAAAAATATTGAAGATGTTGTTTTAGGTGAAAAAGAAAAAATTATAAAACAACATCAAGATCTAAATTAAAAATTCAACTAATCTACATCAAAATATATTGATCATAAAAATGGATAAAGGAATTATATGAGAATAAGAATCCTATAAAATTAGAAATATTTTTTACAGAAGGAGAAAATATTATGGGTGATATTCTGTGAAAACAATTTATTAGAAATGAATCATTTAGAATATGATGTAAGGGTGAAAAACAAAAATTGTATTAAAATTCTTTTCTGACCAATTAAAAAAAATGATACATGTTATTACTATGGAATAAAAGAACATTACATTAATAAATTTTACTCAAAAAACACTCAAATTAGAGGTATTAAAATGATTTTTATTTATAAAAAATTTTGATGCTAATAATAAAAATTATTAAATTATAAGGTAGATATGGATCAATAGATTATGCTCATAGACATTTCTGGACCCATGAAAATATGGGTACCTAAACTAAAAAATGTTAAATTTATTTTTTAAGTAAATGGAAATAGGAATAGAAAAGTAATATGGAATATAGAAAATGGATGCTCCAGAAACATGAATGAAGACACATCAAATTTTAATATATTAAATCAAATGGATGGAGGTTTATCAAATTTTGGTGACCATGTAAAAGGAAATATTGATAGAGTTAGAAAGGTTAGAAATCCAAAGATGATCTTATTCAACAATGTACTGTATATAAAAGGGATACCACACAACCTAATAATCATTTGAAACATTATGATGATGGATTAGGAGTTTATTTTTCTTAAAAATTATTTCTTAGTTTTCAAAGATAAACTACCTAAATGTAAAATAGTGAAAACATATAATTTTTATACTTTGGATCTAAATTCCTTGTGTAAATAGAATGTGAATTTCTTAACTACTAAGAAAAATGAATCATGTATATTTCATAGAAAACATAGAAATTTCAATATATATGATTTACATAAATTATTTGAAAAACAATTAGTTTCTGATTATCATAATCTTATGTTTGAAAGTGATAGATTTTGTGATGCATGTCTAATTATCAAATAGCAGAAAACAGCTTTAAAATGTATTAACAAAATAACAACATATAAACCACTATAACAACTCTATATTGATTTATTTTGACCATATAGGGTAGAAATTTTGGTTGGTAAATTATATGTTTATGTTTTAGATGATGATTATTATCGATTTACATGGGTATATATTATAAAACTCAAATGTTAAGTGTCCACTCTTTTTGAAAGATTTTATAAAATTATTTAAAATGGAATGGTTTTTAAAATAATTTAATTAAGATGTTATCATGGTAGGGAGTTTTAGAATAAATAATTTAATTCTTTTTTTAAAACATTTTTATTAAAAACACCATCTCCACACCAAGAACACCTTATAAAAATTGAATTATAGAAAGAAAAAGCAGTACTATTTAAAAAATTAAAAGAAAAATATTTAATGAATACAGTTTTCCTTCTTATTTCAAGGAAAAAGATATAATCAAAACTTGTTAATTCATGAATAGATTTTTAATAAGAGAAATTTTAAAAAATACACCCTATGAACTTTAGAATAATATAAACAATTATGGTAAATTACATAAAGGTATTTGAATGCAATGTGTATATCTTGACTAATAAGGATAAATATGGTAAATTCGATCCAAAAGATGATGAAGGAATATTTTTTGGATATTCTGCAACTTCCAAAGTCTAGACACTATTTAATAAAAATCCTTGTATTGTTGAAGAAACAATTCATGTAATGTTTGATGAAACTCGTCATTTTAATAAGGAGAAAGGTCAAACAAATGATGATAGTGACTCCTTTGGAAACATGAGACATGATTCATTTATGTCTGATTTTGAAAATAAGAATAATAAAATTTGTCCTAGTTTATATGAACATGAAACTGGAGAACATAAAATTTTATTAACCAAATAGTCAAGAACCATAAAGAACCATCCATTAGTAAATGTTATAGGAATCTGAGACACATAAATAAGATCTAGACTAAATGATGGAAACCTAGATTAATTCTCTACCTTTCCATATCATTTATAACCTAAATATTTTAAAGATTCATTAGAATTTGAGAGTTTTACATTATCAATGCAAGAATAACTAAACCAATTCAATAGAAATGATATTTGGGATTTACAGAAAAGACCATCAGATTATCAAGTGATATAAAATAAATGGATCTATTGAAATAAATAAGTGATAAAGGGATTACAACCAGAATAAAATTTATATTATTAGATAATTGATATAATAATAAATAAGGTATATATTATGATGAATCCATTTCCCCTTTAGATATATTAGAGTCCATTAGAATCTGTTTAGACAATGAATCTCAGATGAATTTTCCAATATATCATATGGATGCTAAATCTTCATTTTTAAATGGATATTTAATGGAATAAGTTTACATTGAACAAACACAATGTTTTATACCCCTTATAAACTAAATACTATTTCTTAACTTACCAAACCTTTTTATTGTTGTAAACAATCACCTTGGTCTTGGTATAAAAGATTAAAAACTTTTTTTTTCAGAAAATGGATTTTTGTGGGTTTAGTAGATCATAAAATTTTTAAGAAAACTTTTATTATAATATATTATAAGTTCAAATTTATGATCATGATGTTATTTTCAATTCACCAAATATAAATATTTTTAACTATTTTTCAAATATATTGAAAAACAATTTGAAATAAGTATGATTGGAGAATTGAATGTCTTTTTGAGATTTATGATTTATCAAAAAGATAATTAGAATTGTTTAATAAAAGAAATATAATATTTATTAATTGAAAAATTAATGATTTGATTCAGTAAGATGTATAAAACTCCCATGATTACAAATATAAGACACGATTTGGGGGAAGATGGAAAACCTGTTAACAAAAATTTAAATAGAGGATTTATTGGTTTTTATTATATCATACTACTAGAAGACATGATATAGTGTTTTTATGTATGTCTATATGAATGATTTTAGTCAAACCCAAAAATAATCCCATCTAACTGATATAAAGATAATTTTTATATATTTATGAGGAACTTTCTTGATTTTCTAATTGATCCCAAAACATCTGATTTTAATTTATTTGCCTATTAAAATGAAGAATTTAGTGGATGTGGATTATATAGAAAAAAGAACCACAGGAACCTATCACTTTTTAATAAAATATTTAGTATCATGGTAGAGTAAGAAACGATACACAGTTTCTTTATCAATGGCCGAAGTAGAATATGTGACTTCTCATAGTTGTTGTGCATAAGTTTTGTTTATGAAACAAGATCTACAAGATTTTGAACTAAATTTTATTTATATACCTATTTTATGTCATAATTCTAGTAAAATAATTATTTCAAAGAACATCCTATAATTCATTCTGGGACTAGAAAATTTGATATAAGGAATTATTTTCTAAGTGATCGAGTTCTTAAAAAAGAAATATCATTAGAATTGGTAAATACTGGATATCAATTAGTTGATATTTTTAAAAAACCACATCCCAATGCATGGTTTGATTTTATTAAGGGGGAGTTATGTTGATTTAATTTTAAATAAATTTTAATAATATATATTTCTATTAATTTGTTTAAACATTTAATTTATTTTATTTTATTTTAAATGTGAATTTTCCTATAAAATTATTATTTTATTTATGTTTTTAAATAATTTATTTGGTATTTTATTTTTATAAATCATTTTTCAAAATTATAATTATAATTAAAACACAACATCTTGGGCACACAAAACCAAAACCCAAACTGAATGACTTCTATTGCTCTGCATACTTATTCATGCCCTTTCTGTATACATGGCGTCTCTCCTCCCAGTTTACTAAAACCCTATACCTTGAACACTGAAACCTCAAACCATCATAAATATTAACTTTAGGAAGTGTTGGAGAAGTCGAACCAAGAGATTTTTTTCGACAACTAAAATATTAGAGTGTACATTAATGGAAGGTAACTGATTTTGATTGGATAAACCGAAAAACCTTTCATTAAAGACTAATATAATATTTCATCTCCTAGAATTTATCTTTGGAGATAGTAATATTACATTTTTCTCTATATAAGTAAAAGAGTTTTGTCAAAATTCCTCTTTTAGTTTTAGAAATGACGATGACACAGTTATGTCTATGATTCATCTTGATGAGTTTCCCATCTCTTCTGCACAAATTGCTGAGATATTGGATTTTCACCATGAGGGGGGTGTTCACACAGATCTGATAATTATAAAATATGAGAAATAAAAATCAAAAGATAAAAATTTTCCTCTATGAGGAACTTTAAAAATCAATAAAATTATGAAAAAAAACTTAATGATGATCAAAGAATCATGATAAAATTCTCCCAGTCTGTAGTTTTTCCATGAATGGCTGAGTTAAAAATTTTTTTGAATCCTGATATATATTTTTTGTTTTTAATAATGATCCAAATCAATTTGAATTTTAGTTAGAATATTTTCTTCTATTTGAGTTATTTTTTTAAGGAAGCTTTAATGTGTTTTTAAAGGTTAATTTGGTTATGAGATAAAGGATTGATCAAGATTCCATGAAAATTATCTAGTAGTGGATGATGTTTTCAACAATCATTTTCAGATCATATTGGTGAATATTAATGATATTATTGGTGTTATCCAATCATGTTCTCATCGTAGTGCATCCTATTTTATTCATGATTAAGAAGATGAAGCCACCCCATCTGACAAAAGCCTAACCATTAAGAAATATTCTTTCTGTTTATTGGTTGTCTGTAATAAATATTCAAAAAAAATTATTTGGAATTAAATTTTATATATATATACTTTATTTTTATAAATTGTATTATATTTATTGTTTTACTTTATATATATCCAATTATTCAATGACAATCCTATGTTTATTTATATTTCACCAATTTTAATATGTAATCATTTTTTCTTCTGTGAAAAAATATTTTTTTAATCCATTATCATATACATTATATTTTATAATACAATAAGGAGAATACAATTGGGTAAACCCAACATTTTTATTTGTTCAAGAGTCTATTTTATATTTAAATTTAAATACTACTGTATCAAATTAACCTTCAAAATAGACAAATATTATCATCAAAATATTTTTTCTGTAGTTTTTTATAATTCCTAAATTTTATGTAAATTATGTTTTAGGATTGGTGATCATCAAAAAAGGGTGAGATTTTTTGGCATGTATTGTCTCAGCAATAATCAATAAATCTATTTGTGTCTGATTCTCAGAAATACCCCTGTTATTTTCAAATGATGTTTCTGTAAGTGACTTTTAGGAATTAATATTATTTTCAATAATTTGGGATTATATTCATGTTTTTAACTCTGCAATGAATATTCATCAGTATTTTCAAATAATTTTTAGTGTTTCTGGAAATACAGTTCAAAACCTACGTTGGTATGTGTAATGTACGTAATGAACCCTACATTAGATTAATGTGTGTATGGTTTATCTTCCCCACTCTAAAACATTTCTTATGGATCAGAAACACTACATTTTCATGTGGATCGAAAATAATATATTTGGATATACTTATGGAATATAAACCCAAAATTGAAGTCATTAATCACTATTTATATCCAACATTAAGAGAATGAATGTGTTCTTAATCAACTGAACACTATAAAGATTAACATATAGATTCTCATCCATATGTAATTTTTGATCCCAATGTTACACATAGATTTAGGTATGGTAAAGAAACCATACATTTGTAGGAACCCTACACTCTAAAAAGGGACCATATACCATACATTTGAACCATGTATTTGTTTATTCAATAGTGGAGATTTAAAAAGATATGATTTTATCATAGTTTCATGAAACAACCTTGATGCATTTTCAAAAAATTTGAAAACTTCTAAATAATTGAGCCAAATGCCCATTTTTATCAACCATATTCATTATAGACAATCACTTATATTTTTAAGGGAATTTTCAAATCCCCTGGAAAAATTGAATTTGAATTTCCACATTATATCATGTGACATTCTTGGATCAATAATACCAAATATTTTTTTCCTCTCTTTATATTATATGAAATTTCTTTTGAAATATATATACATACAAACATAAACATATGACTGTATACCTGGGAATATTTTTTATGGTGCTTCTATAATGAATGATCGACTATGTAGTTTTCGGAAAAAAGCTACAATTTGGAGATATACATTTTCAACATCATAAATTTTTATGATTACTTCTATTATTTTTTGATATTAAATTTGAACATCCATTAAAACTAGGATAACTTTAGAGTTATTATTTCTTAAATACAATCATTTCTGATGATTTGGATCAATATACTCTTTTTTATTGCTAAAAATGTGAAGATCAACCTGAACCATCAACAATTAAAACTATTTTTATTTATCAGAGTATCAAATACTCATACTATGTTACAGATTAAGTATCATATTTTAGTACTAATATGAGGTCAACAGGTTCCCAATAAAATAACGAGAAGGATCTTTTTATCATCGATGTAAAGGTGTCAACTATCTACACCTAGTTAGGGATTTGATGGTCTAGTGATAAGGTGACATTTATAGGTAAATTCACCATTCTCATATAGAGATGATTGGTGGATTCTAATATGATATCTTTCTTCCTTGAACCACTTTAAAGCTGAATTTTTCATTCAATGTGTTCATTAGCTGCTCATATTTCATACAAAAAAGAATGTTTCATATCTGGATAAATTATAAATATATTTAAATGAAATAATTTTTTGAGTTTTTTAATAATAAATAATTCACACCACTCTTGTTAATATTTATATTATTCAGACCCAAAAAAGTGTCTTTAGATGTGTGAGGAAGTGGGAGGGGTGGTGGAATTTTATAGGGAAGTAAAATGACTCATTAGACCTTTTTGAAAAAAGTTAGGGTTATCCACATTTTTACTTAACAAAAGTCATGAAAAGACAACCAAAATGAATTAGTAAAGATTATTTCCAAATTATTGTCATAAAAGTGGTGTTTTATATGTGGCTAGTTCATTTGGTCCCCTAAATTAATGTTTTAGTCCCATGTTAAGCATGATTTCACCGTAAACATTGTAATTAATTTTTATTACTTTTAATAACCATTTTAGTAAAGAACAAAGATGACCTTATTAGTGATTATAATTTATGGTGATTCAAAATATGGATCCCATTTTTCCAAATTCAAATCTCATAATTATTAGAAATTAATTTAAATTTAATCCCGCAGATGTGATGACAATTAATATTTTTAATGTAAAAATCTCCCAAAAGTTTCGATGTTTTTATTGTCAATTTCAATGTGATATTGATTATGATGACCTAAATTGGATTAATTGATAAAAATATGATGAAAATAAAAATTAAAACAATCTAAAATTGTAAATTATCCTCATAAATAAATTAGATGAAGTATTTTTGAATTAAATTTCAGTATTTTTCACAATTCATTAAAAAATAAAACATCACAGAAATATAAAAAAATCACTATAACATAATTATTATGTTTCTATTTAAAATATGAATTTTATTATGACATATATGATCCATAAATGTTCCCAAAATTGAATTTAGATTATGTTCTCTATTAAGAGGCAGTAAAAATGCCTTAATACACATATAGTATTTTCTGGATAAAATTTGTTTTTTTATATTATGCCTATAAAATCTATTAAAATAATATAAAAATATTAAATTTAATATATAATATATATAAAAAAATAATATAAATCAATATTTTTAATTAATTTAATTTTTAGGGTAAAACGAATTTTTGTGAAAAGGATTAATAATATTTTTCATTATATTCAATCAGTTTCCATATTCATTTTTAATTTACTATAAACCTTTGATTTCATTTTCTATGTTTATAAACCATATATTTTTATAATTTAGATAATAATAATTACAACAACTAATTTAATGGCTAGTTTAAGAAATATTATATTAAAAAATTATATTTTAATAATATATTTTTGATTGTTTAAACTCGATCTAGCATGTAATGTATACTTTCAAAGAAAGTATATTTTTCCATTAATGTAAGATAACATAGTTTTCTGTGAATTGAAAGATATATAATATGTTTAAACTATTAAATATATTTTAAATAATAATGGTATTATATTCTATTATTCCCATGGTGATGAGTCTGATACACACTATGAAACATAATGTAATTAGTTCAAAATTACTGGGTGTTAAAATACAGATATTTTTTGATAAGGAATGTTATTATGAGTTAAATTTAATTTATAAAGAATGAATTGGACATTAATTAATGGTTGGGACTTAAATTATATATCCACCTCATGCGTGAACATGACTCATGTGACATATCAAGCAGCCTAATTAAATGTGGTTTTCGTGTATTCATACACATAGATTAATGTTAAATTTAATAAGGTTTTTATTGGAGGTATATCATGATGTTGAGATCATAATGTACAAAATTAAAAATTTCATTCATGGAGAATTTAGTTAATATTATCCCTGATATTAAAAAATTGATATTTTCAATGGAGGAATTTTTTGTTCATGTTATTGGTTAAATGTATTGTTTTTTTTACATACCTTGTCATGGAGATTGTCACTTATTTAATCATGATAGTTCCTGTTGTATGTAACCCTTACTGAGTATCTGGGATAACCATTTATGTGTATTCTATTCAATGGGATATGAAGAATTATATTATGAATTGTAATAAAATCCAAAATATTTCATCGATTGTGTATTTTATATTTCCTATATGATATGGGAACCACCTATTGATATAGTTATTCAACATAGATAAATTATTCAATCCTGTGTGGATATATCCCTTATATCATTTTCCATTGAAATAAAGTTAACAATAGATCTATGTTAATAGATTTGGGGTGTTACATATCTATACCCCAAGAAGAATAATCCATTTGAGGTAAACATACTATCATAAATGCTTCCTACCTAATTATTTTAAATTACATATAGATATATCATTCCATTTATATTTTATTTCAATAATGACTAAATTAAACCATTTATATACCATAGTATTTACATTGTGAAAGTGAAATTGTTTTCCATTGGTTCACATTGAAACATGGTAAAAAATGTGTCAATGTATGTGATATCAAATCATGAATTGGTTAAATATGATAAATTCCCAGTGAATAATCATGAAGTTACATGATTTTCTTATTTACATACATCTTCCTTGGAACATTTTATAATGATTAAAATTTGATTAGAAACTATATTTGGTTTTTCCATTCTATTTTTTTTTCAAAAGTTCTCATGATTGATTCTCTTAATTGGGGAATATATAGTACCACTATTTAGATATATAAATACACATGAAGTACTCTATTTACCAAAAAATTATAATCTAAAAAATATTCTTTATTTTATTACTGAACATTATGAAATCATTATTAATTTCTAGAATATACAATATAGTCATGGTAGACAATAAAAATGAGAGATATCTATTTATTTTATTAGAATTAGAGGCTTATTTACACTCTTCATTTTATAAATTCAACATCTTCAAGTATGATTCATGATTTTAACATTATACACAATAATCTTATTTCAATACATAAATCATCTTTTCAGTCTATAAATTTTTGATAATGAACCACATGTTCTAATTGTCTTGAGAATACAATGAATCATTACTAGGCCTTAAGAGACATTCCCAAGATGCCAAAGGCCGGAAATAAATGAATAAGGGTTTCAAATTCATATGAGGATGATTAACCCTTTAATAAATAAATCACTAACCAAACAAACACAAATAAACACCACTATATGATGCATGATAAAAACAAGAAAACACAATTATCTTCTTTATGTCAGACCACACTGAAGGGTACAATAGTAGAATAAAATGAAACTATCAATGTAAATAGCATAAAGACAACTAATACACTGAAATATTACAACATGACTCCATTTCTACAATATCTATTCTTCAATATCAGCAATCAACACAAGTATCACGAGGTGGTTCTACATATGTGTAATAAATGACCTTTTCATTTCCCAGAAAACAACATCTGAAAAAGCACCAATGTGCTAGATAAATGGTGCGTATAAAACTTAGTAGGATTCCCCCAATAAATTCCCTACTCACACCACTGTTATAAAAAGGATAGAAACATTTATATAAAATTTTTTATATAAATTTTTTTTCCCAAAATAGTTTATAACTAAGTATAAAAAAGTATCAAAACCATTTAAAACAAAACATAAAAAGGGCTACAATAACCAATTTTCTAGAAAGTCACATTTCCAAAAAAAACACAGAAGAATTTAAAATAATTCCTGAATATAATTTTTGCATACATATTTCATTCCACTTCACCACAACCCAACTATGCATGCGACCTGAAACTCCCTATACTTGCGAGCAGTGAGTTTTCCATACACTAAACCTCCACATAATGGACCACATTGATGGGGTACATGAAGTCTTTATTTTTTAAAACCATGTTATCAGGGTCTGTTATGACTTTATCCATCCAAAAGAATGTTAACACACACCACAACCTATTCCAAAACCATTTGTGGTCAACCAATTCAACCCATTTCAATAAAAATGTTCTTTTATTGAAAACCATTAAAAAACAATTTCAAATACCCATTCCATTTAAATAAAATCATTCAATTTATTAAAACCCCTTTAAATAAATCTATTTACAATTATTATGAAAACCAAATTTTAAAATCCACATTTTAAAATCAATAATCAAAAACCATCCCGGAACACTAATTTTCCAAATTTCCACAATTTGTTAAATCGTCACTACAGAGGGATTACAACCATTCTAAAACTGACAATTCATAATAAATTTAATCCAATAATATAAATTTTGAATAATTCCAATCAATTCTACTATGTGGAGTCAAGAGTGAAGCCACCAACCTCGAAGGTTTTTCTGAAAAGTGAAAATCGATGAAGAACACTCACAAAACCGGGTAAGAATTCCATGAAACCGCCTTAGATATCTCTTCATATTAATAGTGAGTCCAAATCTAAACATATGTTACAAAAAAATCATAGATATTCCCATAAGGGGTATAGATATTGTAATCCAAGAATAGTGGAGAAATAGATATTTGTAGATCAAAAGAAATGTGACAAGAACAGTGTAGGACGATGACATAACTAAAGAATCCGGATTCGAATTACCAAGGGAAACATTATAATTTCCTACAGATAAATGGGAGAACATTATTTGGAATTTTGTGCAGCAAAATAATGGGTTAGATCTGGTTTGGGGAAAATTATTGTATTAAATGAAAGGCAGACCTAGATCCCTTATTTAAGAGGTGTATTTTAACTCGTGCATAATTTTGTTACACAGTTAGGAAAATCATGCACTAACCAAGATACTATTATTTCCTTAATAAAGAATTCTCATGACCTCCTTGAATGGTCTCCCTATCTATTATCCCATAGTTCCGAAGCTACTCACTCAAAATGACCAACTTTGAACCAAAACACATGATTTCTCCACGAATCCATCCCATTTTGGACAAACTGTTCACAGACTTCATGCCTCCCATTTCCAAAAAAACTTATTTAATGCCCCACAAAACTATTAAATGCATCACCCTTATAATTTGTAAACTTAAAAAGAATGAATTAAGTGTTAAATTATTAAAAATGGGGGTGCTATATTCTCCCCACCATTGGTCATTCCGTCCACAGAATATAGAAAACCATAATTTCCATAAAAGAGTTATGACCATTTCTATTTCATTTCCTTCTCATGTTCCCAATTCTGTTCATGAATATTACCATGTTTCCATAAAACCCAAACTATAATGATTATTTTTTTATATAAGAAATTTTTTTCCTATCCACAATCCTCATCGGAATATGTACCAACGATGAATCTGGCTCTAGGTCAACATGATGCCATATAAACTCAAGGTCATGATCTAGCTGATACTTTTTCAGCTAGATATGTGGAAAAAATTATCTATCAAACTGAACCATGGTGGTAATTACAACTGATATTCTTCCTCTTTGTAATGCCGCAACCCCTGTTACCCATAGTCGGTGCATTATTTTAATACATTGGAATTATTACAAGGAATCAAGTCCTAAAAGACTGATCAGTTTTGCATTCTTGGAAAATAGATTGCATACATGAACATTACATTACACTTTCTAACAAACATTACAAAAAAATAGTTCTTTGAGAACACCATTATACCCTTTAGCTTAACCCTACATATCAATCATAATACACTTCTTGGGATCCTGGGAGAATAAAAAATAAGAAAGGGGTGAGCTCAGATGCCTAGAAAGGGTAAATAATTTAGGGGAAGCTATAAACTTTTAAGGAAAGATGTGTAATAAAAACAACAGCCTTTTAAACATAAACATGAACATAATATGGTAAAAATAAATGAAACATTACCATATAAACATGAACATTTATATTCTACTAGTCGAATAATCAGATGTAATAACTAATTTCACAATGAGGGAATGCCTAATACAAGACATCATTACCGCATAGTCAAGGCCTCGCGCGAAGAATACAAATAAAATTTGTGTCAAGGACTTGTTCAAAGACACAAGTTTGTCTCATGAGACCTACCGATGTATCGAGGAGCTATAGTGGGCTCCACTAGTCACTTACTAAGTCCACTGCATTCCTTATATGAAAACGTTGAAATATAACATAAACATTTGTATTAAAACTAGCATACAAAATGTCAATACATTAACCATAAACCATGAATGGTATAAAAATATAACATCCACAGTTAAACATATCATAACTCATTCAATACAATATGGAAGATTGTAATATAATAAATCAACCTCAATCAAAAATAATATCCAGTAAATGATGCCGACATAGTTGAAAATGATGAGTAAAGCATTTTGAGGGAAATATACATTATGTAAAATCATATAAAAGTCACACATTTATAAAGGAAGTAATTTAAAATAGTTTTTTGAATCAAAGTGTCCCATAACAATTTGAAACTTTTGAAAATAATTATCATTTCAAAACATTCACGTCCATTTAATAAATTCTTAATATCATTTTGAAAACATGGACATTAATTAAAAAGATTTAGAAATATAAATTTTTAAAACATTTAAAATTATGATCTATATAAATATTACCTTTCACACATCCTTAAAATATTCATTTTGAAATCATTTTTATGAAAAAATTTCATGGATGATAAAAATTCCCCAGTAAATACTTACACATAAACAATCTCGGATAATAATGAGATTGAGGAATTAACGCTTACCTTGAACATTCCATTAGTTGAGGGTACGTTTAACCTCCTGTATGAAGATCATAGTATGTTATTAAATTATACCAAAACCATATTAATATTTATGATATCATACATGATTAATTTATGACTTTATAGTACCCATTTAATAATAATTTCCATGTTAAATTAACATTTCGTGTAATAATCGCTTTCTTTAGCGTACGTGTTTTAACTTGTTACTCTTGATTTTATTACTTAGATAGAGATTTAAATACTTAAATAATATAAAACATTATTTATATATATCATATATATTTAGAATATAAATATGTATAATAGACATATATATGAAATGAAAAACACCATTTTTGGAGACGGTTGTCTGTACGTACGCATAAATGTTGTTTCCGTTTTCATATCATGTTGAACGAAACTAAGAGAATAAGATATATGTAAGTATATATATATATATATATATCTAGTATCATTATTATTTCATATATTACATACTTATTAGTAATATATATATTTTTATAATTGTCGATGAATAGTGAACGTGGAAATGAATCTCATCGCGTCGTGGAGGCGGTAATGCGTACGTACGCACGAGCGACAATATAATTTCTTTAAAGGTGTGTAATTGGATAGTATTTTAATTTTATAGATACATTAGAATGTTATTTTCATTATTTATATACATATTACTCATCATTATATCCATCCAAATAACATAGTGTTGAATAACAAAATACACCACGGTGATGAGACGGAAAGTCGTACGTACGCACTCATGATGACATTATCATTCATAAGATGGGTAGAATAATGAATAATGTTGTGCCATATTTATAATAACATCACAGTATATAGAAGATACTTTATTTATAATTTTATAATGGAAATAACAATGAAATAATAAGTGGAAGAAGAAAAGAACTTGAAAGAGGTTGGTGAAATTATTACCTCTTCTTGGGGTTGTACCTTTTGATTTGATCAAAAGGGATCCTTAAGTTGGATTTCTGACTAAAGGAGGGACTCTAGGATTAATGGAGGATAGTTAAGAGAGTATTTGGGCAGATTTTGGCCGAGCCAAATGTCTTTGGAGGTGTGAATTTGAGAGAAGGGGAAGTGCTGTTTTATAAGAGTGGTGAGGAGCACCTTTGGAAAAACTTAAAATATTATTTTATAATAAATTCATATTTGTTTTATAATGTCTCGAAAATGTATTATTTAAATTCTATTGTTGGTATGGGTGGAAACCACTCAACCAATTGGTTGTAGACAGGTTTGGGTTAGCATATTAACTTTATCTTTTAGATTTAACTCTTAGTTAAATAGTTTGACATTTACCAAGTCACTTTGTATTTTTATATTATATGGTCAATAAAATAACAATATAATTCCAAGAGACCCCGAAGTGGTCCATTAATGATTCCCCTATCATTATATAAGTTATTTGGCCGAACCGTAGATTTTTAGGGCCATTATATCAATGATTAATATAATATTTTTTAAAACTATTTTATGTCAATTTTGACACTATTTGGTACTTGTTTTTTGTTAAAATAATACCATCATGATTACATAAAAAAAATACATTTAATCAATCCTAACATGTCATATGCATCCAAAAAATTCGTGGACATCATAAAAACATTTAAATTATATTTATTTTAATATTTTGAATTCCATTTATTTGATTATTTCATTAATAAGGTAATTACTACATCATCATTGTGTCATTAATAAATTTATTTCTTTAATCTATAAAAATTATCAATGAAATACCATTATGTAGGAAATATTTTTATATTTCTAATGAATATTTATAGTTGAATTTATCTTATGTATAACCCTATATTAAAAATGGTTTAGTCATTAATCTTTGTTTCTAACTCTTTTAACTCTTCTTTAAATAAAATTATAATAAATGTATTAATCTAATCCAAGTGGACCTAAAGGGTCATATTTTATTCCTAAGGTTTTTTTCGGTCAAATTAAAATTATCCAATAGAATTATGATATGTGTTAGGGTAATAATAATATCATATTTACCCTTAATTACCTATTTAATTTTAATTGTGGTAAATAAAAGTAAAAAGTTACTATTCCCCAAAAATTATTTTTATCTTATTGAACCACATTTTACTCCTTAATATTAACCGTGTCTATGGGATTTTCGAAATTAAACTCATATAAGCAGTAAAATTATGTTTTACGTAAATTTGCAAATGCTCCTAGGAGGTGGGTAACAGACGGTGAAAAGTTCAAAAACAAATTTATATATCTAAAATTACTATAAAATAACTATAATGAATTACATTGTACTTATATAGGTATTATGTATATATTTTTACCTAAAATAAATTTAAATAAAATAACTAATTATTTGATTCAAAATTAGGTTTTAAACTATAAGTCAGTGTTTTTCACTATTCATCAAAAATTAAAAGTTTTCAAAAAAATACCAAAAATTCACCCTAAGATAATTTTGATATTCCAAATTCAATAATGAAGTATATTTTTCCAAATTAAAAAGATAGATGTTTCATTTATTAATTTAAAAGTAATCCCCACAGTCAAAACCAAAAGGAGTATTTTTAAGAAATAATAACTATCAAAAGTTTAACACTTGTTTATGTTAAATTCCAAAGTGAAATTACTTACACTGACCACCATTGGATTAAATGTTAAAAATATAATCTATTTACACTTCCAAACCATTAATATTTATAATTTACCACTATAAATTATTTTGATTAAAAAAGTTGGTTTCAGTTAAAATATAGTATTTTTCACTATTCACCCAAATAGGAATGTTGTCAGAAAAAAACCAAAAAATTATTGAAACTAAATTCTTATGTCCCAATTCTAAAGAAGAAGTTTATTTTTTCAAATTGAATATATAAAAGTTTCAAATATTGGATTTAAAAAGGGTTCACCATTAAAAGGCGGTAAAAGTATATTTTTTGAAAAATACTTTTTTTATCTGAAAAAAAATGAATTAGTTCTTACATCATGTCTAAGAAACACGTAATATGGATTCTAAAATTATAAGGATTATATATAGTTCAATATTCAGTTAATACTATTCATAACCATTTTTGAACGGCTAGTTTGGTAAGTTGTGGTGATCTTGAACTCGATGTTGCGTGAAGTGTATGTTATTGAATTACTTTGAAGAACTGACGTAATATAAACTCTTGTGGTGTTTCATTCTTCCCTCCTTTAAAAAAATGCGTCCTCGAAAGTCGAAATTTTTCATTGAAAATAAAAGGTTGAAAATAAAAAATACCATTATGGGAAAACCCACATCAGAAATTGGGTTAATAAAATTTAGTCTTAATAAGAGGAAAAAATAATATATATATATATATATATATATATATATATATATATATATATGTATATATATATATATATAAACTTGACAAGTAGAGTTTCATCCTTTAACTAATTCCTACGACAAACTCATCTTTCACTCTAAAATATTTCAAAAAAAATATTTATCCTAATCGTATCTGGTTCCAAACATAAATTTATAATTCATCTATTAGAACTTTTAAAAAAAGAAAACTACATTATACACTCCAGGACATCACGCGGGTTAGTGATAGGTGTTACACCCTTATCTCCCTTTAGTTGCAGGTTCAAGTCTTGAGGCATTTCCGTACGCAACGGGTTGTCACCCGACCTCCGGGTTGTCGTTTTATGGCAATCCAAAAATAACCTTAACAATAGTATCCAATTTCAATGATAATCCATTCCAACCTTTAGAATTATCCAAAATACATATATCCAAACTCTCCGTCCAAAATTTATAAGGAAGTTAAACATAATGAGGATCCTTTTTTCAGGTAATAAAATGTGAATGCCTTCATTATGTATTCTTTTACAACACCGTAACGTCCTGAATTACCAAAATCAACCATCTCTTATTCCAAAATCACTACCTCATTATCAGGACCATATTAAGGATTACCATTCCTTTAACCATGTATTTTCCAAAAAGTGTAGCTTACTATTAATTCACTTTTCTTAGAATCATATAATCTCAAATCCTTAATAAAATAGTACTACAGTACAATCCTTATTTATCTCCATAATTCATGTAACCAGTATACTGTTGATACAAAACTCAAATGAAATAATTCTATAATAACAACATAAGAACACTAGTCATTCCTTTTCATCTAAGGTGGTATCATAACATGATTATTATCTAATAACATTATTTGCAGTATACTCTTATGAATGGGACATTGATTCCTGTAGTTTCTCAACACCTTGAAGATGAAGCATTTAACATTTGAAAACATTTTATTTCCCTTGCAATAACATACATGGTGTCCATTTTCTCCACACTTATAACAACCCCCATTCCCTTTAAGAATTTACCAAGGTGATTCATTCCACATTTATGACATATTGGAAAATCCTTCTTTCCCTTATTCCCTTTATCTATGTTTCTTTCTACCATCCTTTTCATCTTTGGCATCCCTTGAAAGCCATATGATTCAGAGAATTATTTACTGATCTTATTAACATATGATACTATTTATTCATTTGATGATATTACGTGAGAGACTATTTCCTTTCTAAATATTGTCTTAATACCATGAATGATATGACCCTTCTTACTCTTTGGGTCATACGTATTACTAGAGTTCGCATTCCTTCTAATGGGAACCATTTCTAAACAATGGAATACACTAGGTCAGTTTATGAATCGCAATTCATAATTCCAAACATGTAGAATACCTAACGTATATTGGACAGTTTATGGACACAATCCATAATCACAAAAATCTTTTCATTTAGGATGTATATACTCAAAAATCCTTCATAGTGGTTTGTAATGAAAATGAGAATTACCCTAAGCATATCACCCGGGAGTGTCGTAACCCAGAGTGCAACAATTCCCGTTGTCGTGCACCAGTTCCCGTTTGAGTCTAGCTCAATGCGGTGTTTTCAGGTTTTACCCCTAGGTACATCTGTTCTAGAGCCGCCTATACCTGGTCGTAACCATACAGGGATGTATTTGCTTGGAAAACTCACAAAATCTTTACTTTACCAAAATTCTAGGAATTTCTTCTATACTAATATTCAAAGTCTAACTTATGATAATGTGCTCTAATCAGAGTTTATCTAAATCTAGTTTCCAAGGTTTTTCCTAAACATCCTATGATACCAACTGTAATGCCCCGAACCCAGTTACCCAGAGTTAGTGCTTTATTTTAATAAATCGGCATGATTATAAGGAATCAAGTCTTAAAGGACCGATCAGTTTAGCAGTCTTGGAAAATAGATTGCACACATGAACATGACATTACACTTTATAATATACAATACAAAAGAATAGTTCATTGAGAACACAATTATACCCTTTAGCTTAACCCTACATATCAATCATAATACACATCTTGGAATCCAGGGAGAATAAAACATAAGAAAGTGGTGAGCTCAGATGCCCAGTAAGGGTAAATAATTTAGAGGAAACTATAAACTTTTAAGGAAAGATGTGTAATAAAAACAACAGCCTTTTAAACATAAACTTGAACATAATATGTTTAAAATAAATGAAACATTACTATATAAACATGCACATTGATATTCTAATAGTCGAATAATCATATGTAATAACTAATTCCACAATGAGGGAATGCCTAATACCAAACATCATTACCATATAGTCTAGGCCTCGTTCCAATACTACAAAAAAAAAATTTGTCCAGGCCTTGTGCCAAGACACTAGTCTGTCTCATAAGAACTACCGATGCATCGAGGAGCTATAGCGGGATCCACCCATCACTTACTATGTCCACTCCTTTCTACATATGAAAATGATGAAACATAACATAAACATTAGTATTAAAACTAGCATATGAAATGTCAATACATTAACCATAAACCATGAATGGTATAAAAATAGAACATCTATAGTAAAACATATCTTAACTCATTCAATGCAATATGGAATATTTTATTATAATAAATCAACCTCAATCAAAAATAATATCCAGTAAAGGATGCTGACATAGTTGAAAATGATGAGTAAAACATTTTAAGAGGAATATCCTTTTTTTTAAAATAATTTAAAAGTCACACATTTATAAAGGAAGTAATTTAAAAGAGATTTTTGAATCAGAGTGTCCCATACCACTTTGAATATTTTGAAAACAATTACAATTTTAAAACATTCATGTCCATATAAATAAATCCTTAAAATCATTTTGAAAACATGGACATTAATTAAAAAGATATAGAAATATAAATCTTTAAAACATTTAGAATTATGATCTTGATAAATATTACCTTTCTCAAATCCTTAAAATATACATTTTGAAATAATTTTCATGAAAAATGGACATGTATGATAAAAATTTCCCAGTAGTTACTTAGACATAAACAATCTCGGATAATAATGAGATTGAGAAATTAACCCTCACCTTGAACATTCCTTTAGTCGAGGGTATGATTAACCTCCTGTGTGAAGATCGTAGTATGTTTTTAAATTATACCAAAACCATGGTAATATTTATTATATCCTAAATTTTTCATTTATGACTTTATATTACCTATTTAATAATAATTTCCATGTTAAATTAACATTTCAGGTAATAATCCCTTTCTTTATCGTACATGTTTTAACTTGTTACTCTTGATTGTATCACTTAGATCAAGATTTAAATACTTATAGAAAATAAAAAATCATTTATATATATCATATATATTTATAATATAAATATGTATAATAGACATATATATGAAATGAAAAACACCGTTTATGGAGACGGTAGTCCGTACGTACGCATAAATGCTGTTTATGTTTTCATATCGTGTTGAACGGAACCAAGTGAATAAGATATATGTAAATACATATAAATATATATATATATATATATATATATATCTCTAGTAGAATTATTATGTCATATATTACATACTTATTAGTAATATATATTTTTTTATAATTGTCGATAAATGGTGAATGTGGAAATGAATCTCATCGCGTCGTGGAGATGGTAATCCATATCTACGCATGAGCGACAACATAATTTCTTTAAAGGTGTGGGATTGGATGGTATATTAATTTTACAGAGACATTATCATGTTATTTTCATTATTTATATACATATTACTCATCATTATATCCATCCAAATAACACAGTGTTGAATAAAAAATTACACCACGACATGGAGACGGTAAGCCGTACGTACGCACGCATGGTGACATTATCATTAATAAGATGGATAGAATAATGAATAAAGTTGTGAAATATTTATAATAAAAAAATTTATATATAAGATATTGGATTTATTATTTTATAATGGAAATAACAAGGAAAGAATAAGTTGAAGAAGAAAATAACTTGAAAGAGGTTGGTGAAATTATTACCTCTTCTTCAGGTTCTTCCTTCTGATTTGATCAAAAGGGCTCCTTATGTTGGATTTCTGACTAAAAGAGGTCCTCTAAGATGAAGGTAGGATAGTTGATAGAGTATTTGGGTAGAGTTTGGCCGAGCAAAATAGATTTTGAGGAGTGAATTTGAGAGAAGGGGAAGTACCCTTTTATAAGAGGGGTGAAGGGAACCTTTGAAAAAACATAAAATATTATTTTATAATAAATTTATATTTGGTTTATAATGTATCAAAAATGTATTATTTAATTTATATGGTGGGGGTGGGTCGAAAACCCCTCAACCAGTAGGTTTTAGACTGGTTTGGTTCATTATATTAACTTTATCTTTTAGATTTAACTCTTAGTTAAATAATTTTACATTTACCATGTCACTTTGTATTTTTATATTATATGCTCAATAAACTTACTATATAATTCCAAGAGACCCCAAGAGGTCCATTAATGATACACCTATCATTATATAAGTTCTTTGGATGAACTTAGTTTTTTAGGACCATTATATCAATTAATAACATAATATTTGTTTTAAAAACTATTTTATGTCAATTTTGACACTATTTGGTATTTTTTTTTAAATAATAAAATCACGATCACTTCAAATAAAATACATTTAATCAATCCTAAAATTTCATATTCACCTATAAAATTCTTGGATTTCATAAAAACTTTTAAATTATATTTATTTTAATATTTATAATACCATTTATTTGATTCGTTCATTAATAAGGTAATTACTGCATCATCATTGTGTCACTAATAAATTTAATTATTTAATCTCTCAAAATTATAAATAAAATACCATTATGAAGGAAATATATTTATCTTTCTAATGAATATTTATATTCGAATTTATCTTATGTATAACCTTATATGAAAAATGGTTTAGTCATTAAACTTTGATTTTAACTCTTTTAACTCTTCTTTAAATAAAATAATAATAAATGTATTAATCTAATCCAAGTGGTCATAAAGGGTCATATTTTATTCCTAAGGTTGTTTTTGGTCGAATTACACTTATCCAATAGAACTAGGAAATGTTTTAGGGTAATAATAATATCATTTTTTCCCTTAATTACTCTATTTACTTTTAACTGTGGTAAATAAAAGTAAAATGTTACTATTCACCAAAAATTATTTTTATCTTATTGGACAAAATTTTAATCCTTGATATTAACTATTCCTCTCAGATTTTTGAAATTCAACTCATAGAAGCAATAAAATTATGTTTTATGTAAATTTGCAAATGCTCCTAGGAGGTGGGTAAAAGATGGTGAAAAGTTCAATAAACTTTTCATATATCTAAAATTATTATAAACTAACTCCAATGAATTAAATTGAACTTATATAGGTATTATGTATCTATTTTGACCTAAAATAAATTTAAATAAAATAAATAAATATTTAAATAAAAATTCGGTTTTAAACTATAAGTTAGTGTTTTTCACTATTCATCAAAAATTAAAAGTTTTCAAGAAAATTACCAAAAATTCACCATAACATTATTTTGAGATTCCAAATTCAATAATGAAGTCTATTTTACCTAATACAAAACATTGAATTTTCATTTATTAATATAATATTAATTCCCGTTGTCAAAACCAAAAGGCGTATTTTTAGTAAATAATAACTATCAAAAGTTTGACACTTGCTTATGTCCAATTCCAAAGTAAAATTACATATACTGACTAACATTGGATTAAATGATAAAAATGTAATATATTTATACTTCCAAACAACTAAAATGTTTAATTTTACATTATAAATTATTTTTATTAAAAAAGTTTTTTTCAGTTAAAATAAAGTATTTTTCACTATTCACCCAAATATGAATGTTTTCAGAAAACACCAAAAATTTATTGAAAATAAATTCTTATGTCCCATTTCTAAAGAAGAAGTTTATTTTTTCAAATTTAATATATAAAGGTTTCAAATATTTTATTTAAAAGGGCTTCATCATTAAAACACGTTAAAAGTATATATTTTTTTAAAATACTTCTTTTATCAGAAAAAAATGAATTATTTCTTACATTATGTCTAAGAAAAAAATAATATGGATACTAAATTTATAAGGTTTATATATTGTTCAAAATTCAGTTAATTCTATTCAAAACCATTTTTTAATGGCTAGTTTGGTAAGTCGTGGTGCGCTTGAACTAGATGTTGCATGAAGTATAAGTTATTGAATTACTTTGAAGATCTAACATAATATAAAATCTTGAGATGATACACTCTCGAAACCATTCCAGCATCGTGAAAGGTCCAATGTATCGAGGATATAACGTTCTCTGCTTCCCAAAATGGTAATATCCAAGCCTTGGATAAATCCACAAGAACACATGATCACCCACTATGAATGAAAATTGTCTTCAATGACGATTGAAATAATATTTATAATGAAACTAAGCCATATCCATTTGTTTCCTGATCAGTTGAATCTTATCCATTGTTTCTTAGAAAAGGGGCAGCCCAACTATTGAAGTATCACCTATTTCCACCCAACAAAGTGGAGAATGATAAGGATTCCCATACAATTCTTCAAAAGTATCCATTTTTATCGAGGCCTGATAGATGTTATTATATGAGAACACTACAAAAGGTATGTGATGCTCACATGATCCACCAAAATACACTACACAATCCAGCAACATGTCCTCCATTTTCTGTATGGTCTATTCGGATTTTTTGTCCTTCTAAGGATGATACGCCATACTCATAGTCAGCTATGTCCCAATGGATTTCAATAATATTCTTCTCAAAATGATATGTGAAACTCAGATCACTAATATATACAATTACAACAGGAATTCCATGTCTCTTTACAAATTATTGAATATATATTTTGGGAAGATCCTCCATAATACGAGTTTCATAAATAGGGACTAAATTTGTAGTCCTCATAAGCTAATCCACTATCACCCATATAAAATTATATTTCTAAACCGATCTTGGGATGCTTGTAAAAAAATCCGCCACTATCTAGTCCCATTTACACAATAGGACAGGTAAATAATATAACATTTTTTCTGATCATTGATTATCTGCCTTAACTTGATGACCAGTTATGCAAATTTATATGAACTCAGCCACATTCCATTTCATACCTCTCCATCAAAACTATGACTTCAACACCTTTTACACCTTATGTTTATTAGAATGTATATCCTGTCTCAAATGGTTATAATGATGAAGAAGTTGTTCCTTGAAAACCATAGGTAAAACCATCTGATACTTGAACCACAAAACTGAACTCCCATTAAGTTTACATCCTTAAATGGTCTCCCCACCATTTAGTTATGAAATTGTTCCCAATAATTCTTCATTGGATTTTGGTTCCTCTTTAGATATCATTAACAAATTAGGAACTATAGAATGTGAAAATAAAACCACAACATCTCCTCTATCTTCACAATCCACAAACGAGTCGGCTAGGACTGACATCAACTGCCATTCATTTGGGGCATTTTTTCAACTAAGTGTGCCACTTTATGCTTAGTGCATATTCTATAGAATATCTCTTTCATGTTGTATACATCAAGTCAAAGTCAAAAATCTTGAGAACCTTCATCCACCTCCATTATATCATATTAAAATCTCATTACGAGAAAATATTTTTCAGGATCATATAATCTGTGAACACAAAAATTTCTCACCAAAGAGATAGTGATTCCATGTCATAAAATCATGAACATCTACAGGTAACACACAATAATGTTTTGGGTAGTTCTTCTCATTTACTATCAACTACTGTAACACCCCAAGATTTTATGAAAAGTATTCTTTTTAATTTCATTAATGTCTTGTGTTATACGCTACACCAAAAGGAGCTTTCACAACACACATCTCTTACCTGGCTTGAATTACATGCAATCGCGACCTTCCACGATAGAGTGTGTTGTACGCAACACCAAGTTTCGCTAAACAACGATATGCTATTAAGATATTATTAAAACTAGCCGTTATGAATATTAATAACCACTTTTTTGAAATTTTGTAAATTTTATTTTTCAAAATGAACTTCATTTATGGATTCGGAATATCAAAATTAGCTTAGGGTGAAATTTTGGTGATTTTCGGATAACTTTCATTTTTTGATGAATAGTGAAAATTACTAAATTTTAATTAAAAACAACTTTTTCAATCGAAATAATTAATAGTGATAAATTATTAATTTGAGTGGTTTTAAAGTATATTTAGAATATATTTTTACAATTTAATATAATGTTGGTCATTGGATGTAATTTCACATTTAAACCAGTTATAAACATGTGTCAAGCTTTTGATAGTTATTATCTCTTAAAAACACGCCTTTTGTTTTGACGAAGGGAATTAATTTTTAAATTAATTAATTCAACTAATATGTTTTGAATTTTTTAAAATAGAAATCATTTTTGAGTTCATAATATCAAATATAGATTAGGCCTAATTTTTGGTATTTTTCTGAAAACTTTCAATTTTTGATGAATAGTGAAACCACTAAGTGGTAGTTAAAAAAACTGAATTTTTCATAAAACTTAATTTTACCGCTTCTGTGAGTGGAATTTCAAAAAATCCGAGAGACACGGTTGATTTCAGTAAGTAAAATGTGGTTCAATGAGTTGAAAATAATTTTTGGTGAATAGTAACTTTTTACTTTTATTTACCACGGTTAAAAATAAATAGGGTAATTAAGGGTAAAAATGATATTATTATTACCCTAACACATGTCCTAATTCTATTTTATAAGTTTAATTCGACCAAAAAAAACCTTAGGAATAAAATATGACCATTTAGGCCCACTTTAATTAGATTAGGACATTTATTATTATTTAATTCAAAGAAGAGTTAAAAGAGTTAAAATCAAAGTTTATTTAATACAACATTTTTAATATAGGGTTATACATAAGATAAATTCAACTATAAATATTCATTAGAATGATAAAAATATTTCCTACATAATTTTATTTTATTTGTAATTTTTAGACATTAAATAATTTATTTTATTTATGACACAACGATGATGCAGTAATTATCTTATTAATGAAATATTGACATAATTCATGTTATAAATACCCAAATAAATATAATTTGAGACGTTTTATGAATTCCACTAATTTTCTAGGTACATATTACATGTTATTATTGATTTAATTAACTTTTTTCGAACTTATCATTCTTTTATGATTTTCACAAAAATCAATTACTAAATAGTGTCAAAATTGACATAAAATAGTTTTTTTAAAAAATATTATATTATTAATTGTATTTTATTCCTAAAAATCTAAGGTTCGCCCAAATGACTTTTATAAGGTTATATATATTAATAATAAACAACTTGGGGTTCGTTTGGCTTCTTATAATAAGTTTATTAACCTTATAGTGTAAGAACACAAGAAGACACGGTAAAAGTAAAATTATTAAGCTTAATGTTAAATCTAAATGATAAGGTTAAAATAGGAACATAAACTTGCCTAAATTATATTGTCTGAGAGACGTTCGACCCATCCCCACCTTAGCCTCAAAATAAATCAATTTGGAGTTATTTAAAACCGAACTGGACTTTATAATAAAATAATATTTTTAGTTATTCCAAAGGTGCCCCTCTCCTCCCTTATAAAAGGGAACCTCCTCCCTCTCTTCCTCACACAACTTTGAGCTTTCAAGATCGGCCAAACCATGCCAAATTCTCTTCTCCACTTCCCTAGAAACATCCTATATTTTCTGGTCTTCCTCAAAGACCAATTTTAGTGCCCTAAGAGGAGGTCTCAAAGAGGCGCTTCAAAGAAGAGGTAATTTCCATTACCGATTCTTCCACCTTTATTTCTTCTTCCACTTCTTCTTCTTAGGTTGTTTCATTATGAAGTAATAACATCAGTATCACTAATATACTGATATGTTATTATAAGTATTAAACAATCCTATTTCACCATCTATTCATCCTACGGAAAACGAAATCACCGCGCGTGCGTACGTATGGAATACCGTCTCCCTACCGTGGTGTAATCTGTTTTTCCACCAACACCTTACATGGATGGGTATTATGGTGTAAAGAATAACTATACATAGTTATTATAACAACATAATGATTCTGATTATATTGTATCATCCACTCCAATTCAATTCAATAATCATGAAAATGATATCATCGCTCGTGCATACGTACGGACTACCGTCTCCACGATGCGATGAGATTCATTCTCCACTTTAACCATTCATGAATGATTATAAAGTACATATAATAATTAATCATGAAATATATGACATAATAATGATACAGGATTTATGTGTGTATATATGTATGTCATCTACTTAATTCCACTCAATTCAATAACGAAAAGAAAATAGCGTTCATGCGTACGTACGGCCTACCATCTCCATGAACGGTGTATTTCGTTCCATTTATCGATCCATTATATATATGTATATTATGAATATATATTATATATAAATCATGTTTTATATTCTATAATTAAGTAATCATGATCTACGTAATCATATGAATAATTACAAGTCAAAACACATACGACAAATGAAACGATTTTAACCAAAACGCTCTTTAACATGGAATTTACTAAAGAACGGGTAAAATAAAGTCATAAGTGAACCATATATGATATAATAACAATTAGTATGATTCAGGAATAAGTCAATGACATTATTTAAATCATTATACAGGAGGTTTGGACACTTACGAAGCAAATCGGACCTAAGGTAAGGGAAATATCACAATCTCATTTTTATCCGAGATTGTTTATACTTTGGTATTTACTAGGGTGTATTTTATCATCCACATCCATGTTTCCTCAATATGAAATATTATTTCCATCCACCTACAATTGTTTAAATCCAATTTTACCCTTCGGTGAGTTTTTAGTAAGAGATATGAAAGGGATCTTTTGTCGTTTTTCATACGAGGTACTTTTTGACTTTTTCGACAAAAGTACGAGAAGAATGTTTTTTTAACTTATACGACATGAATGGATTTTTAAAACATTATTTCCAAGAATATTCTTTTACAAGTTTTCAAGTTTATTTTTAATCAACATCTTTTAGTTTAAAGTTGTATGACATGTTAAGAAAGGAAAAATGTTTTTTAAGAAGAAAGGATATTTTCCTCAAGAATGGAGTTCATGTGTTTTATCAAAATTATTTTCCATATAAGATAATAAAGGGTTCTGTTTTTATCCCTATTATTACATTGATTTAATTATGTTGTGATGGAATTATTTTTATGAATTCCTTTATCTTATATGAATTGTTTTATGATGTTATGGTGTTTAAGATTCCCATTTGTATTACATGGGTTATGCAATGATGTATGATTTATGATTTTGTGGCACACATAAGAATGGTATCATTATGAGATGGGTGAGACCTATATCTCCCTCTAATGCATTGGGTGAAGATTTTATATCTCATGAGATAGACATGGCTGGAATGGTAGGTTATACCGGTTCAGTGAAATAGGACTGAAATGAGGGTGACTCGGTTTAGAAATGGACTTTGTCCACTAAGATAGTCTTGGAAAAGAGTATTGACTAACAAGAAATGATTCTTTGTGATTATGTGTGTATTCCACAAAGGTTCATGTTTTAAGTTATGATTATTGTGATTTCATTTCACTACTATGATTTATCCCATGTTATGAAATTATGCTCTCTTTTGCAGGTTAAGTTTTCCAAAATGTTATGTTCTTATGAAAATGATGTGATTGATATTTCTTTTGTTTATTCTTACTGAGCATTTGAGCTCACCCTTTTGTGTTTTCTTTTCCCCAGGATATAAAGAAAGTTTTTAGGTATAATAAAAATGAAGATCTTTATGGGAGATGTTGAAGATCTTTCCCCAGGATTAGAAGATTATATTCCGAGTTTCCAAAGACACTAAACTATTACGGTCCTTGTGTGTGTGTTTTTTTAAGTACTAAGTATTCCGCAAATGTAATGTAATGTCAATGTACATCAAACTTCGGGTCTCTACAGTTGGTATCAGAGGAAAGGTTTAGTCATCCTTTGGAAACTAGGATGTGAGAATGTTAGTGAGATCCCTAGAGATATTTCTATGGTATGTCTAGGGATGTCCCTAAGGATAAGTATACGTATAGGATATAGTCCTAGAACTATGGTAACGATCTTAGAATTTAACCTAAGATGTTAGATATTGAAGTTACTCCCCCTTTATTATGATTTTTGCCTCTAACACTATTCTTTTTGGGTTTTACAAAATGGCTGGAAACAATATGATTCACGATAATGGAGGATATTATGGACAATGGAATGATATTCTTCATGAGAAACCAAATGAAATTGGATTTGGAAGTCCAAACATAATTATCATGCCGAATCAGCAATCTCATAATATGATCAATAAAGTAAAATTTGGTAAGTTTCCTAACTCGGATAATAAGAGAAAGATGGAGTTTCATGATGATCATAGAGGAAAGAATGTTAAATTTCACCTATGTAAATCATGTGGGAAGAGGAATCAAGGAGAATGTTTCAAAGGAACTGGAAGATGCTTTGGGTGTGGAAAAGAAGGACACAAAGCTAGTAAGTTCAAAGGAAAAGGTTCAGTTAACACCAAGGATGAGGATAATGGTATTGCTACGACATAAACAATGGTTAAATGTTTTAAATATGGAATGTACGAGCATTATGCAAACCAATTCCCTAAGGTAAATTCTCATGAAGAGAATCAGTATGGTCGTATGGGTAGTATTTATGTTGATGATAATGATGAGACTACAAATGATATGTGAGATGAAAGAATTGTTGAAGCTCGATCAATGGTTTAAGAATGTAGTGGAATGATTACATTTTTATCATGTGTAATGTTGTATAAGTAATCTCATGGTACTATGGAATAAAGAGACATCTAAGGATTGTTACACTGTTGTCTTTCCTTGAGTTTTGAAAGTGTATGATTAATGGTACTAGTATCCATGAAAGATTATTCAGATATTTTTCGAATGTAGATGATATGCCCGTAATGAAGGGATAAGGAGAAAATTAAATGTTTGATAGTATTCCTGAGCTCATGATTGATATAAGGACTAAGTGATATCATGGTTTGAGTATATAGAATTTTGAGGATTTTGGTATGTGGAAAGTGTTAACTTTTAACTGCATTCATGTTTTCACTATGGTTCAATGGGTATTTATTTTTTCAAGAGAATACATGATTAAGGTATTCACATGATTGGAATGTGACCAACAATATATATATATGGGGGATAAATGATGGTATTCACATGCTTGGTTGATGACATTTCAAGTAATCGTTTTCTTTATACTATGAGCTTGGACCGAAGTATTTTAGATAAGCCTAAATATTGGAATGGATTATGTTGGACATATGGTAAGTATTGTTTAAGGATAGAACTTTTTTCGATATTACTGATGGGATTTTATAGTAATGTAGTTTTAGAAAAAGGAAAACCTGCAGGACGGGCGACAGCCCATCGCGTCGGACAAGGCAGTGGTAATCAAACCCTCAACCGAAGTGCGACTGGCCTTTATCGCCTACCACTGGCCTACAGGAAGTCTCTGTTTAGTAGAAACTAGTTTTATTATATTAAGCAGTATGATATATGAAGTATAATTCCATTTTAGGAACCATATATGATTAATCTCACTAAAGAATGACTTATGTATATTTAATAACTTTTTCTAACCTTTTGTTTTAGACAGATGGAATGACTTGTCATACTATCACATGATCTGCTAACACTTCACGAATAACAAATTCAACTTCATTTATTTAAGAGATGAAGTGGAAATTGTTCAAGGCACGAACAACAGTGAGATTGTACCAAAATAAAGCAAGTATTTATTCTAATTCAAATTCCTCAACTTTAGGGAAACGATCTTGAAAACCAAAAATGTTGTCCTAATGCTCTTATATCTGATTAATCAGATGGTACCTTAGAATGTCACAAATTTATGGATTTGTGATTGCTGGATTTTCCATAGCCATGTTCTCTACCACTCTCCATTAGAACATGATGGTTAGATTTCTCTTCCATATCCATATTTTCACCTATGTGGAAACCCAGTGATTAGTTTATTTGGGTAACCGTTACGTTTCATACTTTTGTTTTTAAAGATTGGTTTTGGTATTCCTTTTTACGATGTGGGTTTCGATTAAAGAAACTTTCGAATAGTAAACCATTTATAACCCCGACGAATTTCGAGGGCGAAATTCATTTTAAGGGGGCTAGAATGTAACACCCCAAGATTTTATGAAAAATATTCTTTTTAATTTCATTAATGTCTTGTGTTATACGCTACAACAGAAGGAGCTTTCACAACACACATCTCTGACCTGGCTTGAATTACACTCAATCGCGACCTTCCACTATAGTGTGTGTTGTACGCAACACCAAGTTTCGCTAAACAACAATATGCTATTAAGATATTATTAAAACTAGCCGTTATGAATAGTAATAACCACTTTTTTGAAATTTTTTAAATTTTATTTTTCAAAATTAACTTCATTTATGGATTCGGAATATCAAAATTAGCTTAGGGTGAAATTTTGGTGATTTTCGGATAACTTTCATATTTTGATGAATAGTGAAAATTACTAAATTTTAATTAAAAACAATTTTTTCAATCGAAATAATTAATAGTGATAAATTATTAATTTGAGTGGTTTTAAAGTATATTTAGAATATATTTTTACAATTTAATACGATGTTGGTCATTGGATGTAATTTCACATTTAAACCAGTTATAAACAAGGGTCAATCTTTTGATAGTTATTATCTCTTAAAAACACGCCATTTGTTTTGACGACGGTAATTAATTTTTAAATTAATTAATGAAACTGATATGTTTTGAATTTGGTAAAATAGAAATAATTTTTGAGTTCATAATATCAAATATATCTTAGGCCTAATTTTGGGTATTTTTCTAAAAACTTTCAATTTTTGATGAATAGTGAAACCACTAAGTGGTAGTTAAAAAAACTGGATTTTTCATAAAACATAATTTTACCGCTTCTGTGAGTGGAATTTGAAAAAATCCGAGAGACACGGTTGATGTCAGTAAGTAAAATTTGGTTCAATGAGATGAAAATAATTTTTGGTGAATAGTAACTTTTTACTTTTATTTACCACGGTTAAAAGTAAATAGGGTAATTAAGGGTAAAAATGATATTATTATTACCCTAACACATGTCCTAATTCTACTGGATAAGTGTAATTGGACCACAAACAACCTTAGGAATAAAATATTACCATTTAGGCCCACTTGAATTAGATTAGGACATTTATTATTATTTAATTCAAAGAAGAGTTAAAAGAGTTAAAATCAATGTTTATTTAATAAAACATTTTTATTATAGGGTTATACAAAAGATAAATTCGACTATAAATATTCATTAGAAAGATAAAAATATTTCCTACATAATTGTTTTTTATTTGTAATTTTTAGACATTAAATAATTTATGTTATTTATGACACAACGATGATGCAGTAATTATCTTATTAATGAAATATTGACATAATTGATGTTATAGATACCCAAATAAATATAATTTGAGACGTTTTATGAATTTGACTAATTTTCTAGGTTAATATGACATGTTAGTATTGATTTAATTAAATTTTTTCGAACTTATCATTCTGTTATGATTTTCACAAAAATCAATTACTAAATAGTGTCAAAATTGACATAAAATAGTTTTTAAAACAAATATTATATTATTAATTTTTATTTTATTCCTAAAAATATAAGTTTAGGCCAAATGACTTAGATAAAGTTATATATATTAATAATAAACAACTTGGGGTTCTTTTGGCTTCTTATAGTAAGTTTATTAACCTTATAGTGTAAGAACACAAGAAGACACGGTAAAAGTAAAATTATTTAACTTAATGTTAAATCTAAATGATAAGGTTAAAATAGGAACCTAAACTTGCCTAAATTCTATTTCATGAGAGCATTTAGACCCATCCCCACATTAGCCTCGAAATAAATCAATTTGGAGCTATTTAAAACCGAACTTGACTTTATAATAAAATAATATATTTAGTTATTCCAAAGGTGCCCCTCTCCTCCCTTATAAAAGGGCACCTCCTCCCTCTCTTCCTCACACAACTTTGAGCCTTAAAGCTCGGCCAAACACTGCCAAATTCACTTATCCACTTACCTAGAAACATCCTAGAGGTTCTGGTCTTCCTCAAAGACCAATTTTAGTGCCCTAAGAGGAGGTCTCAAAGAGGCGCTTCAAAGAAGAGGTAATTTCCGTTACCGATTCTTCCACCTTTATTTCTTCTTCCACTTCTTCCTCTTACGTTGTTTCATTATGAAGTAATAACATCAGTATCACTCATATACTGATATGTTATTATAATTATGAAACAATCCTATTTCACCATCTATCCATCCTACAAAAAACGAAATCACCGCGCGTGCGTACGTACGAAATACCGTCTCCACGTCGTGGTGTAATCTGTTTTTCCACCAACACCTTACATGGATGAGTATTATGGTGTAAAGAATAACTATACATAGTTATTATAACATCATAATGATTCTTATTATATTGTATCATCCACTCTAATTCAATTCAATAATCATGAAATTGATATCATCGCTCGTGCGTACGTACGGACTACTGTCTCCACGACGCGATGAGATTCATTCTCCACTTTAACCATTCATGAATGATTATAAAGTACATATAATAAGTAATCATGAAATATATGAAATAATAATGATACTGGATTTATGGTTATATATATTTATGTAATCTACTTAATTCCACTCAATTCAATAATGAAAAGAAAACATCGTTAATGTGTACGTACGGCCTACCGTCTCCATGAATGGTGTATTGCTTTCCATTTATCCATCCATTATATATATGTATATTATGAATATATATTATATATAAATCATGTTTTATATTCTATAATTAAGTAATCATGATCTACGTAATCATATGAATAATTACAAGTCAAAACACGGACGACAAATGAAACGATTTTACCCAAAACGCTCTTTAACATGGAATTTACAAAAGAACGGGTAAAATAAAGTCATAAGTGAACCATATATGATATAATAACAATTAGTATGATTCTGGAATAAGTCAATGACATTATTTAAATCATTATACAGGAGTTTCGGACACTTACGAAGCAAATCGGACCTAAGGTAAGGGAAATATCACAATCTCATTTTTATCTAAGATTGTTTATACTTTGGTATTTACTGGGGTGTATTTTATCATCCACATCCATGTTTCCTCAATATTCAATATTATTTCCATCCACATACAATTGTTTAAATCCAATTTTACCCTTTGGTGAGTTTTTATTAAGAGATATGAAAGGAATCTTTTGTCGTTTTTCGTACGAGGTACTTTTTTGACTTTTCGAACAAAAGTACGAGAAGAATGTTTTTTTAACTTATACGGCATGAATGGATTTTTAAAACATTATTTCCAAGAATATTCCTTTACAAGTTATCAAGTTTATTTTTAATCAACTTGTTTTAGTTTAAAGTTGTATGACATGTTAAGAAAGGAAAAATGTTTTTTTAAGAAGAAAGGATATTTTCCTCAAGAATGGAGTTCAAGTGTTCTATCAAAATTATTTTCCATCTAAGATAATAAAGGGTTCTGTTTTTATCCCTATTATTACATTGATTTGATTATGTTGTGATGGAATTATTTTTATGAATTCCTTTATCTTGTATGAATAGTTTTATGATGTCATGATGTTTAAGATTCCCATTTTTATTAAATGGGTTATGCAATGATGTATGATTTATGATTTTGTGGCACACATAAGAATGGTATCATTATGAGATGGGTGGGAGCTATATCTCCCTCCAATGCATTGGGTAAAGATTTTATATCTCATGAGATAGACATGGCTGGAATGGTAGGTTATACCGGTTCAGTGAAACAGGACTGAAATGAGGGTGACTTGGTTCAGAAGTGGACTTTGTCCACTAAGATAGGCTTGGCAAAGAGTCTTGACTAAAAAGAAATGATTCTCTGTGATTATGTGTGTATGCCAAAAAGTTTCATGTTTTATGTTATGATTATTGTGATTTCATTTTACTACTATGATTTATCCCATGTTATGAAATTATGCTATCTTTTGCAGGTTATGTTTTCCAAAATGTTATGTTCTTATGAAAATGATGTGATTGATATTTCTTTTGTTTACCCTTACTGAGCATTTGAGCTCACCCTCTTATGTTTTCTTTTCCCCAGGATATAAAGAAAGGTTTTAGGTATAATAAAAAGGAAGATCTTTATGGGAGATGTTGAAGATCTTTCACCAGGATTAGAAGATTATATTCCGAGTTTCCAAAGACACTAAACTATTACGGTCCTTGTATGTATGTTTTTGTTATGTACTACGTATTCCAAAAATGTAATGTAATGTCAATGTACGTAAAGCTTCGGGTCTCTACAACTACTATGAACCATAATAAACCACATTGACACCTTTCATGAGAACACATCTGAACCTAAATCCCGAAGCATCACAGTACACCACATACCCGTCTTCTGATTCTGTAAAAATATAGATAGGTGCTAATATAAGATGGAAATTAATCTCTTGAAAATACTTATAAAATTATTCACTCCATTGGAATATATTTGTATTATTTTTAAAATCATTAATTGAACAGTCAAATCAGGTAAAGTCACACACAATGTTCCGGTAATAACTATCTAGAACAAGAAAGCTTTGTATCTCAAAGATAGACTTTGAAGGTTGATAAGATATGACAACATCATTCTTTTCAAGATCCACTAAAACACAATTTTGAGAAATTACATGGCTAGGAAATTATACCATTAGTATCCAAAATTCACACTTCAATAGTTTTTCATAAAAAAGATGATCTATAAAGATTCCCAAATAAATTTCCAAGTGTTTCTCATGCTCAACCCTTGTCCTTGAATACACCAATATGTCATCCAAAAACACCACAAAAAATACTCTAAATTTTTCTAAAATATGTAATTCATCAATGTCATTAATATTTTGGGTTCATTAATAATGATGAAAGGTATGAATATATATTTCTATTATACATATTTTCTTCTTAAAGTTTTTTTTTTCAAAATATCTTCTTTCCCAAAACGCATTTGATGATATACTGATCCCAAGTCAATTTTAGAGAACCACTGATCTCCCCTCAATTGATCAAATAGATCACCAATGTGTGGAACTAGATATCTATTCTTTATCATTACTTGGTTAAGATTATGATAATAAATGCATATATGAAGAGTTCCGTCTTCTTTCTTAATGAACAAGAGCATTTTTCCCCATGGAGATGTGCTTGGAAGAAGGAAACCTTTTATTTCCTATTCCTCCAACTACAATTTCAATTCTCCGGATTCTATTAGTTCCATAATATAATCTTGAAGGGAAATCTGACAAGTCCTCTAATAGAGATCTATCGTAAACTCACTTTCGCTTTTTTATGGTACCCTTGAGTAATTTTCTGGAAACACGTCAAGAAATTGATCCACAACTTCTTGAAACTGATATCCTCAATCACTTCCATCGATGCCAATGTCAACGCTGCTAACTAGTTCGAGATCATACCCACTATTGGGGAAAATAGGCCCATCGCACTAGGCTTTACAACCCTTTGTCAACTAAAGAGATATTTGATGTCATCTATAGTAGAGAAACTGACCATTCTGCTATAACATTCAATGTGGGCCTTGAACATTCTAATCCAACCCATACCCAAGATTAAATCATTGGAATCCATCTCCAACAACGAGAACTCCAATTTCTTCTCATCTTCATCAATGGTTATATAAAATTCTTTAAACAAAAATGATTGACATTCTCTATCACTAAGAGGAATTTTATGTTTTATCATGTAAGGATTAATCTCATGTTTTAAACATAGAAAATCAATAGCATGAAAACCAATGAAAGAATGAGATGCACCAGTATCAAAAAACACTTGCATAAGGGTAGAATTTAATAGAATCATACCTATCACTATAGATGGTCCAGCCTGATCATCCATAATCATCTACTCAGTTCCATACAATTGAAAAATTGTTGCACTCTACTCCTTTTTGCCTTACTAAGATTTCCCTTGCAGTGGAGTCATTGTTATCTAAGAATCAACCTGGCTAAATATTCTCTAATAACAAGTCTGATTATGTTGGCCTTGTCCTGTCGATGCATACAATGATTCGGACACCTGACAACTGTCTCTAGAACCTTCCCTCAATGAATTGTGCAAATATAGCTTAAGATGTGACATCCTATTGAAATTATGGCATACTCTATGTGGTGATTTACATTCTCACTTCATGTGATCCATGGAACCACAATAGAAATATCCCTCTTCTCTGTTTAGTCATGGATGAAGGTTAACTGATCCAACTGTCTGATTCTAATTCATAGTCCCACATTAAAAAAAGGTGTCCCTCTTCTACTTTCTCCCAACATTAATGTTCCCACCATTTCCTGTAGGTATCTTCATACTCCCTTCTCCCATAGATCTTGAGATATCACGTTCATCCATTGTTGCTCTGTTCACTATCTCTGTATAATCTGTAATACAAAGTACCACATTCTCCAATAAAATCTCATATCTCATCCCCAATTTGAAAATTAGTGCCTTCAATGCCACAATCACCACAACATCTAGATAAAGGGAACTAAATGCATGAATTTATCCCTATATTCTATTATAGAGAGAGTTTCTTAATTTAGGCTAAATAAGTCCATCATTTTTAGAGCCTAAACTTTTTAGGATGGAATGGTTTGTCAAACAATTCCTAAAAATTCTCCCAAGTAAGGCCTTGATCATTTTTAGCTTTCACCGCTAGATCCCAAACTTTTCGTGCAAGATCATTGAGCATATAAGTCACCACCTTGACTTTCATCTCTGATGGTGTGCAGAAAAACTCGAAGATATGATTCATCCTATTCAGACACACCTCTACCTTATTGGCTTCAAATCACCCAAGATGATGGGTGGATTCTTCATCTTGAACTTGATTGAAGGATCCAAATTCCTTGGCTCATCCCTCTGATTCCCTATATCCATATCTTGAAATTCTTGGAAAACACTCTGAACCAGCTCTTGGTTCACCTACGGTTCAAGTGAAACTACATTATTCATAGCTTCTTTTATTTGGATTCTATTATTCCTTTTGTGAGCCATTTTCAAAAAAAAAACAGAATCGGTATGTCTAACTCTTTATAAACTAATGTATTAGAATTTCAAATTCTATCAAATCAACTATCAAATTATTATTTTCCAAAAAAAACATTCCATGTTTATCCATTTTTGAAAATTCCATTGTTTCTTTTGAAAATTAATCCATTTTCAAAATGCATCAACCATTATCTTTTGAAAATATTCCATTTGAATACAATTACAACATGTTTCAAAAATTGTAACCATTGCAAAAAAAATCACAAATCAATGAGTAAAATGAAATAGGAAATCTTAGTGGGAATTAATTTCTCTATAATGCATGTCATGCTCATCCCATTTTCTAAATGCATCCCAATGAGATTCTAATATACTAAAATTGTTTCCAAAACACTTCTGTACCCAACTCCATGGTAATATAAATTTCAGCATAAAAAGGTTAGATACATATTTTTATACTCTAACTTCCATTTCCTGGAAATCCTACTTCTTTGTAAGATCACAACCCTAAGGAATATATAATAATGAAGTTCAAATCTGATACCAATAAAACTATTGACTACATTTTCCCCATGGAAAGGATTAAAGTTGGTCCCACTTATCTCAAACAAGCATTGGATCCAATGAACTAATACCATTTTTAATGAACCACTTATTTTCATTGTCTGCATAATAAAATGAATTGTTAATGGGCCTTAATAAATATCCCAAATACTCCAAAGGCAGTAAATAAATGTCGAAGGGTTTTAAATTCAAGTGGGGGATGATTTACCCTTTATGAAATATATCATTATCCAACAAACTCTATATGATGCATGATAAAAAAATAAAACTCAACCATCATCTTTAAATCAAACCACACCTAAGTGTACAACTATATAAGACAATGAAATAATCAATGTAAGTAGTGTAAAGATAACTAATAAACTCAAATACGGTAAGAATACTCCATGATCCACAACCTCTATGCTACAACATCACTGAAAAATATATGTATCGTGAGGGTGTTCTGAATATGTGTGATACTTTACCTTTTCCTATGTCCCAGAAGACAGAATATAAAAAAGAACCAAAGTGAGAAAGTAGGGGTGAGTATAAAAATCAGGTGGATTTCCTTAATTACATCCCTATCACTCTAATAGGATGGAAAGGTTAGAAAAACTTATATTAAACATTTTATAAAAAAAATTCCCAAAACATTTTATAACTATATATAAACAATTATCAAAACGATTTAAACCAAATGAAAAAAACTTCTAAATAAAATAATTTCCTAGAAAGTCAAATTTCTAGGAAAACATCAAAATAATTATTTTAAACCATCTATCAATATAATTTTTTCATACCCATTCCATTCTACTTTACCACAAACCAAACCACGCATATAACCTGAAATTCCATATACTCGCATGTGGTGAGTTATCCTTCCACTAAGACTTCACATAGTGGAACACATTGATGGGTTTACTTCACACCAATATCCGTCCAAATGCTTTAATGGGGGCTTTCATACCCTTATCCATACCAATTAAAATTAACACACATCGCAACCCATGCCAAAACCATTTGTGTTCAACCAATTCAACCCATTTCAATAAAACTATTCATTTATTGAAAACCATTACCCAGACCAATTTTAAACACCAACTCCATTTCAATAAAATCATTAATTTTATAAAAAAATTAATCAAACACATTTACCATAAATCATGAAAAATCCCCCATTTTAAAATCCAAATTTTAAAATCAAGATTCAAAGTAAATTTTAAGAACACTGATTTTCCAAATTTCCACAATTTGTCAAAGTCTCACTTAATATGGTTTCCAACCATTCTCAAATATCCAATTCACAATCAATTTAACACAAGAATATCAATTTTAAATAATGAAAATTAATTCTACTATGTAAATTCGAAAGTGAAGTCACCTACAATGATTGTTTTAATGAATATTTCAAACAGATACTAAATGCTCCCGAAACTAGTTTAGAATTCCACAAAAACACCTTAGATATCATCACATATATACAATGAGTCCAAATATTCAATTATTTGGAAGAAAATATATATATCTACCTATAACGGGTGTATAAATTTGAATATGATAAGAGAGGATTATTATTTCTAAGTAGATATAATGAAACATGATAACAATGGTGAAGAACAATGACATACCTCCAGAATCCATCTTGGAATAACCAAGGGAAATAATAAGATTACCTCCAAATATATGGGACTAACTTCCTTGGCCTTATTAGAAGAAAAATCCAGATTTATGCTCAGTTTGTGAAAAAACAAATGGATTAAATCCAAGCCTAACCTAGATCCACTTTTTAAGGTTGTGGTTTTTAACCCACGCTTGGTTTAGTCGCACGGTTAGGGAAATCATGCACCACCTGTTCCTTTTATAATACTTTAGTAAATACATTTCTTGGCCTCCTCACACAATCTACCAAACCATGCACCCACTATTCTGAAGATACTACCTCATATTGCCCATCCTAGAAGCAAAACCCAGTGTTTCTTCGAGGCTCTCGCATGGTTTGGACAAGCTGTGTGTAGACTGTGTGCATTCCATTTTCTCCAAAAACATATTTAATGTTCACCAATATCTTCTGCCAAATATACTTACTCTTTATTAACATAAAAAAGAAATAATTAAGGGATATATACTAGAAAAATGGGGTAATATATATTCTTTTATCTTTTCTAATTAAGAATACTTTGGGACTCTCTATACATACCTCCTTTTCATGATCAACATTTTATAATGTCGACATTATATCGATTTCAAATAAATCATATCATATTTTACTAAATATATAAATTAAAATAATTATATTCTCAATCATTCAAAAAAGGTTGAATTTATTTTAAAATTATATCCCTTAAACCAAATAATAACCTTTGTAGGAAAGACTTACATTATTTCTCATCATGATAGTATTTGTTTTTCAATTTTTTGAAAACACCCTCGATTTAAAATCAAAATTATGGTTTATCAGTTTAGGTACTAACTCCAACGAGTTATTTTTCAAAATATAGTAAAAAATTTACTTCATTGAATTTCACCATTCTTAATGCTCTAATATTTAGTCTATAATTTTTTTTAATAAGAGAAAACAATGGAAAATTTTTTATCATAATTTTCTTACTTATTTGATCCACTTGTTCATGATTAACAATTAAATATAAAATATTAATGTGTTAATAAACATCAATTGTATACAATTTGAAAATTACTATTCACATAATAAGGTGGAATCATCATGTTTCACTTAAACATGACTATATATATCACCATATTTAGAATTTTCATCACATTATTCAAAATTTTATACTTTATATCAATCACTAATGAACCTTTTTATGTACTATAAACAATAATTTAAAGAATTTTTTATCATATACACATTAATAGAATAATATATGTTACATTATTCAATTTTATAGTAATTATATGCCATTTAATTTGGAGGAGAACCAAGAAATATTCCACCAATGTCCCTATATTCTAATATTTCAATGTTTTATCCTTTCACATTGATAACAAAAGGATTACAAAACACCCTTATGTACATCAATATATAGGTTATCTTATAGTAAATTTAATATGGATTAATGATTAAATATTGTTGATATTGATATTGGTATTGAATATGAACTATTATTTTAATAACTTCTCTCCAAAAGAACCAGGAAGTATTATTCTCCACCAACTCCATAAAAGCCATCACCACCAATGTTTTTCATTTATAGAACCCATTTAGTATTAGGAACTTTGTTTTTCTAAAATTATTTGAGATTCCATTATTTTTCACATAAGCCTCAAAATATTTTCTAATATTTTCCATCACTGACCCATAAACATCTAAATGAATATATATTATTTCATTATATGTATGAATCAACACTTTATTATATAAGGAGTTGAAAGTATTATAATATAAATACCTATCATTGAACCTATATCTTATTATAACATATTTCAATCCAATGAAAAACAAATAATAGCCATAAAATAAAATAAAATTCATAAATACGTTTTTTTGTTGACTACATCACCGGCTACCCATCTTCTTTTTCACCTAAAAATTAAGCTCTATTTTTAATAAAAAAGGTGATTAAAAAATTATTTTTCTTATAAAATATTTTAATTTCATTTCTTATTCCTTCCATTTGAAATATATTTTTAAATAATGTAAGGATTTTTAAAAATTTATATTATTATAAATCATTTTATTTTTCCATAATATTCACTTCCACTACTTTTAACATTACATCAGATGTTTCATTCACACATCCATGTAATGTTTTCTATTTTTAGGTATTTCATTCCTAATTAATGCATCCATCACAAATTATTGAGGTTGTATCACCCCTAAAAATTAATTTCAATAATTATTCATGTTATAGAATGGAAATCTTGAAGTTAACCATGAACTTGATCAAAAGGATTTCAACAGAAAATAATTATTTTTTGAAAATTTTTAAACCCCTTACCATTTTATTTTCAATTATTTTCCCTAAAATCAATTATCTTCTTCAATTAATTAGGTAACACCAATATATATTCAATCTCTTTCTTCCTTGTTTATTTTTTTCAAACTTTGAAAAAACACAGCTATCAAAATCTTGAGTCTTTATTTTAATTTTAAAATTAATTTTCAAAATTTGAATTTTTATGATAGAAAGTACTTAAACTAATACATAAATATTGACGTCATCTGCGTTTCATCCACCCTTTTTCACCTTCATCTTTATCACTATTACACTTATCATCATTTACATTCCTGGTCAATAAATTTTATTCTTCATCACTTGAAATATGAACTTTTGTTTCATCTTCACTACTTTTTTCAATATAAAAATTAAATAAAAATTTAAATTTTTATGATTTGATAAATTTTAACCTTTTACTTTATATGAAAATTATTACGTATGGATTTTTTATGATTTATTTGTTGACTAACTCCTTGATGGTTCAAAATAATCAATAATTTTCTCTTCCTTTAGTTTTTTAAAATTTAATTCAAAATTGTTTAATGGATCCATATTTAAAATATTATAGTGGTAGACTCCCTTAGTAATCGCTTATAACTTTATAAATATTTCATGAGATAAATGAAAAAAATTTATCAAACATCATCTCTACATCTTTATCATCCTCAAAATTATCTTCATTCATATTATATTATTTTAATCCTTTCACTAATATCACACCATTAAATTATATAATAATTTCATCCCTAATATTCTTATTAAGAGTGATTCCTTTACTTATTTTATTCGAAATAAGAATTATATTATGATCATTTGATGGAAATGTCTAAGAATATAATTGGCTAAGTAAAAACAAATTTGAAACAATTTTTTTTGATTATGATGCATGGTATATTTTTGATCGTATAATTCTCTAAGAGTAACTCTAAAACCACAAATACTTCTCATCACATCATTTAATCCTATGAAAAAGTCATCAATGGATTCATATTCAATCATTTCATAAAATTCATAATTATAATGTGATGTAATCATTTTTTATTCTTTAACCATTAAAATCCATTCATACATATTCCCTCATTTATACCCTAAGAATTTAACTATATCAATCCCCATTGATTTGAAAAATTATTTCATTGATAATTTTAAATTTATTTCATTCCATGATTCACCATCAATTGCAATATATAATAAAGCAGTTTCTTCCATCAAAATATTTTCATCATTTGGAACATAAATGTTTGTTTCCACTCCTAGCACATTTAAACCAATTGATATTACATATTGTAAAATTTTAAATTTTTTAATTTGGATAGTTCATGATACCACACAGTTAAACTTCACTAAATTTCATGGAATTTATGTGATCCATTACAACAATAAATTTTAGAAACAACTACATGTTAATAAAATGGACACATAACACATAAAATCATCAAAAAACATAATCTCATTTGTAAGAAAAATGAAATAGTGCTCATATAGTAATTTTTAAGTATTGATTGATATTAATATGTATTAGGAGGCTCAGAAATTTACTGAGTGGGGGATAAATTGGTGAATAATCTTATCTTATGTTCCACCATTAAAAAAACATTGTAACATATTCAACTGATTTTCATGTATATTGTAGTATCTTTCCTACTAATTCAAAATATATATGAATAGTGGGAATACAACAATTATTTGGTTTAAAACATAATCCAAGGAATGATCTTTAAAACATTTGATCACATGATTCACTAATCATAAGAGATAAAAATAATAAGTATTTATGATTCAACATGTGTTCATGCATCAGGAGGAGGCTGATATGTTGTGTTTTTCATTGAGATACTTTGTTGGTGAACTATCAAGGGATGTGATTCAAGGAATTTCTATATCATGTTGTTCGATGTTAGGACAACTTTTTCTGGTTGATAATGATTAATGTGATAGTAAATCATGTGATAATTATATAGTATAACTATAGGGAAGATGGGGGCACATAGGAGATCAGATAGTCTCTCGGGAAAGTTGTTCAAAAACTAATGGCATGAAAAAACATTTTTAATCTTCATGTGAGATGAGTACCAGCCAGGTCACTAGAGATAGTTGTGTAGTTTTCTATTATTAGTGAAACAGATGGGGACACTTGAGGAATCAGTGTGATCATGGCCTAGTCGAGTGTGAAGCTTATGTTAGTATAGGCCACATGTATTATATCTCCAGCACCTTCCTTCCAATAGACAGTGGTAGGGGTTCAACTCTAACAAAAATTTCAGGAATAGGTTTCATATCTCTATGATAGACTAGGAGAAAGAGGAGTACCATTTTTTCATGGTTGGTTGGTCGTGGTCTTGGAAAAGTAAAAAACATACAATTTGTAGCTAGAAATTGGAGTGGGCATACTTCGGGTAGTAAGGTTATTTTAGAGGGTTAAAATTCATTCTATATATATTCTATGTATTATATCCATGAGGAATAATGTGCTAGACTGTACATGGTGATAGGTATGATCATAGTATCCTATAATCATTTATCTTCTCATTTTGATATTGGTTCATCACATAGATTCATACCTATACCTATTTTAGAGATCCTTGGAATCGTGATTTAATTTTCATAGGGAATTATGGAACTAGAAACTCTATTGGAGATCAGAATAGAGGATTTATGTTAGTCCAGGGTGTTCCCCCTTGATATCAATGGGTTTCACTTATTATAGAATCTTTTTTTCCTCAAAATGACCAGTTTTGATGTTATAGTTGGGTTGTACAAGCTATTGCCTTATTGGTCCCATGGAAATTTTTATCCCAAGAGGGTGACTTTTATATAACCAAATGGTGGAGTTTGTATTAACATGGGTGAATGTAACTTATAGATAAGCTAAGATAGACTAGATCATCGTGGGTTGTCTAGGATGATGGACTAGATTTCTAGTTTATATCTAGATGACCAGGGAGTACGTTAGAAATGCTTCCCTATAATGTTTAATTATTTTAGGAGTGTTTTCCTAGATGACTTTTTTGGTCTTTTTGATGAGATAGAGGTGAATTTCTCTATTAATATACTTCTATGATATTTTTCAGTATCAATTACTCCATACTAGATGGCACTGATGGATTTGTAAGAGATCAAGAGGAAACTAGAGGATTGTTAGAAAAAGGTTTATTTTCAATCTGGTACTTCTTCATGGGATTCATTATTTCTTTTTGTAATAAAGGAGGATAGTACCCTCAAGATATGCATGTATTACCCTAAGATGAACCAATTTATGTTAATAACATTTATCCCTTTCTATATAGAGATGATTATTTTTACTATAATCGATGATCTAGAGTTTTATCAGAATTTTTTTTGAGGTTTGGATATCATCATGTGTCTATTAAACCTACATACGCATATCGTATAACTTTTCATAGCAGGTATAGTAAATATAAGAATATGGTTATGTAGTTTGGTCTTAAGAATGCAGAAGTTATATTCATGGGGTAGATGAACCAAGTTTTCTATCGTAATCTAGATTCATTTGTAGTGGTATTCATGGATGATATCTTAGTGTACTCTAAAAAAGACACAAACATTCCTAACGTATTGAGGTCGTTTTGGATACCCAAATAAAGATTAAGTTATATGATAATCTCACAATGTGTTAGTTATGGATGGATAAGATTAACTTATTGGGACATATTATCTCGAAATCATGAGTATCACTTGACCCAAAGAAGGTTAGATCTAGAGTTTCCTTACAGAAACCTAAGAACATCATTGATATAACAAGTCTCTTGGGGAAAAGTGGATAATAAATATCTATTATACAGGACTTCTCGCATATAGATTCACCATTAAAGGGATAGAAAAAAGAGGGGTTTGATGTTTGGATGGTCAGATACCTACAAGACGTCCTTTCATAAGATGAAAGGGAGATTGACCATAGCATTGTCCCTAATTCCCCAGAGCAGGGTATAAGCTACAATGTGTATTATGGCGGATCAACTATCATACGTGGAAAAATTATAATGTTGGGGGTAGGGTCCTGAAGAAAGGGTCTCTTTAACGGATTCCACAAGAGAGAAATTACCATGTGTATGATTATGAGTTAGATTTAGTTGTTCATGCTTTGTGCAATTAGAGATAGTACTTACTTAGAGGGTGTTTTGTGGTGTACACAGAACATCAGAACCAAAAGAATATATTTACATAGAATGATCTGAATTGATGGTAGATAAGGTCGATTGAGCACCTACAATATTTTTACTTTGATATTTCCAATTCATCTATAAATTTAAATAATGTGGTCAACACGTAGAATAAGAGGACACAGATACATATCGTTCAGCAGGTCAGTAGTGAGTGGAATCTTATGGATTTATTCCCTTAGATTCATTTGGTGTGTAGGACAATCAATGATATAATTTTATTTTTTCCTCAACTATGACCCTTACCCTTATAGAAAGATTCATGATGTGGAATTTTATGTATTTTTAGGGCCTAGTCGTATGGGAGAGTGTGGGAGGTGATGATATCCCTCTTTGTTGAACCATATATGAGGATGAGATCTTTTATATCCAGGGTCGCATTTGGGTTCTAGTGGACAAGCGTGATGATGTAATAAATGAGTTTCATGCCATTATTTGTGTGTAAATCCCAACAATACAAAGATATCACTAGATTTACATTTCCATTAGTGGTGGGTGGGTATGACCTTTAAGGTAGCTAGTTTCATCACGATGTGTTACAACTGTAATTAGAAGAAGGTGTAACATCGCTAACCAGCTGAACTTTTATAGTAGTCATAAATTCCCGAGTGGAAGTGGGATGATGTATCGATGGATTTCATGACAAGTTATCTAATATCACTTTAGGGTAGTAATGGTTTGATTGTTTTTTATAGGTTCTTGATGGTTTCACATTTCCAACTGATCATGGAGACCTTCAATATTGTTGATCTTTTAATCTATATATATTTGATACAGTATGACATTACAGGGTCCTTCATACTATCATTTTTGATAGAGACAACCTATTTTTATCTCATTTATAGAATATTGTTTATAAGGAGTATGGTATATAGGTGATTCTGATCACACAACATACCATCCTCAAACTAATTTCTAGTCATATAATACGATACAGGTGCTTGAGGAAATTATATGGGCAAGCATCCATGATTTTTTGGGATCATGGAAGGGGAATATACCCAAAGTTGATTTCTCCTATAATAATAGTTATCATATTACTATACAGAAAACACACTATGAGGATTTGTATTTTCAGCCTTGATGATCTCCCCTTTATTGGTTTGAGGTAGGTGAAGTAGCTTTACTGGTATTGCATCTCATGCAAGAGACTTTTAGGTAGGTCCAGTTGCTCAGGAAATGGACGGGTACAACATATTCTTGACAATAATCCTACACTAATTTATATATATGATCTCTATAGTTGATGGTCATGTATCAGGTATCTGTATTTTTCTCATCAAGGTTGGGACAAAAAATGGTCAGGATATAGGGTATGATTTCACCATGATATGTCATACCACATGATATTCTAGATATATTTGGGAGGGTATCCAATCGAATATAATTACCTCAGAGGTATCTAGGGTGTTTGGTGATTGTTCATAACCTTGAAAAAATATATTTTTCAAAATCGGACATCCCACATTGTTAGTTGGAACTGTACGGGAATGGTCGCACAATCTAACTAACCATGCGAGACTAGTTCAGAGGGAAAAAAGTATCCCACATGGTTTTCAAACCGTGTGTATACAATCACATACCTATGTGAGGTCCTCTAGAGTTTTTTATTTTTGGGAGGTACAAAGTTTTCATATGTTTAAGAAAATTGTGCCCCCTAGCCATGGGAGGTTCTTCTTTAAATAGTGTAGGGTACACAGATGGCACACAGTTTGGCCTACCATGAGGAAAAACCTTGTGGCCTAGTATTATTGGTTTAAATTACAATTTTTCTATTAAAACCATTATAAACCTAAAAAAAATTATTCTTTATCCATTAGATAGCATTGAGGATTATTGACTCCTTTGAATCCTATAGGTATATTCTCATCCCAATTCTCTACCCAAACATGGACTCAAAATCTGTTTGTCTCGTTGGATCCCTGTTGGTAAGTACTACAATAAACTTGTGTCATTCTTCATTATTCAAGGTATCTATATAGTTATTTAGGTGACAAATAATATGAACTTTTTCTACGTTATTCATATTTTCATCATTTTATTCTAATATGAAACATATTGAAAGCTGATATTGGATGAGAACTCTACTATGGACCAATGGTAGGTGGTATATAAATTTCCTGCGTTGTTTGGTACTTTATTAAGCTATTTGTTATGTTCCAACACACTAAACATTTTGGAATCACCCATAAATAAATTAAATTTTAAAACTGAACGTGCTAGAACCTGTTAGGGATATCCATTAGTTCTATGAGACACGTTGTAGGTTTTCCCCAACCAAGGTCACCCATGTCATGGACCATTGATATTTTCCTTCATTATACCACCCATGGGGTGTGTGTTTGATCATTAAATGTTATAGGAAACCCAATAGTATTTCAAATGAATTAATTGATTATGATATGGTTTACCACCTTTTCCATGTGGTATAAGGATGGTGACTATTTAATTGTTTAAATGTGATTTTTTATATGAGTGGGTATACTCATGGAATTTAATGTTAATGAATTTATAAGTGGAATAAATTTTTAATGATTCTATTATATTCCTTTGATGTTACACCTTGGATCATGATATTGGTATTGGATGCCTTGGAAGATATTTCTCCTTTTTTCCTGATTCCATGAGATGTCATGGGCCACATACCCCTTTGATCTGGCTTGTTTGGGCTCATAGACGACGTAGTATATTGACATACTCATTGAACATGAAACTAAGCCTACCCTAGTTTCCATCAATATTCTGTGGGGAAATGATGAGGGTTCCTGATTTCACTAATCCTTGGATCCAGTCTTGAGGATTCGGGCACATCTATTTATACGGATCAACCATGGTATATATGATACTTATGATTATAAATATCATCTATGGTAAATATGACACATCTAATTATATAGAATCACTTATATAAATGTGAAATTCTTCATTATATGTCTTGTATCTGGTTGATATGACATTACATGTTATATGTTTGTGCTGTGGATGATGTGGGATGTTTTTTATATGGCATGGAAAGGGTGTTTTCATCCTTTTGTTTCTTTACTTCTTCATTGTTATAGGTTCTTGACACTAGTTTGTAGGGAGCCCTCATTAGATGCGAAATATCACTTTCTTTTGATAAATATTACATTGGAACGTTACTATCAGTTCTGATATACTTTTGATATAAATAGTTCTAATTATTAAGCTTCTATTTCACAACATGGATTGATGTTGACATCAGGTGTGGTGACCTAATTGGATTGTATCTCTCAAACATTTCAGGATGTCGTTGGAAATTGGAAGAGAATATATGGATACAGGAACTGACCAGAGAAAGAAACCACAGTTTTAAGCTCGACAATGATCCATTCTTAGGAGAAGGGGAGCACCAGATCATGATAATTCCCATGATTATATCTAGTTATAGTGATTTTTTTGGCATTCTTGGTATTTTGTAACATGTGTCGTACGGATGCCTATATACCTTCTTTTAATACTTTTTAGATGCAATAAATGATCATCATTGTATATGAGATTGCTGATAGCATTATTATATATAATCATAATGTTTACCAATTTTCATGTTGACTTAATTCATATGCTATTTATTATTTTTATTCTGCTATTACATTACACTCTAGAAACATGGAATAGTCTTCCAACAGATGCACCCTATGCTTCATACTTAGTCGGTATCATCTAGATTTTGGGAATATTTGGCTGAGGACATGTGAAAAGCCAAACTAGAGGCACCGTTTAGTGTCCTTCGGGTCCAATATGTTACATTTTCCATCATCATTGTAATGTACCGGTACCAGGTTCCACCCAAAGGTGCCCCAAACCCGGTTGGCCACATGACCTCAAGGGAATTTTCCCGATTTCAAGAGGCTACAGAATAGAATTGAGGCCCACGATGCTAAAATAAGAAAACTATTCCCTCACTGATAGAGTATACACAAGGGGTGATAAATAGTAAACAATAATGAAAGGTGTAATACCAAAAAACAAAAGTAAAAAGTGGAAGACTGATACTCATAAAACAACTTGAGAATATGTATAAATGATGCATGATAAATGTTTCTAGGAAAGAACACAAACAAGTCACAATGCTTGAAATACAATGCTGAATCCAATGTGTAGAAAAGAAAGTAAAATCCAATAGCATCGTAAGCCTCAGCTTGGTATCATGCTTTCTAGATCCGACAAGAACCAAGAACTTGTTGAATAAGGGTGATTTCCCTTATCTATGCCCACAATCATATAAAATATTTTGGTCCAAAATCATGACCCAAACAGAGTGCAAGACGAATTCCAGTAAGAAACCATGAAACCATCTATGCCTAACTATCAGTGAATAAATATAGCAGGTAATATGAAAAATGATTTAATAAACAATGATGTAATCAAATGAAAACAATCATGTAGTTTTTAATTACATTCATTTATATTTATAAATTATTCAATCCATTGAATAATGTAATTCTAGGATCTAGCTAACACTCTGTATCCCCCCATGTAATAATAACAAAACAGATGACTCAGAATACCATCTGAACAATCAAGTAAGACTGAGTCCAAGCTTGTGCTTTGTCTTGGAAGACTCATCACAATCATTCAATCATTATTAAACAACTCTTTTGGAATACTCTTATGGTCTAAACCCTTTGGTTTAACATAAAATCAAATCAATAAATGAGAACCCATTTGGAAATATCTCACAGCCTACCCTATTTGGTCCCACATAGCATTAATCATTTACAAACGACCACCTGGGCAGCTATCACAGTCAATACCCCCTTGGATTACATAGAAACAATAAACTATAATGACCACATGGAAGCTCTCACATCAATTCCCTATGGTCCAACCATCATTAAATATTGATCCTCTAGGTAGATCTCATGGTTAACCCCTCTGGTTTGTCCTAACAACAATTCATACATAAATGACCCTACCTCGGGTTGATGTCATAGTCAAATTCCCCTTGGTCAAACTTCTACAATGCATAATAAAGGCATTTCATATAATCAGAAACTCCATCCTAACAAAACAAGGCACATGAACTAGGAAATCCTAAAAGAAACCTAGACCAAAGTCCATAAACAATAAATCAAGGCAACACACCCATGGGGTGTCCCATAACAAGGTATCTAACCTTAAACATAAGAAATAACCCTTTCTCAATCAAACAAACCCTAGAAGGTATTAAGCCGGGTTAAATTCCAATCAAAAAATACCCAAAACATGTGTATGTGGATCTTTTAGAAAATATAATCCAAATATGAGTAAATAAATAAATAAACCGCCTACCATGATGTAGTATGATCAACACCCTTGAACATCAGTCCTTACATCGGCTTAGATCAGTATAGATATACAAAACAGTGGAAAACACCTAACCTTGAATAACTATATAGCGATGAGGAATATATAAGAAAGGAACTAGGGGAATTGATAAATCACTAGTGGAATTCCAACACAACCCACAATGTCTCAATCAGAGGTCAGATGAAGAATTAAGAGGACTTTGAAGATTTTGGTCATCTCATCGCTCTCCAATACGAAAGCTGTGGAGAAAAAAGAATGTTCTGGATGTGAGACACAACCTCACACTAATATATAAAATAAAAAAATTACATGGCATGTTCATTTAATGTACACGCCATGTATTATCTTTAACCGGCCCCCACCTTAAGCGGTCTGCAGATCACTACACAACCATGTACTCTGTCGTTACACAGCAAATACAAGGTTGTACGCGGTACTTGGGAGCACAGTGTGGACTCATAAGTAAATGGTGTGTACTTAAACAATTCTCATTTCATCCTTTTTCCTCCAAAACAACCCGAAAACAAGATCCATAACAAAAATAGTGATCCATGCCCTTACAAACTTCACCCTTAAAAAAATTCATCCCTGAATTTCCCTTCCACAGGTGGTGAGGAATAATCATCAAACAGCTCTAGCCACTATAATCGTATGTTGGCCTCTATCTCCCAAGTATCATCATGTACTGGCTTGTGCTTCCATAGAACCCATACTAGAGGAACATACCAACCATGGAGAACCTTCATGTTGTGATCCACAGTTTGAATAGGGTTCTCCTTGAAGGATTCATCCACCTCCAATGCTACCTCCTTGGGTTGAAAAACATGATACGGGTCTGAAAAGTAGCATCATAGCTGAGAAAATGAATGAAGTCATACATAGCCCAGTTCCTCTATGGTAACTTCAACCGATAGAAAATCAGACTGACACTATCCCAAACCTCAAATGACCCAACGTATCTCATTGAATGCTTTCTCTGTCTCCTATTACACCTATGTACCAACCTAAATGTGACACATAAGAAAACCTGATCTCTGACCTCAAATGGAATTGGTCGTCTCTATCGATCAACATAAGATTTCTTTTAATATTGTGTAGTATCCATCCTCTTCGGAATCAACTCCTCCTGCTCAATGCATCATCCACTGCATTACCTTTACCCGGCCTATAGGTAAGCTCAATGTCAATAGACTGAAGGTACTCAACCCACCATTGTTGTCTCAAATTTAGGCCATGCTGGGTAAATATATACTTGAGACTTTTGTGGTCATTGTATACCAAAAAATTCTCTCACAATAGATAATGACTCCAAAAACACAAGGTATGAACAACTCTAGATAACTCAAGTTCATGTGTCAGGTAATTACTCTCATCTGTCCTCAACTTCTGAGGCCTATATGCAGTGACTTCATCCCATGGATAATAAATGGTCCCATCTCGTTATCTGACACATCTTAGTAAATGGTGTAACACTTTCCTGGATCTGAAAAAATCAATATCAGTGTTGAAGTCAATCTCCATTTCAGCTCCTAAAAGGATGAATCACAGTAATTTGTCCACAAAATTATCACACTCTTCATAGTCATGTCTGTTAGTGGTGCTGCTAAGCATAAAAATTCTGGTATAAAGCGTCTGTAGTAACCATCCAGCCCAAGAATATGTTGTACATAAAAGAAATTCTTTAGCTTATCCCATGAAACTACACCTATCAACTTCACTGGATGTACATACACTCCATTATCTGAGACTTCATGACCCAATAAGTGAATCTAGTCCATCCCAAAGTGGCATTTTGAGATCTTATCATATAACGGATTCTCTCTCAGTGTTCTCTATACAATCTGAATATGGGTGGAATGGTGGTCTTGTGTGTGAGAGTACCATGATCTCATCGATGAATACCACTATAAATGAATCCAATTATGGAAGGAAAACTCAGTTCATCAGTTATAGGAAACCTATTAGCGCGTTCGTGAGACTGAATGAAATAACCAAATACTTTCATAGACCGTACCTTCTATTACAGGCTTTAGGAGGTATATCTGATGGTCTAACGCACAAATGATCATTAGTGAATCTCAAATAATTCTTAAAGAACACCCAGGAACCTCAATGTTTATCAAAGATATAATCAATCATTGTCAAGTGAAATTGGTACTTGACAATCAATTGGTTCAGCTTCCAATAAACCACACAAAGTCTGAGGGTACTATCCTCTTTCAAAAAAAAAGACATGAGAACCCCAAGAAGGAGTACTGGGTTGGACGAAACCATTTTATTGAAACACATATAACTATTTCTTGAGATCATGTTACTCTGGTGTATCAATTGTATAAGGAGGAACAGACACCAGGGCTACACCTGGGACAACCTCAACAGAGAAACCCACCTCTCGCTCTAGAGGTAAACCTAAAAATTCTTCTAAAAAGACATATATGAAAGGATCCACCAATAGAGTAATTTCCATCTTTTAATTAACATATTCATCTAAATATAGACTAAAAATCATTGCTATAATGTCTCCCAATCCATGATTCATGGGTCCAGATCTGCTCTCCTGGACATCCCATTCACCGTTGTGTAGAAACGAACTGCCCTCTGGTGACATGAAACTCACCCTATGGTGATTGTAGTTAATAAAATCCTAGAAAGAGAAAACTATTCCATTCCCAGAAGAAATTTAATGAATATCATCTCTATGACATAGAGGTCCCATAAGAAGTGACCCCCACCAACCTTAAGAGGGACCTCCTTGCACTAATGTACAGTAGTCAACCTATTACTCAACAGAGTGTCTAGAATCATGAAATCCCTATAAGTAAAGACAAAAATCCCAAATATCTCTGAAATGAAAACATATATAGAATTATGGGATGCACCTATATCTAAAATAACAGAAGATAAAATTGAGGCGATGAGAATCATACATGTAACCGTAGATTGTCTGAGATCTTGCTCATACTGGGTCTGCTCCCTCACAAAATCCTCACCTATACCGCAGCCCTATGACACTACCTGAATACCCTGAGCTGATCCACCCTTATATAGCTAAAAACCAACCATCTTGATACATTGACCACGAACTTCTCCCCATCTTGAATGGCCTGAAAAACTCCAGTTTCTTGACTTATGAGAAACTGGTTGTCCTACTCCTATGCATGGAGTATTAACTAATCCCCTCTCACTTGATGATGGTGATAAAAACAAGAAATAAATGATGAAGATGACCCATATTATCACAATATTGGCAATGGATTGTGTTCTTTCAGCAGTGTTCTCTTGTATGACCACTCTTCCTATACTTGTAGAATACCACCCAGATACCTGAAGAAACATAGTGTGAAAGATCCTTGCAACATTTCATGTTAACTGTCAATGGATTACCATCTCTGGATGATTAAATTCACGAGCTCTAAACTCCCAACTACCTCAGATTACGTTCGGTAATTAATAGATGATTCACTATAGAAGTCACCAAATTCAGCTTGAACAAATCCACCTACGATCGAATGTCGTAATTGAGACCATCCTCAAACTGCCTAGCCAAAGATAACTCATTACATCCCAAAAGATCAATGAAGTGATGTACCTCTATAAATAGAAAATAATAATCAATTGCAGAACGAGCGCCGTACTCTAATTGCATGAACCCCCAGGCTCAGTCGGCCCTCAATGTATTAGGGTAGTAGTATTCATAGAAGTTCCTCTAAATTTCATCCCAAGCCATATCCTGATGAAATCCCACCTGTGAGATAACATCCCACTATCCCATGGTAGAATTTCATAGAATTCACTTTGTGAGCTTCACCCTCATCTCTGGAGGCCTCTCCCATTTCTCGAATATAGAGAGCATGGCCTTCAACCATGTCTCTACATCCTGTGGGCCTCCATCCATTGAAAATGTTTGAGGACGCTACTGCTGGAACACCCACGTCAACTCTTCCATAGTCATGAAAAGATGGGGTGCTCTCTAAAAGGTGTGAATCATCCTCAAAAATCCTTCAAATTATTTTTCATCAGCACCTGCATCCGTTAAAATATCTGGTGCCCAGACGGGCACAACTGGAGGATCTAAAGGTAGTCCATGATCTACCAATTCGAATGTCTAACCATTGCCCTGTACCTGGCGCACAACCGTAGGAAGTATTAGTGGCATGACTCTACAAGGTCAAGCACACATATCTGTATAAGATCATCAAGGACAAGCACATATATGTGAAAGAATATAATAAGACGAGGAAAGCATAAAGTTTTTTAAAATAGGGTTACACGACATGTAGAACCAGTACACAACATGTTCCCTTTAAGCCTTAACATGGGCATGTACCTTTTCCAACATGAACATGTAACACCGTATACACAGGGCGTATTCTGTATTATACATGGCATTGACTTGAATATTCCCTCCTACCCAAGTACTTCTACATGGCTAGAAATACACGGTCCTTCTCATGTAACACTACACAGAGTGTTCACCCTAGACATGGAGTGTACTGATTATGTTAAATCAAAACATGTTGTTAGTCACAAGATTAGATACATGTTCGAGTTATAAATGACATGAAGAAATGAGAAACGATGTGTACAACCTAATTTTCATCCACCTGTGTCGTTAGTCACACAACCTGGATACATAATCTCTATAGCATGACATGTACTCCCTGCAGAGGGTGTGTTCTACCATGCTTTTATCGACCTAGTGTCTCCACTGACAGAGTTAGTGACAAGAATAACAACTATGCAGTGTGTAAATATAGTACATGGCATGTACTTAAGATTTTTTTTCTTCCAGAACAGAAGAACTCATGGCGTGTGTTCATAACATCACCCTCCATGTTGTCTGGGATTCTAGATAGTAAGCCTCTAAAACTTCTCTAGAAAACATAAAAACCTTAATTTAATTCCAAGCATGAAAAATTATGACCCGTTAGATTCTATAGTCCCCATGAATCAATGTTTGGCATCCTTATCCATATCATAACATGAAAAATTAAATTAAAGGTCAAACATGTTCCCCCAAATTCTGATCCAAGAGGAACCATAACACCTCAGCGACTAATCAATGGCATCAATTGAAATGAAACATTACAAGAAACAATTACATATTAGAATATAATTTATTTATATAATAACATGTAATTCCATGACCCTAGATTCCCAGATTCGGTGCATTATTTTAATATATTGGCTTGAATACAAGGAATCTAGTCCCGAAAGAGTGATCAGTTTAGCAGTCTTGGAAAATAGATTACATACATGAACGTACATTACACTTTATAACATACAAAACAAAAAGTATAATACTATGAGAATGACATTGTTCCCTTAGGTTAACCCTACATCTCAAACATAAAACACTTCCTGGGATCCTGGGAAAATAAAACATAAGAAAGGGGTGAGCTCACATGCTCAGTAAGGAGAAATAATTTAGCAGAAGCCATAAACTGTTAAGGAAAGATGTGTAATAAAAACAACAACCTTTTTAAACATAATCTTGAACATAATGGGGAAAAATTAAATCAAACGTCACCATATAAACAAGCACATGGATATTCTACTTGTCAAATAATCACATGTAATAACTAATTTCATACTGAGGGAATGCCTAACACCAGACATCATTACAACATAGTCAAGGAATTGTTCCAAGACTACAAATTAATGTTTTGTCAAGGGCTTATTCCACGACAATAGTTTGTCTCATGATACCTAATGATGCATCGAGGAGCTATAACAGGCTCCACCCGTCACATACTAAGTCCACTGCATACCTCATATGAAAAAGTTGAAACATAACCTAAACATTCATATTAAAACTAGCATAAAAAATGTCAATACATTAACCATAAACCATGAATGGTATAAAAATAGAACATCCGCAGTCGAAAATATCATAACTCATTCAATACAATATGTAAGATTTTATTATAATAAATCATCCTCAATCAAAAATAATATCCAGTAAAGGATGCTGACATTGTTGGAAATGATGAGCAAAACATTTTGAGAGAAATATCGTTTTGTAAAATCATTTAAAAGTTACACATTTAGAAATTAAGTAATTTAAAAGAGATTTTTGAATCACTATGACCCATAACACATTGAAACTTCTAATAAGAATTATCATTTCAAAACATTCATGTCCATATAAATAAATACTTAAAATCATTTTAAAATCATGGACAATAATAAAAATGGTTTAGAATGATAAATCTTTAAATAATTTATAACTCTGATCTTGATAAAGGGTACATTTCACAAATCCTTAAAATATTCATTTTGAAATTATTTTTATGAAAAATGGACATGGATGATAAATTTTTCCCCATAAATACTAACACATAAAAAATCTCAGATAATAATGAGATTGAGGAATTCACCCTTACCTTGCACTTTCCTTTAGTCGAGGGTACGTTTAACCTCCTGTATGAAGATCGTAGTATGTTATTAAATTGTACCAGAAGAATATTAATATTTATGATATCATACATGATTCATTTATTAATTTATACTTCCTATTTAATAATAATTTCCATGTTAAATTAACATTTCGGGTAATAATCGCTTTCTTTATCGTAAGTGTTTTAACTTGTAACTCTTGATTGTATAACATAGATAAAGATTTAAATACTTACAGAATATAAAACATGATTTATATATCATATATATTGAGAATATAAATATGTATAATAGACAAATATATTAAATTAGAAACACCGTTTATGGATATGGTAGTTCGTACGTAAGCATAAATGTTGTTTCTATTTTCATATTGTATTGAATGGAACTATGTAAATAAGATATATGTAAGTACACACACACACACACATATATATATATATATATATTTCTCTAGTACCATTATTATATCATATATTACATACTTATTAGTAATATATATTTTTATAATCACCGATGAATGGTGAACGTTGAAATGAATCTCCTCGCGTCGTGGAGATGGTAATCCAAACGTACGCACGGGCGACAATATCAATTCTTTAAAGGTACGGAATTGGATGGTATATTAATTTTAAAGAGTCAATATCATATTATTTTCATTATTTATATACATATTACTCATCATTATATCAATCCAAATAACATAGTGTTGAATAACAAATTACACCACGACGTGGAGAGGGTAAGACGTACATACGCACGCATGGTGACATTATCATTCATAAGATGGATAGAATAATGAATATATTTGTTCCATATTTATAATAACATCACATTATATGGAATATACTAGAGTTATTATTTTATAATTGAAACTACACAGAAATATTAAGTGGACGAATAAGAGAACTTGAAAGAGGGTGGGGAGAACATTACCTCTTCTTCGGGTTATTCCATTTCATTTGATAAAAAGGGATCCATAAGTTATATTTATGACCCAAGGAAGGCCTATATGATGAATTTTGGATAGTTGGGAGGATATTCGCATAGGTTTTGGCTGAGAAAATGGTTCTGGATGTATATATTTTAGAGAACAGGAAGGGACCTTTTTTAAGAGGAGTGAGGGGCACCTAAGGAAAAACATAAAATATTATTTTATAATAATTTCATGTTCTGTTTAGAATGGATCCAAAACGAATTATTTAAAATATAAGGTGGGGATGGTTCTAAAATCACCAAACCAATAGGTTTTATACAGGTTTAGGTCACCATATTAACCTTAACATTTAGATTTAACTCTTAGTTAAATAGTTTGACATTTACCATGTCTCATTGTATTTTTATATTATATGGTTACTAAACATAAAATAAAATTCCATTAGATCCCAATTGGTTCATTAATATATTATATATTATTATATAAGTATTTTTTCCAACCCTTAGATTTTTGAGAATATGATACCAATTAATAATATAATATTTGTTTTAAATACTCTTTTGTGTTAATTTTGACACTATTTTGTATTTGGTTTTTTCTAAATTCATAAAAACTTTATTACTTCAAAAAAATTCATTTAATCAACCCTAATATGTCATATTATCCTATAAAATTAGTGTAATTCATAAAAATTCTCATATTACATTTATTTGGGTATTTATAATAACAACAAATTTAATATTTCATTAATATGGTAATTACTGCATCATCATTGTGTCATAAATAAATTAAATTATTTAAGGTCTAAAAATTATAAATAAAATACCATTATGTCGAAATCCTTTTATCTTTCTAATTAATATTTATAGTAGAATATATCCTATGTGTAACCCTATATTAAAAATGGTTTAGTTACTAAACGTTAATTTGAACTCTTTTTACTCTTCTTTGGATTAAATAATAATAAATGTCCTAATCTAATCCAAGTGGACCTAAAGGATCATATTTTTTATCCTAAGGTTTTTTTGGTCGAATTACACTTATAAAATAGAAATAGAACATGTTTTAGGGTAATAATAATATCATTGTTACCTTTAATTACCCTATTTACTTTTAATCGTGGTAAATAAAAGTCAAAATTTATTATTATCTTATTGAAGCATATTTAACTTACTGATATCTACCGTGTATCTTGGATTTTTAAAATTCCTCTCATAGAAGGAGTTAAATTATGTTTTATGCGAATTTTAAAATTCTCCTATGATGTGGGTAAAAGATGGTGAAAAGTTCAATAAAATTTTATATATCTAATATATTACAAAATGACTCCAATGAATTACATTAAACATATATAGGTATTATGTAACTATTTTTACCTAAGATAAATTTAAATAAAATAAATAATTATTTAAAAAAAAGTTGATTTTAAACAATAGCTCAGTGTGTTTCACTATTCATCAAAAATAGAAAGTTTTCAGAAAAATACCAAAAATTCACCATAAGCTAATTTTGATATTCTGAATTGAAAATGTAAGTCTATTTTAACAAATTTAAATCAAAGGATTTTCAATTATTAATTTATAATTAATTTCCATTGTCAAAACCAAAAGGCGTATTTTTAAGAAAAAATATCTATCAAAAGATTGACACTTGTTTTCTTCCAATATCAAAGTGGAATTACTTAAAATGACCATCATTCGATTAAATTGTAAAAATATAATCTATTTATACTTACAAACCATTAAAATGTATAATTTAACACTATTAATTATTTTGATTAAAAAAGTTGTTTTCAGTTAAAATATAGTATTTTTTACTATTCACCCAAATATGAAAGTTATTAGAAAAACACCAAAAATTTATTGAAACTAAATTCTTATGTCCCGATTCTAAATAAGATGTTTATTTTGTTAAATTGAATATATAAATGTTTCAAATATTGTATTTAAATAGGGTTCACCATTAAAAGGCGGTAAAAGTGCATTTTTTTTAAAATACTTCTTTTATCTGAAAAAAAAATGAATTAGTTATTACATAATGTATAAGAAACTAATAATATGGATTATAAAATTATAAGGATTATATATAGTTTAAAATTCAATTAATACTATTTATAATCACTTTTGAACAGCTAGTTTTGTAAGTCGTGGTGCGCTTGAACTCGATGTTACGTGTATTGAAATTTATTGAATTACTTTGAAAAAATAATATACTATGAAATCTTGGGGTGTTACATTCATACCTCTTTCAATAAAATGCATCCTCGCAATTTGAAATTGTTCTTTGAAAATAATATGTTGAAAATAGAAAATACCTTTGTGGAGAACTCTTATCGGAAATTGGGTTAATAAAATTTAGTCTTAATAAGAGGGAATATATATATATATATACATGACATGTAGAGTTACATCGTTTAACTAATTCCTACCACAAACTCATCTTTCACTCCAAATGATTTCAAAAAAATATATTCTATTTATCCTAATTGTATAGGGTTCCAAAATTAATAAATTTATAATTCACCTATCGGACCCATAAAAAACTAGATTATACCATCAAGGGATGTCATGTAGTCCATTGGTAGGCGATAAATCCCAATCGCACTATGGTGTGGGTTCGATTCCCGCAGCTTTGTCCAATTCGACCGATTGTCACATGGTCTGTGTGTTGCCCTTTTTATAACAATTCAAAAATAACCTTAACAATAATATCCAATTTCAAACTGAATCTATTCCAACCTTTAGACATATCCAAAATACTTCCATCCAAACTCACAGTCCAAAAATTATAAGGAAGTTAAACACAATGAAGATCCTTTTTTTCATGTAATAACATGTGAATACATTAATATTGTATTATTTTAAAACATGGTAACACATATAATTACTATAAAACACTATTGATTATATTCATGCTCCCTTATCCTTTATATAATTTTGGATATATTCCTTATATCCAAAAAATTTGAATAGTCCAACAATCATGAAATAAAAAAATCATTAATCAATTCCACTATATTCAAGAATATACAATTTAATTTATCAAAATCAACTATCTCTTATTCCCAAATTACTACCATAGTATCAGGACCATTAATCTAAAATTCCCAATGAAATAGTACTGCAGTACAATCCTTATTTATTTCCATAATTCATATAACCGGTACATTGTTTATACAACACTCAAATGACAAAACACATTAATAACAACATAATAACTCTTAATCATTCCCCCTCATCTTAGGTAATATCATAATTTTATTCTTATCCAATAGCAGCATCTTTGGTATACTCTGAGGATTTGGATATTGATACGCACAGTGTCCCAACTCCTTGCAGATGAAGCATTTTACATTTGAATCTTTTTTCTTAACTTTTCAATCACGTACTTGGGGTCCTTTTTCTCCACACATATATCAAACTATAATTCCATTCATGAATTTACCAAGGTGATTCTTTCCAAAGTTATCACATTTGGGAAAATCCTTCTTTTCCCTCTTCTCTTTATCCATCTTTCTCTCTTTTATCCTTTTCTTCTCTTGCTTCCCTTCAAAGCCATAGGACTCAGAAAATTATTTACTTATCTTATTAACACATGATACTATTTCTTCATATTTTGAGAATAAATGAGAGATTATTTTCCTTGTAAATTTTGGCTTAATACCGTGAATGATAAGATCCTTCTTACTCTTTAGATCATACGTATTACTGGAGTTCACATTCTTCTACTGGCCGCCATTTCTATACAATGTCATACACTAGGTCAGTTTATGAATTGCAACGAATATTTCCAAACTTGCAAAATACCTAACGTAAATTGAATAGTTTATGGATATAATCCATAAAAATATTTTTCTTTGAGTAGGTATATACTCATAAATCCTTCATAATGATTTCTAAAGAAAATGAGAATTATCCAAAGCATATCCCTTGGGAGTGTCGTAACCAAGAGTGCAGAAAGGACCATTGTCGTGCACCAGTTCCCATTTGAGTCTAGCTCAAAGCGGTGATTTTGGGTTTTACCCCTAGGTATATATGTTCTAGAACCGCCTCTACCTGCTCGTATCTAGACAGGGATGTATTTTCTTTGAAAACAAACAAAATATCTAAATTACCAATATTATAGGAAGTTATTCTATACTAATCCTCAATGTCTATCTTAGGGTAACTTACTCTAATCATAGTGTTTCCAAGGTGATTGATCTACTTCCTCTGATACCAACTGTAATTCCCAGACCCCAGATTCCCAGATTCGGTGCGTTATTTAAATATATTGGCATGATTACAAATAATCCAGTCCTGAAAGATAGATCAGTTTAGCAGTCTTGGAAAATAGATTACAAACACAAACGTTACATTACACTTTATAACGTACAACATAGAAAAATTATTTGATAATTCCATTGTTCCCTTATCTTAACCCTACATCTGAAACATAAAACACTTCTTGGGATCCTAGGAAAATAAAACATAAGAAAAGGGTGAGCTGAACTTCTCAGTAAGGGTAAATAATTTAGCAGAAGCTATAAACATTTAAGGCAATATGTGTAATAAAAACAACTAACTTTTTTAACATAATCATTAACATAATAGGGAAAAAATAAATCAAACATCACCATATAAACAAGAACATTGATATTCTACAAGTCGAATAATCACATGTTATAACTAATTTCATATTGAGGGAATGCCTAACGCCGGACATCGTTACCACATAGTCAAGGCCTTGTCCCAAGACTACAAATAAATTTTTTGTCAATGCCTTGTGCCAAGACACAAGTTTGTCTCATCATACCTGTCGATGCATCAAAGAGAAATAGCGGGCTCCACCCTTCACTTCCTAAGTCCACTGCATTCCTCATATGAAAAAGTTGAAACATAACATAAACATTCGTATTAAAACTAGCATACGAAATGACAATACATTAACCATAAACCATGAATTGTATAAAAATATAACATCCACATTCAAACATATCATAACTCATTCAATGCTATATGGAAGATCGTATTATAATAAATCATCCTCAATCAAAAATATTATCTCGTAAAGGATGCGAACATAGTTGAAAATGACGAGTAAAACTTTTTGAGAGAAATAACATTTTTGTAAAATCATTTAAATGTCACACATTTATAAATGAATTAATTTAAAATATATTTTTTAATAAAAGTGTCCCAAACCACTTTGAATCATTTCAAAATAATTATCATTTCAAAACATTCAGGTCTATATAAATAAATCCTTAAAATCATTTTAAAAACATGGACATTAATTAAAAAGATTTAGAAAGATAAATCTTTAAAACATTTATAATTAGGATCTTGATAAAGAGTAAATTCACAAATCCTTAAAATATTAATTTTGAAATCATTTTTATGAAAAATGGACATGGATGATAAAAATGTCCCAGTAAATACTTACACATAAACAATCTCAGATAATAATGAGATTGAGGAATTAACCCTTACCTTGCACATTCCTTTAGTCGAGGGTACGTTTATCCTCTGGTATGAAGATCGTAGTATGTTATTAAATTATACCAGAAACATATTAATATTTATGATATCATACATGATTCATGTATTAATTATACTACCTATTTAATTATAATTTCCATGTTAAATTAACATTTCGGGTAATGATCGCTTTCTTTATCATACGTGTTTTAACTTGTAACTCTTGATTTTATAACTTAGATCAAGATTTATATAAGTTCAGAATATAAAACATAATTTATATATCATATATATTTAGAATATAAATATGTATAATAGACATATGTATGAAATGAAAAACACCGTTTATGGAGACGGTAGTCTGTACGTACGAATAAACGTTGTTTCTGTTTTCATATCGTATTGAACGGAACTATGTGAATAAGATATATGTAAGTACATATATATATAAATATATATATATATATTTTTCTAGTAGCATTATTATATCATATATTACATACTTATTAGTAATATATATTTTTATAATTATCGATGAATGGTGAACGTGGAAATGAATCTCATCGCGTCGTGGAGACAGTAATCTGTACGTACGCACGGGCAACAATATCATTTCCATAATGGTGTGGAATTGGATGGTATATTAATTTTAATGAGACATTATCATGTTATTTTCATTATTTATATACATATTACTCATTATTATATCCATCCAAATAACATAGTGTTGAATAACAAATTACACCACAGCGTGGAGACGGTATGTCGTACGTACGCACGCATGGTGACATTATCATTAATAAGACAGTTGGAATAATGAATATAGTTGTTCCAAATTTATAACAAAATCACAGTATATAAAAGATACTGGATTTATTATTTTAGAATTTAAACAATAAAGAAATAGTAAGTGGATGAATAAAAGAACTTGAAAAAGGGTGATGAAATCATTACCTCTTCTTCGGGTTCTTCATTTTGAATGGATCAAAAGGGCTCCTTATATTGGCTTTTTGAGTCAATGAAAGGACTCTAGGATAATGTTAGGATTTTTTGGAGGATATTTTGGTAGGTTTTTTCTGAGATAAATGGCTTTGGTGGGGTGAATTTGAGATAAGGGAGAGTGCCATTTTATAATAGGGGTGAGGGGAACCTTAGAAAATAATAAAATATTATTTTATAATAAAATAATTTTTGGTTTATAATGGCTCCAGAATGAATTATTTAAATACTATAGTGGGTACGGGTCTAGGACCACTCAACCAATAGGTTTTATATAGGTTTAGGTCACCATATTAACCTTAACGTTTAGATTCAACTATTAGTTAAATAGTTTGACATTTACCATGTCTCTTTGTATTTTTATATTATATGAATAATAAACATACAATAAAATGCCAATAGAACCCCAATTGGGTCATTAATGTCACATATATTATTATATATTTATTTTGGCCGAACCTTATATTTTTTTGAATAGAATACCAATTAATAATATCATATTTGTTTTAAAAACTCTTTTATGTCAATTTTGAAACTATTTGGTATTTTGTTTTTTCTAAATTGATTACATCATTATTACTTAAAATGAAATTCATTTAATCAACCCTAATATGTCATATTAACCTATAAAATTAGTGGAATTCATAAAAAGTCTCAAATTACACTGATTTGGGTATTTATAGGAACAATTATTTTAATATTTCATTAATATGGTCATTACTGCTTCATCATTGTGTCATAAATAAAATAAATTATTTAAAGTCTAAAAATTATAAATAAAATAAAATTATGTTGGAAATAGTATTATATTTCTAATGAATATTTATAGTGGAATTTATTCTATGTGTAACCCTATATTAAAATGGTTTAGTTATTATACTTTTATTTTAACTCTTTCAACTCTTCTTTGAAATAAATAATAATAAATGACCTATTCAAATCCAAGTAGACCTAAATGATCATATATTATTCTAAGGTTGTTTTTGGTTGAATTACACTTATCCAATAGAATTATGACATGTTTTAGGGTAATAATATTATTATTTTACCTTTAATTACCCTATTTAATTTTAACTATGGTAAATAAATGTCAAAAGATACTATTCAACAAAAATTATATTTATCTTATTGAACCAAATTTCACTTACTGATATCAACAGTGTCTCTTGGATTTTTGAAATTCCACTCACAGAAACGGTAAAATTATGTTTTATGCGAATTTGAAAATTCTCTCAGGAGGTGGGTAAAAGACGATGAAAAGTTCAATAAATTTTTATATATCTAATATTATTAAAAAATAACATCAATGAATTAAATTTAACATATATAGGTATTATGTTTCTATTTTTACCTAAGATAAATTTAAATAAAATAAATAATTATTTAAATAAAAACTCAGTTTTAAACAACAGCTCAGTGTTTTTCATTATTCATTAAAAATTGAAAGTTTTCAGAAAAATATGAAAAATTCACCCTAGGATAATTTTGAAATAAAAAATTCAAAAATGAAGTCTATTTTACCCTATTAAAAACATATAATTTTCATTTACTAATTTGAAATTAATTCCCGTTGTCAAAACAAAAAGGTTTATTTTTAAGAAACAATATCTATCAAAAGATTGACACTTGTTTATGTCCAATATCAAAGTGAAATTACTAAAAATTACTAGCATTGGATTAAATGGTAAAAATATAATCTATTTATACTTCCAAACCATTACAATTTATAATTTAACACTATAAATTATTTTGATTAAAAAACTTGTTTTTAGTTAAAATATATTATTTTTCACTATTCTCCCAAATATGAAAGTTATCAGAAAAACACCAAAAATTTATTGAAACTAAATTCTTATGTCCATATTCTAAAGAAGATGTTTATTTTTTCCAATTGAATATATAAAAGTTTCAAATGTTGGATTTAAAAAGGGCTCATCATTAAAAGTTGGTAAAAGTGAATTTTTTGAAAAATACTTCTTTTATCTGAAAAAAATGAATTAGGTCTTACATTATGTCTATGAAACTCATAATATGGATTCTAAAATTATATTAATTATATATAGTTCAAAATTCAGTTAATATTATTCATAAATGCTTTTGAACGGCTAATTTTGTAAGTCGTGGTGCGCTTGAACTCAGTGTTGCGTGTAGTGGAAGTTGTTGAATTACTTTTAAGAAATAACGTTCTATGAAATATTTGGGTGTTACATGACATATATCACCACAACATGCATATCTAGAAAAAATCTTTCACAACATCATGAAATCAGTAAACACCCTAAATGGCATGACAAGAATTTATGACATGTGATCTCTAGTAAGTGCTTATTTAATGCTTGAGATGGAACACCCTCATCTCATCAGGTTGCAACAGAAATAGAACCTCAATGATAGAAATCATAATAACACAAAACAAGTGAATCATCCAATGGTTAAATCAAATAAACTGTAATAATTTTAGAACCAAAAAAATTCAATATTCGAGGTAACTTTAATATTCTCTAGACACAGGTGAGCTACTCCCGAGAATAGCTTATTAACAACTATGAATTCATTCCTATCCTGGACTATAGTCTCCAAATAGAAAGGAAATTTAGAAAAGAACTCCTATAATTCCACTTTGTAACATCCCGGTCCATGGTGCTGCCCAATGGTTTCCGGAACCTGGTTGGTCACATGAACTCAATTACATTTCCCCAAATGCCAGAGGCTTCTGACTAGCAGCAAGGCCCACAGTGTGAAAATGGGAAAAATATGTTCTCATTGGAAGATTATACATAGTATGAAGATAAATAGTAAAAAATAGAGGAAGCATTAATACCATTCAATAGAAGTAAATAGCAGAAGACTGATAGTAATAATACAATTCGAGAATAAATATAAATGATGTAGTCATATGTTTCTAGGAAAGAATCCAAACAAGTCAAAATGCTTGAAATATGATTCAGAAACCAAAGAATAGAAAATAAAGTAAACTACAACAGCATCACATGCATTATCTTGGTCCAATGATCTCCATATCTAATAGCAATCAAGTACCTGATGAACCATGGAACATTCCCTTATCCATACATGCAATCATATAATCTGTTTTGGTCCAAAATCCTGACCCAAACAGTTTTTAGATGAATCCCATTAGGCAACCACAAAAATATATTTTCCCAAATTATAGTGAATATATATAGTAGGAAATATGAAAAATTAATCAATAAAATAGAATGAACATGAAGGTAAACAATCCTATGGGTTTCAATTACATTCATCTACCTTTATTAAATATTCAATCCATTGAATAATGGAATTTTGGGATCTAGCCTAAACTCTGTATCCCCCCATGTAATAGTAACAAAATAGATTTCTTATAATATCATCTCAACAATCATGTGATACTGAGTCCAAGATTTTACATTACCTTGGTAGACTCATCACAGTAATTAAATCATTCATAAACAACAATCTAATGAATCTATCATGGTCTAACCCCTTTGGTTAAACATAACATCAAATCAATAAATAATGACCCTCTATAAAATCTCTCATTGTCTAACCCCTTTGGTCTCACATACCACTAACCATTTACAAACAACCACTTGGAAAGCTCTAACAGTCAATACCCCCTTGTTCTATATTGAAACTATAAACTACAATGACCACCTGGAAGCTCTAACAGTCAATAACCTAGGGTCTGACATTTACTTAATGATGAACCTCTGGGTAGCTCTCTCGGTCTATCCCCTCTGTTCTAGAATAACATCAATTCATACATAATTGACACTACCTTGGGAAGCTCTCACTGTCAAATTCCCCATTTTCAAACATCTGAAATGCATAACACATGCATTTCTTATAAACAACAATTTCATCCTTAAAAAACAAGGTTTGGGAACAAGGAAAGCTAAGATGAATCCTAGACCAAATGACCATAATCAATCAATAAAGGGAACACAGTCATGTGGTGTCCCATAATAAGGTACTTAACAATACACATAAGCAATAACCCTTTCTCAACAAAATAAATCATAACAAGTATAAATCAGGGTAAAATTCCAATCAAGCAATAACCCAAATGTGGGTATGAGGCACTATTATCATATATATTCCAATGGAAAACAAAGAAAGTCACAAACCATCTACATTGATGTTGTATGATCAACAATCATCAACATTGGCCCTTGAATCGGCTTAGATAAGCATTGATCTACAAAATGGTGATAAACACCCAACCTTGAATAAATCAAGAGAGAGGAGGACTTATAAAGAAAGGCTCTAGGGGAATTTTGAACTCACCGATGGGACTCCAATGAACTTGAAGGCATCTAAATTAGTGTTTGGGTGGTGAATTGGGAGGGGTTCAGTGTTTGTGTCCATATTATCACACTTTTTTATGAAACACGAGGAGAAGAAGATGGTTCTAGACGTGATACGTGACCCTGCACCGATATATCAAATAAAAAATTTATGCAGCGTGTTTATTAAATGTACACATTGTGTATTATCCTCAACCGATCCTTACCTTAACCAGGATTCCATGTCATCACACACCCATGTACTTAGCCATTAAATGACCAGTACGCAGTTGTACGTAGTACCCGAGTACACAACTTGTAATCATAAGTACACAAGATGTATATAGAAAATTCCAATTTCATCATTTTTCCTAAAAAATAATCAGAAAAGAAGATTCATACCTAAAATAAAGATACGATTTATTACAATAATATCCAAAGAATCCCAAATCATGATCATTTTTATTGAAAATCACATAAAATCAATCCATATAGTCATATATGTTTCCAAAAAAACATAATTAAAAAAACCACCCAAATCCAAAATTGTAGAGTTTTCCACTAATCCTCCATCCATGAAAATATGAATTTTAATCATTTTTGATTATGAAGCAATTTGATTCACATTTCTAGACCATTAATTACACAATGAAGAATAAAAACAAACATTAAAAACAAGATAAAAGAAACAAATCCTATGATATAACTCTTCCTAGAAGACCATTAACTTTTCAAACAACACATCCTAAAACATTGATGTAAACAAACACACTTGAATGAAAATGGTGTAGGATGAATTGAGAATGAATTAGTGGTAGTATTTGAAATACACTATAGCCTCAAAACTGATCCACACCCTTTTCAAACCTCAAATACTCTTCTATTTGGAGCCACACTCATTAGAACTAAAACTACCAACATCATCTCCTCGTAGAAGATGAACCATTGGAAAATATATACTGTCAAAAAAACGAAAAAATAAAAAATTAATTGATATCAATAATAAAACAAAGACACCAAAATCATTGTAAATGAATGAAATCAACAACAAAATCCATGTCCATAAAAACCCATCATCATAATGAGTTATAAATTCATTTTCTACTAAAACTAAAAATATAGATACGTCATGTGAAGTAGTAAAAGATACTGTATTTTTTATTAAGTTATTTTAATTCCATATATGAATATGGATCAACACATTCAATGATTTGTTTTAAATTTTATTATTACATAGAAATATCATAAAATATGGAACTTGATATTTTTGTTAAAACACCTAGTTAACGCATTATTAAAATAATTATATAGAGTCATATTATATTTATCAGGGGTGTTGTTTTACTTAAAAATATTTTTTATACCTATATTCACGTTTTATGATGCCTTTAGTATAAATTAGCATTTAGGATACCATGTTATGATACAATATGGAACAAAGGAATTAATATTTAATTCTTTAATTGAGCATAATTTTGTATTTAAAAATGAATTCATACCAATGATAACATATTAAGACGGTGATAAATTGTTAAAATATGAATAAAAAATTTAGCATATCTGTATACCTAAAAAACAAAACATCCCAACATAATAATTTACTATTAATGAATGAATATTTATATGTATTTACTAATGTTTTTACAAATATTATTTCTTCTATATGGAAGGAATTCACTAGTGAATTCGTTCTTGATTCGAATATAATATAAAACCCCACTTTATCAAATAGTTGAAATTGTCATTTTACATGGATTACCTTATTAGATTATGTATAGTAATAATATATTTTTTACCTACCAATTAAATGGAAGTCAAAATATTAATGGTAACAAATATAGGTTTTTAAAATATTTTTATCCTCAAACTAATGGAAAACCATAGATGAAAATTCCAACATTAAAGGATATTATTTTGGGTTTTTTATGTTATTATTAAATTGACTAGTTTTCGCTCAATGACTAATTTGTTATCTTTTTTTTTGAAAATCACAACATATTTTATTTTAGTAAAAATATCTTGTTATTGGTTTATTATATCTTGTGTTCTTAAGATTATTTTCTAGTTATATTAATAATTTTGAACTAAATGAATATATATGCTTTGTAACATTTTAATTTAATAATAAATTGAATTCATCAAACATTAATGTGATATGATGGCATGAAAATTTAAACTCATCACAAGATAATGGTATATCTACTTCCATAAAAAGTTTATGTTATATGTTCAATTCAGTTTCACCTCTACTGAAGGATCTTATAATTTGACCATTAATGTTTTTGATGGTGAAGGAAATATATTCAATTGAGGGATTTGATGAATTTATTGGTTTTTGGTATATATTAATTATTTGTAGAAATAATGAAGTTCCCATCATATCGATAGATTGAGTAATTTTTATTGTACTTTTTATTATTTTTTTAAGAGATACCATCTTCATTTGTTTTCACATAAATATATTATCTTCCCTTGGAAATATTATTTATTATATTTTAATTTATTGAGGGGTTTCTAAACATGGATCCTATAATAATTTCAGTTTTGTAAATCAATGAGAATTCCAGTATGGATGTTATATTTTCATAACATCATGTTTGATGAAGTCTTAATGTTGACATGCTACTAAATATTTGATCTAAGAGGTTCTCAATGACACAAAAATAGTGAATTATGTTTCTATAAATGATATTAATAATGAAAAATTTGTTTCTTTTAAGGATATATAGTAATGTAATTTGTATATATATTACTCAGATACATATGTTTAGTTCAATAAACTATCCTTTTTTTGGGTAAAATAAAATAGTTCATTTGATTGTAATCAGATTTGGTAGTATTATATTTTTAGAGTATCTATATTTTCATCTAATAGATTTTTAATTTTTTTCTTATTTCTATGTTTTAATTTCATCTATTCAATCACTTTTATCAAATAGTTTTTAAATTATATTAGGTATAATTTCCACTAAATTTAATCATTAAAAAAAATTATTTGATAAAAACATGTACTATGTAATCAACAGAAAACACGAGTGGGATGAAAATATTTTAAGTTATATTTTAACAAAAATTCATCTCTTCTTATAGTGATATATCCTCCCTTTAATAGAAGAAATATGGTATCATGGTCTCACTATACATAAATAATCACAATTGTCTTAGAAATTATATCAAATGTTAATTTTTTAATGTATGTTTCTTTATTAGAGCTCATAAAATAATTCTTACACTAAATATATTGTAGATAAAATTTCACATGATCAAGTATGGACTATATTTTTTAAGTTATGATTTTAAGGAATCTAAATTGAAAAAGGCTATTGATATTTGATAGAGGTGATTATTAATATCATGGAGACTATATTGAAATATATTTAACTAGTACTAGTCAACATGTTTTTCACATAATTATAAGAAATTTAAAATTTTTAGTGAAATAATTTGTTATTATTACATGGGATGATAGAGAAAAATTTTAAATTAGATCCTGAATGTGGAATACTTTTCAATGTTTTATAAAAAAGAATATTTAATCTCAATATTCACCATAAAAAAGTTTCTAATGTTATTTGAAAAAAATGTGTAATTTATACACTTTGTAACATAAAATTTTTTGGGGGTTAAGATAGAAATTGTGAGAGAATGTTATAATTTTTTATGATTTTTTTGTGAAACCATGCCCTAGATGAAACAATAGTTTATAAAAATTTTGAATAGTCTTCAACCATTTGGTGATAGATGAAAACCATAGAAATATTTTTTTGATAGGATTTTTAATATTCTTATGAAGGAATGTGAGTCAATGTGGATTACTAGAAAAGATAATTCGAACATTACAAATCTGGTTCATAATTATTTAATTACAACTTTAATACAATATGAGAATTTATTTAAGTGAGAAACCAAGAAAGAGAAAAAAGGTACTATTATATTTTATTCAATGTCTAGTTCCTTGATATATGGAGTTCAAAGAATAATGACTCGTGCATCTAAAATAACATCAATGATAAATTTTGAAGAGAATTTTCCATAACAGTGAGAAGGTACATATAATTATTTTTCTGGATGAATGTATTGTAATCATAATAAAAAGACTACTAGAAAATAAAAAATGATGTAAATAAAACATTTATTATAGGGTAATATTCTTCAGAAGTTATTTGGAATGAATTAAATAAACCATGGAATATAATAAATAATTATAGAATGTAAAAGAATAATTAAAATGAATCTAAAATTTATCTAAAAATAAAAAAAGGAAAGAATTTTGATCCATGAATGCTAAATAAAGTAATAGTGATGATCTATATTCCAATATTTCAATAGAATATAGTAAAAATAGTGGTAGAATCACAAATTTGTTTTATAAAATTACCTAATAGAAAACATTTACCTTTGAAAAATATATTGGTAGATGAATTTTACCATTTTTCATTGACAGGATAATTTTATTTTTTATTAGATATTGAATCAGAATATTTTTATGATGAAAAGGAATAGTATTCAACCTATATTATTATTTTATAAAAAAATTATTAATTTTAAAATTTAGTAAATAAATTATCTAAAATGAAGAATGATATTGCAAAAAATATTTTGGAGTTTTAAATTTTTAAAATTTACATTTCAAAATGAAAATAAGATAAAAATTTAAAGAATATTTGATTTTTAGAAAATAGAACTGATATTATTATAATTAAGTCCAATGTTGAGATTTTGATGAAAATGATGGACAAATTCCCCTACTGAAGGTAATATGTTTAAAATTATTTCAAAAATATGATCCTTAAGTAGACCAGTTATGTTGTGGGTTATAAATCACCTAGAAGAACAAATTATTAAAATTACTATTTTTTACCTTGTATTTCAACCATCTTTAATAAATTACAAATTTGTAAACATTGAAAAACATGTGTTTATTTAAAAAATCCAATCTCTTATAAAACATCAGTCCAAAAATTCTAAATAGTAATATACTATTGAAAACCAAAGAGATAAAACAATATGGGTTCCAAATTTTAACTTTCCTAATACTTATTGAAAAAAGATTGTCTTGATAGCTCAAACCAAATTTATAAACATTTGAAGTGTTTGTGTATCAACAGATGAAATATAATATCTAATACCTACAAAATTTATTTTATATTTCAAATGTTTAATAGAAAATTATATTATATATATTTGTTTTAATTATGTAATATTGTCTTCTTACTCATATGTTTTTACTTTTGCATAGGTTAATTCTTCTTTAATGTTTTTCTAAATTTTTTAATTCCTTTTCAAAGGGGGTGTTTTTTTGGTTTCGATAACATATAAAAATAATTTCTTTATAAATTTATAATCAATGGAATATGGGAATTAAATTAATTAATTATTTATCGTACTACATTATATGGAATAATAACATACGATGTATGATGAAAGATAACTTCCAGGATGTTTTAATATTTTTGTTCACATATCATTAGAATTTTAATAAATCGGTTATTTAAAAATATTTTTATAATTTTTAAAATTATTGTTAATTAATTTTTTATCATAGAAGTTTTTTAAGTGGAATATATGTGGCATTGTTCCATAGAGAACGTGTATATAAAATTTTAATAATATTTTATTTCATTGATTTTTAGTTAGAGTGACTGTGAGCCACCAAATTAATTATGGTCATTGACTAAATAGTTCTCCTCTATAAACAGATTTAAATCTACGTAGTTAAATTTATAAAATTTTGGATTGAAATATTATTCCTTTCATTCAATAATATTTTCTTACAATGAACCTTATTTTCTAAAATAATCATGTATGTCTCTAGAGAAATTTCAATAAAATATATTATTTAATAAATATTTCTTGACTTAACATGATATAGTCAATATAATTAATACAGAAATAGTTCATAAAATTATAAATCATTGAATAACTAAAATTACATATAATAATCAGGTAACGTTTTACCTTATAACAGTTGATATTTTTATTCTACTTCAATTATTTATGAATCTAATTGTGTGATAAAATGTTACGATTTTTGTATATGATCATGTGATCATTATTAATATGAGGAAAAATGCATAGTTCATTTCAAAACCATTGGATGGTGATTTTATATTCATTATTCATAAAAGTATTTAATCATTTATATCTTTTAGTGAATCTATGGTTAAGGAATCCCCATTCACGATGAAGGAAATGTTTCACAATATGAGCCACATATATCCAAAATGGAGACATTCCCTTAGTGGGTGAAATGATTCTTATTTCCAAGGAAATGTGATAAGGATACTGTAGATGTTTAATATTATTATATACTGGTATTTATATATGGAATAACTATCATATTTTTTTGTAAAATTAATCTTTGAATAAAAATAAGCAATATGTTCTAGTCTAGTGAAATTCAAGATCATTCCATATTTGAGGGGTGTGAATCAGATGATTGTGTATATGCTTTATAGGGATGGTGTATTAGATTATGGATTAGTGAAAAGGGTGAATTGAAAAAAATTTAATAATCATAATATATCCATAATGAAATTATTCTATGTTTCTAAATAAAAAAATTTACTAAATGAGTAATGGAATATGAGCATTAGTATATTAAAAAGTAGGTGATGAATAAAGAGATGATTTCATTTGAAAAAGAGGTGGAATGAAAAGTTATTGAGAATCCTATAGTATTCAAGTCAAAAACAATAAAAACTAGATCAATATTGAGAATGAAAATGATGCAATACAATATGAAGATAGTAATATTTGTATTATTGATCAATATCCATATGAAAATATGACTCATACATAAACCATTGAGGGGAATTCCATGATATATTCTTATAAATTTGTCATAATTGGGATAAAAAACTATATGAAATATATAGTATAGTATAATAAATGAGAAATATAAATACATTTTTTGTACTACCAAATTCTGAGAAGAAAAAATATAAATGATAAGAAATTTTTTGAAATACTTATATGAAGAAGAGGTAGTTTTCAATGAAATATAAGAATCTATTATATGTACATCCGATTATTTCTATATGTGACCCCTTTGTAGATTATAAAAATACATCAAAGAAATTCAATTTCACAGAATCAATTATAGTCAAAAGAAATTTAATGTAATAATATTTTAAAAGAACTCTGTGTTTGACAACATATAAAACATGAAACACCAGTATTAAATGAACTATAAGGCCGTAGATTTATACAATATATATTCTAATGTATTGATACTATAAATCACATAATTACATTACCAATGAACTTTTATATTTATTTTTAGGTAATTTAGTCAGAAAAAATACATATCAATACTATATTTTCAAATGTGGACATAGCTGTTCAGTATCCAATTTTCCAACAATATAAAAAAAATTCTATTTATGATAAATCATCATGCCTTTCATTTTGAAATCTTCATTGCTATTACCAATTCTAAAACACTATATAAAACTTTTTAAAACATGGGATGAGCACAAGAAAATAGTTTCCATGGGACATCCCCATCAAAGAACCCTCACAAAACCCTTACATTAGAATAACCATGTGGTCGACTTCTAATATAATTTGTCAGATAATATTAACATTAAAAAATGCATTGGAGAACTACATGGGTGCACCCATCCTATAAGATATATAAATATCATCCACAAGTTATAATGGGTATAATACCTTCTCATAAGATTTATTGGTTTCACTAATGAGCTACAATGGGGATCAACCGTTTATGAATAATATCAACGGACCATATCCTGAATAAAACACTTGAAAAAATTGAAATTTGTGTAAAATAAAAGTTCAGATATAAAAATAATCTTTTTCTTAAAAACCCATTTTCCATAAAATATTCTTATAAAAATAAAAATATTTATTTTTTTTAATGATAATAAGAATTCTTATTAATGGATACGAACATAAAATATTATTTATAATGGCGTGAAATATCATTGTCTCTATATTTGTTAAAAAAGAACAATCTTTTTTTTTGTAATAAAACAAAAAAATTATATAAAAATTTACATTTTAAAAAATTTTAAATAAAATTTCATTTCATATAAATGTTTTTATTAAAAATTAATTATTTATATTATAATAATTTGAAAATAAATTTATATTTATCGTTAATTTTTGGTATTTTACAAAAAATATTGATTTTTCAAGTAATAGTTAAAATATAGATTTTTTATTAAAAATCTCATTTATTTTTAATTAATTAATTAATTTAGCTGTATAATTATACTTTAAATTCAATTTAAAATTGAAACTATTTTTATTTATTTATATGTAATAAAATTAATAACATTATACTCATATTTATTCAGGATATTATTATAAGTTTATTCTTATGCTTAAAAATGAAATTTCCCTGAAAACTGTTTTATAGGGCATATTGTTTTCCAATTTTAATTAAATAACATAAACAATTAAATTTAATAGTTTTAGTTAAATGTATATATTAAAATTCATAAAATTTAAAAAAATATCCATATAGTTAATGTGAAATAATTTTTCATTGAAAAAATTCATTCTTTAGGAAAGTATATTTTTTCCAATTTTGCGGGTGTTTTCTTAATAAAATAATCCACTTATTTGAATTAAAATTTTAAAATTGTATTCTATATTTGGAATCATAATAATTTTTATTATAAAACAAATTCTTCAAAATATATGATCATAACTAATAGTAAATATAATAAATAACTTCTTACCATGGAAAAAACATAATGGAAAAAATGAGTTACATTAGTCCTATATGGGATAACATGTTTTATTATTATTATTGGTTTGTATTAGATGTTTAACTCCCCCAATAATTTATTTTTCAATATTTAGGAACTTTTATTGAGAGTTAATTCCCATTATTTAATATTTTTTGGTATTTAATAAAACTATCACTCTTCCTCAATTATAATAGGAAACTCACTCCCCTCATTTATTCTCACCTTTCAAAAACATTACCTCTACTTGATACTAAAAAATTATCTCCCCAAAAAACTTAGTGAAATTGTAGATCTTATGGTCTTCCCAAAACACCACCCTTAGGGTCATTGATAGATATCCAATGGAGGTTCTTCTAAGTGATGGAAATCTTCTTCACCAATATTCTTCATTTTTCATTTTATTTTTTCCACATTAAATTATATATTAAAAATTAAAATATAATAGCAGTATTATATATTATATATTTATATGTTATTATTTTCATGGAATAATAGTTAACCATCTCATCTTCCATTAAATGGGAATTTAAACCATCGATCGAGTATACGGCGGACTACCACCTCATGAACCAATGTAATTAATTTTCTATCATGGACACTCACGTATATTTATGATGATTTTTTTAAAATTAATCTATTTTATTCCTCAAATATATATAATTTTTAAAAATTTATATATATATTTTTTTATTTTTTTCATCCATTTAATAATTATGATGTCGTTCATCTATATGGTAGACTAGAACCTCAAAAAACTATGTAATTCATTTTTTATTAACACATAAAATATATTTTAAATGTTAGTGTATTTATTTAAATAATATTCTTTTTATTACATCCTTTTGATTATGAAATTTTAAAATAAAACTTAATTTCATTCCATAATGGTCATCAAAAATGCAAATGTTACACATGTGTACGTATGACATGTCATCTCTATAACAGTAACATAGATAATTTTTCATAACCGTAATTCATGGTTGTTTTTTAAATTATAATATTAATATATAAATGATAAATATTTCATGATTAATATTATAAATATGATGGAATAGTTAACCCTTTAACCACAATCAACACACTGATTTCGTTTGAAATTATGATCTGAGCACTATAAAAAATCCTGACATGAAAAATGTTGATAAAGTAATTAAATATGTCATTACAAATGAAATAAATGGATTATGTTTACGGGATTAAACCATTAGAATTTTATTATGAAATATAATAATTAATATAATTTAATTATTAATTATATAAAATACATGCACAACAATTCATAGACTTGATTTAAGGGTTTCATCTCAAAAATATCCTTCACACTGAAAAATATTATTTTATGCACCAAATTTTTTCTAAATAGTGTATATACCACTCTTATACATATTATATCATGATTCTTTTATAAATTATGATACTTTAATTTAAAACTTATTTACTTCATTACTTGAAGTTAATATTCACAAACTCTAAGGTGGTATGTGTTAATATTTCAATCCCATTTTAATCAAGATTGTTTGTGGATGATTTTCCATTATAGGAAATTATTTCATTATTTTATAATATATCAATTTTATTTTCCTATAATCAATTTTTTCACGAAATTTTCACCTACTGGAACCAATATCATATCATTGGTTATTAAAATGATTGTGTTTTTTTATGAAAAATGGATTCAATTCTCTCTTCAGTCGAAGAACGATTTTCTTTAAGATACATGATTTCAAAAAAGTTTTTTTATGATTCTCAAAATGGATTTTTGATGAGATTTTTCACAAAGTTTTACTTTTTAAAAAAGGTTTTGAAGGAATCCTATTATCTTTTTACAAATAAAGTCTCTTTAAGCTTTTTACAGTAGTGTAAGAGAAATTTATCTTCGTTAATTTATACGACATATTGGGAATTACCCACCATTATGACAAACCAATAATTAAAATCATACCTTATATGTTTCAATGATACTTTCTAAATAAAATTTTTATATATTAGTTATAAATATTTTTTATTTCAAAGAAGTTATTTCAAAATTACAATGTTCTTCTTCTCAACAAATATTATATTTAATATTTTAATAAAGGTTTTATCAATGATGACATCATTTGATGTTAATTATTCATATAAATTATGTACATATGTATCTCACATATATATATATCTTATTATTTATTACAATTATAGTGTATTACATTGAATGGGTTTGTCTATCAGACCTTTATTATAAAATTTCTTGTTATTTTAATACAAATAATCATTTTGGAATCCATTTTATTTCTATAAGTTATTTTTATGTCTATGAATTATGATGGATTTACTTTTTTGACCCAAATAATCCTGAAAATGTTATAATGGGTTCATTTAGGTAATTATCCAACACATTGGATAATGTTTTTAGTGTAATGATACATAATGTGTGGGGTTTTACAAAAAACCTATTCCATTTTGGGATGTAATGCATTTGGTAATATTTTTTTGTCTCATAATATGTCATGTGTGGTATTAAAGTGTTACTTTTCCCCCATGTGATATTTTATAGGCAATTAACCTTGACTAATATTTATGTCATGTTATATGTTTTTTTATATTTCTTATATTTACCTGATCTTACAATACTATGTTTTATATGTTATTCTTCGTTTGATTATTCTAAATCATTTTCATATATGATATCATGATATAACATGACTCACAATTTATTCTTTCTTTTCATGTTTATTCCATTACAAGTATTTTTATCCCCCCCTTTTTTCTATTTACTCCATGTTTATCCCATACTGTTTTAGGATCTTGATTTGGATTTAATAGCTCATTACGAAGAATAAAGAAATGATAATTTTATTTTAGTCTTACTATGATGTTTTATTAACCTTGTCTCCTAAATACACTAGGTCTCTAGATATTTGGGTTGTTATTTTATGTATGTATTTGTATAATAGGATTTCAAAAAATTTGTCAATGTTTTGAGTCTCTTCAATTGTCATTAAAATAAAGGTTTAGTTAACTGTTTGAAACTTAGAAGAGAAAACATTATTGATACCCCTAAGAAAAAAATATAAGGATAAGTATATGGATAGGAAAAAATCACTGAATGTTTATTAGAGATAGTGTGAATGTATTTCGATCAATTACATCCATATATAGATAATATAAGTGTATTTATTTTTCTATCACTATTTTTCATATGTGTAACGACCCGGAATGTTATAAATAAAATTTTAATGTGATTTAATGAAATATCTAACTATGTAATATGGCAATAAAAAACATGCACTTATTTGGTTTTATTATATCCTGTCATATTTAAATTACCATTAAGAATATTTAACATTGATAAAATATTCATTGAAATGTGATCACGTGATTAATATAAATATAGGGTTTTAAAAAAATTCAATTGGCATCGGCAAAGGAATTAATGGACTCAACCAGTAAGCTCATACCCTTTGAAGCCCATTTATCAAAGATTCCAAATGAGAATGAATCTATGGTATTTTTCCTTGACCAATCATGAGCTAAGATCCAACAACATAAGAATTAGTGAGACCATTTACTAGAGAAGTTCAAGCTCATTGAGCTCATGACCCAAACCATGTACTCAAAACCACCCCATGAAAGCCTAACTGTTACACACCTTACTCATCCGGTGTTTTATGATGTATTAAGGGAAAATATATCAAGACCATAATAATATGAATGTGTATATTTTATTTATTTTAATAGAATAATGTTCAAATTCTCATAAGTGTAATACATTATAAATGTTTTTTATTTTTATACAATAAAAAACGAACGGTATTTTATTTATTATTCAACATAAATTAAGATGTTTATTTTATTTAATTGACGTATTTTGAAATAAAAAATATTAAAATAAAATATTATTATCAAATTAGTTTTATTAAATAAAAATTTCACGTAGTTTTTATGAATTCAGATGTAATTTTTATAAGGGTTCAAAAAATGTTATTTTCAAAAATATTTGAAGCACAAACTTACCCCATGTTGAAATTTTCATAACTTTCTTAGACATTCAAATTTTTTAGTAAAAATTTAATACCTTATAAATATAATTTGTGTATTAGACATAATAATGAACCATAAGTGATGTAATAAATACTATAATGTTTTCAAATGACCAAATATATTGTTTACATTTAAAATAATATGATTTTATGTTTATTATTATATCTTATAAAGCCATAGGGAATCATCCAAAACTATTAATATAATGACCCGACCTTAAAAATTATGTGATCTTGAATTTATTGAATAATTCACATTGAGGATCTTTTTAGGTTTAGATTTTTAGAGAATGAGGGTATAACTATTACATTACATCTCAAAAATTACAAGGTAGACTCTTCTTCTGAGCTTCCATTTTTTTCATAAAATAAAAACTCTTTAAAAAATGCATCATATCTTGTCCCATGTTTTAGACAACATGACTTTTCCTTGATCCCATCCTTGACCCTATTAATCTTTAGGTCATGTGAAAAACATTTCAAAACATGGGATGAGCATTAAAAGCTCAGTAAGGGGTATAAAAAAAAGAAATAAAATGATAGTTCATCATTGCATACATATTATAAGCTCTTTAACATACCTCATGAAATCATAATATTTATGAATAACACATAGAAAATATAAATCATAAAGGTAACTTGTGGAATTCATATCATACTTAAATTATTGTTTTCACAGATGCATATAGAGTTACATTTTGGAATACCCATCACAGTATATTCCATAAATATCTTAGGAGAAGCATTCACGTCTACCTCTGTCACGTTAGACAATTCATGGGAGATCTATCTCGGGCTCACACACCCTATGTTATCACAGAACCACCCGTATACCTAAACAATGCCCTAGAACCATAACATATTCATAACTCATAAAATAAACACAAAGGAAGTATAATATTTCCACATTTCAATAACTATATATCATTTAAATATAATGACATAAAAAATCCATCATAAAAACCATTTTCAATACCAAAATACGTAAAAGAGTATATGATAATTAATTTCCTTTTAAAAACATTACTTCTTGTTAAGGAAGCCAAAGATCAAATAATACTCACGGTGGTGGAAAGGTCATTGTCACTACGTACATTAAAATAAACATTATTTTTTATAGTTTAGTAAAATGATTTGTAGAAACGTATTCCCATTTAATTAAATGAAAACACAATGGTGTTTATAAAGTGTGTAAAAGACAATCGTCTATTGAAACAAAATGTGCCTCAATGAAAGGACATTGAGATGAAGTCCCTTAACTCATGTCTGACTTTACTAATTTGTTCTTTAATATACTGAATAATAAAATAATGTTAATTTATACTTGATTAAGAACCCTTTTCAAGTTTATTATCCCTTTTATATCACTTATTACCATGTTATAAACTTTATGTAATCATGTTTTCTAATAATGATTGTTTTGTCGATATTTGGTAATTGAGTCAAAAATAAACATCTTATAATTACAAGTTTTTAACATTGTCAAAAGTTAATTATACAGAGAATTATATTCATGATTTAGATATCATATATATCATATATATCCATTATATACATATATTTATAATAGTACATAACATTTGGAGGTATGAAGTGAAATGTGTCATTCATAGAGACGGTAAGTCATACGTACGCAGGAACGCTACATTCATTTCTATTTCATATTTTAATGCAATTAAAACATAATGATACATCAATATATTATAATTCCAGCATAATATAATATATAATATCATTAAATACATCCTTTATATTCCCCACATATGGAATTATAGAGTCATATCACTTTGAGGGGGCGGTAGTATGCACTTCCTCAAATGAAATTATCGCGTTAACCCATAATGGAAACCATAAAGGTATGCTATAAAAGAAAAACATCAAAGCATAAAAAAACAAACATAAAATATATCATATATAAATATAGTGTCATCTTAATGTCAACCATGACAGGCGGTAGGAGATAATCGAACAATCATCATTTTGTGAGGCATTACTTTTCCATTCACAGAAACAGTATGTTCTTCACCCATTAGATGAAGGTGTCTGTAAGTTTAGTTCTAATACATATCATAAAAAACTCCTTGTATATTGAGGATACTTTTGTTGTTATAAAATAAAGGAATAAAAATAATTTAGGGGTTGTTGATGTAAATTAATTGAAAAGAATTTAAGAGAAACTGTAACCGTTAATTTGGATAACTCCATTTGGTTTGAATGATAAAGACTTATTGATGTGCCTTATGCCTAAATTAAGGCTTCTAGGATGAGGAAAGGTATCTTGATAGATTTTTTGGGTAGGGTTTGGATGAGGAAATGGGCTCAAGAGGTGTGAGGAATGGGTTAGAAGTGAGGGCTTTTATAAGGGGGCGGAGGGGCTCTTTAGGAAAGTTTGCAAATATTATATTATTATAAATTTATCTTCAGTTTCTAAAGATCCAAAACTCATTAAAGTTAAATATAAGATGATTCAAGTTCGAAATAAAATCATCCAATAGTAATTGGAAAAGTTACTGATATTGTTTTAATATTTATAATCTTATTTATTTAAATCATGTATTAATGAGGTAAATACAGCTTCATTATTTTGTCACGAATAATTTAATTTATTTGGTGTCTAAAAATTATAAAATAAATACCATAATGTAGGAAATATTCTTTATCTTTCCAATGATTATTTATAGTCAAAATGATAACTTTATAACCACATTTAAAAATTAATTTTCAAAAAGATATTAGTTTATTTCAATGTTTCTTTTAAGATAATTAAAATAAAATTTCATTGTCACTCCCAATTGGCTCTATGGGGTCCCAAAATCGACTCAAATATTCCCTTGGTAAACCAGGCCTCATCGAATATGGTTAGGACAAGTGTTAAGGTAATTGTTTATTATTATAATACTCTTTTAACCTCTAATTGGCCTATTTATCTTTAACAGCGGTAAATAAAAGTCAAAAGCTACTATTAACCATAAATTATTTTCATCTTATTGAACCACGTTTTACTTATTAATAACAACCATGTATGTCAGATTTTTGAAATTCAATTCATAGAAGCAATAAAATTTCATTTAAATGAAAATGTCAGTTTTTAACTACAACTTAGTGGTTTCACTATTCATAAAAATTTATGTTTCTTAGAAAACTACCAAAAACTCAGCCTAATATATAATTGATATTTTGAGTTCAAAAATGATGCCTATTTTACCAAATTAAATACATAGATATTGAATTAAATAATTTAAAATTAATTCCAGTTGTCAAAACAAATAGCGTGTTTTTAAGGAACAATAATTATCAAAAGATTGATACTGGTTGATGTCCAATTAAAAAAGTGAAATTAATTCCAATGACCAACATTGGAATAAATGGTAAAAACATAATATAATTACTCATTAAAACAAATTAAAAAGATAATCAAACCATATAAATAAATTATATTAAAAGGAACTTTTGAATTAAAATACAGTATTTTCAACTATTCAGTAAAAATGAATTTTATCAGAAAAATACCAAAAATTTACCCAAAGTAAATTTTGATGTCCCGATTATAAATAAAAATTTTATTTGGTCAAATATAACATATAAAAGTGACAAAAACTATATTCATAGAGGGTTCTTCATTAAAAGGTGGTAAATCGACCTTTTAAAGTAAATTTTGCTTAAAATTAGATTCATTCACATTTTAATCATCTAACATTTATTGGATAAATGTATATAAATTTAAAAAATATGTATTATTATATTGAATATAGTCTTGTTCATTCCCACCAATACAATTTCTAGTCATTAACAACAATTTAAAATAATATTTTTATATTATTAGTGTGAAATGAATGATTTCAAAGAAACTCGTTGTTGTGTATTGGGTACACCATCGTGCATATCAACCCCTTTAAAGTAAAATTAAATTTTAATTAATAAATATAAATAATTATGAAAATTTATTATTTCATTATTTACCAGGGATGTTACATCCTTCCCCCCATTTTTGGAATTGCGTTCTCACAATTTTATTCACCTATCAAATAAGTGGGGGTATTTATCCCTCATAGCATTTTCAGATTCCCACTTTGCCTCTTCGACCATATGGTTTTTTCAAAAAACCATTAACTGGTTAATTACTTTATTCCACAACACTTTCTTTCTATGGTCAGGAATCTTGAGTGGTTGTTCCTCATGAGATATGTTCTATTTCAATTGAACTACCTCTAGACATAAAACATGAGATGGATCTGGCATATACTTTATTAACATTGAAACAAGAAAAACATTGTGTACTTGGGATAAATTTGAAAGTAAATCCACACTGTAAGCAACTGAACCAACTTTCTCCTAGATTTCATAGGGTCCAATGAACCACAGACTCAACTTTTCGTTCTTACCAAAACACATTACACTTTTCCATAGAAAAACATTGAGAAAGACATGATCACCTACCTCAAAAGAAAGATCCTTCCTCCTATTATCTGCATCACTTTTTAGCATGCTCTAAGCTATTCTCATGTGCTTTTGAATCAACTGAACCTTTTTTACCATCTCTTCTTCCAATTCTGGTCCCATCTTCTTCCTTTCACCTACTTCATCCCAAAAATCTGGAGTTTGACGCTGCTTTCTATATAATGCCTCAAATTGAGCCATCTGTATACTTGAATAAAAACTCCTATTATAAGAAAATTCAACCCAAGAAATATGTCATCCCAACATCCCTAATAATCCAGTGAACAACCATTTAGCATATCCTCCAAGGTTTGAGTTGTTCATTCTTACTTCCCATCTGATTGCGGATAAAAGTTGCACTAAAATGTAATTCAGTACCCAATGGCTTCTAAAGGCCTTTCCAAAAGTTAAGAGGAAAACTTGGGATCATGATCAGATACAATGGAGAGGGGAACACCATGTAAACTTAATATCTCTTTAACATTCAACCGAGAATGTTGATCTAGAGACAAAGTATCTCGAATAGGAAGAACATGAGAAGATTTAGTGAACAGATCAACAATAGCTGAGATTGCATTATTACCTCAAGATGTCTTCGGTAATCCCACAACGAAGTCCATGGTTATATTTTCCCATTTCTACTCTAGCATTGGTAAAGACTGAAACACCCCTTTGGGTAACTTCCACTCTGCATTAACCTGCTGAAATGTCAAACACTTCATAGTAAAATCAGCAATATCTCTTTTAGTTCCATCCCACTATAAATACTCCTGAAGATCTATGTACATCTTAGTACTTCTAGGATGAACTGAAAATGGAGAACTACAAGCTTCACAAAATAACTCATTCTTCAATTCTTAATCACATGGAAGACATAATCTCTTCACAATCATGGAAACATAATCATTATCAAAGTTAAACTCGTTCCACATACCATTCCGAACCACCTCTACCTTTTTCTGTAACTCACTATCTTTCTTCTGTGACTGCTTAATTCTGTCTGATAGTGATGATTTCACTGACACCTAAAAAAAACATAAGATTTTCATACACCAACACATTCTATGAAAAAGTTTATCAAATCAAAATCCAAAGGATCTCGTTCCAAATGTATCATTGTTAATGAAGCATTACTTTTTCGACTCAAAGCATCATCCACATTATTTTCTTTTCCAGGATGGTAAAGGATCATGCAATCATAATCCTTGATTAATTCCATCCATATCCCCTATCTCATGTTCAATTATTTTGGGGTGAATATATACTTCAAACTTTTGGGGTCAGTATATGTTTCACATTTTACTCCATAGAAATCATGCCTCCAAATTTTCAAATAAAAAACAACAAAATCTAATTCCAAATCATGTGTAGGGTAATTTGACTCATGAGGTTTCAACTGATGTGAAGCATAAGCAATTACCAGATAATTTTTCAAAAGGGAACAACAAAGTCATTTCAACTAAGCATCACTATAAATAAAAAACCCACCATTTCTGGAAGTTAGTGCCAAAACTGAAGCATTCACCACTCTTTTTTTTAATTCATGAAAGCAATCATCAAATTATTTTGTCCAAATGAACTGAAAACCCTTTCGAGTAAACTTAGTCATTAGACTATATAACCACGAAAAATTTTCAATAAGACTCCTGTAATATCCATCCAAACCAAGAAAACTACAAATATTAGTTATCTTTTTGGCTCTTGGCCATTCGTCAACAACTTTTTTTCGTAGGATCAATAGTTATGCCATTTTTTTAAACAATGTGACCAAGGAATGATATTTTTTGTAACCAGAACCCACACTTTCTAAATTTTACATATAGTTTCTTTTCCTTTATGTTTTTCAAGACAATCCTTAAATTACATTCATTCTCCTATTTACTTTTAGAAAAAACCAAAATATCATTAATGAACACAACCAAAAACTTATCTAAGAACTCACATAAAATTCTATTCATAAGATCCATGAATACAAAAGAAGCATTGGTTAACCCAAAAGGCATAACTAAAAATTCATAATGACCATATCTACTATGAAATGCAGTCTTCTGAATGTCTTCTACCTTTAATTTCAACTGATGGTACCCCGACCTCAAATCAATCTATGAAAAATACTATCTCCGTGGAGCTGATAAAACAAATCATATATATGAGGAAAATGATACTTCTGCATAACAATGATGTTATTCAATGCTCTATAATCAATGAAAAGTCTTATTGAACCACCTTTCTCTTTAACAAACAAGTCATGAGTACCACATGGTGATGTGCTAGGTTGATTGAAACCTTTATCCAATAACTCCTGCAATTGCTTCTTTAACTCTAAAATTTCAATTTCAGCCATTTTATAAGGGGGTATTGAAATTGGCTTAGCATTAAGAACTATGTCAACAGTAAATTCTACTTCCCTATCAGGTATAATACAAGGCAATTCATCAAGAAAAACATCAAGGTACTCATTTTCAAATGGCACGTCATTAATCTGAACAGTTCCTTTGTTCTCAAAAATATGTGCAAGGTGACATTCATTTCCATCTTTTACTAGTTTCTCAGCTTCCTAATATGTTATCAAATGTAAGGGTTCATTGTTGTACACAAACTGAAAATATTTCTAAAAAGTATCCTCTTTAGATCTACATTCAATCTTAGCCTGATAAATAGAAAGAAAATACATACCCGAAATAACATCAAATCCACTATAGGAAAACCAATAAGGTTTTCATGTAGATTCTTTCCACGCACAAGGACATGAAGGATCTTATAAATTATTTTTGTCACAACATTTCCTCCTAGTGTTTTTACCATATGTTCATGATTCATGTCTTGATATGGAATACCCAATTTAATAGAAAACTTCTCAGAAATGAAAGAGTGTGTAGACCCTGAATCAAACAACATGTTGGAATAATCTGAACAAAAAACAGTTTAAATGATACTACTTCTTTTGATGGCCCAACATCTAATGACGTAGTTGCAATGGACTTCACCACCACTTTGTGCTTGTAGTCAGGTTTCATTCCCTTAGTTGAGTTCTTCGTTGGACACTGACTTTCATAATGACCCATTTCATTGCACTTAAAACATTTTACTGACTATAAATAATATTTTGTCTTACAATTACCTTGATCATTTTTAGTTCAATTATAAGATTTATGTCTCATTTTACCACATCGGTAGCACTTAACAGAATTCAAGAGACAATCCCTAGCATGCTTTTTTCCACAATTTTCATAAACTGAAATCTTATGTTTTTTACCATCAGAATTTTTTTAAGAGTTTTTCCCTTTCGTCTGCCACCTCGACCTCTTATTCTGTTATTTTTCAAAGAACACCTAATCATCTTCAAACTCCATTTACACCTTCTATGCACAAAGAATAAGTTTTTCATAACTTTTGAACTCACGAGAAGCTAAATCCCTTTGATACTTTGGATTTAATCATTAGTAAAAATAGTTTATATTACTTTCAAGATCCTGTATAAAATTTGGAGCATACCTTTCCAGTCGAGTGAATTTTTCTTCATAAGCAGCCATTGAGTCATCCTCCTGCCTCAATTTTAAGAATTGTTTTTCCATCCTAAGACAAACCACCGTAGGAAAATATTTCTCATGAAACATACCTGTGAATTCATCCCAATCAAGAGCATCAATCTCATCACTATCCTAGATATTTTTCACCATCGACCACCACAGATCTGCTTCACCTTCAAAAAGTTAAATATAAAGACTAAGCTTTTGGTGTTCTGAACACCCCATGACATCAAAAACTTTCTCCAGTTCTTTAATCCACCCTTCTGCTAGCATAGGGTCAGATGATCCTCTAAATGATGGGGGATGTTGCATCATTAAATGCTCCACTACTGACGTGTTCCTATATGGTTGATCTAGATGATCTTGTGCATGGATACCACCACCATTTATTTCCTGAGTCAATTGTGCCATTAATGCAACAAACTATTCAGTTATGATTCTGAACATCTCATGTTGCTGATTTCGAAGTTTGTTTTCCTTTTGATATCGTCCAAACATTGATTCCATGTTTCCTCTTCAGAAAACCATTCTGAACACATAAATATCTTAAGCGAAAAAACATAGTAATCTGTAAATTTTATATCATTTAAATATTAACATAAAATAATTTATGGATATTAATTTAAAAATACCCTAACTCCTAAAGATATCTAAATCATCCTCTGATACCAACTATAATGACCTGACCTTAAACATTTTATAATCTTGAATTAAATGAATAACTCACATTGAGGATCTTTATAGGTTTAGATATTTTGGGAATTATGCAATAACTATTACATTACATCTCAATAATTACAATTTAGACACTTCTACTCAGTTTCCATTTCTTTCATAAAATAAAAATCTTGAAAAAAGAGTCATGTCTAGTCCCATGTTTTAGACAACATGAATTTTTCTTGATCCCATCCTTGACACTATTCATCTTTAGGTTCTTTCAAAAACAATTCAAAACATGGGATGAGAATAAAAATCTCAGTAAGGGTTATAAAAAAAAAATCATTAGATCATCATTTCTTACCTAACATAATCTCTTTAACGCACCTCATGAAATCGTAGGATTTATGAATAAAACATAGAAAACATAAATCATAAAGGTAACTTGTGGTATTCATTTCATATTTACACTGTAGCTATCACAACTATGTAGGGAGTTTCATTTGGAATACACATCATACTATATTCTCTAAATCTCATAGGAGAAACATTCACATTTACCTCTGTCACATTACCCAATGCATTGGAGAGCTATCTCAAGCCCACCCACCCTAGGTTTATCACGGAACCACCCGTATACGTAAACAATTCCCAAGAACCATAACATATTAATAACATATAATGAAAACACAAAGGAAAAATAACATTTCCACATTTCAATCACAATATATCATTTAAACATATTGAAATAAAAATTCCATTTTCAATACAAAAATACGTAAAAGAGAATATGGTATTTATTTTCATTTTAAAGACATTACGGCTTGTTAAGGAAGCCAAAGATCAAATAATACTCATGGTGGCGGAAAGGTTGTCTTCACCGCGTATATTAAAAGAAACATTCCTTTTTTTTCCTTTAGTAAAATGATTCATAGAAAAAGATTCCCTTTGAATGAAATGAAAAGTCAAAGTTGTTTATACAGAGTATAAAAGAAAAATGTGTATTAAAATAACATATTCCCTAATGAAATGAAATTGAGATGAATTCCCTTACCTCATGTCCGACTTGAATAGTTTTTTCTTTAATCTCCTGAAGAATAAACTAAAGTTAATTTCTACAAGCTTAAGAACCTTTTTCCAAATTATTATTCCTTTAATTTCACTTATTATCCTGTTATAAACATTAAGTAATTATTTATGTTAATAACGTTCATTTTGCCGATATTTGGTACTTGAGTCAAAAATGGACTTATTATAATTACAAGTTGTTCAGATGGTCAAAAGTTCATTTTTTCCAGAATGATATTCATGATTTAGATATAATATATATCATATATATCCAGTATATACATGTATCTATAATATTAAATAACATTTGGAGTTAGGAAATGATATGCACCCTTCATGGAGACAGTAAGTCGTAGGTACACATGAACGCTACTTTCATTTCTATTTCATATTTTAATGGAATTAAAACACAATGATACATAAATATATTATAATTACATTATTACATCATATATAATATCATTAACTCATTCTTTTATATGTCTCACATATGGCATTATCAAGTCATATCACTTTTAGGGGGCGGTAGTCCGCACTTCCTCAAATGAAATTATCGCGTTTACCCATAATGGAAATCGTAAAGTTATGATATAAAATAAAAATACAGAAAAATAAAGAAAACATAAACATAATATATATAATATATAAATATAGTTTCATCTTAATGGCCACCATGAGAGACAGAATTAGATAATCGAACAATCATCATTTCTTGGGGTGTTAGTTTGCAATTCACCGAAACAATATGTTCTTCACCAATTAAATGGAGGTGTGTGTATGTTTAGTGTGAATACATCTCATAAAAAAATCCTAGTATATTTAAGATACTGTTTTGGTTATAAAAGAAAGTAATAAAAAGAGTTTAGGGGTTGTAGAATTAAAATAAAAGAGAAGAAGTTAAGAGAAATAGTTACCTTTAATTTTGGTAACTCCCTTTAGATTGAACAAAAATGACTTCTTGAAGTGCCTTATGCCTAAGTTAAGACTTCTAGGATGAGGATACGGATCTTGAGAGATTATGTGGGTTGGATTTGGACAATACAAAGGGCTTGAGAGATGTGAGGAATGGGTTATAGTCGAGGCCTTCTTATAAGGGGAGGAGGGGATCTTTTGGAATGTTTGAAAATATTATTTTATTATAAATTTATCATCCATTTCTAAAGATCCAAAAATCATTAAAGTTGAACATAAGATGAATCATGATTGAAATAAAATCCTCCAATAAAAATTGGTCATGTTTTGGATATTTGTTTAATATTTATAATCTTATTTATTTAAATCATTTATTAATGAGATAAATATTGCATCATTATTGGGTCATCATTAATATACCTTATTTGATGTCTAAAAAATTATAAAATCAATATCATAATGTTGGAAATATTTTTATCTTTACAATTAATATTTATAGTCTAAATTTTAACTTATATAACCCCATTAAAAAATTAATTTACTAAAAGATATTTGTTAATGTCATTTTTGCCTTTACTATAAGTTAATTAAAATAAAGTGTCATTATCACTCCCAAGTGGCTCCATGTGGTTCCAAAATCAACCCAAATATTCCCATGGTCATCCATGACTCATCCAATAAGGTTAGGACAAGTGTAAAGGTAATTTTTTGATTATAATATTCCTTTTTATTTTGAATTACCCTTTTTATCTTTAATCATGGTAAATAAAATTCAACAGTTACTATTCACCAAAAATTATTATCAATTTAGTGAACAAAATTTTACTTACTAATAATAACCATGTTTTTTATAATTTTGAAATTCAATTCACAGAATCAGTAATATTTCATTTAAACGAAAATGTCAGTTTTTAACTACAACTTAGTGGTTTCACTATTCATCAAAAATTAACGTTTTTCAGAAAACTACCAAAAATTAAGCCTAAGCTATATTTGATATTTAATATTCAAAAATGGTATCTATTTTAAAAATTCAAAACATAGAATTTGGATTAATTAATTTAAAATTAATTCCCATTGTCAAAACAAATAACATGTTTTTAAGGAACAACAAGTATCAAAAGATTGATACTTGTTGATGTCCAATTTCTAAGTGAAATTCATTCTAATGACAAAAATTGTATTAAATGGTAAAAACATAATATAATTACATATTAAAAACAATTGAAAATGTAATCTAATCATATAAATGTCACGACCCCCTCCCACCAAAGATGCCCCTCCTGAGCTTTCGATGGTGAAAGAGAGATAATGACCCCCGAGTCCTGCCTCCAGTAGGCCACGGCGTGGCGACTAGCACCAAGGGTATGCGTTTTCACAAATATGGTAGGCATTAACATTTTTATTATTTAAGATCGGGAAATAGTACAAGTCAACCACCAAAAAATAAAATAACAACTGTATAGAAATAAACCCAAACCAATCCCACATGCATGTTTAAATAGTTCTGAAACAAGGTACAAGTAAAAGAAAGATCAAAAGTACAATACCAAAAGAAACAAGTGTACAACAACTGCAACAACTCCAACTGTCCTGACTAGTAGGGTCCCGCATGGCCCTGGTAGTCCTCCTGGAAACCAAAAAGTAAACGTAGGGTGAGCATACAAGTATACCTAGTAGGGAAACCTAAAGCTCTCATGCACAGGTGGGGAGACATCCTAATGTCCCATGAGAACAATAGAACAAAACTAGTAGGGAAATATATCAACCCAACCACACCATCCACACTCACCAAATACACAATCACAACAGGTAGTAATAGTATATAGGAACAAGAGTATTGGGTACCCTGCACCATTCCCCATTAGTTAGTTTCTCTTCCTAACGGCGAACGTCCTGACGCTGCCACACTCTCCCCGCCCGCACACACCTCGGCCTCACAAACCAGACATCCCGCCCGCACACACCTAGGCCTCACGACCACGTATCCTGCCCGCACACACCTCGGCCTTACAACCACGTATCCCGCCCGCACACACCTGGGCCTCATCCCGAAGATTCTTAGGAAACAGTAAAACCTTCCCAAAGAGTCTTGGGCTAAAGCCACCCCAATAGAAACCTACCTGAAGGGTATTAGGTGTAAGGTTGCCTCAAGCCATCACAGCCTAGGGAATAAGGAGCAGGAAGGAGCTAGTAACTAAGGGGAAAAACCCTCTCCCATGAAATGGTAGTGTTCGGAACTATGTGCTCAATATGGGTGGGGTGCGATAAAATACAAAAGATACAGATACATATACGTATACGTATACCAAACACACAGCCCAACCTATGGATTCTAAATAGAGATACTGAGAACGTGCCTCAGCACAGATACTACGAAGCATGCATACAACACACAACCCCAACCCCATTTTGGATTTCATGTTTCAGTAGAATTAGTTTACTTAGTTCCTTATCTACTGGGGAACCAACCACAACCAACCATACCAATCGTTCGTGAAACAAATCCCTGCCATCCACAAATCTAGTTAGGAAAAAACAAGCAGCACAACAAGTCCCTTCTTATTAACCTACCAACCCATTGGTTATTAATCATGTTCCATTACCATGACCCACCATTCTTCAAATCATCCACTTTTTATTTATTATTCACAACCCATAGTTCGTTCACATTCAAGCCCTTCCCTGTAGCCCCACTGAAAACCACCATAACCACAAACACACTGAAACTCGTACATCATTATCCCTTTAATACCATTTATTGCATCCCAACTGCCCGTCACCCACATAGCATTCACACTATCCCACAACCAAGCCAACCAGAGCCCCGCTGCTCACTTGATCCACAACAACCCACAAAACACCCCCTTTCACATGTCACGTATCCAAGCCAACACCCACATTTTTAGTATTCCATTTTGTTCAAGTGGGGTGATCACACAAGGGTTGCAGATTTTAAATCAGCCAACTTTACGTGATTAACCAAATTCCACATTCAACAAAGTTCCATTCACAAAAATGGTCTAGAAAGATAGAGAAATATTTAATTGCGCAAGAAAAGCCCCCAACGACCGTGATTTTCAGTAGGCATAAGGTTATTAAATTCACAACATAATATCAAAAGATATAAAATAGTGTAACAGTAATCACAAACTTCCCAACCCCGTTATATAAGCCAGTTATTATCTTCATTAAACTGGTTCAAAAGTTTTTCCCGTAAAAAAGAGGTCACCCACCCCGCATGATGCACAATTTTGAGAGATGAAGGTAAGATCCCTACCTCAAAAGGTTCTGATCAGAACGTTCCCCCAGATCAACTTTAGAAGACGTCTTTCAGTGTCTATCACTTCAGTCGAGTCTCAGAAAAACCTCCTTAGGTTGATGTTGGAAAGGAAAGGCTGAAGGAAAGACAGCAGATCCAAGCTCAGAAGTTCCACCTCATCGTTACGATCCCGTGGCCGCTGACGGATCCAAAATCGGAGCTCTGACAAAGATTTTATGGAAGAAAAGGAGCCTTCGAGTCTCTTGGGAGAGCTCTGCTCAGAGGAATGGGGTGGAGAGGGGTGAGTTGAAAAGGAGGAGGGGATCCCTCCTTTGATAGGCGAGGAAAACAAAATTACACGGCGTGTACATTATGGTAAATGGCATGTACTCAGCCATTTCACACGGTCACCATGCGGCTTCCAACGTGGCCTTTAATGCAGCACATGGCCATCACACGGTTTGAGGGTAACACGTACACGGGGAGAGACTACACGGTGTGTAGTATGGGGTACACAGCATGTACCCATTTATTTCACATGGCAAGGACATAGCTCCAACACAGAATACAGCCGTTGAGTGGTCAACACAAGGTTTGAGGGTAACGCGTACGTGGGGAAGGACTACAAGGCGTGTAGTATGGGGTACACGGCGTGTGCCCATTTATTTCACACGGCAAGGACACGACCTTCAACACAGGGTATACCCGGCAAGGTGGTATACGGCGTGTACTCACACTACACGGTGTGTAGTTTCAAAATTCTGGAAAGTGTGGGAAAAGTCCATTTTACCCTCCAGAACACTTCATGACCTTCTTTTTGACAAAGTAATGGTCCGGAGAGGTTTGGGCCATTACATCAGATACCTCTTAAAAAATTATTGTCCCCGATAATTCAAAAACCATCCTAGTGTAACCCAACAAGATATCTCTTAGTGTTCTCGTTATAACATGAACCCAACCAACATTCCTAATCATAGGTGTTAGGAATTCCCTCTCCTATGTCAAGACATTATCCGCTTTAGGCGGCACTGACTCGCCTGCACGGGTTTAATCGCATCTGCATTAATGCATCTCAATTAAGGATTGGGACTTCCCACTTCCATATATTAGGATTTTTCAACTTGCACTACCCCCAACACCACACAACCAACACACTGCCCGAACATGTGGTTTGGGGAAAATTCCTTCTTCTATGTCGAGATATTATCCTCTTTAGGCAGCACTGACTCGCCCGCATGGGTTCAATCGCATCCTCATTAATGTGTCTCGATTAAGAGTCAGGTTGTTCCCTTTCCCCACACATCTGAAAATGCTACACACTTCTAGAGAACAAGGAAATAAATGGTCTCATAACCGACAAGCCAAGCATTCCATATCAAAGGTACATAGTAAAACATAAAAAAAAGCTCAGATGAACAAGGGAAAACACATGTCAAAACAACTCTAGGTATTGAGCGTGCATTTGGGCCTCCTGCTCCCAGGTTCTCTCCTTGAGGACACCATGCCTCCACAACACATGAAACAAGGGAATGGTTCATCCACGGAGCACCTTCTCCTTACGATCCTTGATTCTGATTAGTCGTTCCTCGAAGGTCTCGTCATCTACCATATATAACTCTCCCTAGTCGATAACGTGACAGTTGCCGTGTAAGTATAGACGTAGCTGGGAGACTTGGAAGACATCATGAACCTTCTCCGACTGAGGTGGCAGGGCTAGCTGATATTCCACATCACTAACTCACCTCAGCACCTCAAAAGGTCCAATGAACCTACGTGAGAGCTTGCTCCATTTTCCAAACCTCTGCTACCCCCGTCAAGGGGAAACCTTCAAGAACACATGATCTCCCACCTCGAACTCCAAGGGCCTCCTCTGACGATCATCATAAGACTTATGTCTGTCCTGAGCCGCTTTCATCCTCTCACATACATGCTGGACTTTCTCTGTCGTGCTATTGACAACCTCTGGCCCAAGAGCACCTCTCTCACCAACCACTGCCTAGTAATTGGGTGAACGACATGGTCTTCCATACAAATCCTCAAATGGTGCCATTCCAGTAGTAGAGTGGAAGCTGTTGTTGTAGGAAAACTCTACTAAAGGCAAGTGTCGTACCCATGATCCTCCGAAATCTAGAATGCATGCTCGCAGCATGTCCTCCAACGTCTGGATAGTTTGCTCTGTCTGTCCATCGGTCTGGGGGTGGAAATCAGTTCTAATGTGTATCTGGGCGCCAAAATCATGTTGTAACCCCCTCTAGACTCGTGAGGTAAACCGAGTATCCCGATCCGAGACGATAGTCTTCGGAACTCCATGCAAACGCACCACCTCATCTATGTACCTTTATGCTAAGGTACTCACTGGGCCCGACTCCTTAATTGCTAAGAAGTGAGCTGATTTCGTCAGTCGATCCACCACTACCTAGATAGGATCATAACCACCCTAAGATCTAGGTAGTCCTATGATGAAGTCCATTGAGATGTTATCCCACTTCCACTCGGGGAAATCTAAAGGATGGAACAAACCACTAGGAAGACGGTGTTCAACCTTCACTTGCTGACACACTAGGCATTTAGCCACAAACTCTGCCACTACCCGTTTCACCCCGGGCCACCAAAACTATTCCCCCAGGCATCGGTACATTTTTGAAACTCCGGGATGTACCGCTAAGGCTGAGCTATGGAACTCACGGAGAACTCCCTTAGGCATCGCCTCCGGAACAAACAACCTTCCATGGAAAAGAATCTGATGTCGACTTTCCTCTTACCATCCTTCTGGAACTTTTCCCTGATCGACACGATCCCGCATTACTTCTGCCTTGGAGTCCCACCACTCAGACTCTTCTACCTGCTGCAACAAGGAGGACTGCACCGTCATCTAAAAAAACAGAATCTAACACCTTCTACCCTTGTATCTAAGTGCAAGGCAGCCAACTCCCCCATCGATTTCCAAGCATATGTGGATTCCTGAACCACTTACTTATGCAACTTCCTGCTCAGGGCATCAGCCACAACGTTTCCCTTACCTTCAGTGTAAGAGATTTGGATGTCATGGTCTTGGAGGAACTCAGCCCATATCCGCTGTCGTATGTTTCGGTCATGTTGAGAGAAGATATAACACATGCTCTTGTGATCTGAGAAGACCACAAAGTGCTCTCCAAAGAGGCAATGTTGCCACAACTTCAGTGCGAACACTACTACTGCAAGATCTAGGTCCTGGGTGGCATAGTTACATTCGTGAGGGTGTAACTTCCTAGACCCATAACATATAACTCCCTTCTTCAGCACCAGTATGCACCCGAGACCAAGGCCAAAAGCATCCCAAAACACCTCACACAACAACCCTTCCTCTAGCAACCTGAGTACGGGAGCACTGACCAACTTCTCCTTCAGGTAGTCGAAAGCCTTCTGGCACTTATCGCTCCATAGGAAGGCATGGTTCTTCCTAGTCAAAGCTTTCAATGGAGCAAAAACTTGAGAGAAGTCCGAAACGAACCTCCAATAGTAACTTGCTAACCCCAGGAAACTATGAACTTTTTCCACACTCTTGGGTGTAGTCCAAGAAACAACTTCCTCTACCTTCGATGGGTCCACTGACAATCCATACTGAGACACTACATGCTCAAGAAAGTGTACTTATTCTATCAAGAACTTACACTTTGACAATTTCCCATAAAGCTGGTGGTGTCGAAGGACTTCCAAGACTGCCCTGAGATGCTCAACATGCTCCTCCTCTGATCTTGAGTAGATCAGGATGTCATCGATAAACACAATGACAAACCGGTCCAGAAACACTCGGAAGACAAAGTTCATTAGTCCCATGAACACAGCCAGTGCATTCGTAGCTCTAAACGGCATCACTACAAACTTGAATAACCCATACCTGCTCCTAAAAGCCACCATCGATATGTCACTTTCCTTTACCATTAGCTGATGATATCTAGATTGTATATCAATCTTAGAAAACCAACCTGCTCCCCTCAGTTGGTCGAAGAGATCATCTATCCTTGTAAGGGGGTAACGGTTCTTGACTGTTACCTAGTTCAACATTCGATAGTCTATGCATAGCCTAATACCCCCATCTTCCTTCATCATGAAAAAAACTGGAGCAACCCATGGAGATATGTTGGGTCGAACAAAACCCTTCTCCATCAGATCGTCAATCTGAATCCGCAACTCCCACAACTCCTAATGTGCCATCCGATAAGGGGCCATCAAATTTGGACGGCCACCAGGCTGTAAGTCTATCCCAAACTCAACGTCACGTCGGGGGGGGGGGGGGGGGGGTTGAGTCACAAACACCTCAGGAAAAACATCGAGGAACTCCCAAACAACCTCTGGGACATCCATCATCTCTGTATCAGTTGGAACCCCTGATAACCTGCCTAATAAGGAAAGGAGAGGCTCCACACGCCGGCTTCCCGCCTGATAGATCCTCTCGACAACAAAAGCTACACGTTGCCCATCCACGTCGAATAAAATGACCCTTCTTCGGAATCAGTCGATAACGGCACTAACGGAAAACAACCAATCGATGCCTCGGATGACATCGTATGGCTGCATCTATAATAGAAGAAGGCCCCCACTAGATTGATGTGGTCCCAACGTCAGCCCAAATCCCCAGAAAACACAAGATACACTGGTCTAGCCTCCAAATGGTGTACTCAGCACCAGTGGTATGGAAAGTCTCTCTACGTCTAGTCCCAAATAATGGGCTAGACCTGCTGCAACAAAGGAGTGTGAAGCTCTCGAATCGAACAAGGAAAAAACGAGAGTGCTGAATAAACAAATCGTGTCTCGCACCACCTCTGGTCATGCCAGAGCTATTAACTCTGGTGCGTGCAACTGTCCACGCCCGGCTCCTCTACCTCTCTGATTTCCTCAACCTCCCCAACCATGCCTTGGTCAAGTTCCCTAAGGAGAACCCTGAGGCCGGCCTCCTCCCGCAAATTCTTCCATCGGAGGAGCATGGTCCTGCTTCTGCTGGAAGGGCCTCGCCAGAAACTGGTGCTGCTGTGGTGGGCGCTGAACCTGCCCACCTCCACCGTACTGAGCTCGGGTCGGGCACTGACTCTGAATGTGCCTGAAACCTCGATAAGAAAAACACTTCAGTCATGGGCTCATGAAAAAGAGATGAGTACCTAAAGATCTGAACAGGAACTGCCAGGGCCTGCTCCCCACTGGCCTGAACCTGGAAGGTCCCGTCGCGGGAGACCTGCTGCTGACAGCCTTCCCCTTCGACAAACCTGGCTGGATCCCCTCACGTGGTGCACATCCCTATGAGTGCATCCTCTCTACAACCTATGCCTTCTTCTGTACTTCCAAGTACATCAGAAGGGTAAAGGGGGTGATAGCATACTGGAGCAAAGGACCAAGTGCCTCCTCCAAACGTTTCGCCCGAGACTCCTCATCCGGAAAGAGATTCGGAGCAAAGCGTAGGAGATCATTGAACTTGATCCTCAACTGTCGTACTGACATACTCTCCTGATGAAGGGAGAGTAACTCCTGCCACTTCTCCTCCTTGATCATTGAAGAAAAGAATTCCTCTCGGAATTCCTTCTCAAGGTCAGCCCATGGAACCTCTATCTATGTCCTCTCTCTGAGGTAGAGATTCCTCCATTGTCGCGCCACACCTCTCAGCTGACTGACTGCTAGGGGAACCCAGTACTCCCTCGAAGCATGAATCAAGGTAAAAGTGTTCCCTATCTCCTCAAGCCACCCCTCTGTCTCCGTATCCGAAGTACTACACTCATACTTCTTGAGGGTTTGCCGCTGGAAAGAACGAAGAGTCTTCTGCCACTGGCTATCTTCCTCATCTCGGTCAATCCTCAACTGATCAACCGCCTGAATCTGTTGGGCCTCGGCCGTCTAAGCCACCTAGGGATGACGTCCAGGTGCCATAGCTGTACGGTAAACAAAGATCTCCTAAGACCATGTAGTAAGGAAGTTTATCATGGTTTTATTTTATCATTTTTTTTTCAATTTCTTTCCTAGAACACCCAAATAAAGTAAAACACAGTCATGATGATGCATATACCTTTCCTAGGGTCTCTACCCTGCAATCAATGTAGTCTCACTTGGTCATTCGGTAGGATCATATTCCTTGCATCGGATCACAGGGGGCCCTAAAATCTTGTGTCCTAGCCGGTCTTCCCTGGCCCATTTCACGCACCAAGATTAACCAACACTATTTCCCTACCATCCCATGCAATCCTCACTATGCCTAACTCCAAACTCAATCCTATCTCTCAACCATCAGCCTATGATACCATTATTTCACAACCCTCTCCCACCAAAGATTCCCCTCCTGAGTTGGCAATGGTGAAAGGGAGATAATGACCCCCGAGTCCCACCTCCAGTAGACCCCGGGGAGGTGACTATCACCAAGGGTATGAGTTTTCACAAATATTGGAGGCATTACCCTTTTTATTATTTAAGATCAGGAAATAGGACAAGTCAACCACCAAAAAGGAAAAGAACAAGTGTATAGAAATAAACCCAAACCAATCCCACATGCATGTTTAAATAGTTCTGAAACAAGGTACAAGTAAAAGAAATCTCAAAAGTACAATACCAAAAGAAACAAGTGTACAATAACTGCAACAACTCCAACTATCCCGACTACTAGGGTCCCACGTGGCCCTGGTAGTCCTCCTGGAATCCAGAAAGTAAACGTAGGGTGAGAATACAAGTATACTCACTAAGGAATCCTAAATCTATCATGCATAGGTGGGGAGACATCCTAATGTCCCGTGAGAACAATAGAAGAAACCTAGTAAGGAAATCTATCCACCCAACCTCACCAGCCACACTCACCAAAAACAGAATCACAACAGGTAGTAGTAGTATATAAGTACAAAAGTATTGGGTACCCCACACCATTCCCCATTAGTTAGCTGCTCTTCATAATGGTGAACGTCCTGACGCTGCCACACTCTCCCCGCCCACACACACCTAGGCCTCACAAACCACAGATCCCACTCGCACACACCTCAGCCTCAAAACCAAGTTTCCCCGCCCGCACACACATGTGCCTCACAACCATGTATCCCGCCCGCACACACCGGGGCCTCATCCTGAAGATTCTCAGGACACAGTAAAACCTTCTCGAATAGTCTTGGGTTAAAACCACCCCAATAGAAACCTACCTGAAGTGTCTTAGGTGTAAGGTCGCCTCAAGCAATCACAGCCTAGGGAAGAAGGAGCAGGGATGAGCTAGTAACTAAGGGGAAACACCCTCTCCCATGAAATTGGAGTGTTCGGCACTAAGTTCTCAACATGGGTGGGGTGAGATAAAACACAAAAGATATAGATACATATACGTATACCAATCACACAGCCCAACCTATGGATTCTAAACAGAGAAACTGAGCACGTTCCTCAGCATTGCTTTTATGAAGAATGTATATAACACACATCCCCAACCCCATTTAGGTTTTCACGTTTCAGCAGAATTAGTTTACTTAGTTCCTTATCTACTGGGAATCCAACCGCAACCAACTATACCAATCATTCGTGAAACATATCCCTACCATCCACAAATCAAATTATGAAAACACAAGCAGTACAATAAGTCCCTTCTTATTAACCAACCAACCCATTGATTATTAATCTCGTTCCATTACCATGACCCACCATTCATTAACTCTTCCACTTTTTATTTATTATTCACAACCCATAGTTCATTCACATTCAAGCCCATCCCTGCATCCCCGCTTCCAACCACCATAACCACAAACACACCGAAACACATACATCATTATCCCTTTAATACCATTTATCACAGCCCCACTTCCCATCACCCATATAGCTTTCACACTAACCCACAACCAAGCCAACCGTAGCCCCGCTGCACACCCGATCCACAACAACCCACAAAAAACCCCCTTTCACATGTCATGTATCCATGCCAACACCCACATGTTTATTATTCCATTTTGTTCAACCGGGGTGATCACCCAAAGGTTCCAGATTTTAAATCATCCATCTTTACGTGATTAACCAAATTCCACATTCAACAATGTTCCATTCACAAAAATGGTCAAGAAAGATAGGAAAACATTTAATTGTGCAAGAAAAGTCCCCAACGACCGTGATTTTCAGTAGGCATAAGCCTTTTCAATTCACAACATAATATCACAGGATATAAAATAATGTAACAGTAATCACAAACTTCCCAACCCCTTTATATAAGCTAGTTATTTTCTTCATTAAACTGGTTCAAAAGTGTTTCATGTAAATAAGAGGACACCCACCCCGCATGATGCACAATTTAGAGAGACGAAGGTAATATCCCTACCTCAACAGGTTCTGATCACAACGTTCTCCCAGATCAACTTTAGAAGACGTCTGTCAGCGTCCATCACTTCTATTGAGTCCCAACAAAACCTCCTCGGGTGGAAGTTGGAAAGGAAAGGCCAAAGGAAAGAAAATGGATCCAAGCTCAGAAGTTCTTCCTTGTTGTTACGATCCCGTGGCCGCTGACGGATTGTAAATCGGAGCTCGGACGAAGAAGTTATAGAAGAAAATGAGCCTTCGAGTCTCTTGGGGGAGCTTTGCTTAAAGGAATGGGGTGGAGAGGGGTGATTTGAAAAAGAGGAGGGGACCTCTACTTTTATAGGTGAGAAAAAAAGTACACAGTGTGTACTTTATGGTACACGGCGTGTACTCGGCCATTTCACATGGTCACTACGCGACTTCCAACACGACCTTTAACATGGTACGCGGCCGTCACACGGTTTGAGGGTAACACGTACGTGGGGTGGGACTACACGACATGTAGTATGGGGTACACATAGTGTACCCATTTATTTCAACGGCAAGGACACATCTCCAACACAACACACAACCGTTGACTGGTCAACACATGGTTTGAGGGTGACGCATACGCGAGGAGGGACTACACGGCGTGTAGTATGGGGTACACGGCGTGTACACATTTATTTCACATGATAAGGACATAGCCTTCAACATGGGGTATACCCGGCAAGGTGGTACACGACGTGTACTCACACTACACGGCGTGTAGTTTCAAAATTCTGGAAAGTGTGGGAAAAGCCCATTTTACCCTCCAGAACACTTCGTGACCTTCTTTTTTACAAAGGAACGGGCCGGAGAGGTCCGGGCCATTACAATAAATAAATTATACTAAAATACACTTTTTAATTAAAATATAGTATTTTTACTATTCATAAAAAATGAATTTTATCAGAAAATTACCAAAAATTTACCCAAAGAAAATTTTGATGTCCCGATTCTAAATAAGAATTTTATTTGGTAAAATAGAACATATAAAAGTGACCAAAACTATATTTAAAGAGGGTTTCAATTAAAAGGCAGTAAATCGACCTTTTAATGTAAAATATGCTTAAAATTAGATTTATTCACATTTTAAGCCTATCACTTATATTAGATATATGTATATAAATTTACCAAATATGTATAATCATATTGTAGTTATTTTTCATTTCATTCCCGCCAATACAACGGTTATGTGTTAACTACAATTTAAAGTAATATTATTATATTATTAGTGTAGAACGAATGATTTCAAAGAAACATGTTGTTGCGTATCGGGTATGCCATCGAGCATATCAACCCATTTAAAGTAAAATTGATATTTAATTCACAAATATGAATAATTATAAAAATGTATTATTTCTTTATTTACCTAGGATGCTACAATTAATATATTTTAATTTTTTAAAATTATTTATTTAAGGGTATGACTCACCATTACATAAGAAAGTGTATTATTTTATTAATTTCATCCTTTTATGTTATAAAATAATTAAAAACACTCCCTTTTTGGTTGAAACATGCGAAAATTTATTGAAAGGTTTGCAGTTATGATGCTTTTATTATAAGGAGTACAAAACCTATGTTTGAGAAATATTAAAGAAATATCCAAATTCTTACTATATAAACTTACCCATGCTCCCATTTATCTTCACTAAAAATATCCAAATCACATAAATAATCCTCCCTCCCATCTCTAGAGTCCTCAGAAGGCACAATAAGATCTCAAGAATCTCCTCCCAAGCATTTGGATTCAAAACTCAAGTATGGTATCATCATTTTCCCTTATTTGTTCAAGTTTATTTATTTTCTTATGCTTTATATTTCATAATCATATTTTCTTGAATGGTATTTACATGTCACTATTACTTCCCATTTTTTTAAAAAAATCATGTTAGACTGCCATCATCATCGTCATCATCCAATTTTATTAATTTTTATATGGTGGTTTTATTCTGCTGAAATTTCCCCATAATTTTCCATTACAGAACTATTGTATAGTGAGTTCCATACCTATTTTATATCAAGGGCTGTCACCATTTTACAATAATAATTACTCTAAATGGGGCTTAAATGTATTTCTTATACACTAATTCTTCATTGAATAAGATATGATGATAACTAAATCCAAGTTGTATGATTTAAGTGGAACCCTTAAGAATGAGAATGAAATGAATGTGAGGGTGTGCCAAGAATTATATAGCACTATAATTATTTGGATATTATTTACTCTCATGAGAAATCATGATGGGATATGTAGTGAACTATTTTACTTTATGGGAATTTTTCCATCACGTTGTCTTTTTAGTTATCCTTGACCTATTTTTATGATGTAGTGCTTTAAGTTGTTTCCATATTTTCCATGTTTTCATTATATGGTCATGATATATCATTCCTTATTATTAATGTTTACGATTCTCACGCATTTTTTGTCCCATTTATATTACTATTTTATAACACATGTATATTCCCTTACTAGGATTTATATATCAACCCATTATTATTTATGTCTCTAGGTTATCGAATTTAGTGTTTAGTGTGAAGGAATGATATTATAATGTTGACGATGTTTCAAACAAAGATGGTGTATTTCTTGTTTAAGTTATTTTTTAATATACCTAATTACCAAATACACTATAATTACCAATCATTTGGGTCATGTTAATTGAAATATTATTTATGAAATCATTATTTAATGTCTAAAAAAGAGAAAGGTTCATATCATTCGTATCAAAGTGAGGTGTAGTTATTTTTGAGATTTGTATTAGAAAATTCTAGTGAGAATCCTTATGAATAACACTATGAATAAGAAAAGATCCTAATTTATTTTAATTATAGATAAATTGTTTTATCAAGATAATATAACAATGTCTAGATACTAAAAGTGGATATGGCTCAGACATAGATATACATAGGGGTAAAAAATGAAAATTCAATGTTGACTTAGACTTGATCGGGAAATGGTGTACTATAATGGGCCTTATTGCACACAAAATTTGACCCTCCTGTGGGTTATTTTTTCATAAATTCATACTCTTGTTAAGAACAATTATTAATGGAATTAAAAATTCACTTAAGGGTCTTTGTTAAGAAATATATCATGAATAACATAGATTGAGGAAAATAAATTCTTATGTTAAAGAAATAATGGTAATTTCTAAGTTATACCTTTAATTTCTTTGTATTCCCCTTTATGAGTTTAATATTTTAAAAATAATATTCCCTAGTTTTTATTTTATTTTAGTTGATGTCCTGAAATTGGAGGAATCGAGTAAACAACCTAGGTGATGGTAAATTTGATAACTTCCCTAAAAAGATTCCAAACCTTATGGGAGTAGAAATCAAGAAAAGTATGAAAATAACTTCTCAACAGGCTCAGGTTCTGAATAGAATCACTGATCTAGTGGAGAGTCTAAATACCCTTAATAGGTAATAAGCTATAATTAAGACGTTTATGTGAAAAAGGCATCTAAATTTCAACGGATCACCTTATTCCTTAATCTAAAAAAATGCATAAACTCCATTGAGACTATATTATACATCCTTCAATGTTCTTTATAGGAGATGGTTGTACTCTATGTTTATCATGTGGATGGAGAATCTGATCTGTGGTGGACATTGATTAAGAATATGAAGCAGAGAAAGAGATCAAAGAGATGGTGTAGAAGGAATTCAAAAAAATGATTTCCAATTAATATTTTCATCACACACTCTGGCATAAAATGGAAATGGATTTCCTTAACCTCATGAAACAATGATGATGAATCTATCTAGGTGTATGATTAAAACAACCTAATAAATGAATGATATGTCTATGTATTTGTTATTACACCTAAATGAATAGTTGATCCCTTATTTTGTGGGCTAAACATAGTTGAAAAAAATCTATCGTGATCTAAGACATTGATACGTCTATAGGAATTTTTCTAATGTGCCTCAAATTAAAAATAGTGATTAGAGAATCTCAAAGGTATCACCGTGATAAGTAGCACAATGTGGAGTTCAATTCTATTGGTCTGGTAGGGAAATATAATAGTGAAAATAAATTTCATCATCGACCTTGTCAAAGGTGTGAGAAAAAGCTCCCAATGCATGGAACTAGTAGAATGATTCAGACCCCCCCCCCCTCCCAAAGCATGGAACTAGTGTCATCAGTGAAAAGTGAAAATGGGGAAATTATCTCATCTTGAATATATAACTCCACCCCTATCACTATTTGTTGGTTGAACATCCTGACAAACCATGTCAAACTCAGTTTGGTGGAATTTGATAGAATTTTGGTCATGTATTTATTTTACCTATATAGAGCCAACATAAATTTCCATGACAATGAAACCACTCTCTATATCACAAATTGACCCTAGATTCTGTAAAAGTGCAATGAGGGGGACAAATCATAATTATCCCCAACATATCCATAATGTAATATATTTCCCTATGAGTAAGTATATTTATTTCAAATGATTTATTCTAAGGAAATAATCATCTTTTAAGGATTTTTCATTGAGAGGGAGTTTGTTGATTTGTTTCCCAATGAATTTCTTAATCTCCGTGTTAGCTGAGAGGATGAATTTTTCTTCAAAATTATAATTATGTTGTTTCCACTATATAAGATTATATATAGAATGGTTTTATTTCTATATTGAGGAGATGAATAAACAACTACAAAAGAATATGTACATAGGGTACATATACCCAAGTGTTTCACCACTGAGTGAACTAGTCCTCTTCCCCAAGAAGAATTACGGGTTAATTTTCATTTTCATTGATTATCATGATATCAACAAGATAATTATAAATAAATTCAATCATATTCTATGGATTGATCACTTTTTCAATTAGTTATATGGATCATAAAACTTATCCATAGTGGACCTTTTTTGGGGATATTAACATGCTTTGGGGAAAAGGAGGATATCCCCAAGACTACATTTCGTACAAGGTATAGACATTGTGAGTACATAGTAATGCCATTCAGACTCTTTGATGCTTTAATAATACTAATATAAGTGATAAATATAGTCTTTATGAATTACCTCACAAAAATAGAATACTTTACAGATTATATTATAATATATTCTAAACGCAATGAGGATCATGCCGAGAATCAGTGAACAATGATAAATACTATAGGATAGGAGAATCCTTATGAAAAATATTGTAAATGTGGGTTCAAGTAAAAGTAATTATCAATCATGGAAAATATAATCAAAATGAATGGTATATATGTTGAAACTTCAAAGGAATATGTCATTTTAGGATGGAAAAGGACAAAATCATTGTTACATATTCATAGTTTCCTTGGATTATCAAGGTATTATTGTCGATTTGTGATAAATTTATCATTATTGTAAAATGTCAGACCATGATAACTCTAAAGGGAGTAAAATTTTCATGTAATTTTGAATTTGAAAAGGACTTAAAGGTGATGAAATGGAGGCTTATCAATTAACATGTTCTTACACTACCAACAAAGGGAGAAAGTTTTGTATTATTCAATTATTCTTCGAAGAGGTAACTTTGTTGTGAGTTAATGTATAATGAATGCATAATAGCATATGCTTTAACAAAGATGAATGTACATGAATAGAGTTACTCAATACATGATTTATAGTTCGATGTAGTGATCATCTATTTAAAAAATATTGACTTATTGTCATTATGGGGAGAAGTGTGAAATATATATGGATCATAAATGTCTCAAATAAATATTCACTCAGTAAAAGATGAGTATGCATAAAAAAATATTGTTATAGATGATTAATTACTATAACTGCTCAATTTACTACAATATAGGGAAATCAAATAAAGTGTATGATTCTATAATTAAAAAGGATCCAACAATTCTATAATTTATGAGAATTGAGAGGGATCCAATCTTCTTCCATTTAGAAAGGATGGACATGAGAATCATAAAGGACGGAATACCCACAACCATTTCAAAGATTATTTCTCAACCCTCCCTTTTAAAGAATATAAATGATTCTCAAAGAGATGATGTGGAAATTCATAAGAAATTGAAAACTATAAGAAAAGAGAAATCATTGGAGTTCAATGCTGATGAATAATTTGTTGCAATATGTGGGTCAGGACTATGTGTTCCATAAAATCCTAAGTTAAAGAAGTATTTTTTGGACGATCACCATATTTATGACTTTTATATCCTCCCATGAAGCACAATAATATATTGAGATCTCCGAGAGTACTATTAGTGGGACAATATGAATAATTATATCATGGAATATACATCAAGATGCCTCGTATGTACGAAAGTAAAGGAGGAAAGGACAAAATATAAGGAGTTGATGCAACCCATACCCATGCCATAATGGAAATGGGACAACATCACCATATAATTTTTCAATTGGATTCCTAATAAATCCAATTGAAGCATTGTTATCTGGTTTGTGGTGGATTATCTTACAACTACTGCAACCTTCATTGTGATTCTAGAGGACTTCCTAATGGATAAAATGGAATATATATGTATCATATAAGTGGAGAGGCTGCATGGTGTACCATTATAGATTATATTTGAAAAAATTATGAGATTAACCTATCTTATCTGGAAAAGATGTGAACATACTCTAAACATTGAGATGAACTTAAGTTTGTAATATCATCCTCAAACTGATTTCCAATCTGAGAGGATTATGCAAACACCAAAATACATGTTCGGATCATTTTCTATAGACCTTAAAGGAGGATGGGATCAACTTTATTTGGATGGTTGACTTCTCATTTAAAAAACTTTTTCACTCAGGAATCAAAATAGATCCTTATGAAGCCATTTATGTGAAGATGTGTAGCACACCTGAGTGTTAAGTTGAAGATAAGGAAAGAAAAATAATAGGCCTTGAAATGGTTGATGAAATGTATGAAAAGTTTAGGACCATTTATTATCACATCAAGTATACTCAGACCTGACTAAAGGGTTATGATGGCAATCATCAATAAGACCTACAGTTTAATGTTATAGACATGTTATTACCCTACATATCTCCATGGAATAATTTGATTATCTTTGGGATGAAGGGAAATATTAGTATGAGATACATCATCCCCTTTCATATCATTTATTTCATTGGATCCAAGGACTATCAACTAAAACTCAAACCTAACTTATCTCAATTACATGATATATATTTGGTATCCCTATTGAATAAGTACGAAACATACTCCTCACATCTACTCAATCCATAGTTGTTACTATTTTAGAGTTATCATTTATATGTTGATATTTCGGTGATGATTTTAGATAATAAATACAAAATTCTATGAAATAAGATAATGTACCTCATCAAAGTGGTGTGGAGAAAATACAAAGTTTAAATAGGTGATGTGGAAACTTGGGGATGTGATGAAACAAAATTACCATCAAAGGTTTTGGTGTCGGTAAAGAAAATTGATGGGGAGAAATTTCTTCGGGGGGGGGGGATATTTTAATCACTGGAATGCTTATAAATAAAATTTCTCTTGTAATTTAATTAAATGTCTTATTATGTAATATTTTTCTAGAAAAAAAAAGTTAAAAACATTGGTTTTATTATAAAATTAAGTATTTAAATGAATGATAATCATATTTACTATTGATAAAATAATCATTGAACATCGATTGTAAGATTAGTATTCATATATAGTTTTAACACATCCAATTAATGCATACAAAATAAGTTATTACCTCACATAATTGGATCATACCCTATGAATCCCATTTATTGGAGATTCTATGGGAGATAGAATCTGTGGGATTTTCCCATGACCAATACCATAATTAGATCTAGAAACTTAATCATGAGGGAAATTGTTTATGGGAGAAGTTTAATCTCATAAAGATCAAGACAGAAACCATGTACTCCTAACCACCTGACGAAAGTATCAATATTGTGAACCTTACTCGTATGAAATATTATGGTCTGTTAAATCAATATATCTCAATACCATAATAATATGAGTATGTATTTTGTATTTTTATCAGTATAATATTGATAATATTATCTTTTTATCGGTACCTATTAAATGATTTTGATATTTATACAATAAAACACAAATGGTATTTTAATTAATATTTAATTTCAATTAAGTTGTGTATTTTGATTAATTAATAAATTTTTGAAATAAATATTATTATAATAAAATATTATTATTAAATATTTTTTATCATATACAAATGATCATATAATTTCTATGAGATCAAATGTAATTTTAACAGTCCAAAAACTATTACTGTCAAAAAAACAATCCATTTCTCATTTAATGTAAATTATTATTTAAAAAGATTAAATGTATATATTTAGAAAATTATTTACATAAAATTATGATTATTTTTGGAATAATTACATTGAAATTATCTAACAGTGAACATTTCGTAATTTTCTTACAATGTTTAATTTTTTGGTAAAAATTAAATATCGTATAAATATACATTGTGTATTATGAAATCATAATGAAAAAAATATATAAGGAAAAATATAAAATATATGTTTTTATTTTTAGATAATATTATTTTATGTTTATTTTTTTTAATTTATAAATCCATTGTGAATCCTCCCAAACCAATTTTATATTTTAAGGTTTTAAAATTCATTTATTAGGAGTATGACTCACCTCAATATATGAAAGGGTATTATTTTATTATTATTGTCCCTCGACCTTGTAAAATAATTCAAACAACTCCAATTTCATAGAAACCCTGGAAAAACCTTGTTAAGGTTTGTGGTTTTGATTAATGTTTTATATAGGGTCCATAACCATTGGTTGAGAAATATTAATGAAATCCTCACTCTTTTCCTATATAAACCTACCAAAGATCCCATTTATCTCCACATAAAATAATTGGAACACATACATAATCTTCAATCCCCTTTCTAATGTCATCCAAAGGCTCCCCCATTATCTCATGAAACTCCACCCATGCATTTGGAGTCAAACACTCATGTAATGAATCGTCACCTTCTCTTTGTTATTAAAATTTCTACATTATCTTATGCCTTCTATTTCCAATTAAAAATGTTTGGATAAGACTTTAATTTCCACTATTTCATCCCATGTTATGTCCAAATTTTTAAGTACCTATTTCTTTACCATCAACACTTTTGTTAATTTTTAATTGTCGTTGTTATGCTGTAGAAATTTTACCATGTTTTTTCAATGCCAAAACAATTGTGTAGTGAATACCATACCAATTTCCTATCAAGGGTGATCACATTTATACACTAATAATTATTTTAATTGATAATTACACATATTTATTACACACTCATTGATAGTATAATAAAATATTATAATGAATGAATCCATGTTGTATGATCTAGTTGGCACACATAAGCATGGGAATGAAATGAAGGTGATGGGTGTGCCTAGAATTACATAACACTCCAATGCATTGTGTAAAGTATATTATCATGAGACATACTATTGGGATAGGGAGTTATCATGATTCATTTAAAATCATTTTTCCATCATGATGTCTTGGAATTTATCCTTAACCTATATTTATGATTAATTGTTTTAATTTATTTCCACTTTTCACATGTTTCCATTATTTTATCAGGCTATATCATGCCTAATTTTCATATTTATGGTTATCACCCCTTTTATTTCTCATTTATATTCTTATTTTTTAATGTTTATTACCTTCTTCATGATATTCAATGTTTATTCCTTTACTGAGCTTTATATATCAACCCTTTCTTATGTATTCCCCAAAGTTATCCCATTTAGTGTTAAGTACAAAGGAATGATGTGATAGTGTTAATGATGTTTTCAATAAAGACGGTGTTTTATTTTTTAAGATTTTGTGTAATGTACCTAATTCCAAAATACACTATAATTTCCTATTATTTGGTTTTTATTTATTGTAAACTTATATAATAAATCATAGATTAATTTTTAATAAAGAGGACAGTTGTTATGATAGGGGTAATAATATTGAAAAGGGTGCATTTGGTTGGGCTCAATCATCAAATGGTGCATGATAATGTTCATTGTATCACACTTTGTTTGACAGTATTAGGGGACATTCTTAGGAAATTCACAAACTCATGACAAACCATTATTAAATATTGAAAAAATTATTAGGTTAGATTACCTAATAAAAATAATTACCATAGATAACCTAGATTGAAACCTAGATACTCTTAATAGAAGAAATACATATCATTTATAATTTATTATATATGATTTATTAAGTTTACATTTTAATTCTTATTCATTCTCTTCTTGTTTAATTAATAATTTTTAGTTAATGGTGGGAAATATGAGAAAGCATTCCAAACCCCAATGTGATGGAAAATGTAATTATTTACCTTAAGATATTCTCAAACTAATTGGAATGATAGTTATACATTTTATGAGCATTCCAAATTTTCTATATTGAATTACAAATAACAAGTAAAATATAGTTAAATTTAAAAATGAATCCTAGAATATAGTATAGTGTCTCAAGATGTTCACGTTTTTTTGGATAATAAAGAAAATAAGATTCAATAATATACTTTTAAAAAATGTTGGAATATACACAATGTAAATTACCATAACGAAACTAGATGTTGTTTTATGCATGAAAATGTATCCCAAAAATTAGATAATTTCTAATGAAAAATAAAGATTCTAATTAATGATATGTAGGTAAATAAATAAAAATCTAAAGAACCACTAAAAAATTCAACATTGTAGATGTGGGGAGAATTGTAATTATCCAAGTAAATAACAGAATTCGTGGATTAATTCATGAAGGCATAGGTCAGTAAAATCATTTAAGTATAAGGATTAATGTGTTTGGGTTCTAGAAATCGATAATCATGTTGTTGAATCAATTTTTGTTAATGTTCTACTATTTTTAAGAATAATAGAATTTATAACTATTTTTATGTTGTAGTTTTTCTTTAAGGATTTTCAAGAATATAATGAATTGCACTAGTCACCTATAAATTTGATTTAATGGTAAGGTGATATATTATGGACGAAATGGTTTCGAAATGATAATATTTGATATTTTATAAATTTTATGTAATAATTGTTACATATGTTTATTATATTTTGTGAAAAAAATAACTTGTATAGAAGGCTTTACTGGTTGATAAGTGATTGGATAATTTATGTAATTTCCAATATTTTCTTCATATTGTTTATAACATTACAGTAATTATACAAATATGGTTTTATAAAACAGAAAACCTATATGTCCAGCGATAACCCATCATGTCCGGACATGCCATTGTGCTTGAATCAAAAACTGATGGTCAATAAGGGTAAAGTGCCTGCCACCAGCCTACGTGTTTTATTTGTTAGCTTCACATTATTTTTACATAAAAAGATTTTGGGTAGAAAAAAATTTTATTTCTGTAATCAAATAATATGATGAGATATTCTTTAAATTGAATGATTTTGAGGTCATTAATGATAGTTTTGAAAAAACATTTATGGGGTTAGTGTATATATAGTCGTATAGATTATATTAAAGAAATAAATTTGTATAATGATACTATGTTTTTGTAGATTCATGATAATAGGTATGAGATAACCATTTAGGTTAAAATATTCTTTCATGTTGAGATAATTTAACTTATTTGGGATATAGGATTATTTATTTTAGAAATTATCAATTTCAATCAACTCCTTTCATTATCAAATTCTGTAGATTAATATATTCATATTCATTTTGGGTATTATCTTACATTGTGATAATAATTTTAGTTTTCATGAATATAGAAGAATATATTTTTACTCTTTTATGGATCATATTATCAATGTAAATTTTGTTCTAGTGATTCATTAAAATACAATTTTTATTTGTATATTCATTCATAAGAGTATGATGATAAGTTGAAGTTGATCAAATCCCAATGAAATAATGAAATTTACTTTATTAAATGAAAATATATCATGTAATTTTATTCTCAAGTATTCTCCACCTTGATAGAAAATAATCATTCAACACTAGGAAAAGGATCATGAAAAAAAATGTTATTCTATTACCTTCATATTTTCTTAATCAATAGTCTATTAATTCATCATAGATTTATGGTTTTGTGGTTGTTAACTTTATTTCGATAATTTAATTTAATATGGTCAAGGATAAATATTAATCTCAAGAATAATTTATTATTTTCTTTCATATACATAGTTTAACTTCGGATTAATGTTCTCCAACATGGAATAAGTGTCATGTGTTATTCCATATGAAATCCATATTACATTTTCCCTCTTTTATATTGATGTTTTATTAACCTATTTTTTGATGTGGGGTTTCTAAAATATATTGTTTTATTTCTAAACAATTTATTACTGAATTTTTTTAAAAATTTCGTGGATAAAATTTATTTAAGGGGGTTAAATGTTATACCACATGATATTAAGAGAAACTTTTATTTTATATCATATACATAAAACAATACTAGAATTAAATTATACAATATATATTAATAAAATATTATAATTTAAATATGGATGTGATAACCTATCTGTTAAATTAGATGGTATTAATAGGTTTAAATACTTCAGGAAATATATATATAATTTTTATAATCAATATAAATTTATTTATAAATTCTTAATAAATAAGAACACCATTTTGGTTAAAAGAATTTATTTCCAAAATTATTTCTATAGATTATTGTGAGAGTATTTTATAATTAATTCATGTATATTTTATAATTTTTTATAATATTTACATTTATTGTTAAATAATTTTATGATGATTTACTTATGTATAATTTTTTTTATTTTTTTAAAAAAATTTCTTTTCGGTGAATAGTCAACATATTAATTTTTTTGTAAAACATTTATTTTTTAATAAATTAAGTAATTTAAATGTATCATTATTATTTTAATATTATTTTACTATATTATAAATATTAGTTAATTATATTTAATATAAATAATTATATCTCAATCATCATTATATCATATTTTATTATAAGATTATTCTTATTCTTAAAAACACATTTTTTTTCTGAAAACGGTTTTCAAGTGCATAATGTTTATCTATATTAAAATGACTAAAAACTAACATTTTTATTAAATAAAAGAGAGTACATAAAGACATAAAATCAGACAACAAAAACAAAACAGAGTGAAAGAGAATCATAGGGGCCGAAAAAAATGCAAACCGAGAGCATCATTAATAAAAAATCTCACTCCCTCCTCAGGGAATGAGCCGACGTTAAGGAAGAGAGACAAACTTTCAACCGGATGTTCCAGAGACACTAGGAAGTCTGCAACCTGATTCCTCTCCCGCAAGGTATGAGTGATCTACACTTGAGTGCCCAAAAGTTGTTTGCACTTTCTAATGAGGTATGAGACATTCCAAGGAAAACGGCCAGGACCAGAGAGTGCTTTGAAGAGTATAAGAGAATTGGTCTCCACCGCCTTCAGATCGATGCATCGCCGGCCACAAATCACCAACCCTGTGAGCATCGCATTCACCTCCGCTTTCAGAACATCACCCCTGCCATAGGAGGCAGAGAAAGCCACTATCACCGACCTGTTTGGGTTCCTGATGACACCGCCTCCGCGCATCTCCCCCCCAACCAGGGATCCATCCGTATTCATCTTATGTAATTTTATTTTTATAATATGGATTATAAAATTTCAATAAAACTCTATGTTTTATTATAAGGTAAAATTATTTTCTATTCATAATGAATAGTTGACATAGTAAAAAAACTAGTTATCGTGATAAAAACATTAAAATGGTAAAAGTGTGTAAACATAGTGGTCAAGGATATAAAAAATTTAAAAATATGTTTTTTAGTGTTGGTTTTGTTCCTTTTAGATATTAATCCTAAATAATTTTGTTCTTTAGTTTTTAAGGAACCTTTCTTGAGATTTACTTCCCATTATTGAATATTTTTTCAGAATATGCAAAAAAATACTCCTCAATTCAAAAAGGGTACCCTATCCTTTAACATATTCACAACTCTCAAGACCTTTTTTACAACCAAAACTAGAAAAAAAATATCTACTCAATATCCATAGACACATTCTTGATCATATTATCTTCCCAAAATACTAACATTTCACTTCTTAATAATAGATTTAACTGATGTTCTACTTTGAGAAGGTAGTCACCTTTACTGATCTCATTTTTACTTCTAATTTTTACACAAAAAAACTTATATAAATAGTTATAATATAATAATGACATTATAACCTATATAATAATATTTTATTATGTTTATGTAATAATATTTTACCGTATCCATTTCTATTAAATTTTAAATGAACCATTGTTCATGTGTATGACATACTACCACCTTGCAAACTAATATAATTTGATTTCTATCATGGACCCTCACAACTTTTTTATGATATATTTAAAATTTATATAATTTTATCAAGAAATATGAAAAATTATGTAAAATTAATATATCATATACTTTCTTACATTCCTATCCATGGAAAACTGATAACGTCGTTCTGGTGTACAATGAACTATCCCCTCGCGTAGTAATGTGTTCTTTTTATTATTTTCTCAAAACATGGATGGTATATGTAAGTGTATTTACAAAAATATTATCATATTTATTATTTTATCATCATTATAATAATACATAACAAAACTTACCTCATTTCCATCATGATCATTAATGAATTTAAACATTACACATGCGTACGTATGACCTACAATCATGATGATTGTAATGTAGTTCATTTATTATAACTATATTTTATAATAATTATTAAATTTATTATTTATATATAAAAATTATTATTATTAATTTATAATTACCCTATATTTTATGGAACAGTTACCTATTTGACCATGGCCCACACATCGATTCCATTTTATAATTAGGAAGTCAGAATCCTCAAAACACCTAATGTAGACATAACTGATTATGTAAATAAATAAATCTTGAAAAAATGATGTTACCATTTTAAGTATAATGAATTAAATATAGAAAAGTTTCTAATATAAAAAATATTATTGATATAAATTTGTTATATAAGATATAAAATACATACCCAAAAAATCCTAGAGTCGAGGTAAGGGTTTCGTCTCAAAACATCATTCATTGATAAACATGTTCTTTTATGCATCTCGTTTATTTTAATTGGTAATAGAATATCCATTGACATATTATATCCTAAATCATTAATAATTAATTAAAATTTATGTAAATATTTTTCTATTTCATTCATGGGAGTAATGATTCACATGTCAAAAAAATGTTTACGGTTTGTGTTTCAATCTCATTTTAATAAAAAACAATTATTCTTGAATTTAAATTATAAGATATTATTTTATTGTTGTCTAATAAAACCATTAATTTTTTATTCACTTTTTATTCCTGAAATTTTAATGAAATGGAACCATTTATTCTCTTTGGTACACAAATTGATTGAGATTTAAATAAAATAAAAGATGACTTAAATTCCCTCTTCGGTTGAAATTTATTTTCTTCAATATCCTTGTTTTCTAAAAATATTTTCAATATGTTTTTTAAAATTATAAAAATGATTTTATAATTCATTTTCATCATATTTTTAAATTTTTCTAAAATGGTTGTACAGAATCTTCTTTTCATTTTCAAGAAATGTTAATTTTTAACCATAATATTGTGAATGAAATGTTTTTTTCTTTAACTTATCCAACATGTATGGAATTACCCATTGTCATAACCACTAAATTAAATAAATATTTTCTTATAATTTTCCTTGGTTATTTTTTAATAAAACGTTTTATATAATGGTTTGTAATTTTTTATATTTTGGAGTAGTGAATTCAAAGTGAAAAGTATGTTTTCCAAATGAAATATTCCAATTAATATTTGAGAGTCATTTTGAACTATGATGAGAACCATTTATGATAGGGATCACATATGAATTATTTATATATTTTTCTCATATATATACCCAGCTTATTATATCAAACATTTAAGGGGTAATACATTCCATATGTTTATCTCTAAAATTTTTTCATTATGAAATTGCTATTGATTATGTTATGAGACATGATTATGAACCCCATTTTCTCTCTATTGGTTACTATTATGTTTATGAATTATGATTAATTTTCTTTTCACAAAAACAAAATCATTAAATGCCATATTGGGTGCCCCCTATTAGAACTCTAATGAATTAAGTAATGTTTTTAGTCCTGTGACATGTCATGTATGGGATTAGATAGTAATCCTAATCTATTATGTTACCATTTCCAACATATGATATTATATCAGCAGTTATCTCTGAAACATTTTTATTTCATGATATATATTTCTACTAAATATCCTATGATTAAATGGACTTAAGATACCATGTCCTATATATATTATTTCAGGTGATTAATGTTGAGCCTTCAATTTTATGATAACATGTTATACATTGAATCATAAGTTATACTTCATTAACATGTTTATTCCATTAGATGACTTTTTTGATAACCCCTTTGGTCTATTTATTTTTTAGGTTATACTATGAATTTTTTGGAACTTGAAAGGATTTAGGAGGTCATTATGGTTAATTGAATAAATATATAATATTTTACTCTCACAATGATTTATTATGAAAATAATCTTCAAAATAAATCATGGAAAACGTTATTTGTTATGTAATTTAATGGATATATATGTTAAAAAGCATGTAATAAGATATTTGGAAGGATTTATTAAATATAAATCCCTTAAAAGTTTGTCTATATATGTATATATATATATATTCATAAAACAATTTTAAATAGCATGTATGTGGAAGATAATTATTTTCAATTTAAATAATTATATCAATTAAAATGAGTTTTTAAGTTAAAGTGTCCCTTAACTCAAGTTGAAATCTCCATTTATTATCTTTAACATCATCAATTGTAACCTTTGTTAATTATTTACTTTATTGTAAAACATTTTTATTCTTATTATTCCCTTTATTTCATTTAATACCATGTTAAATATAATTAATTATTATTTATGTTTGTGGATGATGTTTTGATTATATTTGATTTATGAGTCCAAAATGACTTTGGTAGGATGAAGATGGTCAAAGAGGTCATTATTAAATAACATCGATAGTAATAATCAATAAATAATTATAATTTTTATGCACAAATTATAATTTGAAACCCAATAATGATATATTTTCATGATAAATGAACTGTGTTTCAATCACGGAGATGGTAATCCATATGTATGAATGTGTAACATTTCCATTTTTCAATGATCATTAAGAAAATAAAGTATGTTTTATTTTAAATCTAAAGATTTATATTTACTTCATAAATAACATATTTTATCTTTAAACATATTTATATATATCAGATATGTGATGTGGTGATTAAAAATGATTCACATCACTTCGTGGAGGTGTTAGTCCTGACGTACGCAAAAACAACATTATCATTTTCCCATGAATGAAATTTTATGAAATTAAATGAAATATTATTTTTTAAAATTATAAACTTGTAACTAATAAAATATATATAAATTCATGTCGTTATTATAACTATCCATGAGAGACAGTTATCGAAAATAAATTTCATTAGTTTGCGAGGTGGTAGTCCACCCTACACATGAATGATGGTTTTGTTTCTTATTTGATGGAAGAGGAGATAGATATTGGTTATTATATAAACATAAAAAAACCTAGGTATAATTAATATAAATATTTCATTATATTTTATTCATTATATATCATTTTAAAGTGGTGTATAAAGAAATAAAACTACAACATGTAGTAAACAATTATACTTTTCTTTGGAAATTCTCCCTATCATACTACTTCAATACCAATAATATTGGTATTATTCAAAAATAATGCCTCTCACACATGATTAGTGATGTTATTAATGTTATTTTATAGATATTGGATAGCAGAAATTGGTAATTTAGTGTGAATTAATGACAATTATTTGTTCCCATTTATATGATAGGGGAAAAGAACCCTTGGAATTTATAAAAATATTAATTTATTAAATATACATGTTAATGTGAAAATATATAAATATTTATTATATTATAAGATAATATGATTAAGGGTAAAAATAATCTCATAAAATAATCTTTTACATTTTTAGAACGCATTTTACCCTTAACATTTTGTTTTAACCACCCATTAATTGTATTCACACTTACCTTAACTTACACATTGAAGGTATATATACTTACTATAAATGGAAAAAGGCTCATATACTGAACATTATTATTATTGAAAATAATATCAAAATAAATTTGATAAATATATGATTTCTTATAATTTCATATCGTTAAATACAATATTATTTTCACAAAATACCAGTAATCTTACTTTTTGAATTATTCAATTACATTGATTTTTATAACATCATGAAAACTCAATAAATTTGAGTAAAATATTTAAATACATCTATGGAAGTCTATTTTTGTCTATAAAATTAATGGTTCACATTAGTTTTTTAATATTAAACAACTTTTAATATTTATTATCATTAATTTTATTTTTCCATTAATTGAATAATTACTGGGTCAACGTTTTCTATGAATTTAAGATCATTATGTATTATTAAAAAATTAACAATAAAATCCCATAATGAGGATAAATATTATATCTTTTAAAATAATATTTATAACCAATCATACACTCTTTTTATCCACATTCTATAAATTTTATATTTATGAAAAACAAAAGTGTAAACTTTCTTACTTTTCATTAAATAAATTATTATATCAGTAATAATCACATAAAAATGAAAAAAATGATGTATATTCCAAATTTATATGATTATTGAAGATAAGTATATCAAAAAATAAAATTAATTTATCTGTTATTGAAAATATTTAGTTGTTATGATTTAATTTTTAACTTTAATTATCTTGTTTACCCTTGACCATGGAAACAAAAATTACAATGGTTACTTTTCTTTTTAACAAAAAATAAAAAGCTGCCATTTAAAAAAAAAATTAACTATTGAATCCAAATAAGGATTCAATTTTTTAATATTCAATTCAGATAATTCGTATAATTTCATTAAAAATTTAACCAGAACAATCTGATGAAAAATACATTCTTAAGAAAATGTCGTTTTTTAATGTAAAACTATATTTATAATAAATTAAAGTAATAAAATTTCGTTAAAAAACATAATTAATTTTTTTATATAAAAATTAACTAATTAATGTTTAAAACGAATCCATAATAGAATTTGACTTTGTGAATACCTGAAAATAATATAAAATTTTCAATATTATTCAGTATTATTAACTATTCATTAAAAAAACATTTTTTTACAAAAAATATTTTAGATTCATTATAATATAATTTTGAAATAATAAATTCAAAAAATAATTTCATTTTTTAAAATGAAATATCTGTAATTTTAAAATCATAATCAACCCATATTATACTTTAATATACAATTATAAATATATCTTTTTTCCTTCTAATTAAAAAATAATGTAATATTATTATAATGAGTAAAGCTATATATTATAAAACTAAATAACATTAATAAGTCATAAAATTAATTTATCTTGAAATAAACTAGGTTTTATTATTTTAAAATATTTTTATATTTCCTACTCACATTTAAATTCACTTGTTAATTAATGTTGGATACATTTCCTTCAAAGCATTTTTATAATTCCATGTCACTTCTTCAACCATATAATTTTTTTCACAAAACAATAACATGGCGAATGACGATGCTACATAATATTTTACCTCTTTGATTAATAATCCAAATAGGTTTTTACACATAAGAAATATTATATTCCAATTAAAATACCCACGAAATCAAAACATGAGATAAATCTGGCACATAATTTATTATAATCAAAATAGGACATACAATATACACCTAGGATAAAATTAGAGGAAAGGCTACTCGATAAGAAAATTAACCAAAATTATTTAAAATTTATTATGTTTCAAATAAACATGGTATTATCTACCATGTTTTCCAAAAAAAACATAACACATTTCCATGATGATAATTTAAGAAAAACATAATCACCTACCATGTAAAAATATTGTTCCTCTAATTACTTGCTGAAATTTTCTATCTATACTAAGATTCCATCAAATACTATTAAATAATATTTAGATTATAAAACATGTATTCAACAAAATCTGGTGCCATAAACCTATTTTTTTTATTTCATCCCTACAAGATGTATCCTGACACCACATCACATAAAAAGTTTCAAATGGTGTCATCTGTATACGTGACGGAGAATAATTATTATATGAAAACCTAACCAAAGAATGTTTCTCATCATAAAATACATCCTAATATATTGAAATAAAATGAAAAATTTCTTCCAAGGTCTTAATTATTCTTTTGTAAGTTCTATCAATCGGAGCATGAAATCTTGTGCTGGAAATTATTTTAGTTCACAATGACATCTGAAATCCATTCTAAATATTTGATATAAACCTAGGATCACATTCTTATATAATTTATTGGGGTATTCAATTTAACATGACTATCTCCTTATGGTATAATTGAGATATTTCATCCAAATACATTTTTTCTTGAATGGGAAGTAAATTCATTGATTTAGACAATCGATCAATTATAACCCAAATCATATTTTTACCTTAAGAATAATTTTTTAATCTTACCATGAAATACATGGATATATTATCCAATTTCATCACTAGTATTGGGAATTATGAATCATTTCCTTCTATACATATTTTTCTTTATACTATTTTAATGTCAAAAATTTCATGGTAATGTTAGAAATATCACTTTTTATTCCATCCAACCAGTAATACTCTCGAATGTCCTCGTACAACATAATGATGCTTGAAATAATGAAAAATGGGTAACCATGAGCTTTACTCAACAATTTTCACATCAACTAGGTATCAAAAGGAACAATTACTCTCTTTCTATGTATTAAAACACTTTATTTTCATATATTCAATTTAGGGAACATTTCTAATTAATCAATTATACCCATTTCTATAACCCAAAATCTCTTTTTATGATCATTCATAATTCAATATTTCATTGTTGATTGCACTAAAACCTAAAAAATAAAGAGATGTACTTGTATCCACAACATTTAAACAAAAATTCACCAAATCACCAATAAAAGGGTAATGTTTCCACTGTAACATGGTGAATGTGGAATTATTTTTCTAACACAAACGATCAAATTCTTTCTTTTCTTTTCTATTATGATAAATAATTATGAAATAATATTCCTTTATCAGATGAAACAATTAATCTAGTTTTCATTTTCAACCCTTTATTAGTGAATACATAATTATAAATATTATAATAAATATCTATTTCACACATGGATCCATATAAATTTTTACTATAAGTTTTTAATTTTAAAAAACACAATATTTGTTTACAGATAATGTGTATGGTAATTTAGAAATTAAGGTTTTAGTTGATGTGAAACATAAGCAATTACATTATCATTATACATTTGGACACAACCAGGACCCTTAAAAGAAGTGTCGATGTAGATGATAAAGTCACCATATCTATATGGTAATAAAAAACCATTTAATTCACCATTTTTGAATTTATTTCTTAAAACAAATCATCACACACTTTTATATAAATGAATTTAACTCATTTTCATCTTAATCTAGTTTGTGGGCTTGAAAAATGAGAAATGTATTCAACAATATAACCATACTAACCTTTTAAACCATTACTAATCAATATGATATTTGTAGGTATTGGAAATTCCATGACATATTTAGTATTAGAAGGGTCAATACTTATGATTTCCTTAGAAAAAAACATGAACAAGGAAATAAATATTTGGAAACCAAAATTCACCCATTCTAAATATTTTATATAACATTATTTATTTTAAGGGTTAAAAGACAATCCTTAGGTTCCATTCATGGTCTTAATGAAAATAAAAATATACTAATATATCACCAATAAACAAACCCATAATCTTATCCAAGAAGTTTTGGGAAAAAATTAACTAGATACATAAACACATATAGAGCATTAGAAAACCCAAATAACATAAATACAACTCATAGTGACCATGTCTATTATGAAATAGAATATTAATAATATCTACCTATTTCACATTCAGCAAATTTAACACCCTCCTATTATCAATCGTTGGAAATTATTCTGCTTTCTGGTGATGACAAAAAAAATCACTAATATTGAGTGAAGGGTTCTTCTTCTTCATAGTTATGTTATTCAAATCTCTATAATCTGTGAAAAGATTCATTGAACCATAATTTGTTTAAAAAACAAGACCAACTCATATTTAAGAACTATGATGAATGATACCATTATCTAGTAACTCATACAATTTATTTTTCAATTATAAAAGTTACACTTCATCTATTCGATAGGGTATTTTTGTCATATGTTTAACATCACGTACTAAGTCAATAGTAAATTCAACCCCTCGATTAGTAATAACACCTAAAAATTATTAGGTGTAAATCAATATTCAGTCACTGCTGGAAAATTACAAATCTATAAATTTTCTTTATTTTAATTAACATGGGCTAAGTGACATTCAATTTCATTTTAATGAATTTTTTAGATTCATGGTAAGATATAAAAGGTATTAACTCATTGAAAGAACATCCTTAAATCTAAAATCTATCTTACCATGATAAAATCAAATCCAATCCATAAAAAAAGAAAATAAAACAATACCATGGTAAAATCAACAAGATTTACCAAAAATACCATTCCACTTATAATAATTGGAATATTCTTATAAATAATGTATTAATTAATAATTAATCATAGTGTTTTTTCCTAAAATTTATATATTCTTTTCATCCCATTATATTCTTAATATTCTCAAAAATTTCTCAAAAATAAATAAATGTGATGATCTAGAGTTAAACATATCTATGAATAATTCAAATTAATAAGTATCAAACCATTATCTACTTTATTTGACGACCGTATATCAACTATAGTAGTAGAAAAAAAATCAAATCCATTCTACTTATTTTTATTGATTATTTACATCATGAATATCTTTATTTGGAAAAATATTATAATAATTTCCCTAATAATTTCAACAAAAAAACACACAATGATGGATAGTTATCGGTTACTCCATTCCTTGATTGTTTAAAACTATTTTTTTAGTCATGAGCCTTATGGCCAAAATTCTCACATTAGTAATACTTTAAAAAATTATCTTATAACTCCCTAGGATGTGTTTTACAAAAATTTATTAGAAGATGATAACATTATTATCTTATATATTGATTTATTTAATGAATCCTTCATTGTTTCTTTCCATGTAGTCCTTTTTCTTTTACTTTTCATGGAATATAGGATCAATGCTGAAATCCATTTCTTTCTCCTCAGCACACTAAAATTTTTTCTCAAACCATTGAATTCAAAAGAAGATAACTCCATTTGATATTATAGTTTCAACCCTAAGTAAACAATAATCATTCTGTCATGATTATAGATAAATTTTGTTACATACCAGTATAGTCCTGTAAAAGTTTCTTTATATGGAACTATAAGATAATCATGATTTTTCAAAAAGTTTGATAATTGTTTCTAAATCATCTTTAGAACACCAATAGGGAAATATATATCATGGAATATATTCTAAAATATGTCTCATTAATGGGAATCAATATCATATCTCTGTTTGGTAATCCTAACTAATGTTCACCATAAATCAACATCACATTCAAAATGAAAAATATAAAGGGTTACCTTTTTACATTTTGAACACCCCCTGACATCAAACTTGTCTGTAGGGAATTGATCCATCCTTCATCTATAATAGGATATAATTTTCCACCAAACACCAGATGGAGCTATTTCATGAAGTAATCAACTATCTTCGTGTTCTTCAGTTCTAGATTTGGGTGCTTTATATCATGGATTCCATCATAATTTATACCTTGTATAAAATAAGACAACATATCAATGAACTAATCAAAGAAAATTACAACCAATTTTTAAAAATTTGGAAGGATATTATCCTCTATAATCCCCCTAATACATCTTCCTAGTTTCATAGGTGCAAAAATATTTTGAGTAAACATGGTTTAGATAAAGAAACATAATAATATTAAAATGTTTCCTTATATCACCATAACCATTAATTGAAAAATTTTACTGGTGTTATGTTATCATTATTTTATCCAATTAATTTATTTAAATCCTTTATCTGATGCAAAATGTAAGGACCCATCCTCAAACATTAAATATTCTAATGTCTTTATACTATAATTAAATTCCATGCATTCTTGAGGATCTCTTTTAGAGTTTAAGGGAACTACATCATAATTTATACACACAACAATTATATTTTATTGAGTGGAAACTTCTATTCAGTATCAATTTTTCTATAAACAAAAAACTTTTATAATAAAACATGAATTATTTTAATTAAAAATCATCACTACATTCAACTCGACTACTTCTATTCCCTTCCCCATTCTTAAACCCTATGAAAAAAATATAAAACATGGTATTATAATAGTAGTACAAGAGAGGGATATAAGAATAATAAACTAGTGATTATATTGAAAATTAATAAAACCATTAAAATAAATTTTCAATAAAATCTTTTATCATGAAAAATTCTTGATTTTTCCATTAAGAATCATAATTGCATCCTTTGGAATAAAATGATTACCATGAAAACTATTTATAAATCATTAAACATTTATGTATGTATGTTGCAAAATCATCATCATAAAAGCCTCATATAAATCTAATAATTAGAATAACCATATTTCCTACTTCAAATAAAATTCTCTAGATAACATAATAATTACCCAATTCATTGGAGTGCTATATGGGTGCACCAATTGTATCAACTATATTGGGATAAACCAAGATCTATAATGGGATAATCCCATGTTATAATCTATTTGTTTCATATTGATGATATATAATAGGGTCCATCCTTTGTAAACAATTTCAACTGGCCATATCATGTATAAAAAACGTCAAAAAATCTTTTAAAACCACATGAAAAATAATTTCAGATATGAAAATACCCATTTTACATAAAAACCCATTTTCAATACCAATAGACCTATAAAAAGAAAAGGATGGATTTTTACTGAAGAAAAAAATAAACATTGTATTATAATCCTAACTTCAGATAATGGTTATAGTGGAGTAAACATTCATTTTCATTGTATATGTCAAAATACAACACTGTTTTTATATTTCGTAATGAATGTTAAACATCACATAAAAATATTCATTTTAAAAAACACTGAAATTAATTGGAATAAAATTCAATTTATATTTATGTTATATTAATATAAAAATATTCATTAATTAATTTTTCATGATATGTACATGGAAGATAATGGTTTTGAAAATAAATCATTATATCATTTAAAATGATGTTTCATGATAAAGTGTCAGTTACCTTATGTCTAACTCATCTTTTATATTATTCATATTCCCAAATAACAGACTAATATTAATAATTTATTTTTTTAGAACCATTTTCATGTTTATAATTCCCTTTATTTAATTTAATATAATGTTTTATATATTTACATAGTTATGTAGTTTTAATTCGGTTGTTTAGAGGATATTCTGTTCATAAGTCCAAAATGACTTTAGTAGGTTGATAATGGTCATAGAATTCTTTATTTCATCACCTAAATAATAATAATAATTAAAAAAATATCATTTTTATTCATAAATTCTTATTTTTAAATCAGTCATGAATGATGGTTATTAACAATTAACTGAGTTACCTTCAAGTATATGGAAGTCCCTATATAAACATGAGTAATGTTTCCATTTTTCAACAATCATTACATAAATATAAAATGTTTTATATCAAATTTACATAATTATAATTATATCAAAAATAAAATAATATTTATTTAAACATAATTATATATATTCCATGTGTTGTGGTGATGAAAAATGAATCACATCACTTTTTAGATGGGGTAGTCCACACATATGCATGACAATGCTATTGTTTTTCAGTGATTGGAAATATAAGAACGTTTATTATGTATTAAGATTTTATAATAATAAATATTTTATTAATATCATATATAAATATATATATTAATTCTATCATTATAAATTTTTATGAGTGTTGGGGGTTGAAAATTTGATACATCGGTTCGTGAGGTGTTAATCCACCATTCACGCGGACAATGATTTACTATCCCATTTGATGAAAGAGGAATGAAATATTGGTTTTACCATTAACATAAAAATTCATCATTAAATCAAAAATTATTGTGTAATTATTTCATCATGGTTAAATAATATTTTATAAAGGTTGAAATAAAATAAAATTAATACATGTGGTTAAAAACTATAACTATTTTTAGGGAAATCTACTTTGATTAACACCTTAAGATCATTGAGATTTGAAATGTGAAACAATAACACCTCAAGAAAAATGGTAGTTACATTAAGAAGATATTAAGGTAGATATTGGATGAACCAAATTTTTTTGAAGAATGAATTAAGGGAAAGATGTGGTTCACTTTTATAAAAGATTATAGGGCCACTATTGAAATTTCCTAAAATATGAATTTAATATATTTATTTTTCTTATTAAAATGTATCCCAATTGATAATATTAGAAGATAACATGGGTATTAGTATATAAATCTCACAAATTATTATTTTTTCAATTTTATATCACATTTTCAAACATATAGCTAGGTATTAACCCCCGTTAAATATTTTTTAAAATTAACTCTAAAACAATGTTTTTTACTTTTTGATGGTAAAGATAGTTCATATAAATATAAAAAATGAGAATAAATGGACCATGGTTGATTTTAAAAAAAATACCCTAATCACATTTCAAAATATTTTATTTTTAGTAATTTTATATCATTTAATAAAATATTATTTTCATAGTATATAAATAATTTGTATTTGAGAAATATTAACATACATTTATTTCTATAACATAAATAATACAAATTTAATTTTTTTGAAAATTATTAATAAAATCAAAAACTGTTATTTTTATCTTTAGAATCTTTTGTTCACATTTATTCTTTCATATTAATATAATTTATTATTTTAAATATCATTTATTTTATTCTTTATGATCTGAATAATTACAACACTATAATTATGTAATAATTTAATGTAATACATTATTTAATAAAAAAATTACCATGATGAAAGAAAATTTATTATATACAAAAAAATAAAACATGAAAAATTATTTCATTATATAAATGTTAAAAATATTATAGATATTAAAAATATGATTATTTTATTTTTTACCTTTCCTTAAATAAAATTCTATAAAGGTTATAATAACATCTAAATAAAAAAAGGACATGTATAAATCCGTTGTGTGATTGTAGATGAGATATACTAACCAAATAAAAGTAAATCAATTTTTACTGTCATTATTTAGTCTTTATCTGTTTATTTTTAACATTAAATACCTGATTTACCCTATACTACGGTAATAAAAATTAATAAGGTTACAATTCATATTTAAAAATAAATTAAGGGGACTATAAACAAAATTTGTATCCACTGATTAAAAATATGGAATCTATTTTTTATGATTCAATTCATAGTAGTGTAAGAATTTAATTTTATACTAAACTAGAAACACTTTATGAAAAAATGTTTTTTAAAATAATGTCCATTTTATTATAATATTTTTTTATAATAGATTAAAAAAATATTTTAGAAACCTAGAATTATAATTTCTATTAAAAAATTTATCCAAATTTTAGAACTAATCAAAATTATAATTTTACATTGAAAATATGTTAAAATAATTAATTCTTATAAAAATCAGCATTTTTCAATGTTCAATGAAAATTATTATTTTTTAAAATTAATTAAACTAATTCTATGATACATTTGACATGATAAATTAAAAAATGAAGTACATTTTTTTAAAATTAAACATCTATAATTTTTTAAAATAGATTAATCCATATAATACATCAATATCCAATAAGAAATAACATTTTCCCCTTTTTGTTAAAAATTTACTAATATTTATATAATGAATATAAATCTACAATATATACCTAAAAATTATTAATAATACATTAAAAAAAAATTATATAAATCATCATGTTTTTTACACAAACCATGAAATGTTATTATTAAAATGTTGTACTTATAAAAGATATATAAAATTAAATGGTATGGATTGGATTAACCACAATACAGAATATATATAGTGGACCAAATAAATAAAAAAATTATTGATTACTTTTCTTGAAATAAGAACTACTTTTTTTAATGTCATTTTATGCTTCAAAAATAATTTTTTTTTTTCAAAAATGGGTTTTATTTCTTTTTGGGATCTAATATTAGAATTAATTTCTACTAACAATGTTTAATTTTTCAGATAAATATTAAAAAAAATTTTAATTTCAAATTTCTATTTTATTTCAGGATGATGTTTTGATAATTTTGTAGAAAATTTTATTTTTATTGAATAGTGAAAACTACTAGTTTTATAAACTGTCACTTCTTTAAAGTACATTCAATGTAAACTTTTATTTTTTATTACTTTTAAAATTTCAATAATACTATTTTATTTAAATAATTATGGTCTTTTTAATAAATTTTATGCTTGATTTTGGTACAAAAACGTTTTTATACATAAATAATTTTAACAGAGAAAAAACGATTTTAATTGAATTTTAGGTCATTAATTTTAAATTAAATTATAATACATAAGTGTGTTTAATTATTTAAAATGGATTATATATTTTGAATCATTATATCTAATATTAGATAATAATTTCAAACTTAATTTTTGGTTAATATAAATAGTAACTATAGTAAAATGTTTTACCATGATATAGGTAAAATGTATAAATTTGGATTAAAACGAACCTGATGATGCATAAAATTCAATTAAAAATTTTACATAATTCCATTTGATGAGTATATTTCTTCCAAAATCATCCAAAATGGAAAAATATTACCTTTTTTCCATTCTCAATTTATTGTAAACTTAATAATATTTTAAGTAAATAATAAAATCAAATGTGTCACTTTCATTCATTTAATTTAGGTAACATTTTGAGATAGGGATAGAAATAAATTATGTAAAGATATAATTATTTATTTAGAATAAAAATTATTTTTTTAATGGTAATTTTTATTAATTATTTTCTGATGAAATAATTACATTAAATTTGTATGCATCACTGACACAATTCTTGTGGAAGTTGTTGAAAAATGATATGAATAATATTAAAAAAATTAAAATTAATATTTTTGGCTAATTTTTAGTGTTCCCAGAAATTAATATATATATATATATAACATATTTTGAATATAGAAAAGGATTATATTGGATTTTAATTCGATTAATGTTTCTTTTAAAGTCAAATTATTTTAATAGTTCTTTTATTAAAATTAATAGTATTTTCTGTCAAATAATAATTTATTATATAATCCAAATGTCAAAAAATTATTAACAGAAGTACATTGGGATGAAAATACATAGAAATATTCATCACTTATCCATATATAATCCAATATTTAGAATATAATTAAAATAGTAATCCTTTATGTTTGAAAAAATCTATTACTATTGTTAAAGTCCAAATTGGTTAACCAAGGGGCTAAACAAATATATATGGTTTTAAATGATATTAAAAATTAAAAAAAATTATTAAAAAATTATATTAAGACAATATACTAATTTTCATTGAATTTCTGTTGTTTTGGAACCCTTTTACCTAAGTTAAAAACATATTATATTATAATATTATATTTATTTCCAGAAATGAAATAGATGATATTTTAAAATAAACAATATTTTATTAAATGATTTAAAATTTATAAAAAACTTATATTAATAAAATTGAATTATATATGGTTTAAAATAAAAACCATGTTCCACTTATGGGTCATTTTTTATTTATAGTAACATTCATGACCCAAAAATAGTAAAAAGACATTAATATCATGTTAATTATCAATGTGGTTAATGGGTGCTAAAACCATGATATAAGGGTAAAACATAATCTAAAATTTTATTAAATTAGATTTAAAAAATAATTTATACACATAAAAATCCTATATTAAAATTATATAATTTTTTATCCATTTTAAATAGAAAATCAATTTATATTAATTTATTACTTTATGAAAGTTTACAGACGCCCCTCCCATTATATGTAAAATAGCACCCCCGAATATTCACTACACACTTCAAGATAATTTTTAATAAACAAATACCCACTAAAATTTATTCCTATCATCCTACCCCATATTATATAGGTATTTTCTTTAATAACCCCATCATTATAGAGATTAAGGTGTAAATAAAATCAGGTTTTTCAAATAAGAGGTGTTGCTTATAAATGAATGTTTTAGTTTTATTGCATCTTATAACTCCTAAAAATATTCAAAGGAGTTTAAGTAACAACAACAGAATATTTTATATACTGATATGTTTTTATATTAATTTATATCATATATTCATCTCCTCTATAATACAATTGGAAATAAAAATTGTAGTTTTTTGTGCACAACACACTACCGCCAAGAGAACTGATATAATTCATTTTCCATAACCACCTCTCAAAGATTGTTATAATGATAATATATATATATATATATATATTTATTTATCAAAATGTGAATCATGAAAACATTTTCATCTTATAAAGATAATATATAATCTATTTTCTTACTATTCCATTAAAAGAAAAATGATAACATCATTTGTGCGTTTGTATGGATTACCACCTCCACAAAGCAATGTGATTAATTTTTAAAATTTTTGTATGTTGGAAGATATTTAATGTCTACAAAAATGATATTTCCACTTAGTAATCCTACATAAAACCTTCCCTTATATCATTGGGAATGAAAACATAAGAAAAGGGTGAGCTCAGACGCTCAGTAATGGTAAATATGAAAGACATGTACGCATAAAAATGATTATAAGGGTTTAAAAATGTTATAATTACAAAATAAGATCATACCCAATATATATAAGATCTTAAAAACGAATCATGGAATAAATATTAGCAGTTCATAAGACATGAATCATAAGAAATCAATGAACGTAATCCTAGATCACATAACATTGACATAAGACATTGAATTTTCTCATACATATAAACAAGTGACGTTTTGAACATGAATAAATAGTAACAGGTTCAATAATTAAACTAAAGACAACAAATTAGTACCTTTCATAAATAAAAGGAAATGAAAACTAGGTTCACACATAAAATTATGGACATGAAAACAAGGTCCATACATTGAATTGAGAAAATGAAATTAGGTTCATGTATAAAATATATACCTCATGATTTATCCACATTTACCTAATAATTTAGAAATTTATATTGGTCCCACCCATAAATTAATTAAAAACATACATATTTTTTCCCTATGAACAAAAATAATTCAACAAATCAGAACTAAGTAATGAAAATGGTTTCGTAAACATCATTCAATATAACATAACCCATGAAAACAATAAGGTTCATAAATATCATTCCATCCAAAAAATAAACCATTCATACAAATAATAAAAATAGGTGGAATTAAATAATATACTCATTAAAGAATTAATTAACGTCAAAATAAATTATCTTATCTGAAAAATAATTAGGATAAATCACATGAAAATAATTCTTGAGGAAAATATCCTTTCTTCCTTGAAATGGTTTCTTTTCTTAATTTTCTATGCAGTTTTTAATGAATAAATTTTCATTAAAATAATGTTATATGATATTAATTTAAACATAAAATAAATAAGGATTCATTAAGGTATAAATTTTTTTACATTACGTATAATCCAGGAAAACATTCCTTTCATACATTTTCCAAAAGAGTCACAATGTAGCGAGTTTGGAATATGAAAAAAGATTATTTTCAAACAATGATGTTAAAAGGTAAAAAAATGGAAACAAATGACCTAAAATTCATAGTATAATATTAAAGACTTATTTCGTAAGAATTTTTTGAATACATAGACATATTAGATTAATATTTCCCAATGCCGACTTGTATAGAAACAATCCCAAATATTGATGAGGTTGTGAAATTAATACTGATCACATTATAAGTAGTTGAAACATATGGAACATGAAAGAAACATAATTATATAGATATTAAAATAAAATAATATTATCTATAAGACTCATAAAAGACATTCATGATCAGTATATACACCACATAGAAGAAGCAAGTACTGTATATGGCCTCTGTCCAACAGAAATAAAAGTGAGACCTAAATTCCTTACTACTAGAAAAACAATTGAATCATGATCCACATGAAAGAATAAAACAAATTGAAACAATTCAAATTATGAAATTATTTAAATTAATTATATAACATTTAATATGGAAATATATACACCACACAATAAGAATAAGTATTGATTATCACATATGTCGCACGTAAATAAAGGGAGATGAGAAATCCCTTACCTTATGTCTTGACTCTCTTCGTACTCAAGAAAACCACCTATATAATAAATATAAGTTTATTATACATATATTAAAGAACAATATTCAAACATATAATACTATATAGTACTAACTTATGACTTTATATTACCCACTTATTAATATTTTGATGTTTCACTTATGTTTTGGGTAATAAGTACTTTGTTTCTCTTACATGTTTTAACTTTTCATCCATTGAATTCATACTTATATTATTATATAATAATATAATGAATGATAATTATTATATAAATACCATATATATTCATCATATATGTATTTATGGTTATGTATACAATATATAAATAGAAAATTTAATACACCGTTCATAGAGACGTTCGGCCGAACGTATGTAGGAACACTGCTTCCATTTCATTTCTTATTGAAAGAATGAAAGTAAATAAATAAATATATATTTATTTATAATATTTACATTAGATTTATTATTTCATATATATCATATAATTTTACTTAAAAAATCTTTGATACAATACTTGAAATGTTGAACGAGTCACATTTATTTGAGGAGGCGGTAGCCCCCACATCCAGAATTGAAGTTATAGTATTTTCATGAAAAATGTAATGAATGAAGGTTTTTTTTATATAAAATTTATGTAAGTATTAAGAAATTATAAAGACCATATTTATAATATAAAAACAGGGTTTCCATCATAATTACCAACCATGATAAGTGGTAAATGAAAAAAACAACATCGTTTCTTGAGGCAGTAGTTTACCATACGCATGAACAGTAAGTTTGTTACCCATTTTATGGAATTTTGTATGAGTGTAGGTAGAATCAATAATATAACAACATAATAGTAAATTTATGATACTGATATTATTATATAAATTTTAAATAAATATAATTTAAGGGGAATAAGTAATAAATAAAACAACAACATTTATTGATGAACGTTACCTCTTCTTTAGGTACCTCCTTTTGATTTTAACAAAAGGAATACATTGATCCAATTTCTATGAAAAGTAAGCCTTATTAGATGAATTGAGGGATGTTTTAAGTAGATTTAGGTAGGGTACTTATTAACTATATAGGTTCATAAGTGTTAAGTGAAAAGAAGGATAGTTGTAATTTTATAAGATAGGAGATGGGGACTTTAGAAATTTCTCAAAGTATTAATTTTTAATAAATTAAATCTCAATATAAATACATACCAAAATAAATTTATTCAAATAAAAGAAATGATAATGTAATAATATAATCAAAAAATTAATTTTATTCGTGTTTTAGTACCATTTTAAGACTTATAATTTTGATCAACTTTTATTTTTGACATTTTAATTCTAACTATGGTAACATGATTGTTAAAATTAATTGGTTGTAATTTTTATATAAAAAATTTTAATTAGACCATAAATGCCTAATTTTTGTAATTGTAGATCATATATTATCCCATTGTTCTTATTTAAAATTTTTATGATTTTTAAATAATTTAATAATCTATTATATTCATAAAATATCATAAAAGTAAATTTTGAAAATATTTATCACATTGACATTAATAAAATCAATCCAACAAAATTACATCAAGAAAATTAATTTCATAAATCATAAAAATTTATATTAACCTATAAAATTCAATTATCACCTTAATAATGTGAAATTATTTTTTTGTAACATTTCTAATATCATTTAATTGATTATTTCAATAACTGAGTTATTACCGCATAATCATTTTGTAGCTATTTATATTAATTATTTGTTCTCTAAAATATTAAAATATATTTTTATAATCTAGAAAAATATTTTAAATTCTATAATGAAATATTTATTCAATAATATCTTCTATTTAACCTAATATTACAAATTTTATACATATTAAATGTAGGAGTGCGATATTTGGTCACACCGATTGAGTTTAACAGTATTTAAGACATTTTATTGTAACAGTACCCATTAAATTAATAAATTTCTATAATTATGTGTTAGGGTCAAATTAAACTCATACAATAAGTTTTAAGAAAATTGTTTTGGTGGTTTTATAATATTTATAATTTTTTTTACCTTTAATTACCCAATTTAGCCTTAACTATGTTAATAAAAATTAGTAATGTTATTAATTATATTGTCACAAAATAAAAGAGGAATAATTATTAAATATAGACCATTTGAATCCAAATACTGAATATATTATATAAAATAATAATAAAATAATTGGTAGAAATTAATTTAAAATTAATCCTCTTGATAGAATGGGAAATTGTGTTTTCAATGTGAAAACATTAAAAAGATTGAAATGTTTCCTATACATGTTCTTTTAAAATTGATTCTAATGACCTAAATTATATTAAATATTATTTTAATTATTAAATTATTCTTTAAAATCAAATAAAAAAAATATTTAATTATATAAATGATCTATAAAAACATTAGTTTTGAATTAAAATTTATTATTATTCACAATTCATCAAAACATGAAACTTATCATGTAAAACAAAAAAAGTTATCCCAATGTAATTTCTGACATTAAACATCTAAATAAGAAGTTTGTTTTTTCAAATATAATTTATTAAACTACCAAAACTATGTTTTAAATTGGTGTTTCATCAAAATAGGGGAAACCTATCCTTCTTTAAAAATACTTATTCAATGTGTTCAATTGGATTTGTTCTTATATCATTGTCCATGAATCACAAAAGAGTAATGTTAAAAATAATATCTAATATATTATATATATCTAATTAATATAATACAATAATAGTTAATTGTATATTTATTTTTATAAAGCACTCTTTTTCACATTTCAATATTTTTTTAGAAAAACATTTCCATTTATTTTAAAACGTGGTTTACCTTCATTTATAATTAATTGGTCAAATAATTAAGTGTAATTAATAATTTCTATATTCATTTAATCATATTCATACCTTCCATTCTAATGGAAAATTTATAATTTTCTCTCTTAAAAAAGTAAAAAAATAAAATGATGATTTGTAAGAACCTAGTGTTGTGTGAAAAGCAAGACAAGTCGGCGTTGCGTGTAGAGAAGTCTTAACACAGTGTAGTGGTTAACAAAATACATCAAAGAAATTTATTTTCTTCTCTCAAAAAGGTTTCAAAAAACATGGGATATTATATAAATTATGCCTACCTTCTTTCTTTCATATTCTTCGAAAAATGGTAATGTTAATCTTGTGTATGTTTTATTGTCTACATGATAGTAATGTAGTCAATTTTTGATAATCATATATCATTTTTAGTTTTAAAAATATAATTGATTTATAAAAATAATAATTATTTCCTGATTCTTATTCTTAATAGTATTTTATAATGAGTACATTGATAAAATCCTACCTACTGATGTCATTTTTCATATTTTAGCTGAATAATATCAAAAATACCTATTTAGACTTAATTAATACTGTAATTAAATATAACATAGAAATAAATAAATTATAAGTAATAATAAAATTGAAAAATATTCATCATCATGTAAATATTTAACCTATATTTAATTTTTAGGATGATAAATATGGTTTGTGACCAATCAGACTCTAAATATGTGATACTCTACCTTAAAATAACATTTTAAATATTTTTAAACACATATTGTTCTATTTTTTCTCAATTTCTATATTATTTAAATTTTTTCTTGGTTTTATGAATATTTATGTGAATTATATTTTTCTATTATTTTATTTGACCTTTTACTTTATACCAAGGGTTTTGAGAAGGATTTTTTTAAATATTTTATAAAAAACATTTAATCTTTTATCAAATAATAGAAAAGAAATTTTCCATTTCAATGTATATAGAATCAATATAATTTCCCACCACCATAACAATTGTTTAATATTGTGATTAATTTATTAGATTCCATTTTTTCAAAAAATATAAAACCATCATCATTTTTTCTAGGTATTTTAGTTTGGAATATTTATTTAGAAAAGGGTATTTTGATATCCAAAAGTGTTTTACGTATGGGTTAAAAATAGTTTTTTAGGGAAAGTATAATGAAAATATTAAATATTAAATAATTATTTGTTATATAGTCCATGAAAATTATTTATTATGGTTAGTGATCCTGATAGCTCTATCCAATGTATTGTATATTGAATATTGTCTCTGGACAATTATGTTGGAAGTTGAGCGTATTAGTTTGTCCACTTATAAGGGATCTTTGAAGATGACTTCCTAAGACACCCACATGAGTTTTAAATTCTTTATAATTATTTTTCATTGATATTATTTTACTTCAAAAGGTAATACAATGATCTTATATTTTATAGAAATTATTATAACCTTTTATTGTAAATTTTTTTTTAATAAAAATGAATTTCATGCGCTCTCTTATAGTACAAGAAACACTCTTCATTATAATTTTTCTATTATGATTTTTTATAAAGTGTTTTATCAAAAAAAATTGATGTAATGATGATTTGATATGTATATAAAATATTATTTGAGCACAATGTATCTTTTGTTAAAGGAAAACACTCTTTTAAGATCTCATGGTTTTAAATTGCACAAACATGATTCTTTATAATTTTTTTGTTTTCTAATGTGATTTTGAGCACTCATCCTGTGGTTCTAAATATATTTCACATGTTTTAAGGATTATTAGTGACAAATAGCATTTCATGGTAGAAATTATAGTTATTTTGAATGAAATAAAATATATTCTATTTTAAATATTTTTATTGTGGAAAAATTAGATACTAAGAGTTAGTTTCTAACTTTTAATGTCGTATTTTAATATATAATATTTATGAACTGATTCTCTAAAATTCTCAACATAAAAATATATTCAAAAAAATATAAAAAATATCATTTAATAAATATCCAATTGAAGGATTTCTTATGTTCAGTTTCCTATAGTTAGTTTCATATCAATGTTTAGAAAAATTTTGAGATTATGATGATTTGATGTGTGGCTGTCTTGAAATTTATGGCTTCAATTATTAGATTTTATGTTTAATGTTGATAATAAGTTCCAAGGAATATAAAAAACAGTCAAGGTTTTATGTGATGGGATTTTGATATGGTTTTAAACTTTTAATGGTTTTCAAGAATAAAACTATATTTAGGATTAAATAACACTATGGGTAAGTATATGATTTTATGTTATGTTAATTTTGGAATATGGGACTGTGCGATATTTAAGATTTTGGTATTTTAATAGATATTCATTAGCAATGTTAATTTTTTTGTGATAATTTTGGTCAAGATTAGAATTAACATTCAGGTTAGTATCTACATTTGATCCATGATTTATTGGTGAATTCACATATATTATAAGATTGTGTAGTAAATTATCATAGTGATTAAGAGGAATTTTAGGAGATGTTTTATTGGATTGAGATACATGAAACCCATTCTTAATAAAAGTGATTTAATGTGAAGGTATTTTTTGAATGAATAAAATTATAATTTTTTTCATGTAAGCTAAAATGTATGAGATAACATTTATAGATAAAGAATTATTTAATGTTGAAGTTAATATTGATATTTTTGAGGTTCATTATAATATTTTTTGGAAAATTATAGGAATTAAAATAGTATATTAAAAAGAAAACCCACTGGTGGTTTGACAACACATCGAATATGAAATGGTTGTGGGTCTTGACCCCACGACCAAAGTATGACAAGGGTGTTTTTGGCTACTAATATCATATGATATGTATTGGTCAGTGTGGAGTTTTTTTCTTCAAATTATTAGGAGGTAAATATAATGATGATTTTGGGAACATATTATTTATTATATATTTTACTACAGGATTGAAAAGTGATTTAGTGGTTAATTTATTAATGTTATTTTAGAAGAATACTACTATTATTTGGGTGAAGATTATATGATTATTGTAAATATAATATTATGTTATTTTGTTTGAGGTTTGATTGTTTAATAATATTTTATAATCATATATAATATTAATGCAGATTATTTGTTATTTTTTATTTATAAAAATTATTAACATATTTTTTAGATTATATAATTAGTGTATACGTATTTTTGGGTATATGAATTTGTGTGCGACTAATGTTGATTATTGATTAATGATAAAATAATCTCAGAATAATATGTTATTAAATATATTTTTTGGGATTTCAAACATGGTCTATAATATTTCCAGTAATTTTATAGTTAGTTAGTTATAGATTAATAAATGATAAAATTCTGGTATTACCATTAAATTTTTGAGAATAAGGTATAATTTCTTCATATAAATATTTATATATTCTGGATGTTGTCTTACCTTGTTATACAATTTCATTAATTATTAATATATAGTGTTATCTGGAGTAACTTTATATCCTTTTTTGGATTTTTTCTTCCATTAAAAATTCGTTTTAGTGCTCGAGGAAGGAAAAAAGTCTTCTCAAATACTCTCTTTTTGAGAAAAATAAGATATTATTGTAAAAATGATTAAAGGATGAAATTATAATTATCATGTAATTATTTTTTTCATATGTTCCTAGTTTAGATGGTAATGTAATTACTAATCCCTAGGAAAAATATCATTAAATAGAAATTTTATCTGATTACCTTCATTTTTGATAAATTGATGGTCTTGTTCACACCTCAATGGTTCATGGTTGTGCAGTCATTAATGTTCTCATGATCATTTGATTTAGTTAGATCAACCGTATTTTTCACTCTCCAAAATTATTTGGACATTAATTTTTCCTTCATATCTATATTTTCACTTTACACTAATGTTCTCTAATTTGGAAACCTAGTTATTTGTTATTATAGATGACCTTTATATATCTCTTTCCCTCTTTTCAATATGATGTTTTATTAACACATTTTACAATGTGGGAATTCAACAAAGGTATTACTCAAATATCAAACACTTTATTAGAGAAAAATTAAAAATGTAATTAAAAAAATTTATTAATAAGAGGATAATGTAATATCCTATCATTTCAAATTAACAATATGTTTAATAACATATATAATATGTAATAGTGAGATGAAAAAAATCATATAATATTAGTATTTAAATATTATAATTATGACATAGCCATTAATTTTCAAGGTCTAAATATGATTAACAACATTATGGTATATATATATAAATTGCTCATTCAGTAAACTTTTTTATAAATTATTTGGAAATAAGTACTCAATTTTTTCACAGTCATTTTAGGCTTCAAAAATATATTTTCTTCAAAAATGGGTTTTATTTATTTGAGTGATAAAATAATTAAATTACATTCTAAATAATTTATAAATTTTATTTTATAGAAAGGATTTAATTTTATTATTCCGCATGAAAAAATTATAACATGATATATTTATATAATTATCTAAAATGTGTGATTTATGATTAATAGTGAGAAATATCGAATTTTATAAGACATTGAATTTTCATTTCATGTATTCAAAAATTAATATTATATTATTAATTTTTTAAAATCTAATTATATATTTTTTATTAAAAACTTTTAATTATTGTCTTTAGAATGAATTATATACACTAATTTTTTATAAAAAATTATATTTAAAAGGATTTATTTAGAAAACCACTTATAATCAAATTTTATTAGTTTAATTTTAAATTAAATTCAAAAAATTATATTAATGAATATGAATAATATATTCCATATATTAATCATGATAATTTATATTATTTAATATTTTAAACCTAAATTCTCATCAATTTTAATTGTAATGATAGTAATATTTATAACCTCATTATATATAAAATGGGTTAATTCGTATTAAAAAATTTATAGAAGAATTAAAATTTGTTGGAAATGAAAAATAATTTCATTTTATGGAAAAAGTATTTCAATAATAATATAGAATTCTAATATTTTACTTTAATTATATTTTATCTTTTATTTTAACATTGATAATATTTATGTAACTGTTATAAATGATGATTTCTTACTTTAGAAATATAAAATATTTTTTGATAGGAAGAAAAAAACATATACCTAGTTGTAAATGATTATATTTAATATTAATCATTCTTTATCATGTTATATTTCTATTTTTTTTAATGAAATAATTCCCTTAAATGTTTAGGCAGCACTGACAGAGAGCTTGTCTTAGCTTTTGAAATATCAATTAAACTACTTTAAAAACTCTAAAACTAATATTTTTGTTGTACATTTTAGTTTTAAAAACATTTATAGCCATATATATATATATCATAGATTTTTTATTATATTATATTAATATTGAATTATTTTCACGTAATTTACAAAATCCAAATTATGTGAATTGTTCTTAAATTTTCATTAATACTATTCTATGTAAAATAATATTTTCTTAAAGTATTTCAAATTCATAAAAAATATTAAAAGGGAACACTTATGATTATATATAGTAGAAAGGTTAATTTAATTACCATTTATGTTCCCCTTTTCAACTTATTATTAAAATCATAACCATTTAATTATTAAAACAACCATTAACATAGTTATTCTTATAATTAGTTAACATTGGAGTTAAACTAAAATTTAAGGATTGAAATGACATCGAAACATATCAAAATTTTATTGGGTAAATATTTTAATAATAAATACTCTTTGTAATTGAATTTTTTGTAGTATAGGAACTATTTTATATGATTTTTACATATATGATATTATAATATTTTATGTATTTCGAAAATTGAAAAGAAAGCTATTTTATAACAAATGATTTTTTATTAAATAATTTGAAATTTATAAAAACCTATTTTCATACTAGTGAAGTAAATATGATTTATAATATCAAAATTTTTACATTTCATGATCAATTTCACTTTTATAGGAATTTTTTTGCCCCTAAAGGGTAAAGAAAATTGATATCATTGTAATTGTTAACAAGGATAACAGGGGTTAAAACAAGGAGGTAAGGGTAAAAACAATATAATATTTTAATATATTTTTTGGGAGATTATTTCTGCATATACTGAAAATATATTCTAATTATATCAATTTGTATACATTTTACATTAATATAAATTTATATTAATTTAATACTTTATAAAATTCAAATAATTACCCTATACTTATTTATGCAAGGGAACCATTTATCCTCTCCACTACAAAAGTTAATTAACAATGGTTATTTATAATACCTACCCAAACATTCTTAAAGTCCATATCTAAACTCTTGATGTATTATTTTTTTAATAATACCATCCGTAGAAACCTTATGATGTAAAATAAGGGACATTGTCTAAATTTGAGGTATAGCTTTTTAACGAATGATTGTTTTCATATAAATACATAAAATATTATCCAAACATGATGAAATAAATAGATATTTATATTATATATAGATAAATGATTTTATGTTAATTTAATAACAAATACCCATCTCCACTAACATAAATCAGAAAAGAAAACTGCAGTTCGTGTGTACAGGGCACTACTACCATATAAACCAATGTAATTCATTTTCCATCACCACATCTGATGAATGGTAAGAATGAAAGAATTATTTTAGATATATTATATTAAATACATTATTATTATTATGAAAATAAAATATAACTTATATTTTCTTACCTTTCCATCCAATGGTAAATGACATTGTCATTTGTGCATATGTGGGGAATACCACCTCTACGAAGTAATGTAATTCATTTTTCATCATCACACCAAATATATACTATATATAATTATATTTTAAAAATAATATGATATTTATTATATATTGATAATTATATAATTATAAAAATATTCCATCCTTTTTTCTGTCATGTTATTTGTAAAATAGAATCATTACTCATGCATACATATAGCCTACCATCACAATGATTATAATGTGGATCATTTTTCATAACACTATTTCATAGCTGTACATACTAGTATAATTTTTTTGATAAAAATGATAATAATATAATTTTTATTTCTTTCTAATTATGAAATACTATCCTCTTTGAGCATAGTCAATCACTAAAAGTCATTTTTGATATATTATCTAAAAATAGTCAAAATCCTGATGTCAACTAAATTGAATAAGTAATTAATTATAAAATATTAAATAAAATAAAATAAATATAATAATATGGTTCAAATATTTTATTAATAAATTAAATAATTAAAAAAAATTCTTTTATGAAGATAAATAATGTTTTTGATGATTCAGACTGGAGGTATGGGACAAATTACGTTATTTGTTGAATTTCTTTTAGAAGATTTTTTAAAATAATTTTATTACATGTTCATATTTGTACAATTATTTTTTAGATTTATTTATATTGAAATTAATGTTATAGAAAGGAAATTTTATTCAAATTTTACATTCACTCATTTGTTTTAAAAAGGAATATATTTAGATATTTTATACTAATCTTTTTATATTTAATTACAAAAGGTGAAAGGAATGTTCTATTTTATTGAACACAATGTTAAAAAAAATTCATCTCAGAAAAAAATTATTTCATTTTTATATTACATTATATGAATCCTATTTCTATTCAATGAAAACCCCTCTTTCAATTTTTTTTTATTATTTTAGTTATAAAATATTTTTTTTAAATGAAAATAGTATTTCGATATGAAATAATATTTTAAGTATTGGTCGAAAATATTTTTTCAAATGGATTTATGATGAAAAGATGAAAGAGTAAAATATCTTATCCATGACATGGTCCTTGAATATTTTTTATGATATTAGGTGAGCCCGATATTCCTCATGAAGATTTGTGATCCCAATATAGCACATTATGACATGTGAGATTGATATAATTCATGATGATAGGTGAGCCTGATATAGTTGTCTCATTCATTCTGAAATTATTATATTCTCTATTTAATTATTAGAGAAGATGAAAATATTGGTTACTACACCGGGAATATTTCTTTGAAAATGATATCCCAAGGTGAATATATGAAATTTATATTTTTGAAAATACAATTTCGTGGAAATTATTTTATTTCAAACGGTAAGTTAACAATATATTATATTTATTGAATGAATATTCCCTTTAGTGTAAAATATTTTTTTAAGATAATATTTTTTAAGAGTTCCCTTTTTTTCTAATAAACTCTCATGATTTGGAATTTTCATTTATATTAATTGATTTATGAAAACCTTTAGCCTGTAAAGCTGATTTCATGTGTAATTAAATTAATGTTAGATCTACAAATTTATTTTTTTGAATAAAAAGAATATTTTGTGAAAACATGGTTTTAAAATGTACTAACAGGTTTCTTTATAATTTTTATATAAATTACTAATTTTTTTATTCCCGCATTTAAAAGAAATTAATGTTTTGAAGGATAATTAAGGAAAAATAATATATCAAGATGAAAATCATAATGATTTATCATGAATTAAAATTTATTTTATTTTAATTTTTTTATGGAAAAACATTATACTAAGTTGAATTTTACAATAAGAAATATATGAGTTTTTTATAAGAGTTATGACATAAATATTTAAAACTCCAAACCTCAAAAGATCCTAAAAATGAATGAAAGTGAATTAGTTTTCTAATATTCAACATATTAATTTATTAAGGGTCAGTAATTATAGTAAAATATAAATTAATAAGATCATACTCTCAAAACTCGGCCAAAAAACACTCTCATGATATTTTTGTGAAAGCCCAGTCATCGAGAACACTAGTTAGAGTTTTATATGAATATATCCAAAAAAAAGTCAAGTACATGTGTGTAATCATTATCTTCCCCATAAAAGAAATAATATAATTCTTGTTATAACATGTCTAAATTATTAAGCCCATAATAAAAAGAATCTAAATAGAATTATACTTTTTCTAGATAATCTTGAGAAAAAACAAAGGGATGTTTATATCAATGACCTAGTTTATGTGGACAGATAAGATGTAAAATATGTAAATCATATTGAGATTATGAATTTAACTCTTAATGAGATTAAATATGATTTTTTAGATAAACTGGATCTTAGGGAAGAAGTTAAATTTTACCCTTAAAGTTCATCTTATTCCACACTAAATCTTAGAAAATATAGAAATATATTAATTTCGATTCCAAAAAACTATTGGGATTTGAAATTTTGATATCCTTTATACCAGTATTAATTTTTGGATATGTGTTTTACAATAACAGATTATCAACCTTTTGGATTTTAAGTGATAGAAGTATATGATCAACTCCCATATTGAGATCTATGTAGGAATTCTTAACTATAATTAATATTATGAACTTCATTTCCAAAACATAGAAAATATATTTATGTAAATTAAATCACAAGACATAGAAAAAGTAAATATGGTTAAATAACTAGATGACTTAAGTGATCCTTTATTTTTTCAATGTTTGAAGATAAAGATCCGGAAGATGAAATTAATCATCTCCGAAGAGTAATGAAAAAGTAAAATCAAGAGACAATCAGGAACAATAATATATTGATGAATATAGAATTGTAGATCATAAACTCTAAAAAAACTATATATTCCAAATTACATTTTTATCTAAAATAATTTTTTTAAAACTACTTATATGTTGAATTATTTTATTGAATATCATGTTGATGATATATTATTTTCTTTATATTTTGTGCTTAATATGTATTTTTACTGATGATTTTGTATGATAGAAGAGATAGTTTCTATAACTTAAGGGGGTGGAACTCTAAAGGGAGAAGAATATTAGTAACTTATGAGGAAATTATATATCAAAATGAATGGAATTTAAATTTCTTTTACTTTATTTTACATAATTATTTTTAACATTTGACCTTTTCTCTACTATTTTTTGAAGATTCTAATATTTTTTGAACAAATGGGTAAGTAAATTATTGAAATGAAATGTTTTCCTTTATTTCACTTATAGGGTTATTATTAACAAATGTGCTTATTGATGAGGTTTTGTAAATGGAGGAGTATATTGAAAATATGGAAATTTTTATCCAAACGTACATATAGAGATTCATTGAAATTTATATGTACTGGACTTTTTAATAATTTAGTCTAAAATATATTTTTCTTGGTGGTGATGTAATTTTTTAAAAGATGATGATTATTTGGAAAAATAAATCATTAATATCCATGTTTATAAAACTAACAATACACATGATATGTATTTTAATTAACTTATATTTTGAGTTTGAGTTTGTGTTCTATAGATTTAATGTGTGATACTATAAAGATATGTGAACTAAATACAATTGCATTCTCCTATTTGTTATGAATATAATAAAATCTAATTTCATTATATATTATACAATTTTGTTTCATAAAATTATAAAATAATTATAAGATAATAGAAAAAATACTTCCATCTGAATACTATGTTTTCTTTCAAGTGAAATTGCAACTATGCCTAGTGATATCAGAATTTGAAAACTAAATACTATTATAATAGAGGATATAAATTCAATTGATGAAACTAAGAAACATAAAGGCATCAAGATATGATAATAACTTTTAATAATTTAAAATTTTACATCATAAGGCTGCTTTGAGAGCTTCTGAACATACGTTTTATTTCAATGTGTTATTATAATAACTAATGTTGTGTGGGGTATTCATGTAGTGTTCTCAACTTTTATTTTATCTATTCATTATCTGATCCTACATGATCGTTCATACTCCACAATTGAAACATATTCTAATTATGATCACGTATATCAATAATATTTAATGGAATGAAAAAATAGTAAATTATATTTGTCTTTTAGATTCATTTATTAAAACGTAGAAAATTTATCTATGTTTTTCACAACATTTTCTTGATGTTCTATTTTTATAGTTTTACTATTTCTAAAAAATTAATATCTAATTTAGATTTTTTTCTTTATCCATGATTTAAAATGTTTTTAATTTACATTTAACCATGTTTTTAAAATTTGGCTAAATTAAATAAGAAATTAAATGTTATTTATTTCATATATATATAGACATAGGAATGCATATACACATACATATAAAAAAACAGAAAAAAAGTTAGAACATAATTATAATTGACTAATAACAACTAAATGAATGATCATTATTACATATGCATATATATTTTATTTTATATATTAATCGATATTTGAATATGTAAATTTATAAGTACGTATATGTTAATATATATATATATATATATATATACATACTAATAATATTACCTATATGAATATACTATATATCAAAAAATATAAAAGTTATTTATATAAATTTATTGTACTTATTCTCATACATATAAACACACATAAATTTGGAAAACATTTTTAATTTGTTAATAATAACAAAATAAATTATCATTAAAATATAAATTAATATATATATAAGTATATTTATCTTAATTTTTATATATTTATGTTTATTTATATATTAATATATAAAAAAATAGTTATAATATTGAATATGTAATAGTACTATATATTATTGAAAATAAATTTTATATAACTTATATATTGACAAACATGAAGAGATAAATTCATGTATACAAAAAAAATATAAAAATAAACACACTGACAATGAAGCCAAAAAATTACAATGCATTTTCAATGTGGAATGCCATTTTCGAGATATCTGAGATTTGTTTTCCCCATATGTTCTCCATATGTGATTTCATCAAATGCTATTTGATGATTTTGATATCCCCTAAACTCCTAAATATTTTTTGGGATGCTGCTGTGGAGTTAATTTTCACCATATAGAATGCTCACAATTAATGGTTACATGATCATGTAATGTTTTCACTTAATGATCCTTTATCTCAATTATTGGTAGCTATCAAAGAAGATAACTATAAGAACCCAGTTCTTATTCTTAAGGTACAGGTTTCATCTTTTCGATTTTCCTTATGTGTTGTTGAGATAATAAAGAAACTGGGGAAAATCCCATTTTTTTGAAACTACACGCTGTGTACTTTTCCACACACTGTTTACTTTGGCCGTGTGGGATGGGTACACAGGGCGTGTAGGCCTGTCGACAATGAAGGGTGTAGAAACTGACTAACACGCCATGTATAGGGTATTTACACGTTGTGTATTTAGTATGCAGGTAAACAGTAAGGCGGTGGAGGCAGCCACCAGTGGAGTGATAGTACTTGCCGTGTAATCGGGAATACATGACGTGTACTCATGTCGACGGATGAACAGTTTGGTGGTGAAAAAGTAGCTGCCAGAGGAATAGTTAAATGAGAAAAGTACACACCGTGTACTTGAGAGTACACATCGTGTAGTTTGTTATTTTCGCTTAAAATGGGCAGTAGCGTCCTATGTTCATAGAGGAATATTATAACGCCAGAGGATAGTGGGAGAGATGGTCGGAACTTGGATGATCTCCCTACGACATACCAGGAACCCGATTCCTACGTGGTCAATCTCCTTAGAACCACATGGGTAAGCTCTTCCTTATCCTTGCACTGTTCCTACCAATTCTTACTCTAAGGGAAGTTATTTGAGTTTCAATGAGATTATGTTCACCATAGATCTATGTCGTTCTTGGACTATTTGGGAGGTGTCGTTCGCGTATACTAATCAGGAGCGATCAAGGTAGTTGGTTTGGTGTTTAAATTCCAACTGTTGTGTGTTTTTTGTACCATTGTGGTATGCACCCATGTTTGGGATGTCGTATGGATGAGGCCTTGCTTAATTAAATACATATAATTGCATAGGTAGTTTAATGAATATGATTAACTACTCTTTGGGATCACTTCTTGGATCCAGGACCACCCCAGGGGTGCATTCCTCTGTTAAGCTGTTTGGCTAGGATACCCGAGGGTATGCCATTATTATATTGTGGTTACTTTTTCCTTGAGAGGATTTTTATGTAATTGATTGATATGTGTTGGGCTCTGCCCGGTTACTTGTATCTATTTACTCCTGAGGGAAAGGCCTGAGGGCAAGGTTCAGATTTGCCTGAGGGCATGGTTTGTTTAGCCTGAAGGAAAGATTCTATTCACCTGAGGGTTTCGTTTCGATTTTTCCTGAGGGAATGATTCTATTTTTCCTGAGGTTAAGGCCTGAGGGAAAGGTTATGAATATCCTGAGGGAAAGTTTCTATTTTTCCTTAGGGCATGATCCTATTTATTCTGAGGGCAAGGAGCTTTTAAATTTTCATTGTTGTGATTTTTGTTGTGGCACTATATAAGAGATTTTCGGCTGATGTTGAGTCTTGAGAACATATAATTCAATTATATTGAATTGATAGATAATAATTAAAATGGAAATGAAACTGGAAGTGATAGTTACTTTTGAGTACTTACTAGTTTACTACATTTACTTTTTCACACTGTTATTGCACATTCTCACTGACAGTTGGGCACGGGCCTTTAGTTGTTGCCTACTGGGATTTATTTATCAGACCTTATTTGGGTCATGTATTCGGCCCAAACAGAATATATTTATGTAGGTGTGGATAAGGGAAAGGTTCACTATATAGGTACTTGATTGTAGTAGAGGAGTGGGAGAGCATGGGACTGAGCTTCGGCTTGTGATGTTGCTGCGTTCTATTTACTCTTCTTTTTATTTGTTTGGTTGTACCTTGTACTATGAGTTGTATTGTATTTTATTGTAGTATATCCTTTTCTAGAAACATTCATTGAATTAGTGACATGCTGCATCTTTATATATATGATTGCTGACTCTCTTTTACATGATTTTTCCATTTCAGTTGTATTTTGTCTACTACTTCTGTTTTTGTATGTTATTTATTTTTACCATTGTGCTACACTTTGATAAATGAGGGCATAGTTTCCCCACTATCAGACCAGGGCCCTCACTACTAGTCAGTAGCCTCAGGCATTTGGGTAAATGCACTTGAGGTTATGTGACCATCCGGGTTCGGGGCACCCATTCAGTGGCACCCAGATCCAAGACGTTACACTAACCCAACCCAAAAGGGAATCTATTTTAACTCAGTTCCTTATCTTTCGGTATTAAGGAATCTTGGTATTTTTGGTAATATACATCCTCCTTTCGAGACATTTGATGTTTTCTAGAAGTCACCGTTCATATGGTGGATTATAATTAACACTGTTGGTTCTTCAAGGGTAAATCTAGGTCCTTCGAGTTTAGATCTTTTTTTAGAAATAACTATTAGGCTGTTATAGGTTGTATTTATGGTTCTTGGGGTTTATCTCCTCTTTGAAGGCATAAATTTTGGGTGTCCGTATAGCCATTGAACAATATTTGTTTCTTGGATGGGGTATGATTTAGTTGGAATGATACTCTTCCATTATAGTTCAATCTATTAGAATATGTTACGAGCATATTTTATAGATGTTAACATATCGATGGATTATTTTTTGGATTATCTCTCATCCATTGATTACATTTTCATTCATGTGTATAGGGAGGACAATTTTCTTGTAGATGGTATTTCCAATAAGGGTGTTGAAGGTAATAATTTTCCTTGGTCTAATCATATTCCTCGTGATCTTTTACCTCTTCTTCATAGGGACTTGTTTAAATTTCATGTTTTTAGACTTCTGTAATATAGACTTTTTTAATAATATAACAGAACTTCTCTTCTGGGAAATGTCTTATTTTTCATTGAAACAAAATTATAATTAATTAATATTAACTATATTAATTAGAATTAATATATAAATTATATATATATATATATATGCAAATACTTATATTACTTCACACAAACAGAGATATATAGTTTTATACATTTATATTTATACACATGAATTAATATAGAAATAATTATATATTTCTATATATTGATTTATATAATAATATATTTAAACTAACACATTAATAAAGTTATAAATATATGTATATAATAATATTAATTTATATATATATTATTCTATTAATTAATATATAATATTTTATGTATAACTATATTGACAGAAATATATGTATATTTATAAATTAAATTCATGGTATTATATAAATATATAAATTCATATGTAAATTTCTAAATATATGTAAGAATATTTAAAAATATACATTTATAAATCAATATATACATGTGTGAATATACATGTAACAATATTAAAATTTAATTAGTTTTTATATAAATTTATACACAAACATTTAAAATATTTAATTATATTATTTTATATTTATATGTAAATATATTAAATTATAAAGATTATATATATATATATATTAGTTTATATATATATTCGTTTATATACATATATATATGTATTATGTTATATATATATATTAACATATTAAATGTATATTATTATATAAGTATATACAAAATTTTATAAATCAATGTATATTAGTTTATATATAAATATAAAAATTCATTAATATATACACATTGAACTACCTGGAAAATTAGTTTGGACATTTTCCATTTATTAGTGGTGTTCCATGTTTGATTTTTGAGCAACCCTGTGTTTGTATTTTATTTCAAAAAGACCTTATAACACCGTGATATTTTAGAGTATATTTCACAATAATAATAAAACATGATTGATTTCATGTTATGAAGAAAACCTTGAACATATTTTATTATTTCTTATACAATATAAAATTAATCATGATATATGTTATTTAAATGACATCTAATTGTGGAAAATAATTTCTAATTTACCTCAAAAATACTATTAATCATAAAGAATGTTTTGAAATATTACTTACGTGATTTATTTTCCATATAAGTTTTATTTAAAATATTATTCTATTTTTAAAAAAATTGAAATATTATTTTTTATACATGCAAAAAATTAATTATTTTGTTATCAAGTGGTCAGAAATGAAAACAAAATCATCTGAAGGTAGAAAGGGACTGTTTTTATGAAAATCTTTTTTTATGTGGGAAAGATGTTTTTGTTTCAATAAATTTAATTAATCAATATATGTAAATGATTTAAAGGATATGTGTAGATTATATATTAATAAAAATATTTTGACATTAGTCTAATGGTTTTTACTTGGGAAGGAATTGGATTAAAATTATTCCTATGCTTAAAAATAATTGTTTTAAAAAATTGATTTCATTGGGTTTTTTGTGCCTATTTTAAAAAAAAACTATCTATCAGTTTTAGTAATGGAATAGGATAAAATTTGTTTAAAATTTATAATTATCTTGGTAATAATTTTAATGAGGGTAATTTCATTTTTTTCATAATTAATCATCACAATGGTAAATTTTTCTCAACATGATTTAGGATGAGAGGACTAATAGGGGTTTAACATAGATATAAAGAATAAAAAACAATTAAAACTTATTAACATTTTATAGGTTATGTGGATTTATATCCACCATTATATTTTTTCTTAAAATGGGTTTCGTTGGTGCCACTTGAACAAGAAAATGACTTTATAATATTTTAATGTCATCTGTATTTACAAGAGTATCACTCTTCTATATTTTAGAAGGAGGTACCCCCCTAGCACTACATTATATTTTGAGTAATCTAAATCAGTGTATCCCTACACAACTATCATACAAACATCCCTCTAAATATTTTAGTTATTATTTCTTCCCAAATACAAACATTTGAAATGTTAAGGTATATTCCAAATGATATTTCACAAAGCATAGGTTATTTCCTTTAACGTTCTATTTTGAACATCAGTATCCATTAAAGTTATCTAAAAATTTTATTACTATATTGAAATAATGAAATAAGAATTATTACGATACATAAATAATTTTTATGTTAATTTCCAAACTATTTTCAACCTTCTTTATGTCTTATGAAAAATGGTATTTTCGTTGGTGTGTATGTCGGGACTACAACCTCCATGAAGTGATATGATTCATTTTTCATTCCCAGAATAAATGGATAGTAATATAGATGTATTTAATGAGTATATAGGATTATAATAATATTATTATGATTCTATGAAGACATGTTATTATTTAAATTATTTACTTCCATTCGTTGGAAAATTAAAACATTAATTATGTGAATGGATGAACTACCGTCTCCATTAAGTTATGTATTTCATTATTCATCACCATCATATATGAATGAATTTGAAATGGGATATAATAAATAAATACTATTTTTATAACACGATTACGATTTTGAATATTATGAAAAAATTAACAAGGTGCAGGGTTCGAAACTGTTAATCCAGAACTTAAATCAGAATGAGTATAGTTAACACCCTAATTGATTTTATTAAAGTATTTTTAATAAATTGGTAAATGAAAAATGTTACATTAAAGATATTTTAGGTGCCCAATTTTTGAATCAGGAATGGATCATTAAAAAAATTTATAGATCCTTATTTCGGTCATATTTTGAATGCATAATGAGTTCAAGAAGGTATCAGGGGTGTCTGAGGCTAGTTCAGATCACAAGACCCATATTTTGGGGAGAATTTGGCTTGTCACATGGTTAGTGTAAACTGTGTGGGTAGGGTTAATAGTTAGACCTAACCATGTAGATGGTCTGTATTTTTAGGTAGATCCATTTCTCACAATTGGTGCGTGGTTTCAAGGACCATTCGAACTAGGCGTGTTATTTCCCCTCCTCTTCATGGTACCCATGCATTTTTGGTGCATGGTTTGGAAAAACATGTGGCCAAAAAATTCACCGACTAAAGTTTGGGTAATTTTACCATTTTCCCTTAATGATCTAATTATGTTAACCATACTTCTCCTAAATAATTATAGTGGATAGAACTTTATTCGATCCCATTTCAGATTCCAATTTAAGCCTACTATTTTTATTAAGAGATCTACTACATCTAAGGTCCAATTGTGCTTCCTTCTGTGACATTTTATTCACATCAGAATGTACTCATGTTCTTTTGAGTATTTCTTAATTTATCTTACTCAATAAAAAGTTATTGAGGTGTAGTATTATTAGATCTTTTTAGGTATACTATAATTTAGGTTGTATTAGAGGTCGATACTAGACCAGGAGAGTTGTATGAGTATGAGGTAGGTTGTATATAACTCATTCCTCAATTTCCATCATTTTATAAATTTTTATGTCATCGTGCTGATTTCACCAGGATTCATTTTTTTAATTTAAATTTCATGCTTTTAGTCATTAAAACTATATTATTATACTCTTAACATAAATGTAATTTATTTGGTGTGGTTACATCCACAACTCCGACCACCCCCTTTATGGTGTGATGCAATATTTGGGGTTTTTGTGTTTTGACACATTGAGCAACCATTCAAGTGTGACTTTACATTTACCATCTTAATGGAAATACTTTGGTTAATAAATGTTTATTGAATTATTGAATTTTGGATTAGTGAATGGTTTTTCCATGTTGTTTCCACTTGACTCACCTTAGGTAAGTTCTTGTACTTGTTTAATAAATGATAAATTATATATTGGAATGGATATGGTATGAATATAACTTGGTCTAATTAATAAAATATAATGCATGTTTTCTTGTTTTAGCACCCCATTCCACTCATGGTGCATGGTATTGAAATTAACCAAGTTAAATGATCGTGAATTAGGTGAACAAATGATATGTTTTAATGCTCATTGGCCTTGTCACACTAATGAAATGTGAGGCCATAACCTCTTCATCTTATTAAATGGAATGACTTTCACATGGAAAAAGTTATTAAATGAATTAAAAATAATGTTCCGAATTTTATATAGACCATTACATCATCATAGGAAGGTCATGACATGAGATATTCCTTGGATTCCATAGTAAATTCCACAATCACTCAAGGATGCCATTCTGATTTAAGGATATTATTTTTTTATTGAGACCCTTTTTGGACCATGATCCTCATCTATTAGTGGATGCCCAGTATGACATCATAGAATCTTATATATAAATTAAATATGCCTTGGATACCATCCTTGGATCAAGCATGGATTCTACCGACATGAGGTTTTGTGGTTACATCCTTAGGGCTTTCTATATCTTATCTTGTTTTACCTTGGATCAATTCGTTACACTTATTTAAATAATACCATTGTATAATGTCTCAGATGATGTTTTAAGGATTTAACTCTTACCCATTATCTAGGATACATTTATTACTTAGTTTGAGACACTTATAGACTTACTTTCCTTGGTTATTACCTTGGAATCCATTTATATTATAATTATCATGGTCTTCTTGTTACATATTTGAACCTTTACTATTTTTATCATGAAGTTAGGTTAGTTCTTACTATGTCACATGTGAAATATGTATATAAACTATAAAATATTTAATTCATGAATCGGTTACATGTTCAAACACCACCTGAGGGCTAAAGCGTGTACGTGGGTATATTCGTTACTATACTTCTTTACTTTAATTTATTCATACTCCAAAACATTTCAGTTTATATTACATATACAAGATGTTATAGAAGCCAATGGTGGTGGCCTAATGATATTTATCTCACATGCTATTGGGGCCACTATTTGGTACCCGGGAAGACACTTTTTATATAGGTGTTCATAAAGAGAAGCATATGGATTCAGATACTTGATTTCATTCAGTTTTAGAATGGAGCTGGTTGCAGATGACTGAGCTGGAGCCCATGATTCTAGGATAGATTTTACATTACATTTTTTAATATATATAGATTTATTATATGCTACTTTTTACCTAATTTCCTTTATTTCTACCGACATGACATATATCATCATTTTTTTAGTATGTTATTCTATTATTTCAGTAGTAGTTATTTTTTCTTCTTTCCATTGTGCATTCTAATTACATATATTTATTCTTTAATTTATTTATTTACCTATTCATATATGTTATTTTTTGCGATTAACTCTATTAATGATGGAATAGTTTCCCAGTAGACACACCTTGGGCCCTTGCTACTAGTCTGCATCCTATGTGATTTATGGAGATGTTCTTTAGTTCTAGTGGACAACGAGGCTTGCGGAACCATAAATGTCGAATTCGGGTCCAGGATATGAAAAAGTAGTTTAGAGGTTTTTCATTTCTTTCCTTACTATTTATATAAAAAACATTAGAGACCTGGAATTCATGGGACTTTGTCATAAGTCATTCTTGGGCATTGAGAATCCTTGTTTAGGGTAATGTTGGAGTTTTTATAATTAAAATTATTGTTCTTCTTTTTTATATTATAGTATATATCATTGCATCATTGGGTGACTCACATGTTATTTGGTGTTGCTGATTATTCTATTGGTTGATATTATATTTTATCCTTGGATCAATGTTATGAAGAAAAGGATCATTGTTAAATGCATCATATAGGCACCTATAATTTACATGTCATGTATATTACCATGCCATATAGGTGAATTTCAATGATTTTAGTTTCCTGATATGCTTGTGATTTTTGGGTGAGCCTTTCTTTGTATATATTCTTGTACTGTATTTTAGGTTGTGATTCATTGAATTCATGTTTTAATTCATGAGGTTTTTTGGTCCCTTATTGTTTGGAATGAGTAGTTTACTAAATCAAGCCTTTAATTATTAATTAAAATGGGTGTTAATATCATTGATAAAGAGAATGAGCCCTGATTCACTATGATAAAAAATTCATTTTCAATCATTCATGGAATATGGGAATAAGAAAATGCAACTTGAAAGTGACACATTACATTTAAAAAGAATGGTTTCATGCCCTTATCCTGCCATGTAATGTTTATTATTGGTAATGGAGTGAACCATGGAATTAGATATAAAATGAAGGAAATGGTTTCTATTAAATTATGTGGAATGGTACTATTGACCATACATCTACTGGAACCTTTGTAATTAATACATTATAACTAATCTATTCTTGTACTTTAATGTGGTATGTTGGGATAGTATACCATAGGTAGTATTACCTTTTCTTACATTTATATTCTATTAGTGTTGATATCTATATTCTTAAATCATATTCTGAGGTGTGTTCTTGTAATTTGAAAACTAATGTTACCATGATGTCCTCGTGTCATGTGCTAGGAGGGTGGCAGAAACCATGCTCTAGATGTGGTGGGCCCTGAGATTATAGTCTTACCTCTCATAGTCCCACTTGATGCCCAACCTTTTGTACCTAAATTGGTAATTGATTCTCATGTTTGGGATAGTTTCCTATCTCTAATGAATTCCATGAATGGTGCACCATAAGTTGCACATATGATGGTTGATCAGCCCCGTGAGTCCCAGCAGTAGAATCCTTCTACATTCTAAGGGTTTTTCAGTCTATAAGCAAATGATTCATGGCTAGATGGAATCTTTCCTATTATTGAGCATTAGGAGACACCTCCAGAATGGAAGGTCGAGATTTCTTTGTACATGATTGATGATTCCGATAATTATTTGTAGGATGTGGTTACCTAGGATTATTACCATCAGGACATGGTATGGGATGATATCCAGAATAACATATATCATCAGTTCTTTCCTCAATCATCGAGAGTAGATAAGGCTATAGAATTTAGGCCCCTTGAGCATATTTATTTACTATTTACGGATTATTCAGTGTTTTTCACTGAGTTACAGTGATTTTTGCCGCTTCTAGGAGGTAATGAGATTTCATATACTAGATACATTGGGGATGGGCTTATATATTTTATCCACAATCTGGAAAAAAAATCACCAAGCTAATTTCATGGAAATAATAAATTAGGTTCATATCAATGAGTGTAACCAGAGGGATGACAACAATATTGGGCATAGAGATCTAGTATCGTGGCATGATATTAGTTCATTTACTAGCAGGAAGCGACCTCTCAAGTTCTCTCATTAGGGAAGTGAAAGCCATTATACCCATGTTGGTAACTTGATGGTGTGTCACTAGCTTGATGATAGGGTAATATAAAGCCTCATTGTGATAGAGTCCCTCTAGATTTTCAGGCTTGTGGATGTATGGGGAACTTGAAGAGATTATGTTGCACCATTCCATCAGCTTCAAGTGAATGAGGATCCGTATCAGCTCCACCTTCAGGGGTTTATTATTTTACGCCATGTCTAGTGGGGATATGGAGTGGAACTAGAAGGAATGGTCAAGGAGGAGTTCATGATCCTGGTATCTAGAATCCTGATCACCAATAGCGCTGGCAAAACAATTTTAATCCTTGTGGTCTAGTTGTTGCTCAAGGAAGTGGATCAGGCATGTTTCTTGCAGTATATCTGACACCACAGGGTTAGGTTACGCTAACATCTATATAAGAACCTGATTTTTCACTCAGGTATGGTTCATTTAAATTTCTAACTAAAACATTATGTTTTAACTAATATGGATACCCAATGAGTTAGAAAAGTTCTCGAGGGTGTCTGGGGCATGTTAAGAGACTACAACCCATCTTTTAAGGAAAAATGGGATGGTCGTACGGTTAGCACACAGTTTCTCTAACTGTGAAGATTGAAATTTTTGGACAGAACCACATCACATGGTTTATGCACAGTCAAGTGTCCTAACACTGAAATGTTTCACTATACAAAAACACCTCTCACGGTTTTTACATTACTTGTCAAAGCATGCGGACAAATTAGGCACATGCCATTTTTCTAGGTAAATTTAAAAAATTTCCAATAATGATCTTTTATCCTCCAAATGTTTTAAATGATCCAAGATTATTCCAGATTAACCTATTTCTCTATCAATTTGGGGCTTTTTGAATATTAATTATATGTATTCAAAGATATCCTTTATCAAAAATCAATTCGAGCATTCGTTCATCATGATGGATGTGCAATGGTAAGTACTCGAGTCCTCTTTAAGTCATTATTCTTCTATCTTGCTCTCAACCAAGTTATTAGGGTATGATATTTTTCCTCTTTTTCTTAGATCTACTTCAATATGAATCAAATCATGGGACAATATTTAAGGAGAAGGATCACACAACCCAATGGTGGGTGGCTGATAACTCATCCCTAAAGTTCGTTGATTTTGTATTTATCATCTCGAGCCCACAAATTTCATTGAGTTTTGTTTATAGAATTTATATTCCTTGAGTATACTAATTATAATTTTATGGTTATTCTCTTTAAAAATATATGATTTATTGTCAATTTTTATGACTTAAACTCAATCCCTTCTATGTCAAATGTTATTCCGTGATTTAGTTTTAGTGTTTTAACATGTTTTGAACCACCGTTCGGGTGGGCCATGTCTTGAAAACTTTAAGGGTAATCTTTTATTTATCAATTGGCTTGATTTATATTATGAATTTCATAATAGAAAGTACCATTCATGCATTCCACTTGAATTGCCTAAGGTAAGTGCTTCAAATTGATAATTAAATGTCAATGATTAATTGGTTGCATATTTTTACCACCCCTTACCAAATTAATGGACGGTAGAAGAATAAACCATGAATATGGAAGATTATATAATTGGATTAAATGGTTTCATGCTAATTTTCCTTTTCACACTAATGAAGGGAAATACATGAACTAAATGACTTGATTAAATGGGTTCATGCTTCTTGTCCTTGTCACACTAATGAGAGGAAAGGAATGAACCAAATGATTAGATAAAAATATGGTATGATACTTGAAATTATCACACTAATTAAAGTAATTTATTGAAAAAAAGATATATGTCATGAATTCATAATAGAATAGGGATGGCCTGACTTAATCTTGCCTTGGATTTTGATTAGAGATTGCAATGACCACTCAGGGGGCCCATTCAGATTGAAGGATTCAGATTTAATAGGTTAATACCCACCTAGATCTTGTCCCTTGTCGTTTCTTGGATGCCAAGTATGACACTATAGGATACCTTCATATTATCACATGATTCATTTGATACACTCCTTGGATCCAGCATTGACAAGTAGGTTCCATGGTTAAAGCCCATCGAGCCATGTCCTAATAGAGTCCCGGTTTACCTTGTACAATCACCTTGGACATAGTAGGCACCTAATTTTAGAATACCTTAGACTATGCTCCTTGGATTACACTCTTAACCTATTCCAAACATCAATTAATAATGAGTTAGTGACCCTGGAGGTCTCCATCACCTTGGTTATTATTTTAGGAATTCACTATTAAATATCATTACAGGTTGATGTACTACATCTTGAAACCTTCTCTGTTTCTAACATGTGACTTCTTTATAAGTTGGTAATAATAAAATAATGAACTTTTTCCATCTTCAGACACCATATGAGGGATGAAGCAGGTACTTGTATATTTGGTTAAGTTGTGCTGCTCTACTTTATATATGTATCCTTTCACACTATTACATTTCCATTACAGAGTCCCAATGTTATAGACACTATTGGTGGTGGCCCACTACGATTTATCTCACACCCTCTATAGGCATCGTTTGGTACCCAGGGTAGATTACATGGTTGTAGGTGTTCAAAAATGGAAGAATACAACTTCAAACACATGATTGCATGTTATTTCGGATGGATCTTGATAGAAAATGACCAATCCAGATCTCATGACACATGGGATAGTACTTTATTTCGTTTTCACAATTGTCAACCATGTTATACCTACATTCTTGTATCCATCGTTTCCAATTTTCTAGGGACCTGATATATCATCAGTTTTTAAATGATATTCAAGTTTTTTTAGTTATTGTTATTGTTTTGTCTAATTTATGTTGTGCCTAATGTTTAATAATATTTCATCTTCTATTTACCAATGTTTACTTCCACCCACTATGAAACTATTTGATAATGATGGTATAGTCTCCCCATAGACACACCATAGGCCCACACTACTAGTCAGTAGCCTCTGGCATTCAAGGAGATGTGCTTGAGGCCATGTGGACCACCGGGCTCCAGGAACCTATCAAGTGGCATTAGGCCCGTCACGTCACGAAGTGGTATCATAGAAAGTTGTCTATTATTGATTGAATATTTGTAGACAATATATTAGATATTGGGAATTCTTGGGACTTGGTTATAAGAAGTTCTTTGGTGCCACAAACCAGTGTTCGGGGTAAAGGCCATGCTACCCAAAATTTAATTGTTGTTATGCTTTTTCCTATTACTTTTGATATTACATCACCGTTGGGTGACACAAATGTTTAGTGGTGTTGTTGATTATTATTCTAATTGATGATTTTCATTTCATCCTGGGAATAATGATATGCGGGCAAGGAGCATTGTTACATGCATCATTATAGGCACGTATATTTCACATTTCATGCATATTTAAATGCCATATAGGTGAATTTATCTCCTTTTCATTTCATGATATGATTATGATTTTTGAGTGATGTTTTGATAGTTTCTTGTACATTTATTACTTTTGGTTGAGATTGAGTGATTTTCTTTCTCAATTCATGAGGTGTATAGTACCTCATAGGTTGGTATGAGTAATTAACCAAGTCAATCCATTATGCTATAAATAAATGGGTGTCTTTTCTTGTGACGGGTGTATGTAAACTAATTCATCTAAAATGGATATCCAATATATAGTGAATAATGAATTCTAAAATGAATTGGTTGCACATCCTTATCATGCCTAGTAAATTTATTGAAAGATAATGGACTGAACCTGGTAAAAAATATAAAATTAAAGGACACTTATACATGAGAACTTAATGATGCATGACCATTTATTCGGTTTATTGGGGATGTATTCCTTGGGTAGTGAGTTTTCACAAGTTCATCATCCTATAGGGATGGTATCTGTTAGCTTAAACATGTTTTGAGGTGTGTTATTGGAATTTGTAGACCAATTCCTCCACGACATCCTCGTGGCGTACTCTAGGATGGTGGCAACATCCATGCTCCAGATGTTGTGGGACCAAAGTTTCCAGTCTTACCTCTAAGAGTTCCATATAAGGGACCACCTGCTCTAACTGATTTGGGAATTGATTCCCAGGTTTTTCATAGTTTCCTACATCTAATGTAGTCGATGCATGGTGCTCTATCGCTTGCACCTACAATGGATGATCTGACTCATCAGTTATAGCAGCAACATCCTCATCCCTTTTCAGGTTATGGTGGTCTGAAGGTTGTTGAGTATGGGATAAAATCCATCCTATCTATGTTTGAGCATCTAGAAACACCTCCAAATTGGAGGGTCATTCTCACTACTAACATGCTTTGGGATTCTTCCAAGCATTGGTAAGATGTGATTACACGGGTTGGTCATCATTAGGGAATGTTATTGAATAATTTTAATACTCGCATCTCTTATCAATTATTTACCCATATGTTGAGTGATAATAGAGACAGAGAGTTCATGAATGTCAAGTATAGTTCTTTTTCATTTATGGAAAATTCTGTGATTTTACGGAGTTGCAGATCTTTGCACTGCTTCTAGCCGGTGATGGTATTTTTCATGCTAGACGCTTTGAGGATGGGATTCAGTACTCCATCCATACATAGGTCAATGTATTTTGACTACCTAATTTTTCACATATAGTAATTATGTATCTTATCATTGAGTGAAACCTAAGGGACATCAATACTAGCAAGCATAGTGGACCAGTGATGCGTTATGCCAGAAGTTCTTCTGATGGTGGGAAGCGTTTTCTCGAAGTTTCTCTTCAATTAATTGAGAACCAGTGTATCCATTTTGATAGCTCTAAAGTGTGTCATCGATGTGGATTAAGAGAGAATTCAAAGCCTTAGTTTTATAGAGACCCACTAGAGTGTCGGGCTGGAATCTATAAAGGGATTCTCCAGCATTTCTACGGGACCTTTCCACCAATCATGAGTGGAAATTGATCCGCACCAACTCCACCTTCAGGAGAGAGTTCTTTTACATCGTGTCAGGTGGGGAATTGGGATAGCACTAGTAGTTCTGGATGATGAGGAAGTCATGGTTATGGTATCCAGACCCCTGATCACCAACAACACTACCAGATCTATTTTGGTCGGTGTAGTCCATATGTTGCACATGGTAGTGGATCAGGTCAGTTTCATGCACTACATCCCATACACGAGGATCTGGTTGTGGGACCATCTATTGTATGAGGTACTATACTTGTATCCTCTACTATAATGTCTACTTTTTCTAAAATAGGTGCATCAAAATCTTTTTTTCTCTATTTCTATCGTGGATAGTCTCAGTCTAGGGATACAATATCACTATGGTGTAATGACCTTGGATACACTCTTAGGGGTACGAACACAGAGTATAGTGTAGGGATTGTTCACTTGATATAGGTAGTTACCCTTTCTTATATAACCTCTTTATTGTCGAGTTGAAAGGCTTCGATGTCATTCTACGGATCGAATGGTTAGTCCACTATCATGCTTCTATAGACTACTATCATCGTAGGGTATCGTTTACATTGCCAGAGGGAAGTAGTTATCTACATAAGGGAGTGTGGGAGGTCCATAAGGGTATAGTGGGACCAAAGAATCATGGGCTAGGCATACCGACTTTTCAGATCACAAAACACTTCATGGAGGATCACAGTTTTTGACAAGCTGATTTTCCCATAGTGGTGGATCATTTCAAGGATGTCATTCCTGTTGATTTTTTTGGATTACCTCCTAATATAGTGGTAGAGTTTATAATTGATATGGTTATAATAGTATCTCTAGTTTCTATTCCTTCGTTTAGTATGGAATCTAATGAGCTTCAAGAGATAAAGTAGTAGATAGAGGATTTAGAGGCCATTGTTTTTAAACGATCCGATATATCCTATTGGGGTTCATCAGTTCGTTTTTTCAAAAAAGTGGATTGATCCTTACAATAATGTGTGGATTATAGAATGTTGAACCAGATTACGGTCAAGAATTGATTTCCACTGCGTCGAATAGATGATCTATTTGACTAGATCCAAGGAGAAAAAGTCTTCTCTATGATCAACCTGAGATCAGGTTATCATCAAGTGAATGTCAGACCATAAAACATACCTCAGAAAACATTTTTTTGTTGGTATGGTCTATATGAGTACCTTGTTATTCTTTTTGTTCTTATGAACATGCCCACCATTTTCATGGCCTTGATGAATAGGGTTTTCCACGTCTATTTGGATTCTTTTTTTTGTAGTAATTGTTGATGAAATCTTGTGTATTCTCACTCTTATAGTGACCATTCCAAATATATTGAGATCATTCTCTGAACCCTGAGACAGTATCAGCTTTATGCCAACCCTTCTATGTTCCTCTTTTGGATTGAAAAATTACACTTCTTGTGTCATGTAATATAGGAATCAAAAGTATCTTTTGACCTTGAAAAGGATAGTGTTGTAGTAAATTTGGAAAATACCAAGGATGTGTTTGATATAAAGAGTTTCTTAGGGATGGTTAGATGTGTCTGATTCCCGACATATATGAGAGAGGAATAGATGAATGACTACCAAGCCTCTTAGTGGGAAGTTCATCCAGGCATATCAAAAATGTATTGAGATATAAAATTCTAGTATTTGTGGCTTGGGATGAAATTTCAAATAGAATGATTTATCATGAGGGTTCCAATTGTCAGAATTCAAAGGTGGAGCACCCGTGAAATGCATGCTTTCTACAATATCTTCTAGCCTCGAAATGGAAATGGGAAGATGTTTCAATAGTTTTCATTGTTGGATTAACTAGGTCGCAGTGGGGTAGAAGTCCATCTGTGTAGTCATTGGATGACTAAAAAATCATCCCACATCATACCTATTAAAGAAACATTCTTAGTTGATGAGATGGGAATGCATTATGTTTATGATATCATAAAACTACATGGGGATCCAATTACTATCATTTCAGATAGGGACTCTAGTTTCATGGCACGGTTCTGGAAGGGATTACAAAAGGATATGGGGGCTCAAGTGCTTCATCGAAAATATTTTAAACCTTATACCAATAGAAAATCAGAATTTACAATATAGGTTCTAGATAATATGCTTCGAGCATGTTTCCTTGATTTCGGTGGTTCTTGTGAAAAATATATCCCTCTTGATGAGTTTTCCTATAATAATAACATTCAGGATACAATTCATATGGATCCTTTTGAGGCCCTATATGGTAGGTAATTATGTTCTCCCCTGTGCTGGCTAGAGGTAGGCGAGGAAGCTCTACTAGTTCATCATCTCATTCAAAATACATTAGAGAATTTATTATGATCATAGGGCATATGACTACTACTCAGTCCAGACAGAAATCTCATCATGATATCAAATGAAGAACATTTGAGTTTGAGGTTCAGGATCATTTTTACTACAGTTATCACCCATTCTAGAGAATATATGGTTACAGAATTAGGGGAGTTTTCCACATTATGTAGGGCCTTTTGAATTTAAAGAGAGAGTCGGGCAGGAAGCCTATCGGTTGTTATTACCTCAAAGGTACCATTTCATGAAAAACATCTTACATGCCTTATATCTTCTCCAATACCATGAGAATCTATCTCATAATATTGATCCTGAGGAAGTGGATTTAGTTATATATGATACATTTTAGGAGTATCCAGTACACATTGTCGATAGAAGAATAAAGGCACTCTGAGGCTGGTCTAACCCTCTAGTACAGGTGTTACGGCAGCATCTCTATGTGCAGGATGAGACTTGGGAGAGGGAAACTGACACATGTGATTAGTTGATGTAATTTTTCTCATATATTTTTTCTCCACCCTTGTAAGGTGAACTCATAGATGATTTCTTTTAAGGGTGGGTGATTTTAAGAACATAGTTTCTTACTTAGGTATGGATCTTTAAAATTTTCCCTAAATCATTAAATTTGACCTATCATAGATTCCCAATGAGTTAGAAATGGTCTCAAGGGGTGTCTAAGTTTTGTTCAAATCCTCAAACCCATCTTTTTGTAAAACCTACATAGGTAAAATGGTTAGTGCACAATATAGCTAAACATGAATATTGAAATTTCTGAACATTACCACTTCTCACAGTTTTCTCATGGCCATGTGGCCTAACCATGAAATGTTACCTTTTACTAGAAAAAAATTTAATGGTTTTTACATGGGTTGTAAAACCGTGTAGACAAACTATGAAGATGCTTTTTTTTATTACATTTACAAAAACATTAATGATCTATTAACCTCCCTCTATCTTCCCTAATCCGAGTTTATGCCAACTTAAACTATTTCTCCCTCAATTTGGGGGTTTTTTAAGATAAAATATATGGATTAAAATATATCCTTAATTAGGGATTGATTTGAGCTTCCATTCATCACATTGGATGCACAAAGGAATGTATTTGCGTCTTATGGAGTTGTTATCCTTTACTCATTTTCTCGACTGAGTTATTAGGGTGTGAGCATTTTTTTATTTATCTTAGATCTACTCTGATCCGAGCCAAATATAAGGCCAATATCAAAGGAGAATGATCTTACAACCCTAAGGTTTGTTTTCTATAACTCATTTCTAAATTTCATTGATTTTTGATTTGTCGTGTGGTGAACACTGATTTCATCGGGCATTGTTTATAGAATTTATATGACTTGCTTATACCCATTAGAACCATATAGTTATGGTCTTTCCAAATATTTGATTGATTTTTTTGGTTATGAACACAAATCTATACCTCCCATGTCGAAGGTTATGATATAATTGTGGTCTAGTGTTTTGACACATTTGAGCCATCGTTCAAGCATTCCTTGGATTGACCACATTAAGGGTAAGATTTTATATATCAATTCGCTTCATTTATATTGTTAATTGTATAATGGAACGTACCATGTTTTTGTAACACTCGATCCACCTAATGTAAGTTCTTCAAATTGATAATTAAATGTGAATTATTAGTTGGTTTCATATTTGTTGCACCCCTTTCAACATTAATGGTTTCATGTTACTTGTCATTATTACGCTAATGAAAGGAAATGCATGGACCAAATGACTTGATAAAAATCATTCATGATACATGAACATATCACTATAATGAATGGAATGTATTGAACAGAAATAGATATTAAATGAATTCATAATAAAATAGGGATGGACTGACTCATGAACACCTAGGATTCTGATCGAAAAAGGCCATGAGCACTATGGAACCCCATTCTGATTCATTGATTTAGCCTTCTTAGGTTGATAACCACCTATATCTCGATCTCAGTTTGTTATTGGATACTGGGTATGACACTGTAGGATCCCTTCATATTATCATGGGATTCCTTGGATACACTCCTTGGATCCAGCTTTGACATGTATGTTCCGTTGTTAAATCCCATCAGGCCCGTTCTCTTCTTAGCCTCGTTTTACCTTGGTCGATCACCTTAGACTTAGTATGAACCTCTGTGTGGAATGAATTGGACTATGATTCTTTGATTAGGCTCTTACCCCTTGCCTTAAATAAGTTAATTATGAGTTGGAAACCCTTGAGGTCTACATCACCTTGGTTATTACCTTTGGATGTCACTATTAATGATCATCATTGGTTTCCTTGTTACATCTTGTAACCATCACTATTGCTAACATGTGACTTATTTATAAGTAGGTAATAATAAAATAATGAATTGTTTACATGTTTAGAAACCAGCCAAGGGCAGGAGTAGGTACTTGGTTATATAGTCACATTTTATGGCATTACATTATATATGAATTATTCTACACGATTACACTTCCATTATACATTCTATATTTAAAATACATCATTAGTGGTGGCTGAATGAGATTTATCTCACACCCTCTCCAGGTTCCGTTGGGACATGGGGAAGATTACATGGTTGCTGGAGTTTTCAAAGGGAAGCATATAGCTTCAAACACTCGATTTCCTTCTCTCTAGGATGGAGATTTATAATAGATGACTGACACATATCTTGGGATTCTTGAGATAGAATATTATTTCCATTACACAGTTGTGGAATATGTTATTCCTGATTTATTGTATCCATTGTTTTCTAAATTTCTAGTGACATGTCATATCACCAGTTGATGAATATTATTCCAATTGTTTTAGTCATTATTGTCTCTATTTTCCTCTATTCCTTCATTTTAGTTTTATATCTTCCTCTATTTACCTATCTCTACTACCACCAGCAGTGCTACAATTTGGTAATGGGGGAATAGTCTCCCCGCACACATACCCTAGTCTCTCACTGTTAGTTGGCATCCTATGGTGTTCAGGGAGATGCACAGGAGGCCATGTTATCCAATGGGATCAGGTCACCTATCGAGTGGAATCCAGGTCTGGGAGGCCATGGTCTACAGTTCAAGGTACTATTATTATATCCTCCACTAGACTATCTTCATTATTTGTTATAGGTTCTTCACACTAATTTTTTTTAATTGTCTATCGTGGAAATACATAGGCTAGAATTATAAAATTACTATGGAATTATGACCCTAGATACAACATTGGGAGTATGGTCATAGGTTTTACACCATTTTAATGATTTTTCCCTTGATGTAGGATGTTTCCCTTTCATGTGAGGTGTCTTATTTTAGGAGATGATAAGGTTAGATTTCATTATCGGGATGGATTGGTTGTTTTTGTATCATGATTTTTAAACTACAATCACCATAGGGTTTTGTTTACTTAACTAGGTGTAGAAATAATCTCTACTAGGGTTAGTGGGATGTCTAAGTGAGTAAATTTGGACCAGAGCATTAGGGTATATGTAGAGTGACCGCGTTGATTTCAAATCTCTTCATAGGGGATCATGGTTTAGATATGGCAGAATTCCCTCCAGTATTAGATCATTTTAGGGAATTATTTCCTTAAATATTTAATGTATTAACTATTAAAGACTGGTAGAGTTTACCATTGATCATATCTTAGGGGTATCTCAAGTGTCCATTCCTCTGTACAGGATGGAACCTACTAAGAACCAATATCTAAAGTGATAGTTAGAAGACATGGATTCCAAAGGTTTTGTATGAGATAATACTTCTTCTTGGGGTTCACCCATGACATTCACCAAGAAGGAGGATATGATCATTCATCTATGTGTGGATTATAGATAGTTGAAGTAGCTTATGGTTAGGAATTAGTTCCAATTTCTCTAATATATGATATCTCTGACCATCTCTGCTGATTTAGGGTTTTCTCTAAGATCGACATGATAACACGATATCACTATATGAGAGTTAGGTCATCTTAAATACCTTGTACAAATTTCCATTAAAGGTATGGTTTTTATGAGTACCTCGTTATTTCATTTAGTCTTCCAAACAAATAGTCCATTTTCATGGATAATGTGTAGGTTTTTCAACATTTATATATATTATTTTGTTTTAGTCATTAGGGAAAATATCTTGGTGTATTCCCACACATTCCAAGACCATTATAAGAACCATGATATCACTCTATATACACTAAGAGAAAATTATATTTATACAAATATTGATAAGATCCACTTTTGGATAAAAAAATTTCACTTCATGGGTCATATTATCTCAAAATCATGAGTCTCTATTGACATGAAGAATGTTAGTGTTGTGGCTTCTAGAGAGCATACCATGAATGTGTTTGATATAAGAAGTTTCTTGTGGATGGAAAGATATTATAGGTGTTTCATACATGACTTCACATGAATTTATTCTCCTCATAATAGTCTTAAAAATAATTCTTTCATGTTATTGTGGACCGAAGCATGTGATAAATCCTTCATGGATCTGAAAGAAAGGCTGGTCTGAGCACAGATACTGATTCTTCTTGATCCTGAAAGTGGTTATTCCATATTTTGTAATGCATCATAAATCCTCATAAGAGTAGTGTTGATATATGATAAAATATTAATTACATATGGATATCATCAGTTGACGACACATGAGAGAAATTACCCAACACACAACCTTGATCTAGTAGTAGTTTTCCATGCCTTATATTTTTGGAGACGACATCTATTTGGTGAGCTCTTTGTAGTGTATATAGACCATAAGAGTCTCAAATATATGTTTTCATAGAATGAGTTGAATATCAAATATTAATGATGATTTGAATATCTTTAGTCCATCGATTTCAATCATTCCTACAACCCTAAAAAGCGAATGTAGTCATTGACACACTAAGTCAAATAACTCAGCAATAGGTTTTATGGAAAGTTAGTGATGAATGAAAATTAATGGCCATATTTTCTAACATTCATATGTAGTTTCAAGACAATCATGATCATTTGTACCTTTTTTCCTAAACAGTTACCTCTTCCCTTATTGAAAGGGGGAAGAGGATGAAATTTTCATATCTTGAGGGTTTGGTTCACTTTGAGGGTATTTCAGGATATGACCCAGCTATGGATTGTTATGTGGATAGGGATGATATCCTGCGTGTCCATGGACGTATCTAGTTTCCTACAGATAAGATAAAGGAGTTTATATGGAATTACCACACTTATTAGTGGGTAGTTAATCAAGGCACATATAAAATTTATGATGACAAGAAATGCCGGTATTGGTGGTCTGAGTTGGAATATTAGATAACAAGCTTTATCACTAGGTGTTCCAAATATCATCAGGTGAAGCTGGAGTACCAGAGACTTGCAGTCTTGTTAAAGGCACATCTATTCCAGAAATGATAATTGGAAGATATTTCTATGGATTTTGTAATTGTATTATATAGTTTATAGAGTGGTAGTGATGCATTATGGGTACTTTTGGACCAACTAATGAAAGAATCCCAATTTATTCTTATATGGGATAATTTCTCATTTGGTAAGCTATGATGTCTTTATATCTATGAGATCATTCAACTATACAGGTTCCCTCGAAAAATCATTTTAGATAGGGATTCTCATTTAACATCAATGTTCTATAATGGGATTTAGAAAGCAATGAGAATATAGGTTCTTATGAGCATAACGTCTCACTCTCAAATCGATAGATAGTTGGAATGGAAGATACCCATTCTAGATGACATGATCTAATCAGGTGTCCTTGATTTTGGTGGTTCTTGGGAGAAGCATATACCTCTTGTAGATTTTTTATATAATAACTTCCTTTAAAAAACAATTTAGTTGGACCATTTTGATGCCCTATAGGGTAGGTTGCATCGTTCACCCATGTACTGGCTAGAGATTGGTGAGACAGACCAACTAGGACCTCATCTTTTATAGGATACATTGAACCTGGTGCATCTTATCAGGAAGTGTATTTCTATTACTCAATCTAGAAAAAAATCTTAGGCGGGTTGTCTTCAATGACCTCTAGAGTTTGTGGTCGGGGATCATGTTTTCTTTTAGGCATTGCCTAGGTTGGGGAATATATGGATATGGAAGCAAGGGAAGTTGTACCATTGTTTTGTACTGTTTTTTAGAATCTAGAGTGAGTCGAGATGATAGTCAATCCTTTTTTTCTACATTAGAGTTCTCATTCCATGAACTATGTCTTCCACATATTATAACTTCTCTATTATCATGCCACCTATCTCATACTCTTGATCATGAGGAAGTCAAACTTGATTTAGATTCTTATTTTTAGAGGTATCCTCTATGCATCGTTTATTGAAGCATTAATGATATTTGAGGATGATATGTTCATCTAGTACGGGTGCTATAGTAGTGCTCCCATATACATTATAGGACCTGGGAGTGGTAGGATGATGTATAATCTCAGTGGGAATAGTTATTTTTCTAAAAGTGTTTAACCTCCTTAGGGAGTTGAACTCAGGGATGATTTCTTTTAATGGGGGAAGATTGTAAGAAACCCTTTTTTACTTAGGTATAGATTATTCTCATTTTGGGTTAACTCTATTTTGGACCTATTTCAGATACCTAATGTTTTTAAAAAGGTCTCAGGGGTGTCTTGGGATTTTTTGGAGCCCAGAACCAATTTTTTGGGAGAATTTGGCATGTCATACAGTTAGTGTAAACCGTGAGGGTAGGGCTTATTATTATATATAACCATACATATGGTCAGAATATTCAAGAAGTGAAAAATTTTATGGTTGTAACATAGTTTTTCATACCATGTGACCTAACCATGCGACTTCCCCTCTTCTTCCAGGTACCTATGCATGGTTGGTGCATGGTTTGGCAAACAGTGTGTCCAAATCATGAACATGATAAATTTTCTATTATTTTACCATTTTCCCTTTAATGATATATTTAAATAGACCCTCATTTTTATATACAATTCCAAAATATAAAAACTTATTATCACCCATATTTGGTCCCTATTCAAGCATAATCGAGGTATTGAGAGATATCCTTCGCCAGGGGTCTGATCAAGGTTACGTTTGTCACTTTGGATGTGCATTGGTATGTACTCATGTCCTTTCTTCCATACCTCATTGTTGTTTTTATCTAAAAACTAATCGAGGTGTGTGATTATAAAACCTTTTTCAGATCTACTCCAATCTAGGGAAAATTTTTGGCTGATACTAGGTGAGGAGAGTCGTATATGTACGAGGTAGGTGGTCTATAACCCATTTCTCAATTTAGGCCATTTTAAAATTTTTTGGATTTTCACACCAATTTCATCAAGCATTATATGAAAAAATTATATTCCACTCTTGTAGTCATTATAAATATATTATGAAACTATTTACATATATGTAATTCTTTTTTGGTTTCTAGATCCACAACTCCGACCACCCAATGTAGCGTGTTAATCCATATTTGTTGTATTCAGGTTTTGAAATGTTGAGCCACTAGTTGGGTGTGCCATAACCATAACCATCCTAATAGTAAGCCTTACATTGATAAATGGACACTGAATTGTTGAATTTTGAATTTATGAATGGTTTGGACCATGTTGTTTCCACTCGACCCACCTAATCTAATTGATTGTACTTGTTTAATAATTGTTAAATGTTATATTGGTAGGTCAATTGTATAAATATGATTTCACCTAATCAAAGAAATATTTTGATTTTTTTCATGATGTTGCACCCCCTTCCACTCCTGGTGGAAGATAGTGTAACAATCCACGTAAAATGTTAGTTAATTAAATGAACTAAGGAGATGGTAACATGCTCCTTGGCATTGTGAAACTATTGAAAGTCAAGGATTGTAACTCTTCAACTTATTAAATAGAATGACCTTCACATGGAAAAACAAATTAAATGAATTAAATGTAAGATGCATTATTATATGTGGACCTTGATATCATTATTTGAAGGACCTGAGTTGATTTAGGCATTGAATTTATGAGGAAATTCCATAAGAACTCAAGGAAGCCATTCTAATTCAAGGATGTTAGTTTCCTTAATTGAGAACCACTTTGGAACATGATCCTCATTTATCAATAGATGCCTATTACGACACCATGGGATCATTTATATATATTTTTAGAATGTCATGGATACACTCCTTGAATCTAGTATGGGTTCTAAAGACATGAGGTCCCTTGATTACATCCTTGGTCCTAGCCACAAATTATCCCCTTTTATTAAGGATGAATTCATTAGACTCAGTTAGATCATACTATTATGGAATTCCTTGTATGACACTCCTTGTATTAAACTTTTTCCCCTTATCTAGGTTGTAGTTATTACTTATTTGGTTACCCTTGTGGTCTAGGTTTCCTTGGTTATTACCTTGGAACCCTTTTATAATGTTATCATCATGGTTTCCTTGTTACATAATGGAACGTTTACTATTATTATCATGATGTGATTATTGAGATTACTATGTCTCATGTGACATAGTTATAAATACTTGATCTTAATTAATTAATGAACCAGTTAGATGTTTAGACACTAGCCAAGGGTTGAAGAATGTACATGGGTATTAACATTAATATATTACCTTACTTTTATATATGTATACTTTCACACCTTTCAGTTCATATTACACATACAAGATGTTATAGAAGCCATCTGGGTTTTCGTTTGGTACCTGGGAAGACACTATGTGTGTAGCTGTGGACAAAGAAAACAGTAATGATTTAGTTACTTGATTTCTTAATGTTTTTGGATGGATCTTGTAGTAGATTACCGGGATGGAGCTCTGGATTCTTGTGATAGATTTTACAATATGTTAAATATTTTATATGGCATTTTACTATTCTACTTTTGTACATGTTTTCCCATCGTACTCATGACATGACATATATCATCATCAGTTGCATTATGTTATTGAAATTATTTCAGTTATGGTTATTTTTTATATTTCGGATATGCATTCTAATTAGATGTATTTATTCTAAAATTTATATATTTTACAATTTTTATCTGTTATATTTTGCGATTAAACCTAGAAATGAGCTAACATTTTCACCACTTACACACCTTAAGCCCTCGCTGCTAGTCAAAAACCATTCACCTTTGGGGAGATGCTCTTAACTCATGTGTCCAATTAGGATTGGGGATCATTCAAAGTGGAATTAGGGTCTAGAACATCACATATATATTATAATATTATTATGAATATGGTTTTAGTATTGATTAATATCAAATATAAATTTATTTTGTAGTATTTTATAAATTATTATGAATAAACTTGAGACCGGAGGTAAGGTTTAATATTACAATACCAATTTTAATCAAGATTCTTTTATACTTGAAATGCCTTCAAGGGAATTGTATACTATTTATCTCATTAACCCCATATGTTTTCTTATCCTTTTTGGTTATTTCATGTTTTCCTTTAATTCCTTTCTTGATGGTACCAAAATTTATTTAGAAAATATTTTTAGTAAAATTCGAGAATATTTCCTCTTTGGTTAGTGAACATTTTCTTCCATGTCCATGAAACCTAATATTTTCCCAAGAATATTATTTTATATGATCTAATTATTCTTTAAATTAATTTTTAAACATATTTTACTCTATTTTAAATGAATTAAAAATGTTTTTTTACAATATTTTTCTATACTTTTAATTTATGATTTGTTACAAAAACACTAAAATGATTATTTTCTTTAAATTTACAACAAAATCATATTGTAAAAATTTTCATTACGATTATTTTTATTAGGGCTTAATTTACATTTTTACCATGTTATTTTGAGATAAAATAACATTTTTTTTCCATATTATAGGAATTTTTATTTTAAATTTTATAAAAAATGTATGTTTTCTAATGTATTGAAATAAATATATAAATGTTCCTTTAATGGTGGATTTACCATATCATAATATCTATTATTGATTGTTATGATTCACTATAAATGTTATATTATTATACAATTCACTTTGATTGTCTATATTTCTTATGATGATTATGTTTTAGGAACAACTTCATGAAACATGTTTCTTTCCCATTGGTTAATAATTCTATTATGAACTGATAAATGGTTTATGATTTTTTAAATGCTATTATATGATTTTAATTATATGATGGGTGGGAATAAAATTATATATCCTTATAATTAATTTGGTAATGGGTTATATCAGATGATATAATATGAAGTGTATTGAGAGTGAACCCATTATAGGGATGAAAAGATGATTGGGAGTGAACATAATCCATTATGGTAATTTGTCCACTATGTGATGATTGTCTTGGAAGTGATCCTTGACTAATGAAATGATTTCCTATAAATCTTATTTCACCACAATTCCATTGATATATTTGTATTTTTATGATATGATATTAGGGATTTCAATTGATTAATTATGATTCCTAACTCTTTTGACACTAGTATTTTCAAATGAAATACCATTATTCTATGAATTTTGATTTCTGATCAATGACTGATCTAGTATAAAATTCATACTTTATGTTCAATATATGATGCCCTTATAATTATTTTATACTTTTACACGACCATAGATTGATATATCCAACATTTACCATTAATGGTCATCTGAGCTCACCCTTTCTTATGTTTCCATTTTCACTTAGGTTAAGAGGAAATGTATTAATTATGAAATTTCTAGTATGGGTTATTTGAGAGAAGAAAATTGATGTAAATGGTTATAATATTACATAAAATATGTTTATAATGTATTAATTATTCAATTTAACTAATGATTTAAAAATATAAGTAATAAATTATTGTGTGGTATATAATGTTCTAATATATAATGATTTTATATTTGTGTATTTATTTGCTAAGGTCTCCTTAGAGTGGGTTGTGTCATGTATGTTTATATAAGGTAGTAGTTTGTTCATGAGTGATATAGGGTATCTGAAATGAGGCATTCTCATGAGAGTGATTGGGTAGTGTACTTGTGTTAGAGAGGGTTTAAGTGAGTGGAAGTATAAATTCCCTTCTCACATTATAAATATATATCATATAAAAATAAAAAATACATAAAAATAGGAAAATAAATTACCCATATTTAGAGAAAACATTAGTATTTGATTATCATTTTACCATCATTTAATAAAAATATGGATAAATGGTTAGTGGTTAAATAGTCCATTTTTTACAAAACACATCTAGTTATCCATTAAAAAAACTAATTTTATGAAACATAATTTATCATCCTCCATATGGCCCAATGGACTTCATATTTTTGGATTTTTGATAATACACCTTCCAAGGGGTGAGGTGGAACCCTTACAAGGCTCATTGGCAAAAGTACTACATGGCCCATAGGCCTTAGAGGAATCCATTGCCAATAGGATTCAAACATTACATACAACCTAGACTAACTACTAGGAACCACTACTCCTTATCATCTTCATCATGAAATCAGCTCTGCACCTTCGCATGGCTGTTTGGCTAGGCTTTATCGTCCATGCACAGGCTTGTCCCAATGGCAGGTGCCATACCCTCTCATTCTTGAAATCTGTTTAGCTTCTCCTATGGTGAACGCTCTTTTCTCATCCTCTTTCTAGAGATTTTCCCCTTGTAGGTTCTGTGGTTTTCATCTGCACTTTACGGTGGCCCGAAGTCCTTATGGTGGCTTGAAGGCCTTCAGGTGACCTAAAGGCCTTACTCACCTGAAGGTCGGGGTGGCCCGAAGGACATAATGGACTCATGGACCAAATCGGTGGCTCGAAGGCCCAAACAAGAGAATATTATCAACTACTACAGTGCCAAACAGTACCTACTCCAGTTCCCACAATAGTACTACTACAGTACTGCTACTGTACTGCTATAGTAACCTAGAAATTACTCCTCTGCCTTAAGGTCTTATTATCTGAAAAAAAATATTTGATGGATTCTTAGTGGGAATTTATCATCAATCATTTAATCAGGGAGGTTCTTCAAGATAGAGAAACCTATGTGTGATGTTTATATCAAGGAGGTTCCTAGTTTTGAATATGATACATTCGATGATCCACATTCAAGAAATTTTCGAGAGTGGAACTATGATACCTAGGATCTGGTATACAAATACTCTTACCACTTTGGGAAAAAATGAAGGGTTTATTTGATTTCAATTAGCTTAGTAATAAAATAAATTAAGGAGTATCTAGATTTTCATATGACACACCATTTATTCATTTTTATTTTCCTTATTTTTTTACATTTCGTAGTATATTACTTTTAATAATATAGTGTTAAATTTTAAATATATATGTTTTATGTTTTATTTAATCTTTAAATACGATGATTTTATCAAAAACATAAATTTTCTAATCAAATGAATAATTCAATATGATTAAAAATATTACAAATTCTCTTGAATATAATAAAACCTACTCCTATATTTACATATCATCCTTTTACATAGATAATATTTAGGTTTTATATCTTTCATTGAATGAATTTTATTATTATAACATCATTTAGTATAGTATTCCAATTGAACATTATGAATCATTTTATGAAAATTATTGTAAAAGTTAATCTTATTAGGATTATACACTACTTGAAATGAAAGGTATACCAACGGTTCAAAACCGTTGGTATAGGGTTGAGAACCATTGGTATAAATTATACCAAAGGTTTTAGAAACCGTAGCCAAGTAAGTAGTGAAAATAGACATATACCAACGGTTTGAGATAAATCGTTGGTATATGTGAAGAAATATACTCTATACCAACGATTTTATGTAAACCGTTGGTATAGAGTTCTTATACCAATTCACCCCTATACCAATGATTTAAACCATTGGTAATGGTTTTTTACCAATAGTTTTGAAATAACTATTGGTAAAAAATATATATAGAACCTATACCAATGGTTTAAAACCGTTGGAATAGGTATTGCTATACAATTCTCACAACAACCGGCTCTGTGTGCTGCTGTGAGAATTTTACAGCAGTAAATGTAGAATATAATACAATACATAATAAGGATACATAATTAATAACTTATAATTATAAGGATACATAATTTAATAATCAATTATGAATACAATACATTAAAAACTGAATACATAATTATATGTGATAGAGAACTAAGAATACATTCAAAATTGAATTTTTTATAACACATACACAATTGAATTCAGAAATTAAAAGCTAATAACCCAAAATATGGAAATGAATAAATGAATTCAACCAAACACAAATATAATGTCCCATGGTTTGGGGCGGGTGTCCTTGAACATAGTGATGATGATAATGGGTGTGTATCAATGAGCCTGTGTGACTTAGGGAATATAGTTGTCCTTGGCATATTAAATGTCATGTGTTGTAGAATAGGGGTAGGAGTTCCTCACATGAGAAGTGGATTGTGTGTGGCTGGACCAAAGATTTTTGTGCTAAAGTATCAACACAATCCGAAAACATTTGGTCAGTTTTCTGTATGCCAGTTGTTTTTACTTAAAATGGTGTCCATTTTAAACAAAAGAGAGATAATTAGAGTGATACCAGCCACACCGTGAATCAGATTGAGGTGAGGTTGACTCGTACACGTCACATATGATGCATGGATAATTTTCCTAAAGTATCAATACAATCTGAAAGCATTTGTTTGTTTTTCCGTATGCCAGTTTTTGTTTTCACTTAAAATGTCATCCATTTCAAATAAAAATGATACAATTTGAGTGGTACCGGCCACACCGGGCTTCAGATTGAGTCTCGGTTGACTCATATGTGTCATAAATGATCCATGGATTGTTTTGATAAAGTATCAACACAATACGAATACGTTTGGTCAGTTTTCCATATCTCAGTTGTTTTTACATAAAACAGGGTCCTATTTAAACAAAAGAGAGACACTTAGAGTTCTATCAGCCACACCGTGCTTCGAATTGAGTTGGGGCTAACTCATACATGTCACAACTGACCAAAGGATCGTTTTTCGAATGTATTAACACAATCTGAATGTGTTCCGTTGGTTTTCCGTAATCTAGTAGTTGTTTTCAATTAAAATGTTCATCATTTCAAATAAAAGGTGAGACAATTTGAGTGGCACCAGACACACCGCTCCTCAGATTGAGGTTGGGTTGACTCGTACACATCACAAATGACTCAAGGATCATTTTCCTAAAGTATCAACAGAATCCGAATATGTTTGGTCTGTTTTCTGTATGCCAGTTTTTGTTTTCTCTTAAAATGATGTCCATTTTAAACAAAAGAGAGACATTTAGAGTGATACCAGCCACACCGTGCCTCATATTGATGAAGGGTTGACTCATACATGTCAAAAATGTCCCATGGATCATATTCCTAAAATATCAACACAATACGAATGCGTTTGGTTGAATTTCCATATGCCAGTTGTTGTTTGCACTTAAAATGATGTCTATTTTAAACAAAAGAGAGACATTTAGAGTGGTACCGACGACAATGCACCTCGGATTAACACAAGGTGAACTCCTATAAGTCAAAATTGTCACATGGATCGATTTCCTAAAGTATCAACACATTTATAATACGTTTGGTTGGTTTTCCATGTGCCAGTTGTTTTTACATAAAATAGTCTCCATTTTAAACAAAAGAGAGACACTTTGAGTCGTACCGGCCACAGCATGCCTTAAATTGAGGTGGGGTTGACTCGTACACATAAAATATGACTCATGGATCATTTTTCTAAAGTATAAACATAATCCTAATGTGTTTGGTCAGTTTTTGGTATGCCATTTGTTGTTTTCACTTAAAATGATGTCCATTTTAGACAGAAGAGAGAAATTTAGAGTGGTACCGGCCACACTGTACCTCAGATTGATTCAGGGATGACTCGTACATGTCACAAATGTCCCATGGCTCGTTTTCCAAAAGTATCAACACTATATGAATGTGTTTGGTTGGTTTTTCATATTCCATTTTTTGTTTTCAATTAAAATGATGTCCATTTTAAACAAAAGAGAGACATTTAGAGTTGTACCAGCCACACTGCACCTCGGATTGATACGGGGTTGACTCTTACATGTCACAAATATCTCATGGATCGTTTTCTTAAATTATAAACACAATCTGAATAAGTTTGGTAATTTTTCCATATGCTAGTTGTTTTTACAAAACATTGTCCATTTTAAACAAAAGTGAGGCACTTAGAGTGGAACCATCCACACCGTGCCACAGATTGATTCGGGGTAGACTCGTACATGTAAAAAATGTCCCATGGATCATTTTCCTAATGTATCAACATAATACAAATGCGTTTGGATGGTTTTCCGTATTTCAGTTACTGTTTTCACTTAAAATGTTGATCATTTCAAATAATGGTGAGACACTTTGAGTGGTACTGGCCACACTGTGCCTCAAATTTATGCGGGGTTGACTCCTACACTTCACAAATTTCCCATGGATAGTTTTTCAAATGTATAAATAGAATCTAAATACGTTTGGTCCATTTTTTGTATGTCAGTTATTGTTTTCAATTAAAATTTTATCCATTTAAAATAAAAGTGAGGCACTTTGAGTGGTACCGGTGAAACCGTGCCTCGGATTGAGGCGGGGTTGAGTCGTACACGTCACATATGACCCATGGATAATTTTCCTAAATTATCAACAAAATCCAAATAAGTTGGGTTTGTTTTCTGTATGCTAGTTGTTTTTATGTAAAAGGGTGTCCATTTTAAACAAAAGAGAGACACTTTGAGTGATACCAACCACACCATGCCTCGGATTGAGGAGGGGATGACACGTATTGTCACATATGACTCATGGATCGTTTTCCTAAAGTATCAACACAATATGAATGCATTTGGTTAGTTTTTCGTATGCCAGTTAGGGAAATCGTGTAACAAGAGTGATAATATCTTATACTAAAACTATACACATTGTGCATGATGTGAATCCCCTGGTGTATGTTTAGGGAAAATCTTGCACATTGCTTATAATATATAGCCCTATATGGTTGGTAGATACCTTATAGGAAGGACATAAATTTTTTTCTAACCATGAGGTATAGTGTTTTACTACACCGATCGGGGTTCTGAGCTTCGAATAAGCCATAGAAGCCTCATAAACCATTATAACATCATTAGGATTCCATATTTGGTCAAAAATAAAGAGTTATACTAAATTAAAAAAAAATCCATACCAGAGTGAAAAACAAGGTTTTTATAGTCTTCCCATTTAAATGAACTTATCCTAAAGTTCACCTTCAATGGGAGGTAAAAATTTATTTGAGAACAATTCTGTCTGGGGGGTTGTCCAGGGTCCAGGGGCTGTCTGAGTGGTCATCCGGGGTCCAGGGATGAGGGTGGGGGGCTGTCCGGGGGGCTGTTCGGGATCTAGGGAGGAGGGTGGGGGTTGTCCAAGGTCCAGGGCGGAGGGAGGGGGGCCATCCATGGGGGATGTCTGGGGGGCTGTCCGGGGTCCAGGGAGAAGGGTGGGGGATGTGATGGGTGTGTGCAAGGTGTGCTAGGATTTGAAGTAGAATGAGTCATCCATATTAAATAAAAAATCAAATGTCATAAACATCAGTAAAAAATGTAATGGATCAATCTTCCCCTGATCACCATCACCACCACCACTATCATCATCAACCTCATCCTTGCCACTATCTCTGTCCTCATCATCGTCCTTGTGCTCTTCCTCATCCGCATCCTCACCATCTCCCTTGCCCTCACCTTCATCCTCTCCCTCACCTTCATCCTCTCCCTTGATCTCAGCATCATCATTATCCCCAACATCTTCCTCTTCATCATCCTCATCATCACCACAAATTTCATCATCTCGACCGCCACTAGAACTACTGCCTGGTGCATTGGATAATGCACCAATCGATGACATATATGTCTGACAAGCCGCGCTGGCCTCTGGTGGAATTGATGATGATAAAGCATTGATTAGTTTCATAAATTATTTCTCCCTCATTTGAAACTGTTATTCTTACTCTGTGACCCTTTTATCAGACTGTCTTACATGCTGTTTGACCTGTTCCTACTCGGTGGTACTAGAATGGATACCTAGAGAGGACCAAGACATCGTCAGGACTATATTCTTACCAGGTCGGCAGCGTACTCGAACAGAGTGCTCATCTCCCAAAACATGATATAAATGATCTTGTGGAAAAAAATTATCAGGCTCTTGGGCATCAATGGACTCTAAAGTAGCCTGTTAAAAATATTAATAGATTATTAAATTTCAAAATAGATATTAAACTTTTAAATAAAAAAATTAAAACATACAATATTTTCTTGTGCCTGTTTTTTAACCGTAGTTCCATCTTTTTTCCTTCTACCCGAGAAAAAAAAATTCTCAAGGGAGACGTCCTTCAATATTAAATTTGTTCTTCTGTAATGACATTGAAACAAAATAAATTGAAAGTATAATCATATATTCAATATTCAATAAATCACATAATTTAACTAGGAAACAATAAAAAGGCAAAGTCCTAAAGAAAAATTATAAACAACTATATCGTACTAGCTGCATCTCATGGTCTGACATAGTAGTGTTCCCTAAAGTGTGTATATATTGCTTTGAATCATTGTTTTTTTTTGTTTTTTCATAACACTGCTAAATAATGTTTAATAATAAATATGATAATATTAATTCAAAATATGAAAGCTGTCATTTAAATACCTCAAATGGGATTAATACCTTAAATTTGGCAGTCGCCCAATGGGTAATCATTGGGCGATATTGCTCTATAAGGAAGTAATCCATGATAGGTACTGTCTCCAAATCCATGCACACTCTATCACACCAGCCAACATACAACTCATTATTAAAATCTCTCCAAAGCTCTCCTAGCTCATTTAAACATGCTGGTCATGTACCCTCGCCATCAGGGAAGTTAAACTGAAGCTAAAACCCAATAGATTAATTCACATAAATACAAAAAAATACTACATTAAATCTAATATATTTTTTACCCATATTTGTGCCCATTCCTTAACCTTGACTTCGTGTGGTAGATGTCTCCAAGGGAGAGGGTTTACGGGAATGATGTCGGCCTATTTGTCTAGCATCGCCAAAAAACCCCGACATTGATGCCCATGTTTATCAATCATCTATCCAACAT